>OX344804.1:2417500-3617500 GCA_947034925.1 Eudemis profundana | reverse complement strand
CACCAACGCCGGTTCTCGAAAATGGTCGCGCCACGCTCTATTGGGATCGATCTATCATCACGGACAGGACTATTGTAGCCAATAAGCCTGATATCGTGCTGATAGATCGATCCAAGCGCCGTGCAGTGCTCGTCGACATCACCATCCCCCATGACGAGAACCTCGTGAAGGCCGAGAAGGACAAGCTCAGCAAGTACCTTGACTTGGCTCACGAGGTTACCGCCATGTGGGATGTTGATTCGACGATCATTGTTCCGATAGTCGTTTCGGCGAACGGGCTTATAGCGAAGAGTCTCAACCACCATCTCAAGAGACTCTCGCTAGATGGTTGGATCAAGGGTCAGATACAGAAAGCGGTACTTCTGGACACGGCGCGCATCGTCAGGAGGTTCCTCTCTCTGCGGCCCTAACCACCGGTAGCCTGGGCCCCGCCCCGCTGCCGGCGGCACTCTAGGTTAGGTTTTTTATAATGTTTATGTTTTGTAATTTCATTTTGTATTTTACTTTTTATATATATATTGTAAAAAACCTAACTTAAGAAAATAAATGTATACTGAGAATAAGGTTATTAATTTCCATGGATACTAAGTTTTCTTGGGAGCAAAGGTGAGAATGAAGTTTTGATTGATTTTGTGTTTTTATCCAGAAAATAAAACGTACCTACGATAATCACAGGCCAAATTTGAGTGAAAACAGGCCAGTTCAATAAAACCGCCTCATATTGTAAGTCCTAGGCGCCTTATAAAATCGCTCAAGACGTTTCTAGGTCCCAGTACATCTAGCATAACTGGCCGCGACTTTGTTTCTCGCGCGACCTGTCACTGTCACACTATATTGAGTGGAAAGAGATAGGTAGCATTTATCGCGCGACAAAGAGTCAGAGTTATTTATATTTATTTATTTATTTATTCAAGAATGCGTTCCAAGTGGAAATGTGGGCGAAATAAATAGTTCGCTGATTTGTATGGGAACCAAGCGTGTAACGTTTTTCGCTTGGCGTTTGACCTAATCCTGAAACCTTGGTATTTGAACAATTAATTATACCATTATTATCAGATTTTCAAAACTGATAATAAAATTTACGGAAACTGAAGTCGACGGCGTGCAAAGTAGGTCGTCACCACTTTTTAGCACGCGAGGTACAGTCACGGACTTTAATTGTTAAGCCATTTAGGGATCAGTCTAATTTTGTCGTGTAATACACAATCTATGACACGACTTTTGTAAGGTGAACCCTAAATGGCTCAACAATTAAGAGGAAACAGGAGGGCAGTTTTTCCATACAAACGTAGTCCCCTGTTTCCTCCCTGGATAATGCCAGTAGAGCAATAATTTTTTGTACAAAAATCTAGGGCTACTATTGATATGTTCCTATGTTTTCCTTTTTACGATAAATTGATTCTCAAAAGAGATAATTAACCTTCGAAAACCTAAAAAAAATGCCAGATTTTCCGCTGTGTTCACACATCCAGAAAACAAATTTGACTAGATTATTAAAAAAAGGAAAACATAGGAACACGGCCAAAGCCTTTCTTTAATATTTAATGAAAAAATTAGTTAAATAAGTTAAGTTTTGGGGAAGAAATCAGGGGACTGTGGACGACATGTGATAACAAGTGAGCCCAAATGGTTACTTCATCGTGAGGCAACTGTTTTTTTTATTTGTCTCCGAGTGCCCATTTTGGGCAATCGGTAGTTCCTTCCTTCGGAGACAGGCACAAGTTGAGGCAACTAAAAAAAACCGTCCAAGTGCGAGTCGGACTCGCGCACCGATGTTTCCGTACAAACTCATAAGTAGATACATGAATAGTTCAAGAAAAACTATATGGCGATTAGTTTAGTAGGAGCAAATAAGTATGTGTTAAGATTTTTGCAAATTTCTCAAAAAAGGTGCAAGTTAGGAAAACCGTTATATTTTTCCTGTAATATATAGGACGACATTAATAATTGGTTATTATTACAGATTTTTCTGTTCAGTAACTTCGAAGATAATAGGGGGAATGGTATTTTTTTTGACGTTTTTCGCCATAAATCAAAAAATACTGATTTAAAAAAAATACAAAAATACTATTTTAATCTACAAATCAAGCCCTTTCATTTGATACCCCACTCAATATAATAGCCCTACTTTCAATTTGCAAAGTCTCATTACGGACCCCTTTAAAAAAAAGTAAAAAAGTTACAAGTTTTTTTTTACATCCCATAAGCTCGGGTTAGCGGTTCTTAACACTATTCCAAATTTCAAGTCGATAGCACCAGTAGATCCTGAGATATCTTGCTGTGACAGACGGACAGACAGACAGACAGACAGAGTCGCGCCATAAGGGTTCCTTTTTTACCATTTTGGTACGGAACCCTAAAACCGTAAACAATATTATCCTCCTCCTCCTCGCATCGTATTCCTCATTACTGAGGGTCGTGAAGTCCCCGTGGAATCAGTTAAATATCTTTTCGGTGTACGCTATCTTGACGGACACGAATTTTCATACATTGAAACATTAAATTATTAAACATTTAATATTAAAATACCTAAGAAGTCAAGATGTGCATTGTTTATCAATCAACACAACACAAAACATATTCCATTACCATAACAGTAAAATGTCACAATTAACTGTACATGTAAAAGTAAAAACTACACATTCATTCTTCACATAAGAGTAAACATGAATGAAAACCCGTTAACTTTCTAAAACAAATGATTAATTTCAATACAAATTGATTGTTGTATAGATTTATTGGCCAGACAATAACATGTCGGTATCGGTTATATCTTGTCGGGTTTTTATTAAGTTTGACCTCGAATGTGTTTGAGATACGATCATCTTGCACTTGCATTGAGTCAATAGAATGAATTGATTATTTGATATGATGTGAGTTGTCACGTTTTTTACCCGTACTTGTGGTGACCTTTAAATTTACCTACTGCACACACGGACAATGAATTCGGGTAATTTTCTATATAATTTTTCATAGAAAATGACCTGAATATATTGTCCATGAGTGTCAGTAGCGTGGCGTCCAAAGAAATCGATTCCTACCGGCTTGCCTAATATCAGGTATTTGAGCACCTTATTCTACAGTTCTTAAGTAAAATGTACGCCAAATCAGCCACGGCTTGCCCAAGGATATATTTTACGCCACGCCACTGTTGAGTTTATACAGTAAGATAATTGCGGACGAAGTTATGATGACGAACAACTACCGGAGATATATCCTGAAGGACGGTACGGTCGACATCTGTCGGGCATGCCGCCGTCCCGGAGAGTCTATCAGGCATATTATCTCCGGTTGTTCCCATCTAGCTAACGGCGAGTACTTGCACAGACATAATCAAGTAGCCAGGATCATTCACCAGCAACTTGCTGTTCGATATGGTCTTGTGGGGTCTGAGGTGCCGTACTATAAGTACGCACCAACGCCGGTTCTCGAAAATGGTCGCGCCACGCTCTATTGGGATCGATCTATCATCACGGACAGGACTATTGTAGCCAATAAGCCTGATATCGTGCTGATAGATCGATCCAAGCGCCGTGCAGTGCTCGTCGACATCACCATCCCCCATGACGAGAACCTCGTGAAGGCCGAGAAGGACAAGCTCAGCAAGTACCTTGACTTGGCTCACGAGGTTACCGCCATGTGGGATGTTGATTCGACGATCATTGTTCCGATAGTCGTTTCGGCGAACGGGCTTATAGCGAAGAGTCTCAACCACCATCTCAAGAGACTCTCGCTAGATGGTTGGATCAAGGGTCAGATACAGAAAGCGGTACTTCTGGACACGGCGCGCATCGTCAGGAGGTTCCTCTCTCTGCGGCCCTAACCACCGGTAGCCTGGGCCCCGCCCCGCTGCCGGCGGCACTCTAGGTTAGGTTTTTTATAATGTTTATGTTTTGTAATTTCATTTTGTATTTTACTTTTTATATATATATTGTAAAAAACCTAACTTAAGAAAATAAATGTATACTGAGAATAAGGTTATTAATTTCCATGGATACTAAGTTTTCTTGGGAGCAAAGGTGAGAATGAAGTTTTGATTGATTTTGTGTTTTTATCCAGAAAATAAAACGTACCTACGATAATCACAGGCCAAATTTGAGTGAAAACAGGCCAGTTCAATAAAACCGCCTCATATTGTAAGTCCTAGGCGCCTTATAAAATCGCTCAAGACGTTTCTAGGTCCCAGTACATCTAGCATAACTGGCCGCGACTTTGTTTCTCGCGCGACCTGTCACTGTCACACTATATTGAGTGGAAAGAGATAGGTAGCATTTATCGCGCGACAAAGAGTCAGAGTTATTTATATTTATTTATTTATTTATTCAAGAATGCGTTCCAAGTGGAAATGTGGGCGAAATAAATAGTTCGCTGATTTGTATGGGAACCAAGCGTGTAACGTTTTTCGCTTGGCGTTTGACCTAATCCTGAAACCTTGGTATTTGAACAATTAATTATACCATTATTATCAGATTTTCAAAACTGATAATAAAATTTACGGAAACTGAAGTCGACGGCGTGCAAAGTAGGTCGTCACCACTTTTTAGCACGCGAGGTACAGTCACGGACTTTAATTGTTAAGCCATTTAGGGATCAGTCTAATTTTGTCGTGTAATACACAATCTATGACACGACTTTTGTAAGGTGAACCCTAAATGGCTCAACAATTAAGAGGAAACAGGAGGGCAGTTTTTCCATACAAACGTAGTCCCCTGTTTCCTCCCTGGATAATGCCAGTAGAGCAATAATTTTTTGTACAAAAATCTAGGGCTACTATTGATATGTTCCTATGTTTTCCTTTTTACGATAAATTGATTCTCAAAAGAGATAATTAACCTTCGAAAACCTAAAAAAAATGCCAGATTTTCCGCTGTGTTCACACATCCAGAAAACAAATTTGACTAGATTATTAAAAAAAGGAAAACATAGGAACACGGCCAAAGCCTTTCTTTAATATTTAATGAAAAAATTAGTTAAATAAGTTAAGTTTTGGGGAAGAAATCAGGGGACTGTGGACGACATGTGATAACAAGTGAGCCCAAATGGTTACTTCATCGTGAGGCAACTGTTTTTTTTATTTGTCTCCGAGTGCCCATTTTGGGCAATCGGTAGTTCCTTCCTTCGGAGACAGGCACAAGTTGAGGCAACTAAAAAAAACCGTCCAAGTGCGAGTCGGACTCGCGCACCGATGTTTCCGTACAAACTCATAAGTAGATACATGAATAGTTCAAGAAAAACTATATGGCGATTAGTTTAGTAGGAGCAAATAAGTATGTGTTAAGATTTTTGCAAATTTCTCAAAAAAGGTGCAAGTTAGGAAAACCGTTATATTTTTCCTGTAATATATAGGACGACATTAATAATTGGTTATTATTACAGATTTTTCTGTTCAGTAACTTCGAAGATAATAGGGGGAATGGTATTTTTTTTGACGTTTTTCGCCATAAATCAAAAAATACTGATTTAAAAAAAATACAAAAATACTATTTTAATCTACAAATCAAGCCCTTTCATTTGATACCCCACTCAATATAATAGCCCTACTTTCAATTTGCAAAGTCTCATTACGGACCCCTTTAAAAAAAAGTAAAAAAGTTACAAGTTTTTTTTTACATCCCATAAGCTCGGGTTAGCGGTTCTTAACACTATTCCAAATTTCAAGTCGATAGCACCAGTAGATCCTGAGATATCTTGCTGTGACAGACGGACAGACAGACAGACAGACAGAGTCGCGCCATAAGGGTTCCTTTTTTACCATTTTGGTACGGAACCCTAAAACCGTAAACAATATTATCCTCCTCCTCCTCGCATCGTATTCCTCATTACTGAGGGTCGTGAAGTCCCCGTGGAATCAGTTAAATATCTTTTCGGTGTACGCTATCTTGACGGACACGAATTTTCATACATTGAAACATTAAATTATTAAACATTTAATATTAAAATACCTAAGAAGTCAAGATGTGCATTGTTTATCAATCAACACAACACAAAACATATTCCATTACCATAACAGTAAAATGTCACAATTAACTGTACATGTAAAAGTAAAAACTACACATTCATTCTTCACATAAGAGTAAACATGAATGAAAACCCGTTAACTTTCTAAAACAAATGATTAATTTCAATACAAATTGATTGTTGTATAGATTTATTGGCCAGACAATAACATGTCGGTATCGGTTATATCTTGTCGGGTTTTTATTAAGTTTGACCTCGAATGTGTTTGAGATACGATCATCTTGCACTTGCATTGAGTCAATAGAATGAATTGATTATTTGATATGATGTGAGTTGTCACGTTTTTTACCCGTACTTGTGGTGACCTTTAAATTTACCTACTGCACACACGGACAATGAATTCGGGTAATTTTCTATATAATTTTTCATAGAAAATGACCTGAATATATTGTCCATGAGTGTCAGTAGCGTGGCGTCCAAAGAAATCGATTCCTACCGGCTTGCCTAATATCAGGTATTTGAGCACCTTATTCTACAGTTCTTAAGTAAAATGTACGCCAAATCAGCCACGGCTTGCCCAAGGATATATTTTACGCCACGCCACTGTTGAGTTTATACAGTAAGATAATTGCGGACGAAGTTATGATGACGAACAACTACCGGAGATATATCCTGAAGGACGGTACGGTCGACATCTGTCGGGCATGCCGCCGTCCCGGAGAGTCTATCAGGCATATTATCTCCGGTTGTTCCCATCTAGCTAACGGCGAGTACTTGCACAGACATAATCAAGTAGCCAGGATCATTCACCAGCAACTTGCTGTTCGATATGGTCTTGTGGGGTCTGAGGTGCCGTACTATAAGTACGCACCAACGCCGGTTCTCGAAAATGGTCGCGCCACGCTCTATTGGGATCGATCTATCATCACGGACAGGACTATTGTAGCCAATAAGCCTGATATCGTGCTGATAGATCGATCCAAGCGCCGTGCAGTGCTCGTCGACATCACCATCCCCCATGACGAGAACCTCGTGAAGGCCGAGAAGGACAAGCTCAGCAAGTACCTTGACTTGGCTCACGAGGTTACCGCCATGTGGGATGTTGATTCGACGATCATTGTTCCGATAGTCGTTTCGGCGAACGGGCTTATAGCGAAGAGTCTCAACCACCATCTCAAGAGACTCTCGCTAGATGGTTGGATCAAGGGTCAGATACAGAAAGCGGTACTTCTGGACACGGCGCGCATCGTCAGGAGGTTCCTCTCTCTGCGGCCCTAACCACCGGTAGCCTGGGCCCCGCCCCGCTGCCGGCGGCACTCTAGGTTAGGTTTTTTATAATGTTTATGTTTTGTAATTTCATTTTGTATTTTACTTTTTATATATATATTGTAAAAAACCTAACTTAAGAAAATAAATGTATACTGAGAATAAGGTTATTAATTTCCATGGATACTAAGTTTTCTTGGGAGCAAAGGTGAGAATGAAGTTTTGATTGATTTTGTGTTTTTATCCAGAAAATAAAACGTACCTACGATAATCACAGGCCAAATTTGAGTGAAAACAGGCCAGTTCAATAAAACCGCCTCATATTGTAAGTCCTAGGCGCCTTATAAAATCGCTCAAGACGTTTCTAGGTCCCAGTACATCTAGCATAACTGGCCGCGACTTTGTTTCTCGCGCGACCTGTCACTGTCACACTATATTGAGTGGAAAGAGATAGGTAGCATTTATCGCGCGACAAAGAGTCAGAGTTATTTATATTTATTTATTTATTTATTCAAGAATGCGTTCCAAGTGGAAATGTGGGCGAAATAAATAGTTCGCTGATTTGTATGGGAACCAAGCGTGTAACGTTTTTCGCTTGGCGTTTGACCTAATCCTGAAACCTTGGTATTTGAACAATTAATTATACCATTATTATCAGATTTTCAAAACTGATAATAAAATTTACGGAAACTGAAGTCGACGGCGTGCAAAGTAGGTCGTCACCACTTTTTAGCACGCGAGGTACAGTCACGGACTTTAATTGTTAAGCCATTTAGGGATCAGTCTAATTTTGTCGTGTAATACACAATCTATGACACGACTTTTGTAAGGTGAACCCTAAATGGCTCAACAATTAAGAGGAAACAGGAGGGCAGTTTTTCCATACAAACGTAGTCCCCTGTTTCCTCCCTGGATAATGCCAGTAGAGCAATAATTTTTTGTACAAAAATCTAGGGCTACTATTGATATGTTCCTATGTTTTCCTTTTTACGATAAATTGATTCTCAAAAGAGATAATTAACCTTCGAAAACCTAAAAAAAATGCCAGATTTTCCGCTGTGTTCACACATCCAGAAAACAAATTTGACTAGATTATTAAAAAAAGGAAAACATAGGAACACGGCCAAAGCCTTTCTTTAATATTTAATGAAAAAATTAGTTAAATAAGTTAAGTTTTGGGGAAGAAATCAGGGGACTGTGGACGACATGTGATAACAAGTGAGCCCAAATGGTTACTTCATCGTGAGGCAACTGTTTTTTTTATTTGTCTCCGAGTGCCCATTTTGGGCAATCGGTAGTTCCTTCCTTCGGAGACAGGCACAAGTTGAGGCAACTAAAAAAAACCGTCCAAGTGCGAGTCGGACTCGCGCACCGATGTTTCCGTACAAACTCATAAGTAGATACATGAATAGTTCAAGAAAAACTATATGGCGATTAGTTTAGTAGGAGCAAATAAGTATGTGTTAAGATTTTTGCAAATTTCTCAAAAAAGGTGCAAGTTAGGAAAACCGTTATATTTTTCCTGTAATATATAGGACGACATTAATAATTGGTTATTATTACAGATTTTTCTGTTCAGTAACTTCGAAGATAATAGGGGGAATGGTATTTTTTTTGACGTTTTTCGCCATAAATCAAAAAATACTGATTTAAAAAAAATACAAAAATACTATTTTAATCTACAAATCAAGCCCTTTCATTTGATACCCCACTCAATATAATAGCCCTACTTTCAATTTGCAAAGTCTCATTACGGACCCCTTTAAAAAAAAGTAAAAAAGTTACAAGTTTTTTTTTACATCCCATAAGCTCGGGTTAGCGGTTCTTAACACTATTCCAAATTTCAAGTCGATAGCACCAGTAGATCCTGAGATATCTTGCTGTGACAGACGGACAGACAGACAGACAGACAGAGTCGCGCCATAAGGGTTCCTTTTTTACCATTTTGGTACGGAACCCTAAAACCGTAAACAATATTATCCTCCTCCTCCTCGCATCGTATTCCTCATTACTGAGGGTCGTGAAGTCCCCGTGGAATCAGCTTTTCTCTAACGATGTCTCGCCATCTGCGCCTATTCTTGGCATCGTGTAGTGCGACTTGTGGCTGGGTGTCCAGAGTGATACGGACTTGATCTGCCCATCTAGTTGGACTGTGGCCTCTGGGTCGTTGGCCATCAACCTTGCCAGTAACGTTTAAGATTGTGGCTATGTGACCGAAAACTCAACAAAAAACAAACAAAACAATATTATACTACGCCTGTAAGTGCACGAAGAGGCAGCCCTGCGCCTCATCTATTCGAATTAAGGCAGAACACGTGTGGCATCTGCCTATATGCAGCCCGCCTCGTAAATACTCGTATCTGCTTTAACAGGGACATGTGACCATACCGCATACCACCCAACACGACTTAACTCACACCACAATCAAATCACTTACGCCTTTACAGTTCTGTAATGTAACCTTACTCTTCGAATGACTAGAACGGCGTATGTCAATATGCGATTCGTTTTAATATGGACATTTTTAAGTTGTGGTACCATTACAGGACATGTAGACAACGTTTTATTGTATAATTGAGCGCCATATTTTTTAGAGCTGCATTATTGGGTTTCAGTGTAAAGTGTTTATTTTCAAAAACTTGTAATGTGAGCTTAAGTTGTCAGTTTTGACATGTGAAGACGTTTTCTTAAACATTGTTCATAGTTTTAATGATCATAAGGTATAAAGCATGTGTGATAACAAAGTGGTAACTTTGGTGTAGGGAGAGTATACTAAATTATATGAGAACATTTTCAAATGCGAGTACTGAAATGCGGGCGAAAAAGTTTCCTGAAAAATGTTTACCGAAAAATAAGGAGACTTTTGCGCTTTCATCATCAGTAATTTAAAACTGCTAAACCAGCCCTGAGGTATATCATCGATAATTTAATTTGAAACAAATAACTCACAGTTAAAACAACGTCAATAGCAATCACCATTATCATATTAATGTCGACGCGAATAATTTCCGCGACACCAAACCCTAATAATTACTGACTTTAGTAGGTCATGTTATGGCTTTTAAATACACGTATACGGAGCTTGCCTCTAGTCTCTTTCAGAATAACTATGGTCAATTTGTTTTAAAGTAGGCTTATGCCAAAGCTGTCTGGGAAACTCCATTTTAAAAGGAAGAAAATATTACAAACTATGAATATCATTGAATAATTTAATAAATGTATGATAACTTTTGTTATAAAACCTCTACGATAAACAAAAGTTTTAACATAGTTGCAGAACAAAGTTCTTGATTTCCCCAAACATCGTAAGAATCGTCATGTCACGTTACAATAGGCTTTATAGCTTGGCAACTTCGTTGGTGACACTCACATGTGTTCTTTTTGTTATGTGCAGCCGTAACTACTTACACAAGTTACCGCCAACACGAACGGCGACCGATGGAGGCAGCCTCCGCAGGCAACCGTTCGTGTTAGCGGTAACCTGTGTAAGTAGTTACGGCTGCACATAACAAAAAGCACACATGTGAGTGTCACCAACGAAGTTGCCAAGCTATAGTATGAATAGAGATGTGCCGTTCCCGGGAATATTCCCCACTTGTATGGGGAATATTCCCCATACAAACGGGGAATATTCCCGGGAATGGCACATCTCTAAGTATGAAGCATTTTTGCTACGCTTTTGGGAAAGTTTGAAAAATGTGATTTTCTAATTGTTGTATCTCAATGAGTTTTTATGATATTGAACTAGTTTTTTTACGAATATTTCTATTATTGAGAAGTCTTACTAGTATGTGCTTCTCGAAATAAATAGAAAAATCGTTTACAGCTTATTAATCTGATATGTATTTTAATCCCTGAAAGCCCGGGTTAGTTGATAGCTTCAGTAGGTAGTTTATTAATATGCCAATGAAAACATATAATTCTTCGACGTTCTTGTGATATCGTCCTATCGTTCACTGTACAGACATAGCGAATAATGTTTTGCTATCGGAAAATCTCGGAGTATAACTGGTGAAAGGGTCAATCAATTACCATATTAAATTATTGACATGTTTTTATCAATAACAAACTTTATTAGACAGTGTCAAATGTCAAAATGAAAACTGAAATAAATTGAGAAAGCAAAACATTATTCACTAATATCTGTATTTCATTCTAATACGAATACTTATTGGACTTCTCGTCTGACCTATGGTAGCCCGGTATGATAACCCGACAAAGGTCACATATATGTGATAAGGAATCGGCACTACGACCTTGAGCCGTTGAGGCAAATGTATTGTAAAATCGAGTATTTTACTCGATCATCTTCATTCATCAATCACTAATGGTATACCTCCCCCAAGGTAATAAAACCATTAAGGGAAGCCATAACCGCCACGCTTGGCAAGGTTGACAACGACTAGAGATGTGCCGTTCCCGGGAATATTCCCCATTTGTATGGGGAATATTCCCGCGGTGGGAATATTCCCCATACAAACGGGGAATATTCCCGGGAACGGCACATCTCTAACAACGACATACATGTTGGATGATCCAGTACCAGTAAGATAGGTAGGTATACCTTACGTCCTAATGTTTGACAGGCGAATGCCCAATAGACACTCTTCTGTCACGTCTAGTGCTAATGTAACATTCAGCTGCCACTACTGGGACAATGTCAAGTATAGACGTCTACTTTACACGGTTTACCCGATCGCCAAGAGCTAAAACGATACGAGTGTGACAACTTTACATATTGTTTCATGTTATAATGTGTTTTTGGAATTATACTTTCATTTTAGTATTAACTACATTTACATTTAAATTTTGCTCTTGTCACTTAATGCATGACTTTAATTGGAAATTTGGATCCCCGCGATACAGGTTTACCCTAGTGCAGGATCCCCTGGTAATTCTCGTTAGTGATAATTGGAATGCAACCATTTACAACCATTTTAATTATTGTATGTGTAATGTTGTCTTATTTTTGTGCAATAAAAATTATTCTTATTCTTATTCTCAACTCGTCAGCCTAGCTGACGTAACCACAGTTAAGTCTTCTTGCTTAGCCTTTCTCAAACATTATGGTGTAGGCCTCCATCAACTTTCTCCATTCCTCTCTGTGTTGCGCCCTTCGTATCCAATTCGGACCAGCGACTTTCCTCACGTCTTTCCAGCGTATTTGGGCATTTCTCCAGAAATATGTCTGCGGTCACCTCATTCATCTGGCCCTTTTTCATACTAAATGTATGGAGACAGATGAATGAGTCGCAGACATATTTCTAGAGAAACGCCCATTTGTGGTCGTCTTTGAGGGGCTTGCGCATAGTTAAGTGCAATAGTTACGGTAGATAGTTTATGTCAATATAGCATTTTAGGCGCTTGGTGAAAAACTGTAAGCCTGTTATGTATTTTTATAAATAAATAATTAAATTAGTAATTAATTTAGGCGTTACTTTGTGGTGTTTCACATATTTATCAGTTTACTACATAGCTAGATCTAGGTTTTACAGCTCCTGAGTCAGCCAAATAATAGCCAGGGAACACTGGTGTACAATTATTTGACGTATTTAACTACCGTATCAAATATCTCAGTCAAGTGATAAACATGAAGCACAGAGAAATACCTATAAATTTAATGCATGAAAATATAACACCGCCTATCGTTAACCCCTAACTGTTCATGATCTGATAATTCTTTTTATGTTTCATTCATAATTTCAACCTTGAGCCATCCACTACTGAACATAGGTCACCCCAAAATATTTCCACAACAAACGGTCCCACGTTTTTTGCCTCCATCGACTTCCAGCCACCTTACCATGGTCATCACAGATCATCTTATGGGAGGTCGACCCACGTTTTGTCTTCTGCCTTAAACGTCTTATATTTTTTCACAACTAAGACACTTTTTGCGGAATAGAAAACATTAACCGAGCAACTCGCAAACTACACAAATAGGAATTGATCAAGTTAAGTATCCAAACCGGATTAATGGCCCAGTGACCAGATACATTATCTAGTGTTTCGACCTAGCTCTCGGGATCATTAATCTATTGATGCCTACATTAACCGCAAGCTGCCATTAATTATAGCGGGCTGAGGAACATTCGTCAGAGGGTGCCAAAATTGGAGGAGCTTTGGAAATTGGTCGGGCATTTTGTTTAAGGCCGTATTCAAATCATTGACGGCCTTTTTAATTTATTTTCAGTTTACATCTTTCAGACTTTCCTTAAATTAAAAAGGTGAGTACAATGAAAATGAATTAGGTACTAAGAGGTTTGAAGACTATTTGGTACTGTACTAGCATTTACCCACGGTTTCGCCTGCGTCATAGCCGTTATTATACCGGGATATAATAAGGTACCTAACCTATGTTTCAATCCATTCACTTGTTACCGCCTTATTTAGTAACAAACACTTAAACATCTTCACCAACTTTCAAATCACAGTATCACAATCACATCACATCACATCACATTAGTACATTGTGTATCAAGGGCGGTAGGTAAGGAATTACAAACGAGTGTTTGTTACAATAACACGAGTTTGTAATTCCTTTACCGCCCGTGGCACACACAATGTTTTTCATCACACTTGTGAGGAAATCTAATTAAAATGAACCTTACTTAACCTAAATAAAATTGTAAAACTGACAGTGACATTAGTGACATATCCATAGACAATGCGCAACGTTCGGAAACCATAGCGGTACAGACCTAAAACGGTTGATTTTATAATTGCAAAATACTGAAATACACTATTGAAACATTTAATTAATGTTACAGAAATATGTGTTTACATGTATTTGCAATACCAGTTCTCTTTAAATTAATATTTCAGTGATAAAAGTTAAAAAAGTAAGTTGGCGTTTCCTTTGAACATGACAAATAAGAGTAAAACAGAACCAGCGTTTCAAATTTAAAAAGAAAACCATTACGCCCTAGGGCGTAATAGCTCATTTACGGCCCGCAAAACCTACGTGTAATGCACCATTTTCGAGCAAGTGTGATGAAAAATATTATAAATGTGAAAGTTTGTGAAGATGTTTGGATGTTTTGATGTTTGGAGGTTTAGATGTTTGGATGTTTGTTACTAAATAAAGGGGTAACAACTGAATGGATTGAGCTGAAATTCAGCGTGCAAGGAGACCAAGTCCTAGATTGAAACTAAGGATATTTATATCCCGGTAAAGAGTTCCCTTCGGACAGTAACGGGAACAACGCGGGCGAAGCCGCGGGTAAATGCTAGTTTATAATATTAGTAGAATAGGATGTACTTATTTTGATGAAAACAACAAAACGGCGGAAGTGATTCTTGGTGGTGGTTAGGTCAGTTTAAGGTTTTTATTAAATTGTGTTTTTTTTTGTTTTTGTATATTGTACCCGATTTTCTTCCTAACCTATATTTTGTTAGGATAAGGTACTTTTATTTCGAGGCAATAATGGTTTTCAACTAAAAATAGCATTTGGTATTAGAAAATTGTTGACATAATAAGATAGGCTAATGATTAGACTATCATAGTATGAAGCGTTCAGCAACTGTACAATGAATTCTATAGTAAAGGAAAAATTAAATGTCTGCACTCGTAAGTATCAATATATCTAAAACAAAGTTTAATCTTGACCTTGACTAATTTTAGATCGTAACGAGCAACGATGTAGCTATTGATAATGAATTAAACTATAGTGAGGTTACATTCTTTAGCACTTGATTGATCGTGGGCGATAAAACGTAAAGCTTCGTACATACTGGAGGGAGCGCGCCGTGAGCTACTTTAAGTAAGACTACGTGGCGAGTCAAGGATCATTCTTGAATATTATCATTCCCGTGTGCATATTTGACGAATATTCAGAAGATTCTGCCTCTTTAAATTTGTAATTTTGGTTCTTATGTTGCAGCTAAGTTCTACAAATAAACCAAAAATAGCATTCTAATGAGGCGGAATCTTCAGAATAATGGTTGCTCTTCAATAATAACCTTCAACTTGTATGCACTCTAAAAATTATATTGTTACGATATTACCAAGGAGGTTGGAAAGAAAACAGCTCGATCGGCATTTGGGTACCTTCCATTTTTTATGGCGTGTTTTGACTATATTTTATTGTTTTTATAAGTGACTCGAATGGACCGTTTTACATTGTGTTCGAGAAAAATAAAAATGAGTAACTACAAAAAACAAAATTAGTCGCAAAATTTTATCTTTCTTTCATAATTAGCTGTTCCATTAGCCACCTCCTGACTTTATCATCAAGTCAAAGTCCTCGATCAAGTCAAAATTATTATAGTTTTGTTTTGCCACGGGAAGTCAACGTGTGTGCAATGTTTAATAAGAAACGGTTTAGTAGAAATAGCTGAAAAGCTATCACAAGATTTGAATTAAAATAACAAATACCAAGTCAAGGTAAATAAAACTGTTTTAAAATCAGCAGCGTTATTCGGATTTGAAATTTTAACTTAGGATCTTCAGTGCCAAATGGTCTACGACGCAAGTCCTTCGCGTCGTCCGTGTGCACCTGGCTTTAATCGTAATGACTTAGCATAAACAAATGACGGCTACAAAAATGTATGTTTAGTGCATATTAGCATAATGTTAGGTTTATTAAGTTTGATTAATTCTGGTCCTGTCGACGTTACGGGTGATGTTCGGATGATTTGGTAACGCCCCATTTGTGAGCTTTGTTGATTACAATGGATACCTGCGATATAAAAAGAAACTAAGGTTATTTTATTAAACGAGTGCAATCATCGTCAGGTAAGTTACATTTATAGTAGTGGTATGTCCCAGTATCTTACGAAAACAAGATTTTTACTTAGTACCTGTAATATAATTAGGTTTATTTTTGAAAGAAAATCAGACAAATGTTTAAAGTCTATCGTTAGATTTTTAATAACTGTTTTTTAGACTACAGCTAGGAGTGGCTCGCTCCGCGATTTCGCCGCGTGCCTACTAGTCCCAAGTTTTGACCCAGTGCAGTAGCTTAGTCAGCGACCAGCAAGAGCACACGTAATGCGATAGAGATTGACGTCAAATACCTGCGATCTGAGACATTCTTTGTTTTACCGCCCTAGGTAAGTAATGACTAGGGTTATTCTTTAGAAATATGTCTGCGGTCACCATATTCCTCTGGCTCTCTTTCATACTAAACGTATGGAGACAGAGGAATAAGTCGCAGACATATTTCTGAAGAATAACCCACTATTTTGCACCCTTGTGGATAAATCTAAGTAAATAATAAAATCAAGATCCGGTGCAACCTCCAAGTTCAGTAATATCGTTACAAGGCTAAGTAAAGCAGTAATGGGCTCGGCTGACCCCCTCTTTACCTCCTTAACTGAGTTTCGTCCATTTGGGTACCTTTGGTCGAATGAGTGCGTCGTGTTCCAATTAGGATGTCGTGTTTATTTTTAATTTGGGAGTAATCTGTGCAGTATATAGTATACGAGGTGAAACTTTTACGTGATACAAGACAATTAAACCTCAATCTATCAATGATTTTGAACAACTTTTATGGTGGGGTCAACTTTGTAAAAAACATCACTATTTCATGTCATGAAAATGTATGAGGAAGTTTTTTTTTTGTATATTTACAAAGTTGACCCCATGGTAAAATTTGTTCAAAATCATGGATAAATTGAGGTTTAATTATCTTGTATCAAAGTGTGCCAGCTGAACCCTATTACTAAGACTCCGCTGTCTGTCTGTCTGTCAGTCCGTCTATCACAGGGCTGTATCTTTTGAATCGTAATAGGTAGAGACTTTAAATTTTCACAGAATGTGTATTTCTATTATCACTATAACAACAAAAGATAAAAACATAAAAGAAACGTGTTTTTTTAGCATTTTCTGCTCGATGGTATGGATCACTTGGTGTGCGACTCGCACTGAGTTTGGTTTTTAGGTCTCATACATATTCTTTAGTTTCTTAGTAATCTTTATTTTGAAAGCAATCATTCAAACTCAGATGAATTTACCAATTTCAGCCTATGAGATGTATAATTCTATAGTATAAAATCGTATAAAATAATAGTATTATAAGTTAAAATTTACATTACATTATGTTACGATAAGTACTATTAAAAAATAATGCATATCACTAATCTCTCGCTTTGCCTTGCGCGACTTTCCCCAAGATGCAAGGCGAATATCTCGACGCCCTAGTTTCCTGTCCTATACTATTTATTTATCTACTCTCTTCTTCGGCGTTACACTCATGGCAGAGTGGCCGTGGCCGTCACGTCGTGGTTAGTGGCCTGTTTCACAATGCGACGCCACTCCTCGCGGATTGCTGCTCTCTGTGTGCATTCGTGTAACGGGCCGTCGACAGCTTTTTATTTATCTACGCCATAACCTATTTCTAGGTAACAAATTCCACTTCACATCCACGTTTAACAACATAGCACAAGAACTTAAGTTGCTTGTTTATATTTACAGGTATTTTTTAGGGCGCGACTCACCCACGGCATTGTTCCGGGATATCGGACGGGATCTCGTGTTTGTCTAACAAGCGACGTGTCCGAATATAATAACCTGTTTCGTCTGGTATGACGCGTTAGCAACGTGTGGGTATGACTGGAATATTTATTAACCCCCACTTTGAAAACCCCTGACATAAGTCAGGGGTTTTCAAAGTGGGGGGTGCGGGGCCTCGGGAAATTTGAACACGATTACCTAATAGTTCTCATTAAACCATGTACAATACAGTCTAGGGCCTAGACTCCTAAGAGCCGTGGCGCTAACGGCACTTCCATTTCCTGGCATCAAAGCGAAGGGGGGCGTAGGAACTTCATTTTAGGCAGCAGGGGGGCGTGCCTAAAAAAAATTTTGGGAACCCGTGCCTTAGGTGAATTGCATACGGTATCAAAAATGATACTACTGAAATGACACGAGTAGAAAAGTCAACTTCACGTCGATTCCAAACCTTGTCAATCGACCAGTCACGAAATCTCAAATTGACTTGGATTTGATTTTCACGTGACTTGTGAGACATTTTAGAAATGCACGATACGGTATGCACGATAGGTTTACGGGAATTTGTCGTTTCCCCGTTAAGAGTTAAAATGCAGGCTTTGTTTGTCATAATTGTCCTAAGTATTTTTTCTGAGTGAGTAGCATTTTAAGAATAATATAAAAAGCTATTGTCTTGTTATTAATATTTTAGGTTGGGTTTATAGGTTATTATTTTATAACAATTCTGAAAAGTTAATGAACGATTTTATATTTTAGGAAGGTTCCAGACATTTTGTAAACATAAAAAAAAATAGAAACACTGTCTAATTTTTTGTTCTACGTAATTAATTAAATAGTCCAAAATGAATTCTCCACTATTCAAGTAACGATACAAAACAAGGTACATCAAAAAATAAATGCATAGATATTACGAGCAATAATAACCACATTCTTACTTGCGTTATCAAGACGAATCTAATGATGCATCATTTATCAAAATCGGGTGTATCGTTAAGTAGTCACGAGTGTACATAGGAACGGACATATGTACAGACATACACAGGTCAACTGGAGCCACATTACAGGTTAGTATTCATCAAGCCCAAAATCGTGCAGCTTGGAGAGCGTTGGTGAAGAGTTCCCGCAGCCGTCACGTCCCTCAGCCATGAGGATACGACGAAGAAGAACACGGGTGCGTAACGATGGCTATAAAATTTTTTGGTATAATATTAGTCGCAATAACGCTCATTTGATATAATTATTAAATCTTATAACAACACTTAATATATTTACATATGACATAATTATTATTTCTTATAATGATCATTTGATAGAATAACATTTAATATAGCATTCTTTAAGTATAATGCTTATTTCCTATAATCAACTTATGGTATAACGTTATTTTCATATAAAATACAATTGGCATAACCATTATTGAAATAATGTATCAAAAAGTAGGTTAGGTTAGGTTTGAACTGCGTCTCCCAACAAAAACGAACTGCTATCAAAAAGTAGGTGAGGTTAGCACTGCGTCCCCCTACCAAAACGAATGGCTATCAAAAAGTAGGTTAGGTTTGAACTGCGTCTCCCAACAAAAACGAACTGCTATCAAAAAGTAGGTTAGGTTAGTAAATTATAAGGGCACAGAAGAAAAAGGGGGGACGGGGGGGCGAAGCCCCCCACAAGGGGGGCTCGGGGGGCGAAGCCCCCCGCATTAAAAAAAACTCAAACCATAAGTTCAATTAGGTTAGGTTAGGTTAGGTTAGGGTTCGAACTGCGTCCCCCAACAAAAACGAACTGCTATTAAAAAGTAGGTTAGGTTAGGTTTGAACTTCGTCCCCCTACCAAAACGAACTGCTATCAAAAAGTAGGTTAGGTTAGAACTGCGTCCCCCTACCAAACCGAATGGCTATCAAAAAGTAAGTTAGGTTTGAACTGCGTCCCCCAACAAAAACGAACTGCTATCAAAAAGTAGGTTAGGTTAGTAAATTATAAGGGCACAGAAGAAAAAGGGGGGCTCGGGGGTCCCCGCATTAAAAAAAACTCAAACCATAAGTTCAATTAGGTTAGGTTAGGTTCCGCCGGGGGGCGTCGTGGTTGCACAGAGTGATCCCAAGACGGCCCCTATACAACGGCAAGGAGAGGGAAACGCCGCTGTGGGTTTTAGTGGGTATACTCCTCCCCCCCTCTGCTTTCAGAGGGGTGCGAGAGGAGGGAGTCCCACATAACCCCCCACCAAAGGGTCTACCCAACCCGGGGGGTATGCGTAATGCATTTCCCACAGCGACAAAAAAAAAAAAAAAAAAAAAGGTTAGGTTAGGTTAGGGTTCGAACTGCGTCCCCCAACAAAAACGAACTGCTATCAAAAAGTAGGTTAGGTTAGGTTTAGGTCACAGGCGTTACAATTTCAAATATATAAATGGTAATAAAGATTTATATACCTATTATACCTCTTGATTGTTATATATTATGATTTGTATATAAAATGAGCGTTATACCATATAATTGTTATAAGAAATAAGCGTTATACCGAACGTTAAATATACGAAATAAATGTATATATTTTAAAATTATACCAAACGTTTATTATACACAATGAGTGATTATACCCTTTGAAATTATATCAAATGTTGATATATCGATAGAAAATATATTAAATATTTTTATATCGATCATTACACACCCGAAGAACACAGGTCAAACACATAACCCTCCTTTTGGGCTTCGCCGCAGTCGGGTAAAAACAAACTATAAAACAATGCGACGTATCCACACAATGCTACAGCTCTACGCGTATGATTTGAAGAAGATTAAAATAATTGTATACGTCCTGTGAGATTGACCAGCGTGGCCTCATGGCGGGTGCTATGGACAAAAACCCACGGCTTGATCCTGCCTACGTGAGATGCCGTGATAAACTAACAAATAAACTAACTGACAAATTACAAATCATATTTTGAGTTGAGCTGACTTGCTTTTTGGGGAAAGTTTTTATGATATCATCTCTTTTTCGCCAATTTATATAGTCTTATTTTCTTGTGTTTGTTAATGCGTTCTAATTTTTTAATTGAGAAAGTAAAATCATATTTGTTGTGTAACCAGAGTTATAAATATCCTCTGTTTTATTTGGCCATAACTGCTGTTGCCATAAATGATTATCTAACTGTAACATTAGGGTTTGAATATGGGTTAGCTTGTGTATTTATCTTCTGAAATGTATAAGTTAGTTAGGGTGGAAGTTATAAGCTGTACGAAAAAAAAGAATGATGAGTTGTTGGATCTAATAGGTTAGGAAAAAAAATAATGTTACTGAAGACTATTGAGAATAGAATAGGAAATATGTTGGGTACCTGATACGACATGATAACTGGATTAAGAACTATAATTGAAGGCAAAATAGAAGAAAGAGGCAGAGGAAGACCGATGTTTATTTATGGATCAAGTTAAAGAGAATGTCAATGAGATGTCGACAAGTTCAAGTGATAGCAGAAAAGATAACAGAATTGCGATTACTCCACCGATAAGAGCAAGTCTTTTAAGTTTATGATGATGAATGTATAAGTTTGATAATCTTTTCGGGTATATTATTCGCGCTGAGATATTATTAAAGTTACTCACCCATATAAGAACTATTTTAATAAAAGTATTTTTGTATCATTTAGCACAATGCATCCGCATTTGCTAATAACCTTTAAGTGAGTAAATTAGACAGTGACTACCATTTAAACGGGACTTTTCACTATTACACTAATAACTTATAATTAACAAATAGCCGCTGCCAAATTCCTAATTGGCTGTAAATTTTTGATTAAAGTGTTAACTGCGTGCAATCATGCGATTAAAAGCGTTTAAGCCTTAGTAATTATGTAAATGTTTGTAAGCAGAATACGCATGCGGATAACAGGTTAGGTTTGCGCAGTTTGGAGCCGGCTGAATCGCTCTTGATTCTGAAATACTTACGCGAGTTGTAATATATTTTTTATTAAATGTATTAATAATAAATAAACTAGCCTAGGGCAGCACCGGCTCCTAGGCCACTTTATAATGTCGTTATTAAACAGGGGCCCATATAGCGGAGGGCACGTCACGGTCTGTCAGTGTCATCGTAGCCATGAGACACTTTTTCCTGACAGACGCCGTCATGTCTCAATCAATAGCCCAGTTTCCTGTCCATATCTCCAATACCAGCAGTAGATTTAGATCCCATCAATGCAAAAAATGCAATGGGCTATTATAGTCCTTGCATCTAGCGGGCACTATTTCTGTGTGTCCCATGACACGGACGGAGATAGCACCCGCTAGGTGTACACTTTACCTTTTATCGAAAGGGCATCATATTAAAATAGGTACCAAATAATGTTGCCCAAACTAATCCTTCTACTTTGTAAAATATAATAAAAAAAAATTAATTGCTTACAAACGGTTCTTTTACCCAACAAAATTGACTATATTGCCTATAATTATATATGAGGTGAAATATTACCGGTAAAATTGCCAAGGGGCAAAGTTGCCAGCACCAAAGAGGAGCAAACCCGCAGCTAGATACAGATTCCCCGGCATGCATAATGCACCCGCTAATGCAGTTGTTAATTACACGTCCTTAGGGTCATTATTGATTGGCAATTTGTGATTAGTGCCGTTACGACTACACCGGACTATGCCCTAGCCTATCTGCTGCCTTTGAAAAATATAATTAAAAAAAAAACAAAATACGTACGTACTAGATAGTAACGTATACGTACTAGGAAATTTTGAGAAAAATAATTTTTATCCTGATTGACTTTTGAATTTGAGAAACAAATGTTAAACCGAAATGTTAAAAAAAGTATTCCATATTGATCATGATAACATCAATGTATTTTTCATCACAAAATGGTATTTTTACACGTAGGTATTGCGGGCTGTAAATGACCTATTACGCCCTAGGGCGTAATGTTTTTTTAAATTTGAAAACGTTGGTTCTGTTTTACTCAAAGGAAACGCCAACTTACTTTTTTAACTTTTATCACTGAAATATTTATTTAAAGAGAATTGTTATTGCAAATACATGTAGACTCATATTTCTGTAACATTCATTCAAAGTTTAAATAGTGTATTTCAGTATTTCGCAAATATAAAATCAACCGTTTTAGGTCTTTGCCGCTATGGTTTCCGAACGTGACTTGACATTCGTATTTTCTATGGATATATGTCACTAATGTCACTTTCTGTTTTATAATTTTATTTAGGTTAAGTAAGGTTATTTTTAATTAGCTTTCCTCACATGTGTGATGAAAAACATTGTGTGTGCCACGGGCGGTAAAGGAATTACAAACTCGTGTCATGAAAGTCCTCAGCTTCGCCTCGGCCTTGTAACAAACACTCGTTTGTAATTCCTTACTTACCGCCCTAGATACACAATGTATTATTATAATACCAGTATGTAGTTATCAATTGCACGTCCTTAAGGTCATTATTGATTGGCAATTTCTGATTGGTGCCATTTCGTCTGTACAGGGTATTATCGAATTAACGCTAAATGCTTAGCCTTAACGCTATTAGGACAATTTAATTATAGGATTTGGAAGCGTTGAGGGGAGAACGCGGTTGCTCTTTTAATGGTTTTATGTAATATAGGATTTGCGTTATATTACACAACTAGAGTGGTAAAACAAAGAAAGGCCGAGATCGCAGATGTTTGCGGCCCAAACTGCAAGCGAGGGACGTAAATATGCGATCGAGGGCTTTCTTTATTACCTCCCGTGTTGTGTACATAATTTTATGTCTACGCTTGGCCGGAAAGCGGCTTTTAACGTTCGCGCAGCGTGCGGAAAAAGTCACTTTACTTATAGCCAAGTGTAGCATAAAATTGTTTTTTACCCGACTGCGGCGAAGCCCAAAGGAGGGTAATGTGTTTGACCTGTATGTATGTATGTCCGTTCCTGTGTCCGCTCGTAACTACTCAACGGCACAACCGATTTTGATAAATGATACATCATTGGATTCGTTTTGATGGCGCGAGTGTCACTGGGTATGAAGTTCGTTAAAATAAACAAAATGGCGGATTTTATGCACTTTTAAAGTGCACCGCGGTCGGGTTTTTTTTTTTTAATATTTTTAGAAATAATGTGGGGGTAAATCCTTGTTTATCTACGCGACGCGGATTGTACTGTGGCAATCTACATTTTAGATGTTCTGCACAAAAAAATGGATAACCCTCACTTTAGAAGTGTTTTTATTGTTTTTTTGTTATGTGCCTTTGTATTATATAAGCTAAGGCGAAGAACACACTGAAATCGCCCGTCGCCGCGATTTTTTCCGTGTAGCTGCGCATAGTAGTTGCGAGTCGCCGCGATTTACGCGCCAGTGTGCGCCACCCCGCGATTTTTCTATACAAATCGATGATTCTACATACAAAGTTGAAAATCGATGATTCTACATACAAAGTTGAAAATCGCTGAGTCGCGTGTAGCCGCGATTTTCGCTGCAGTGTGAGATCCGCCTAGTTAGGCGTTGCATCTTAGTCCTCGTGGTGACAGGACAACGAATCTGAAACCTTTTGTCAGAGTTTAAAGAACCTATTTTTCTCTTCTTCTTCTTCTCATTCTTATGATAAAATACACATGAATAGAATAGAATAATTTATTCATCAATTCATATTACAAAATTATTATTACAAAAAACATAACCTGCAACAGAATGACATGTCAAGTAATGGACTTAAAGCATAATACTTTATAAATCCTTGCTTATATTTTCAATATCTAACTTAGTTTTATTCATTATCATAACCATCCTAATTATTATTATTATTGAATTACTGACTTCATGTACTCGTCTATATTGTAAATTGTATTATTAAGTAATATAAGTTTTAGTTGGGACTGGAAACATGCCACACTTTCGATGTCTTTCACGCGCTTTGGTAATTTTTCGTAGAGGGTTGGTCCCATCACCCGGGGATCCTTGGTGCATAGGGCCAATCTTCCACGAGCATTAATTAGACGATGTGCGTTTCGCGTGTTAAAATTGTGCACATCATCACCACGTTTAATGTGTAGTATACTTGGTATTTGTATGTGTATTTGTGTAGTAGCTAGTGGTAGTAGCAGGAGTGACACACTCCGCGATTTCGCCGCGTGGCTACTAGTGCCAAATTTTGCCCCTCCAAAGTGCCTTAGCTAGCGACCAGAAAAAGCACGCGTTACGCGATAGAGAAAGACGGTCGGATACGATGCGTTTCGTCCGGTGGTCGGACCCGAACGTCAACTTTGTTAGAAAGAGAGACTTCTATTCGTACCTGGTTATTCTTCAGAAATATTTCTGCGACTTATTCCTCTGTCTCCATACATTTAGTATGAAAAAGGGCCAGAGGAAAGGAATAAGGTGACCGTAATATTTCTGAAGAATAACCCACCTACTATTATATATTCTGTGGTAATACTTTCCTAATAAATTTCCGGAAGATCAGATAAACAGTATTTGAGTAATTGTCGGACACATAAGCATTCAAACAGAGCAAAATGTTGCAGTTTCGGGTGGGTCACTTGGTCACAAAATGATCAAAAAGTCCCCCCCCCCCCCCCGCCACCGACTCAACTAAAACAAAAACTGCCACGTAAACTCCGGGACACA
The DNA here is from genome assembly GCA_947034925.1 of Eudemis profundana. NCBI lineage: Eukaryota > Metazoa > Arthropoda > Insecta > Lepidoptera > Tortricidae > Eudemis > Eudemis profundana. Next base: position 3,592,227 of record OX344804.1, on the reverse strand, counting down.
TTTAGTGAGCGGATAACATTTTTATTGTTAACAAGCGCGCCACGAAGCGACGATGATATCTCCTCGTATGAATGATGACTTCGTGCCGGGCCTCTGGAGGAGAGAGGGCCTTAAGAAGCGCGAGACATGGCGCTGATAAATATGCCATTATGTAAAGATGCATTTAAATGGGAATCGAAACAGAATCGTTAGCACTTTCGAACAATACAATTATAAGTATACTTTATTGCGCACCAAAAGATAAATTACAATGTAAACCTATATAAAACAGTGGTAAACAATAGGCGGGCTTATCACTAAAGAGCGATCTCTTCCACCTTTGGGTAGCAGAGTTGATGTAAAATTAACAAAAATAAATGGGTATGTGGTGATAAATAAACGATGCAAAAGACAAAGAATGCACATGAACAACTAGATATAAGGGAAGTGATACACATACATATATGAATAAATACATAAACCTACATGTACAATACATAAAATACTTTCGAACCTCGTATATGTTATGATATGATAATTTTTTGTCAGAAACCCATCCATATAGAAATGTTATTTCTTTCGCTTAGTAAATATATTGAATCCATAATAGAATAACACAAGTTTATTTATTGAATTTCTTTATTTCTAAATATTGTTCAATGCCACACTTTGATAATTCAATCGAACTCCAAGCTTCCTTAATGAAGAGAACTGATAGTTATCGAACCGTTCAATATTTAGCGACCTTGATAATTATCTGTAGTGATTTGTTCATTTCAATGATCGTTATGATGATAACAATTTGTGAAATCTGTTGCGAATCTATAGTAGCAGGTTTTTGACAGTAGTTTAATACAGTAATGTCATTACAAATTTATGACACTGAAAGAGGGTTAACAATGAACTTTATGCCACACCTGGCCATAAAGTGACTTTTCCGCACGCTGCGCGTACGGAAAAAGCCGCTTTCTGGCCAAGTGTAGACATAAAATGATGTACACAACACAACACGGGAGCTCGCTTGTAGCTCGGGCCGCAAACTTCTGCGATCTCGGCCTTTGTTTGTATTACCACCCTAGTTATGTAATGTACTATTATAATAGGTAGATTAAGCATTCACACCGCTAAGGCCCCATTGAGACGGGGCGAGGACTCGTATGCGAGTTTGATTACATTGCGGGCTACCAAGGTACTATGAGTACAGTTGATCGATTAAACGCCGCAACGAAATGAAAATCGCATACAAGTTCTCGCCCTGTCTAAGTGGGGCCTAATACGAATTAGTCGACTTACCTATATAGCATAGGTAAAAAATTGTTTCAGTAATTCAGCGGCGTGGCGTCCAAAGAACTCGACTCCTACCGGCTTGCCTAATAGCAGGCATTTGAGCACCTTATTCTACAGCTCTTATGGAAAATGTATGCCAAAGCAGCACCGGCTTGCCCAAGGATATACCTTTACGCCACGCCACTGATAGGTAGGTCTATAAAATTAACACTGATTTACTTTATATTTATATTATGTATTTTTTTATATTATGTCCTGGGTTCGTATCCCGGTAAGGGCATTTATTTGTGCGATGAGCACGAATATTTGTTCCTGAGTCATGGATGTTTTCTATGTATTTAAGTATTTGTATCTATTAAATATATCGTCGTCTAGTATCCATAACACAAGCCTTATTGAGCTTACTATGGGGCTAGTTCGATTTGTGTAAGATTGTCCCCTAATATTTATTTATTTATTTATTATGTAGTATCAACGTGCTACCTCAGAATAAGTAATAGTACTACGTAAAGAAGTTTCTCTTTCTAGTTTCTAACAAAACTGACGCCCGGGTGTGACCACCGAACGGAACGCACCAGATTCGACCGCCCCTCTACCGTATAACACGTGTTCTTTCTCTTCGCTGGCTAAAACCACCCACAGGTGGCCTCAAGGCCACGCGGCGCGATCGCGGAGTGAGTCACTCCTGGTATAGTGCCAAAAAGTGGCACAATATAACAGAGGCCTATGTATCCCAGCAATGGCCGCAACATGGCAGCATACAGGCGGAGCAGACAGATAAAAAGGTATTGTATAATTGTTTCTAAAAGCTGTTCAATGACCTTTATATCTTAAAATCAAATATTATTTTAATAAAAAAAAACATTACATTTCTGATGAACAGCTCATTTGCATAACGACTCTCAAGCTCTTATCGATATGGCAAAAAATAATCAAAGTTGTCAATTAACTAAACTGTTAAAATCTGCCTAATGAGCTCGTAATCATGTCATATATTATAATCTAGTGACTTGTTTGAAATGAGGCGGTGTTCCTCATTAAGAATACCATTTTAGGAGTGGTTAACGTTTTTATTCAAATATTTCTACAAGACATAAACGTCCTATGACATAATTAACCGTTTTGCTATAGGGGTTAATCAACTTTTAGACCCACACTTTTAAAGTCTGGCGTTACCGAAAATGTCTGTGGAGTTAACAAGAAATCGTACTTCTAATAGGATATTTTTCTATTTATTAGGTTTATGAGACGCATTCAACGTTCTAACACAGGCAAACGATTATTCAAAGGCGTTATTATACAACGAAAATTGAAAGTTGCGGACAGCGCCGTGTGGATTAAAAAAGTTGATTGATCTATAGGTATGTTTTAGTCGTCCCGAATGCATACTTATGTAAACTGTTCTGTTTTTCTGAGGTCTTCCTTCCGTTTTACTATTACTTAAGTCACATACAAGTAAGTCGAACATTAAATGGTTGATAATAGGCTACATGACTAAAAAAAACTGTTTAGTCCGTCTGTTACATTATGAAAAAATATTGTACACGTATTTTTTGTTTTGTTTGACAAACAAAAACTGACGAGGATAGAGTGCTTAGAAGTTTCGAGTGACGTCACTCTTGAGTACAAATTGTACTCAAGAGTGACGTCACAAGCCCCCACTCCAGAAGTTTGATGATCTATAACTTGTCGATTTTTAATATTTTGATAAACCAAAAAATACGTGTCCCATATTTTTCCATAATCTAACTGACGGACTAAATAGAATTACATATTTTTAACCCAGTCATCATCCCTATTGGTTAAAACTCTCCCAAACCTCCTATCCTCAACTAGTTTACATCTCATAACTATTATTCACACATACGTCCTTAAGTACTATATAATATTGCGAGTCCTAGTATACGATTTTAAGCTAACAATTAACAGCGGGATATTTACCATGTATGTTTGTCAGTTACTCCGTGATGACGGCGCTTGCAACAGTGCCGAAATATCGGGAACTTGTAGAAACAAACATACATAGTAAATATCCCGGTTTTAAAAGTAGTTATTACGAATTCTCTTCTCCATAACATGATCATCACGTTCATAAATACGAACGTCATCATGTAATGATATAAAATTGCTACCTGTGCAAAAGAGTGACTACATCAGTGCTTAAAGGGTAATGACCCTTTAAGCACTGATGTAGAAAGTTAACCATATAAATTGTATGGTAAGTTTCGTTACACAAAAGAACAAGATTAAAAGGTTATTTTATAAAGCCCTAACTACGGACATCATTTTTTGAGAATAACCCTAAAATATGCTAACGGTGCGTTTACGCAATCAAATGTATGTAGAAAACGCGTCACAGCATTAAGCTTCGGTGTGGTCGATCCAATGTGTGCATTTATAAAATTTAATGCGCAGTTTGTCTATGGAGTTTTATATAACTCTGTCTTCGCCTTCTTATGTCTATGGCCGCGACCCGTAAAGGAAGATAAGGGGTCGACGTTTTTAGCACAAAGCATTTTCTGTTTCGGACCCTTTCTTGCAGGTTACTCGACTCGAACGTGTTAGTACTGTACTGCAGCGGTTCCCGAACTTTTAAGACTTGACAAATAGCTTATCTTAGTGAAACGCACGTCAGACAAGATTGGAAACTATTGCTTGGCAACTTCGTTGGTGACACTCACCTGTGTGCTCCGGAGGCAGTCTCCGTCGGTCGCCGTTCGTGTTGGAGGTAACTTGTGTAAGTAGTTACGGCTACACAGAGCAAAAAGCACACAGGTGAGTGTCACCAATGAAGTTGCCAAGCTATACTCCACCGACAAGTGTAACTCTTAAATTAATGATGATGAGTGAAACGCGATGGAAAATCCGCGCTCATTAAAATTTTTCATTCAAAATTAACTAAAAGGGATTGAAGCTAGTTTTCTTCGCATTTCTATTATGTTGAGTTAAAGCGTAGAATCATCATTTTTGGAGCTATAATTGTTTTTAACTGTGTTTATTCATACATATCTTTGGAAAAATATACAATTTTGACTAGTGGTTATTTAGTACATACAAAAGAAAAAGAGGTTAACAATGCACTGCAACTGGATTGAATCAAATTGGATTGAAAAGAGTTTCATACATTTTGGTCTGCGCAAAACTACATAATGAAGTCACAAAAAACCACAAAAACATACAATTGACCACAGATAGGTTGAAGTCATCTATTAGTATCATCCGAAACTACATTTTTAACTACTCAAAATAATTTTGACACTTCTCATGCTGTTTCGCGCGTATAAACTATATTAAGCTATGAATTCATTCAACATTTCAACCAAATTTAATATCAGTAAAGTGGAAAAGCGGATTATTAACTCCATTTTAACCTCAATTGCGAATACATTTGCTTTACGGAATGTTATTCTCTTTTCCACGGAACCCTTATAATAATAATTCATTTATTTCGATTAACTTTTACATACTCATAGTTATGGTTAGTACGTACTTTTAATTATGTTAATATCTGCTTATCACAGGTAATCTTATAACTAGGTAGTAGGATTGTTATGGTTATGTTTCTATGTTACAAGCTACACAGCGTTTATACATAATAGGTGCTTCAAACAATGCCTCAAATATGGGCTTATAGGTTCCGTGGACCCCACTTTGAGAATCACTGTTGTATAGGACCACCTTTATCGAGGGCCGGGCAATATTTCGCCCAGATTATCTTAAAACCCCTTTAACGTTCAACGTCTAACAGATCGACGTCTTATTTTACAAATAATAATCACGTTTTGATGCTGCCAAACAGGGCTTTTGAGATAATCCTTTTGAGAAGGCGATAAATCTGATTTATCAATGACGGTGGACGAGGTATAGAGATATAACCGTGTGATTTTAATGCACTTGTAAGTAATATTATTAGTAAACAAGTAGTCTCTTTGGCCATTTAGGAGCGCGCGATACGCAGTCGAGGTGCAGACGGTGCGATCCGTACTGGCGCACTCTTACGCATTCTTAAAACTTTGCTTGTAGTGCGCTCGTTCACGGTGCGCTAGGGATTGCAATCCGGCGGACCGGATCCGGTAATCTAGCCGGATCCGGTAATCCAGCCGGATCCAGCCGGATTACCGGATCCGGTCTGCCGGATTGCAATCTCTACGGCGTGCACACATACAAGCCGCGCGATGTACCTTTTGTAGGAAAAAAAAATACTGCTATTATAGTGTACCCAAAGGCCCAATAGCTGGCACCCATCAGTCGCTTCTACTGCTAATGATTTAACATTCAAGATGGCCACTCCTGAGTCAACCACTCGGAGGTCTACCTTACCTAGGATGGTAATAAAGGATGTCACTGGTTGCATAAAAAAAGGTAGGTATGTGTTGACCGAATCCGAGTTGAGGGCAGGAGTGGCTCACTCCGCGATTTCGCCGCGCGGCTACTAGTACCAAATTTTGCAGCCGCGGAAGGGCTCAGCCAGAGACCAGAAAGAGCACGCGTTATGCGATAGAGAGAGACGGTTGGATCGGGTGCGTTCCGTCCGACAATCGGACCCCAACGTCAGTTCAGTCAGAGAGAGAGACTTCTGTACATACGTACTACTATTACTTATTCTGTAGTGAGGCCCGTAAATTGGGGAAGGGGGAATTGTTGTGTTCATAATTTGACGTTTTACTTTGACCAGGAAGTGGGATTTTCTCTCTATGTAATGGTCGGTAAATGCCACATACGGGCCACGGACACGTAAAAGGTTTTGTATCTAATTTCTATAAACAGTGTACTTACTCGATACTTTTATTCTTCTATATCTATCCTCGTAAGTCGAAGAGCTTTTTTAGTTTTTATGAAATTGGAACAATTCATTAATAAAATGTATTCAATGTTTGCTTTTTTATCGTCGTTTGATTGCTTATATCAAAATAACTATACTGTAACAAAGAACCATATAAAGACTAAAACCAATTGTCACCCACAAAAAAGTTTCATTTATCAAAACCGTAAAACAAAATTTATATCTTTATCCATTCTAATTCTCTCTTTTTGTCACGCAGTAAAAATGTTAAAAATTAATGACCCATAAATGTCAAATTATGGTAAACACGAAATACATTAAACAGGCTTAACACGAAATCAGTAATAACTAATAAATTTTGAGAAAGAAGGGTCTATGGAAACAAGTTGTAGCCTTGAACATCTAAAACAATGAAGTATTTAAAGCTCTGGCTCATTATTTGCGGTGTTGACAACTACCATAAAACCGATGAGGTTGTAAACTTTCTGTCCCACTAAATTTATTGCGGCAGTATAATTGCGGTAGATACTTTTGTCTATCCCATCCCTTATCCCCAAAAAGAAAGGATTTTTTGCTCCAGAAGTCCACACATTGTTTAATTTCTCCGTCTGTTCTTTCCAAAGGTTTCTTTTCAAAAAGGACTGGACGAACTAGAATGGGAAGTAAAAGGCTGTTGGTTACGGTTAATAGAAATAATAGAATTGGTTGCAATAATACCGTGCAGTTTCGTGTTTGGTTTTAATTTGGCTGCAGCTCTCTATTGACTCATTTAACAAGTGTCATGCTGAGTTCTTTCAATTACTTTTAGAGCTTCCGTTCGCGAGAATTTTGTTTGGCTCGTATTTTAGTAGGTTTATGGTTTAAAATAGTTTTCTAATTCCGGCAGTTTTGTATTTGTCAGGCATTAGAATTATCTTATATTCAACACTTTTTTCTCATTTTAAAGTAAAGACAAAAATATACCTATGCTTTATAAGGTTTTAATATCAGGCATAGGTCATCAATTTAGGCGTGTATTAATGAATGTTGAAGCTACTATCCTGAGGTATCAAAAGTTAATCGTAGGTAGGCTCAAACGAACTTTTAAGTTAAGCTTAAGCAACGTGAAAAAGTCGGTTTAATATAACTGTTTTCCTGAGAGTTATGATTTTTTACAAATGAAATTTTAATGTTAATAGGTATATCACAATTTTAACAGTCATATTAAGGCAATACTGAGCTATTTATAAAAGTGTACTTATTTAAAACAAATCACGATATCAAGTCCTATTTTTGAGAACATTAAAAGATAATGTTCACAGTTGCACGCTCACAGATGGCCGCGGAGTGGCCAGTTAAAATCAACCTTTTGTAGATTAAAAGCTCGTAAATATTATTGATAAACGAAGCCATTATTCCACATGAAAGACATGTTGAACTTGGTACACAGATAGACAGTGTCAACATGGTTATATTGGTTATGTAACTCTGAGCATCCCGAGATGTTTTCGGAGTCAGTTGTTACGAGATAAGTGGTAATATTATTGTGTTTGACGTAGCCCAGTCAATATTGGGACCTCGCATACCTATGCGATATATTGACATTCAATATTGACCCGGAATATCAATAATCTGGACTAGTGACCTTGCTATAAAAGACCTCTTTTCTCGGAATGATTCACCTCGATGTGTTGGGGTTGGATTCTGATACGTTTTTTGTTTGGCAACTACTATTACCGCAATCTGAAAGGTTTTAGAAAATGGGTCGGTTTCTATTTGAATAAAATAGTTTTTTAGTAACGTTCTGTATATCTATATCCATAAAACAAAGACAGGTTAGTTACACCATCTATAACTCGATAACAGGTGGACCAATTTTTATGATCTTTGATTTTTTGGGCTTGTCTCTGCCCCGAATAACATCTAAGAAAATGGATGCGGAACCAAGTTCGCCGGGATAGCTAGTTTCAAATAAAATGAGCTAATTATCTACTTTTGCTGATATAAGATCGACTTTTTGTTATCACGCGTAAAAATAATTAGGTAAGTACTTAAGGAAGTAATTTATTATGCAAGGAATAATAAATACAACCATAAGTTACCAACAATGTACCTATTTGTTGTTTTTGTTATATCAATTCCGTAATTTTATCACTGAGAAAGAGTTGTGGGTTCAGAATGTCTCCCACGGTAGGCGCAATTTGAAACGCTCGTGTCGAATCATCTCCGATGGTCCGCGATTAGACCAAGGTGGTTGAAGTCCAAAAAGAAGTAAAAGGAGATAAAAGTCTACAATATTACTGCTTTTTTCCTCTGGATGTAAGTGAGGTGACGCGTCATAGCCCATTGCTTGAATGAACGTGTTTTTGTGACTAACTACGCATTTTGGATTTAGTTTATTTTTGTGGGAGCTATTTGGAGCTTAGCTAGTTAGCTATGTTTGGGATGCGATCTGAGAGGATTCCAGTGAGTTTTAGTATCATTGTTTACTTGACCGCCCTCTTTAGTAATGCCTACTTTGCATACGAAGTTATTTTCGGTGATATCGTACCTGTACTCTACAAAATCGTTGTTTTATTTTTGCTAAATAGAAGTATTTCTAAAATCAAAACATTGCAAATAGGTTAAGGTACCTATTAAAGGTTGCCTGGTACAGCTTGCTCTTTAGCGATAAAACCACCTATTGTTTACCGCTGTTTTTTATATAAGTTTGGATTGTAATGTTCCTGCAACCTGTGCAATAAACTTCGATTACAAAATTAAGTAGCTTCATGGCATTAATAATCTGTAAGTATTTCTTATAGGTTTATACATTTTCTTTTGTCAAGTAAATGCATTGTACGTAATTTTACACTCCTTGTTTATTTTTTTACTGCGCATTTACGTATGGTTTAAATAACTGTGCAGCTGTTTAAATTTAGTGCAGTATCACGTTATCCTTGCTCTTTTTCCGTATTGCCACAGAAGTGTCAATCATTGCATTTTGCATGAGGTAAAACGTCCGCCCTCTTGTCAAAATTCTGCATTAGAGCACAATGGGAATCAATTCCTTGGGTTGGTGGAAGACGGAATTAAAATTTCATAACTGCGAACTGAGATATTAAAATAATGCTCTAATATAAGAAACCAGGTGCTACAACGTTAAATGAATGAATTTTTAAATATGTAGGTACAATGTATGATATATAATGTTGAACGCTAGAAGAAACTAATAAGTTAAATAAGTTTTTGTTATAATTTATCAAAGTTTTGTCTCTAAACACATATTGTTTACAATGGACGCCACGTTTTTTTGTCAAGCGCCGTTCAGTGCTACTGTTTCATACAACACACTGCGACCTCCTTTGAGATGTAACCTGAGGAGGTGAAACCAATCACGCACCGCATCTTCTACAATGAATGCCCAACTAATATTTTTGAGAGTTTAAACACGCGTGCCATCTGTTGTGAACCGATGCAGTGCGCGCCGTCCCACCCGACTCGTAGTCGTTCCCCCCTCTCCCCGACACCCATGCGGCTTTCGTTCAAACTTCGTAGGTCAGTTACCGCCCGACCGCAGGGGAGCATGGCTGCGTCAAAAGTTTTACCGCGATCACGCACTCTGTGTTTACATGCGCTATAAAATAAAGTGTACACAACAACAAAAACTTTGACAAATCGGACTCGAAGTGAGAAAAAGTTTATAGGATTGACTTGAGTGATTTAAAAGTGACAAATGTACTGTATTTCGAAGTGAAAATGTTAGAGAACTTATACGGAATGAGTTCGTTAAAAGTTTGGATGTGTTTGGTCGTGGTGGTCGCTGCGCGCGCACGGTCGGCGCCGCCCGCCCCCGCCGGCTGTCAGTGGGACTATTCCGACGCAAAGTTGAGTGAATCAAACTTTCTCACGTGTAACATCAAAACCATCGGCTCTGCGGACTTCTTGTTTAAAAACATTACGACCGCGCAGGCGTTTAACATCAACAAGTTGAAGCTTACTTGTACCGATCTACTTTTCTTCGAGAGCTCCCTGCACATGAATACCGGCAGTTTTCTGGGACAACTTCGGAAACTGGAGGACTTGCGCGTTGAATACTGCAAAATTCGTTACGTTCCGGCGACTGTTCTGTCTCCGCTACGTGACTTGACAAGTTTAACTCTACGCTCCTACAATACTGATTGGCCTGCAATGACTATGGAATTCCACGCTGAGAGTTTCCGTGGTTTAATGGAACTGAGATCGTTGGATTTAGGCGATAACAACATCTATATGCTGCCGTCCGAAGTGTTCTGTCCGCTTTTTAGTTTGGAGTCGTTGAATCTTACAAACAATAGAATACAAGACATATCAGAGATTGGCTTTTCCGATTGGGGTAAGGGACCGATCGCGCCTGGCAAATCGTGCAACACTGGACTTAAAATGCTGGACATATCCCACAACAATATCTTAAGGCTGCCCGATAACGGACTTTCTAGCCTCAGATCTTTAGAGGTGTTGAATATTCATAACAACCTAATTAACGAGATAGGAGACCGAGCCTTTGTCGGATTGAATTCATTAAAAATTCTGAACTTGTCCGGGAATAAGTTAGTTGCTGTCCCTCCAGAACTATTTCAATCGTCGCGTGTTATAAAGGAAATTTCTTTAGCGAACAATTCGCTCGCAGTTTTGGCTCCGGGATTACTTGAAGGTTTGGATCAACTTGAGAAGCTGGATTTGTCTAGAAATCGATTAACAAATGACTGGGTTAACCGCGACACATTCGCTGGGCTTATCCGTTTGGTAATTCTCAATTTATCTCACAACTCTCTTGCTAGACTGGACCCTAAGTCATTCCAAGATTTGAACAACTTACAAGTATTGAATTTGGACAACAACGCCATTGAAACTGTGAGCAATGGTGCATTTGCTGAATTAAAAAATCTTCATCACCTTTCAATCTCGGACAACAGAATTAAATCACTGAATGAGCACATATTTTCGAACTTATTTGTTTTAAATCAACTATACATGGACAATAACAACATTGATACTATTCATGAGCGCTGTTTTGAAAACATAACTTATTTACAAGACCTAGGATTGAATGGAAACAATCTTAACACAATACCAGAAGGTATTAAGCGGCTTAGATTTTTAAAGTCACTCGATATTGGCAAAAATAACATCACCAAAATATCTAACACATCGTTCGAAGGATTAGAAGAACTTTATGGATTACGCCTTGTGGACAACCAAATTGAGAGCGTCCCTAAGGACACTTTTAGCACTCTACCCTCCCTACAAGTTCTTAATCTGGCTTCAAACAAGATTGTCACCATTGAACAGGACGCGTTTTTGTCAAACCCGACATTAAAAGCAATCCGATTAGACGGGAATAAACTGACCGATATCCGAGGCGTCTTTAGTAACTTGAATACCCTCGGCTGGCTCAATATATCTGACAACAAACTTATTTACTTTGATTACAGTTACATGCCAGCAACTCTTGAATGGCTGGATATCCATAGTAACAATATCACGAAACTGGACAATGAACATAATGCGCAACAAAATATTCGAATGCTTGACGTAAGCTACAATGCATTAGAAAACGTCGATGAAAGATCAATACCTGATTCTATTGAGATCCTTTTCTTGAACAACAATAAAATTCACACGATTCACCCAGGTACGTTTCTACAAAAAAGGAACTTAGAAAAAGTTGTCGTAACCGAAAATAAATTAAGAACCGTCGAACTATCAGCATTCACACTGCCACATGTAGCGAAGCACAGATCATTGCCAAAATTCTTCATTGGAAACAACCCATTTGTTTGCAACTGTCACATGATTTGGCTTCAGAAGATAAATCTTTGGAATCATATGAGACAGTACCCGAGATTTGTGGATTTGGACTCGGTGACTTGCGAAGTCGTTAATAACAAATATGGCGGAAAGGCTAACCTAATGGATGTTCCCGAGACACACTTTTTATGCTCGTATGAGACTCATTGCTCGTCGAGCTGTTTTTGCTGTGACTTTGAGGCTTGCGATTGCAAAATGACTTGTCCAGAAGGCTGTTCCTGTTTCCATGATAGCAATTGGAGCTCTAACGTGATTGACTGCTCTAATGTTGGCTACACTGATATCCCAGAAAAAATACCGATGGATGCCACAGAACTTTACCTCGACGGTAATGACTTCGGTTCATTGAACAGCCATCTCTTCATCGGTAAAAAGAAGCTACACAAGTTGTACTTAAATAACAGTAACATTGCTACAATTGACAACGACACTTTGAATGGACTCCATGCTCTAAATATTCTACATCTTGAAAACAACCATTTAACCGAGTTAAATGGAGGAGAGTTTTCGCAGACAAAACATTTGAGAGAGTTATACTTGAATAATAACCTCTTGACAAGTGTAGCGAATAAGACTTTTGAAAACTTGTCAGCTTTGAGAGTGGTACATTTGGAGGGCAACAAAATCCTTGACCTTGACAAAAAGCTGGCGGCTGTCACAACTTTAGAAAACGTCGACGTTCAAGGAAACATCTTCACTTGCACGTGTGACAATGTGTTGTTACTTCAAAATTGGCTCAAGAAACATAATCAAGACCCATTGGAAATGTTGTGTGTCGATGAAAACGAACTAGTGTCTAACTTAACAGTGTTTGACGCGATGGACACTTGCCGTGATTCTAGTGTTTCTGACAATACGATTTCTACCGAGAATCAGCAATATCGTTACGATGAAGTGAGCACCATAAAACTGAACTTTGTACCTTTATTGGCAGTAGTCCTAATAAGTGTTATTCTCATCCTATTGTTCGGTGCCTTAGCGTTCTCATTTAGGCAAAACGTGCGCCTGTGGGCGCATTCTAAATATGGTGTTAGGCTGTTTAAAAGTGCTTCTATTCAAGAAAGTGAGCTAGACAGAGACACTATGTACGATGGATATGCTGTGTATAGTTTATTAGATGACGATTTTGTATCAAAAGTTGTGGCCCCGGAAATGGAACACTCTGGTTACACTATGTGTTTTCATTACAGGGACTTGCAACTTGCACCTGAAAATTATTTAAGTGAACAGATAACTAACGCGGCTGACTCAGCTAAGAGAATTATTATCTTTGTATCGTTTAATTTCTTACAAAATGAATGGTCGAAGGCTTCGTTCAAAGCTGCCGTTAAACACATTATAACTTCCATTCACCCGTCAATCAGACGTCACAGAGTTGTGTTCATATTGACAACGGATGTGAGCGCACTTAATTTAGATTTAGATTTCCAAAACTACCTAAAGTCGTGCAACGTCCTGTTGTGGGGTGAAAAGAAGTTTTGGGAGAAGATAAGATTTGTGATGCCCGATATTTCTAACTTGCAATGGAACAAGGATAGTATGAATTATAATCATAACGTGTGTCCAAATGGTCGGCGCCATCCCTCTAGATATACGGCTTCGCCGACGGCGCCCGAGCATTGGTATAAGTACGATGCGATTCCGCCTACAACCCCCGCAGGCGGTGTCGGCATTAACATCGAAGACGACACGTCCATGTTGACAAACACGACATTGACGAGTCAGATCCCTGACGGCGAGAATCTCCATCATAGTTACATTTCTATAGACACACAGAATTACGAGCAGCCGTACGGTGGGCGACCGAGGCCTCCCCACACTCTACGTAAACACCCCGCTCATAACTGAGCGAGAGGAGAGGTGTGGTGAGAGTTCCAACTGAGAAGATCGCGACCTTCACCAATGAAGAGTTTTGGCCGAAGGGTGTCATGTTCCGGCGCTTCCGCGGGCGGCTACCTGACACCCCGAACAGCGTTACCACATCGCAGTGAAATGTGACCTAGTTGTTAAGTTTATTTTTGTATGATATGTATGTTAGATTGTAAGGTATTTATCTATGGGCCTTTGATGCCTGAAATAAATAAATTATTATTATTATTATTATTATAACTCCCCATCGATGCTCGATGAGCAGGGCTATTTGCAGCCGCGGTCCTCTGTACACGAGTGCCTACCACAAACTCACATATCCACGCACAGATGATAAGTTGCCTTATCTTCTGAGATATCCTAATAGCCTCACATTCCGTGCATGTGTTGAGTACGCCTTTTGAGTTGGCCATGCCTTAAAATCGTGATAATATTGCAAGTATTTGGTTTCATAGTTTGGCCAAATGTTTGATCACTTGTTCCTTGGTAGATAAACGTTAGTTTGTATGTAATGAGACTGTTCTATTAAAAATGTATGTAGTCGGATGCCTTATTTGTCAAGAATTATAAAGAAAACAGTAGAAATAAATAAATATTGAGCGATCATTGTACCCTAAGACTGATCTGTTTAAAATTACATTATTGCCATTGACATGAATGAATACACTTATGTGAGTATTTTGGTATATTATATTATCTCATTGTTACCAAATATTTTGTCGATAGATGTGTAAAATGATATTGTGTGTAAATTATTAATGTATGTAAATTATTTTAGGTTTACTAGTCATTAGGTAGGAATTGAGTAGTATTAATATTGTAAATAGTTTGTAAATTTGTTTGAGTCACTGAAACGCCAACAATGTTTAAATTCATTTGCCTTTAAATGTTTTAGCGTCAATAAAAGCTATGAAAGAGTAGGTTTAATAAATTGTGACACATATTGTAATGTTTAACGTACCTATATTATATTTGTCGACTGTTATAATACTACTAAAATGAAAATAAAACAATATTATAAAAATATTCCATCGTTTCTTTTAAACCGACCAAGAACCGTTTATTACAAGCCATTAACTTATTACAAAGTTTGTTTTACGACTAGCGTCATTCCCCGTCATTAAGTAGTTTAAATTCTGCTCATTTATTACTAATAAACCTTGTGGTTTGTTTAAAGCGTGTCACACACTACGCAGATACGATAATATTTTATCTGCGTATAATAACTTAATGATCTGAAACTATCACACACTACGCAGATACGATAATATACGAGACGATACATTCAGTCTAAATCCTTCAAACTGAACTGATGATCTGCAGATAAAATACTATACCATATTTATATCGGCAGATATTATACACAGATCAATTTATATACGCAGATAATATCTTTGCCATCTGTCGATATATGTCGGTGCCCACAGATACTTTACGATAAAATATAAGTTATCTGCGCTGTGTGTGTTAGCTCATTGAATTGTATAGGGAGCGATATTGACAGATATGCGTTCAGATACAGATATCTTATCGTATCTGCTTAGTGTGTGACACGCTTAAAGAACAAAGATGGTCAAACCTTTTCCGCCGACGGCAAAAACCTTTGTTTTTAACCAGAACCGTTAAGCTGTTGTTTCTGCATTGAAAAATCCTCATTTCTCAAAGCTGGCTCATAAAAAAGGTTCAAAATGATTTCGGCTTGCCGACAACCATCAGGCCATGGTCCCTTTCCAGGTAGAAAACGCTCCCAAGTCATATTTCAACCGCCGCGGATCTATTGGGGCTATAAAGAAGATTTACAATACATATTCGTAACTAGTTAGAGTTGTATTTAGTGACCTTCTGTTGGCCACGGTCCGAGGAGCGGTTATTGATTTTTTGTAATAGTTTTTGAAGTGAGCGCAGTCACAGCATATGGTGTGACATGCTTTCAATGGCGGTCAGGTTTAATTTTTTTTCTCACATTGTCCAGTGGACGAGACGAAGTATATTTAGTAACGCAACTGACGCTGCCTTTTACGTTTGAATGATAAGTAAACAGTCTGTCACAATCAGAAATCTGTCGATTCATTTTACAACACGATTTGTTAAAATATCATTTCTTGGTAAGACTCTATATGCTACATTATGGACAATATAGATTTATTTATTTCAAGTTTATTACACAAAAGAAACTTATCATAAAAAAGGCGAACTTAATGCCATATGGCATTCCAGCCAGGCTCTACCAGTTAACCTTAGGGCAAAGCAGATAGCTAGTGGGCGGTGCAACTAACGTCCTTAAATTATAACTAAAACTCAATACATTACCAGTTAATTAATTAAGTACATAAATATAAAGGGACAACTACATCTAGATTTAATTATATATGTATAAATACACATAAATAAATACACTAAGAGAGTTTGTAGATTAAAAGACAGAGATATTATACCTATTTGTTAGAATATATGTAATAGTAGGTATTTATCTTTATAATAGATAATTGTATGTTCATCTGGCAAATCTGACTGTTAATATAGGGGATCCATAAAATATATGAAATATTATATAATGTTAGTAAAGGTAGAATAGCAATTCAAGTAGTTTAAGAGCTATATAGCCGTTATATCTCTAGTTTAAGAGCTCTATAAAGTCATATATAAGTTTTAACACATCTTATTTGCTGCTTGGTGCAGGAAATTTGCAAAGGAGATAGTCTGTAAAATAACTACTCGTAGAATACTTACCATATATTAATTTATTTATGGCCACCGTAATAGGTGGGTGGGGCTGGGAGAGGGCCAAAAAAATAGTGTAATAAAGAAGGCCTATACCCCTTAAGGGTTGAAGTGTCCAATAATTATTGGACAATTCAACGTATTCGACAACAAATGCACAAGTCACCTGCTATAAAAGAATACCCAAATCGCGGTATATGAGCCTATAATATTTGAAGTACCCTCGATCCCATCATCTTGACCTGGGTTATAATAAAACCAACTGTAAGTAATATTCTTTCAAACATAAAAATAATTTTCCAAATCGGTGTAGCCGTCTTCGAGTACTTAAAATGCTTAACACGTTCCCTGTACCTCTAGCACAACTGTGACACGCGACTCTTTTTCGCGCGACAAATGCTACCTATCTCTTTCCACTCAATATAGTGTGACAGTGACAGGTGATGCTCTGTCGCGCGAGTTACGAAGTCGCGGCCAGTTATGCTAGACGTACTGCCCCCAATGTGGGGTCATGAAGGTTTTTTTCAGGAGTCTGTCCTCTATGGGGTTATTTTCCCATACTGATAGCACAGTTGGGCCTTGTGACATTGTCGGATAGCTTTGTATGGAGACAGTGACCGTGTTAAAAAACATACAAAAAAAATGTATAGTTAAATTGAGAACCGTCCTTTATTAAGAAGTGGATTAAAAACTAGTGATAAATGCCAAAGGATAGAAAAATTTAATCGTTTCCAATGGCAGCGACCTATGCAGAGCGCTTTTTCTAAAGACTACATTCTTGCAACTCTTAGCGCCGTGTTATTGAACTAGCAGTTCTCAATATTCCATAGTGTTATAAATAATTGAATATAATCATACTTTTTAAATATAGTACCTACTACAAATATCCAATATTAGTGCTGTAAAGAATGCGCCAATGTTGTGAAGTAGGTACTAACTATATTATTATAATACAAGAGTATAAAAAGGTAGATATTTTTTTTTCTGTGAAATTGCATACGAATTAAACTAATACATAATAAAATCGTAGCAAGATTGTAACTGCAAAGAGTCAGAAATCACACTAATTATAAATAATGGGGTACCTACAGTAAAATAGGGTGAGTAGGGAGAAAACTGACATTCAAACGTCGATAAAATTTTATTTTTCCATATGTAAAACTGGATGGATTGAGCTGAAATTTGGAATGCAAGCGGACCAAGTCCTAGATTAAAACATAAGATGCTTTATATCCCGGTAAGAGTTCCTTTGGGACAGTAACGGGAACAACGCGGGTGAAGCCGCGGGTAAATGCTATAAGTAATAAATCGTTTTTAAAAATTTTGCCTGATTTTCCGTTTGTTCGTTTGCGCGCACGTTAAAACTACTGGAGCGATTTCCATAAAATTTGGTGTACAGATAGACTATGACTCCGGTTAGCACATAGGATACTTTTTACCCGATACTAGCGAAGCTGAAAAGAGATAGGTATTTCATTAATATATTCATATATTTATATATCGTTTTGTGATCCTGCCATACGATTGAATAAAAAGGAAAAACTATAGTCCATAAAGCATTTGGTCATTTCTGCATCAGGTAGGTGGTATATAGGTATACTCCTTGGACTACCAATGAGAATACCTGCCCAAATATAGTTTCCCAGTCTTTACTTGTGTTTTGAAAAAAAAAAACAAAAAAAATAAATTAAATAAAAAAAATACATTATTTTTTATTCATAATCATCACACAAAGGTGATCATATTTTTGGCCGGTACTGTATTTCACCTCTGTAAACGTCGTTGGAGACGAGCCCTCAAGTTTTAATATAAAAACACTTCCATCTCGTGACACATTTTCGTTCTGTAACAAAAATCCGAGAACAAACAAATCTCTCCAACACCGAGTTATTCTTGAAAAAACTCCAATAAAACGCATCGACAAAGAATAAATTGGGTTATGGGAATCTGAGCCGGGATAAATCGCGGTGGAAATAGTCACGAGCGGGACAAAAAATGTGGGAAACTATGACGATTTCATTATCCCGCCGGCCCGTGACTCACTTTATCTGTGAATGAAAGTTTCTGATAAAGGGACGGGTTTGTCAATAAATCATCGTTCGAACGCTTTTGCTTTGGCCATGACTCCAGATTTGACATTTTTGATCAACCTTTATCTACCTACTTTAACCGATACTATATGTTTGTATATATGTAAACACTTTATTGCACAAAATAAGACAAAGTACAGTATAGGGTTGTAAAAATAAAGGTTGTACAAAGGCGAACGTGAAATTATTATTGGGCGTCAATGCGTACCTAACTACTATTGACATGTAATCGTGTCATTTTCCGCTACAATGAGAATATCAGATTAATGAAATTGTCGTGTTTAAATTGAAAGACGAGTTCTGCAGGCTTATGATGCTACGCTTTGTCGCGCGATAAATAAATGATAAAGCATCCGTCACTTTATCAGCGCGTATTTATCGCTTGACAAAACGTAGCATCATAAGCTTATTGGTGTGGATACTGGGAACGACTTGCCCTCTGTGGGACGACTGGGACGACCCCCGCCAGGTGGACTGATAGCCTGAAGAGAGTGGCGGGAAGCGGTTGGATGCGGAGAGGCTGGTGACGCAAACTAGGGAAGACCTGTGTCCAGCACAGGGTAACTATGGGCAGATGATGACGTTAACGAAATCAGAAGAAACTAAAAGAGGTGTAGCAGAATAAAATATCTTAATGTTTAACGTTTCAAAACCAACCAATCTTTAGCAGATAATAAACTACTTTGAATTTTGCTAGAGAATGTGCTTTAGTTCAAGAAAATTTATCTCAAACAGAGACTTTGAACATTGGATCAATCTAAATCATTGAATCCATCAGTAAACACGACTATTTGTCTATCCTGCGACTGCGGAAGCGGGCCGAGTAAATCATTTCCTGTGGTAAAACTGGAGCGTATTTAATAGTTTCGTTATATTTGAACGTGCTGGTTAAGAGTACTGAGCCCTCATTCGACGTTAACTTCATCGTATTTGACTGTCAGTTTTGAGAAGTGCGTTTTATTTAGGTTTTTGTTAAGGACGGCTAATACCTACGTGCAATTATTAAGAGTTACGAAAGAAAAAGATTTCAAAAACATAAACCCCTCGCTAACTCACTCAAGGTGATCTTTCTCAAAATCGTTAAGGTGTTGGAAAAATAAGGCATCGACATAACTGCTGTTCCTGAATTCATATGGGTGTCCTCCATTTTTTTCTATGCTTTATGTAATTTCGGACGACGCGAAGATTCAGTTTCTCACACGCTGCACACCCAAGTTGGATTTGGCGTTTAATCTCTTTCTCGAATCTAACTAGACCACACGTCCCAAGTAGGTAATTATGTATATATATATGTATGTACGTGTACGTATATATTCTTCGACAATTTTGAGAACGCGCGGACGGTATTCCTTACAGTGAATGGGGTGGGTCTAACTAGGGCTTTCTGCAAAAAGACAATACTTTATACACCTAGTAAAGGGGTGATCTAACTTGAGCTGGATTATTCAAACTAAAAGTCATTTCTAAAACACGTCTTGCTCAAGAACTTGAGTACATGATTTTACTCCGGATCGCTTGAGATCACTTACGAAAATATAGAATAGCTACCGTAAATGTTAGTTGGAATATACGCTCTTATTATCATAACAGTGGTATGCAGAACTAACAGGAATCACTATCCACAGTGGGCCAAAGACAACAATGATCATACTCCAATAACATTCTATGGTAGGATTTTAGAGCTTACAGAGAGATTTTTGAGCATTTGTACACTACCGAGAAACGATATTGTGTAATAAATAAATAGCCTAACTGATATCGCATTGCGCCCCGATTTCGTATATTTTTGGGTTAGAATGTTACTTGGGAAATTGGTCTAAAATGCAAACTCTCAAAGATTTTCCATTAGTGATCTCACTAATTACATAATGATACAAGTGAAGATCGTATCGAATATTATATTTTAATGATAATAAATTTTAGTGGCTAAGGTGAATGCGACATTATCAATTAATGGCATAACACTGACCGAGCTTTGCTAAATAATTCGAAAACACGCATTTTTTCAGACATAAGATCAGGTAAGATCGATTTTTCGTCCTCGAAAACTCAGATTTACGCCAAATCTGCGCCGGCTTGCCTAAGGATATCTTTTCGCCACGCTACTGGTATAGATAGATAAATTAGATAATACGATTCAAATATCGAATACGACTAGAATTCTGGTTTATATCAAACTAAGGGCTAATTTTACGTATTTTTGTATCGATTTTGTGTTATTTAATAATACCTAAGTGGTATTATTAATTTAATAATATGCCGGAAACTAAAACTGCTGGTTCCTCGTACAGCGAACTTATCAATTTAATAGCTGTTGTACGTTAATTATATCAAAGAACAAGAAACTCTTATCTATTCACAGTAACTTTACACAACCGACGTATAAATAAACTTACTGTTTTATTTATAACTAGTGAATTCCCGCGACTTCATGAGGGAGGACAAATGCATATATTTTATTTATTTAGGACCCGGATT
Source organism: Eudemis profundana (assembly GCA_947034925.1). Classification (NCBI taxonomy): domain Eukaryota; kingdom Metazoa; phylum Arthropoda; class Insecta; order Lepidoptera; family Tortricidae; genus Eudemis; species Eudemis profundana. Next base: position 3,571,212 of record OX344804.1, on the reverse strand, counting down.
TAGGAGCACAACGTACAAACAACAGCATCTTAGATTACCACATAGAATACTTAAGTGCTAAGAAATATCTTAAAACAATAGGTATATGTATAACTCTCACTTTTGCTCTACCGTTATCAGATAAAAATTATCACATCTGGAGATGTCTCTGTAGCAAAAATCGTTGGAATTGGTTCAACATTAACAGTTTCAGCGTGTCGTGACTACAAACACACACATACACAAATACCTAAAATAAAACATTTTTTTTAATCTTTATTTTTAGGGAGATTTTGTCAGACTGACTATGCCAGCTCCGTGAAACCTCTACCGTACAAAACAAAACAGTTTAAAGAACTACAAATGATCTCGATTACTTTCATAATATTTTCAACGTACTGACTTTCATTTTTACAATTTTATATTATTACAGATGGTTATATTTAAAAAACACTATCTTTCTTACCGTACCAAGTGATAAAAGAAGTGTATCTGTCACAGCATTAATCACCCTAGATGATGACTCATATCGTAATGAATTCAAATTAAATATACGTTAACTTAACGATTTGCACTCAATGACGGTTGTTCGACAATGGATGTCTAGACATGACATTGTTACTATTTAAGTAGTTTTTCCATTACACTAATTTTAGCTAATTTATTCAAACTGATTAATAAGAGTTAGTTAAGAAATGAATCTTAATCCTTTCTAATTTACGTGCCCTTCGTAATTTTAAAATGATAAATGATAAGATTGGTAAGAAAATAAAATTAGAAGAATATTTTATTCTGTCTCTGTGTTATGTCTGATCTCGGGAACCAGATCAATTAGGTATGTTCTTCTCAAGACCCACAAACACTTGCCAGGTGAAGAAAAAAACGTTTGTTTATTTCGGAGTATCATTTGGAAGAACAAAATTTTATGAAGTCCCACACTGACTACGTCACTCTCTTGAAAAGTTTGTAACAGTATCGTTGGCTAAAGACCTTGTTAGTAGACCTTTAAAATCATCACAAAATATCCGACCCCTCTCTTAATCCTTGTCAAATGCACTCTTATCCTAAATCTCCGATACCTTCCAAAACTAACAACGAACTTCTGCAAGCTCGTCTGAAATTCCACTTTTATAATTTGCACTTTATCTACAAGCGACAAGGTCGATATTTTAATGGAATTTAATAAGATATGGGTTTTCGGTTTCCGGTATCAGTACCTGCTATCGATACCGAATTGGTCCTATCAGTGGATTTCACGGTTAGCCGCACTATTGGTATCCTAACGTACCAGGGAAAAGATAAGAAATCGAGCAGACATCATAACGATAGTCCTTTTTATCGCAGTCTCGTTTTAAATTGTGAGATGTTTTAAATGGGAAGAAAACTTTTGTACTGTTATTTTATACATTACGTCAACAAGGGTGAAAAAACTGCTGCCAAAATGATTGTTAGGCCCCGAGTATACTTTCTTTCTCTCTGTGGTAGCCCCCTCTGACTAAGGATCGTGGTCATCGGTGGATGTGGATGGTGTACACCATAAATTTTATCATCTGCCTTCACCGGTGCCTGCTCATCGCGTCTTTGACGACCGAGCAAAACTTGGTCGAGTTGGTTCACAGAGAACAGCTTAGGACCTAAACTGTTCTTTGTGAACCAAATCAACCTCTCTGTGAACCAACTAAACTTTAGGTCATAAATATCATCAAAAAATCATCATCAATCCGTCGCAGTCCGCTGCTGGATATAGGTCTCTGCAAGTTTGCGCCACTAAGCACTATCCTCAGCCATCCTTTTCGAGCAGTCGTCACCAGCCACCCTGCAAATATCATCGCTTCTCCTTGCCTGAGGGCAGTCTAGGCTTTTTTTTTTCTATTGTATAGTCGCGGAATGAAAAGCTTTGTCACTTTTAAACCTGAACTCATTGTCGAAAAGTGACGAACCTTTTCATTCAATAACTGTACCAGTACCAATATTCTACACGGATTAATGATGTACATCAATTGGGATTTATTTCAGTGTAGTCTCTCTTTTTATTCAAATACAAAGTTTTTGACTCATACACTTTAGCCGAACTCACTTAAGCCGCTTTTCTCTTAAGCCTCCAATTAACCGAAGTAGCTACCCATGTGTTCAGCCAAACCCTAAGACTAATTAAACACTTAAAACAAACAAACGTAACCTCAATCACACGCGCAAACCCGGCCTTATTTGACTTTCAATAATTTAGTTAACAGCCCGTGTTACCAGGCTCCCATTGCCGCATGCATCATCGGTCTGAATCAGAATAAGTATAGAAGATAATTATAACTTTGAAACAAAAAAAAATCAAATCGCTTCAGCCATCTTTAAATAGGTAATCAAGAAACTTTTGTAAAAAATATTTCGACAAACTGAAAAGTTCTACCTTTTGAAGTCGTTTAAAAACGGATAGTAAATAATAATCAAGTCTCGTCTATAAGAGTAGGCCCAGCAGTGGGACGTACCTATATAGGCTGACGATGTGTAATGATGTGAAAAACGGATAAAAGCACTAGTACGGCTGATTCTGATACTTCTCTTTGAGGTTCGAAAATGTTTCGAATTTCTTCTAACTGCCTAATTATAACAGAAGTAGCCACGTGTTCAACGCTCAATCCCAGCGACAGATTAAACACTAAAAACAAACAAAGCACTAACCCAATCACGGCCTTATTTGACTTACAATAATTTAGTTAGCAGTCCGTGTTCCCATGCTCCCATTGCCGATGCATCGGTCGGAATCACGATAAGTATCTTGGCGTTGTCACGAACCAATCCCGCCCGATACGCTCCCGAAGCGCAGAGTAGCAGAAGGTGCACTCTGCTTTCCAATTTCCGTGCGGTGCACGGTGTAGCCGGTGCAGGGTTGTCGCTTGTGCTTTGGTGTTTTCTTTTGCGACGACTCTTTAGTCGATTTTACAAAAAATGAGAAGAGTTTCCAGGAGGTTGAATTATGTATAACATTCGTGTTTTTATGTTCCGATGGCCGATGCTTCGGACGGAATAACGATAAGTAGCTTTGCGATGTCATACAAATCCCGCCCGATACGCTTCTGAAGCGCAGAGTAGCACAAGGTGCACTCTGCTTTCCAATATCCGTGCGGTCCAGGGTTGTCGCTTGTGCTTTGGTGTTTTATTTTGTGATGACTTTGTTTCTATACTAGGAGAATCAAATTAGCTTAAGCACATAAAAAACTAGACTTGTGTATATTTAAAGCTAATGTTTAAGACACATAGCTGAGCAAAACCATAGTACATTGTGTATCAAGGGCGGTAAGTAAGGAATTACAAACGAGTGTTTGTTACAAGGCCGAGGCGAAGCCGAGGGCTTTAACAACACGAGTTTGTAATTCCTTTACCGCCCGTGGCACACACAATGTTTTTCATCACACTTGTGAGGAAATCTGATTAAAATAACCTTACTTAACCTAAATAAAATTGTAAAACTGACAGTGACATTAGTGACATATATCAAGACGACAAGTCACGTTCGGAAACCATAGCGGTAAAGACTTAAAATGGTTGATTTTATATTTGCAAAATACTGAAATACACTATTTAAACATTTAATTAATGTTACAGAAATATGTGTTTACATGTATTTGCAATAACAGTTCTCTTTAAATAAATATTTCAGTAATAAAAGTTAAAAAAGTAAGTTGGCGTTTCCTTTGATCATGACAAATAAGAGTAAAACAGAACCAGCGTTTCAAATTTAAAAAGAAAACCACTACGCCCTAGGGCGTAATAGGTCATTTACGGCCCGCAAAACCTACGTGTAATGACACCGTTTTCGAGCAAGTGTGATGAAAAATATAATAATAACCAGGTCTGACAGACCCTGGCAGATCATTTGTCTCAAGTGCGCCTTCTGACGGTACTCTGTGGCTCAAGTGAGGGGCCGTGACCTTTGTGCCGTGAGTCTGTAAGTGTGAAATGTCTTGTCTGACCAGCGGGAGGCACCAGCCTTCCCACCCAAAACGGCCTAACCGACGCACTTCTCCTAGTATATGTCGGTTTTGAAATGGGAGTGTTAAGATGACCAATGCTGAACAAATTTTGTTAATGTTGGAGATGCTCGGATGCCAGACGTCGATCAAACGCCATGTTGGAATAAATATCTGATTCGGTTTGACCCTGACAGAGTCACTCGGTGTTATGCTTATTAGTGTTGTTTTAGAATAGTGATGCGTTTATGCGCTTCATTCGTAACGTCAAGATATCTGACCTTTTTGTAAAGGGTCATCCAAAAGTTTCATATTTTCTAGACCTCCCTTTTCCTCTTCCATCACGATTGGCTAGCCCAATGAATAAGATGTAATTTATGTATGTATTTGTACAGCCCATAATTTAGAATGTTTTATAAAATAAAATAAAAAATAAAATAATTTATTTCTGCAAGTAGGCCCTCAAGGGCTCTTTTACATGTCTTACATTATTTTGTCTTCTTTTCTTTTCTTTTGGCGCTTCGGGTAATGACCTTCTGGTGAGAAGAAGCGCCGGAAGAAACTCACCAGTTTCTCTTTTTATCCTTTGATGAATATACATGAGATTTCATTAATACCTTACATTAACTAAAAAACTACATTTATAGATATGTAAAGGGTCTCTCTATACGTCCAAACAAGACAAATAAAAAATAGAAAATAAATTAATACTAAAATTAATGGAGATGTAAAGAGTCTCCGTTGTCAAAATATTATGTTTTGGAGGTGTAAAGGATCCCCAAACGTCAAAATACAAATTGAGAATACTTATTTACTAAATATCTTACAGAAATGTAAAAAAATCTGTGACTCACATGATATAACTAAAAAAAAAAACATTTTTTCTTAGAGATGTAAATGGTCTCTAAGTGTCAAAACAATTGGCAAGTACAAAAACAGAAAAAGACAACTAATCAAACATTGTTTTAAAATATATCTATTTTCAGTTGCAGTTAATCCCACGGTGTTTCATCATTCATGTAGTCTTGTGTGCTGTAATAAGCCTTAGCCATGAGTTTACGTTTTACACAATTCTTGAATTTGTTAATAGATAATTCAGTTATATTCCCTGGCAGCTTATTATAAAACCTTACACAATTACCCATGAATGATGTTTTTATTTTATGGAGCCGAGTGGTGGGCACTGCGAGCTTATGTTTATTCCTAGTATTAATATTATGTATGTCACAGTTCTTCTTAAAATTCATGATATTCTTATGTACATACATAATATTCTCATAGATGTATTGACAATGCAATGTCATTACATTAATTTCCTTAAACTTATCTCTAAGTGAGTCTCGATAATTCATTTTATATATCGCTCGAATAGCCCTCTTCTGCAGAACAAATATAGTATTAAGCTCTGAAGCACTAGCACTGCCCCACAGCAGAATACCATACGACATAATACTGTGGAAGTAACTAAAATATACTAATCGAGCTGTTTTGATGTCTGTTAATTGTCGGATCTTGTTGACTGCAAAAGCTGCAGAACTTAGTCTATTCGAGAGATTACCAATATGGGGACCCCACTGGAGTTTAGAATCCAATGTTATACCAAGAAAGACTGTACTATCAACTAGTTCCAATTCCTCATCCTTCACAATGACACTTGCTTGCTCGCGATTTACGTTACGCGTGACAAAGTTTATACATTTAGTCTTTCTTTCATTTAACAGTAAATTGTTAACATTGAACCAATTCACTACTTTAGATATAGCATTGTTTACATCATTGTAAGCTTGCTGCTGTCGCTTGACTTTGAAGATAAGTGAGGTGTCGTCTGCAAACTATACTATATCATGGTGGGTCTTTACGAGGTATGGCAAGTCATTTATGTAAATAAGGAACAGGAATGGTCCCAATATTGAACCCTGCGGTACACCCATCGAGACCAGTGACCCCGGTGAGTGCTGTCCATTCACGTCAACCCTTTGTATTCTACCTTGTAAGTACGACTTAAATAAATTCAGTGCCGATTCTCTAACTCCATAGTAGTGCAGCTTCCCGATCAATGTTTCATGACAAACGCAATCAAATGCCTTGGATAAATCACAGAAGATACCTAAAGCATCACATGACTCCTCCCAGGCATCGAAAATATGTTTAATTAGCTCGACACCAGCGTCGGTTGTCGAGCGACCCCGAGTAAAACCAAATTGCTTATTATGCATTAAGTTATTCGTATTAAAATGTTTCATTAGTTGGGACAAAACTAATTTCTCAAAAATTTTACTAAAAGTTGGTAGCACAGATATTGGTCTAAAGTTAGTGGGGTCAGTAGTGCTACCTGATTTGAATAAAGGTGTTATTTTACTATATTTCATTAGATCAGGAAACTCACCACAATCAACACAGTTATTAAATACGACTACCAAGTCAGGCGCTATGATTTCTATTAGGGATTTAACAGCATGGACAGAGACTCCCCAAAGGTCATTAGTTTTTTTGACTTTAATTGATTTAAACGCCTTTACTACATCTGAGGTACTAACGTGTTCAAAATGAAAGTCTTTACTACATTCTGGGGCGTTATCTTTTAACAGTGTAACGGCAGCTGAAGGTGATGAATTTAAATGCTTAGTTGTGGATACTGGTATCTCGGTAAAAAACTTTTCAAATTCTGTTGCTACTTCTAAATTGGAATCTACAATTTTGCCATCAATTTTTAGTTTAAGATCGTTTAATGTGTGCTTCGATCGACCAGTCTCCACATTAATTACATCCCAGGTTGTTTTAATAATATCAGAACTATTTCTTATTTTCTGGCTTAAGTAATTACGCTTAGCTATATGACAATCTATCTTAAATTGCTTCGAATATTGTTTCACATGCTCTTTAAATTCATCACTCGTATTGAACCGCCGTTCCTCATACAAGGCATACAATTCCTGTCTACGTTTATGTAAGTCCACAGTAGCCCACTCACTAAAAACTGGTGCACCACTAACCACGACCGATTTAGAAGTAAATATTGCGTTATAATGTTCCATAAAGGTGTGAAAGAATGAGTTGTACATGTCGCTAGGAGTCGTGTCGAAAGATAAAACTGGCCAAGAGCATGTCGGACCATGCTCAGTGTAGGGTTCCATAGCCGTAACTATAAGGTAAAAAATACGATGTAAAAAAAGTACAACAACAAAAGAGCGTATCTTCATAGCAATTACGTCCTTTTGTTGAGAAGCGCAGTTTATCGGCAATAACTCAAAAACGGTACATTCGATCTTGTTGAAAATAATTTTCGTTGAAAGTATTAATTAAGCGTTACCTTCGTGATTTTTTTTCATATTTTTCGGACGCACGGTTTAGAAAATAGAGGGGGGGGACACAATTTACACAACTTTCGGAGCGATTATTTCCAAATACATTCACTTAATCAAAAACATTACTTAGAAACCTTATAGTGTTTTTTTAAGAGCTGTCGAACTATGTACCACACGTTGATATTTGCTGAAAAAAAATTTTTTTACTGTCTTTAACATGTATGGAGTGCCCCCCCTAAAAATATTTATTTTGATTATTTATATACCAAACTAAGTAGCGGCTCATAAAACACATCTATATTCCAAATTTCATAAATATTCATCATGTAGTTTCTGAGTAAAATGCCTGTGACATACGGACAGACAGACAGACAGACAGACAGACAGAGAGACAGACGGACGGACATGACGAAACTATAAGGGTTCCGTTTTTGCCATTTTGGCTACGGAACCCTAAAAAGGGTAGCGCCTGAACCAGACTATGTTTCATTCGTTCCACACGGTCCGTAGTTACTGGTACAAAAGTAATTTGTTTTCTCAAGATATTATTCCTTAATGACTCAAATACAATTAATTGACCTAAATGATCTGATTCCAACTTGCTGATTACACTTTTTGTATTAGGAAGAATATCAGTAAAAATGTTATCAATACAGGTGGCGCTAGTAGCAGTCACTCTTGTTGGCTCCATAAATATGTGTTTGAGATTACACGATTTGAAAAGATTCAACAATCTGACACTTAATGTTGAATTTTCCAAAATATTTACATTGAAGTCGCCGCATATAAGTAATTTCTTACTAGAAGTAGCAATTATTTTATGAAGCACAGATTCCATTACGTTTTCAAAAAGTTCAAAATCACTTAATGGCGGCCTATAGACACAAACAACAATAAATTGATCTAATTCTACGGCACTTAGTTCTATGGTCCGTTCAACAGACAAGGATACAATATCCTTGCGTTCCTTAAATTTTAATTGTCTATTTAATATGATTAATGACCCACCATGTATGGAACTTAGTCTGGTGAACGAACTACCCACCTGGTGAATCTTAAATTGAGGCATTAGTTCATTATTTTCTAACCAATGTTCGGTTATACATAGAATATCTATATTGTAATCGTTCAAGAAAAGTTCAATTTGCAAGTCTTTTCCTCTAATGCACTGAATGTTTTGATGAACCAGGTGGATATGATTTTTATGTTTGCAGCATTTTTCAATAGATTTATTTAGAACTAAATTGCCAGAGACAGAGTACTCCTTTGTCTTAAGATTTAATTTAAATTATTGGTTATAATTGGAACCAACTCCAAGTTCACACTACTGGACTGCTCAATAGGAGCAGAACCTGCCAAATTCTTGGCAGAAATGTCGAATAAATATGATAGCGACAAAGCTATTTGTCTTTTATAATAATGAGAAAGGTAAAACTTACCTTTAGTCAATAATACTTTACTAACATATTTGTTTGTGTCTATTATGGTAAACTTACTACTATATGTACAAAAATTATACAAATATATATTTAAGTTATATCTAGTATCATTTTCTGTTTTTGGCACTTGATTACAATAAGGGAATGTGAACATAATAATTTCTTTCACTGTAAGGCTGTTTAACTTTTCTAGGAATTTAATTAAATTATTTTTGTTCGCATTGCCCCGGTTGCCTATAAGAATAAGCAGTGTTGTCTTGGAATGAATATTATTATCATTCAAAATTTGTTTAGAGAAATTATCAAGGCTACTATAAGGCAGACAATTGCTGATTGCGCTAAGTCCCTGTAAGTAGAAGTTCAAGTAATTTTTATTAAGTACCTAACGTTAAGTTATTTATGGGTCATTATTCGGGCGTTTCAACCGCCTCACTTTCGTGGACATGTTTTTGACGAAATCCCTGCAGATTTTTGTGGCATTTTGAACTATTTGGTAGAGACCCCGGACTTCTGACAAATAGTCAGATATGCCATCAAAAGCTACACCGGCAAAAAGGTGTCCACGAAAGTGACGCGGAACAAACGCTCGAATCACCTTTAATATTGATTTTACTTCATTTTTGCAGTATGAAAATATTAACAAAAGATTAACTTTCTACATCTTGCAGACCGGGTAAGTACAGTCTGCAAAAGAACAAATGTTAGGTATACTCAGCTACACAATATGTTAGTACGGGTCAATTTTTCTCTGTGACTTATTGTATCTATTGAAAAACGCATGGATACACCGAACGCAATCTCCCTCCAATGTGAAACCATACATACCTTTACCTACATACATACTAATCTAAATGATTAATCAAAGATGCATTATCATTAACAACTTGCCTTCATATACTTACATACCAATGTTGAGTATATAGTCGAATCAGTGTGTCATTGGCAGCGCTAAAAAATAATTTAAAAATGACCTTAGCTTTAACCTCAAATATGCTCATGTAACAGTCACGTAGTCAAATCTTTAATACCAAAAGGCATCAAGCGCAATAAAATGTTACATTGAATTTCAACCCTGAGTTGAACAAATTAAGGTTCAAATTACATTATGACTAAATTATATATGGAATTTTTTATTGTACACGTTTCAAATGAGGTGCAACCAAAGTAGATCGCTTCCGCGACCCTGAGATTTGACAACATGTTCTCTAATACAATAAAGTTTTATCGTTCTGTGAACTCCTTATACTTTTATTACATTTCTTCACTAAATGAATGTCTCTATTTGCAGCTGATTCTAGGTATGGCCTTAAAAATATCTATAAATTGATCTACACCTACACATGATTGTTGAGAACAGTTCTTTCTCTTCAGCTTTTAGCTTTTGTAAGAAGTAAACAAGTAAAAAGAAGCAGGAAACTTGAAAATATATTATTATTATTATATGATATTCTTATTTATATGATATTCTAACTTTTATTTTTTCTATTGACTTTATCAAAAGAAAATTGAATATTTATGCTCATGTCCGCGTTTTCTTCTATAAAACATATTTAATTTATATTTTCGATCAAAAAAGTTACACACAGTTACAGTTATACACATTACGCTGTCCAATTTATAAAAAAAAACGTCAAACTGACCGGGATATGTCTGTATAATAACGTCCTTATGCCCTATAACTAGCGAACGGAACAAAGCATCAACAGTTAGGCTCAATCGGAAAGTTCTAGTCTAAAAAGAGGTTAAACGCTTTTTTGAAGCAAAGAGACTTACAACGTTTTTAAAATATGGCTCCAGAATTCTTTGTAAGCACACGTGCAGTCCCGTTGGTTATTGCCAATAACCAATAACTTATTGGGCAGTCCGTCACAGTTAAAAACAGTTGACCAATACTCATACTATCGGATGACTCCTTAGAGCAACACGGAAGGGAGTGGTCATAACGTATTTTTCTAATACTTTCCTCTCTACTACTATTAGCGGGAGTGATCGACGCCGCGCACACTTATTTACACACGCGTACATGAAAAATCGTCTATCACTACGAAACTAACACTTAACAAATAGAACAACACATTGACTACTTCACATTCACAAAGATACATTTATTTTTAAATTGTGTAATGACATGACGTACAACATTGATAAGTTTAGCAGAACTCCATGGTAACAAACTTAAAATAATGTCAAATCAGATTTTTGTAATTTTTATGTTTTAAAGGAAGTAAATAATATTATAATGTGATTCAGAAGACGTGAATGGAATCACCGTCTTTTTGTACATTTGTGTGTTAGATCTCCTTTTGCAGCGAAATACGGAACAATTCGGCATATTCACGGAGATCTCTTCAGGTGAGTTACTAGATTTAGTCTGATGACTAATCCAATTGCAACTAATTTTATAGAAATAATGTGACCACTGATACAAATTGCTTGGCAGAGGGGGTACCGGTACCGGGTTATGTAGGAAGAATTTATACTTCCTTGTTCATAACTGTCATTTTTATCTGGTAATGTGCAAAGAACGAGGGTTTCTTGGTACATTACCCGGTCTTATACGAAGAATAATTTTTTTTATACATTACTGGTAATGTAAGTCTATTACGTACGAAGAATAAGGGGAACGGCCTTGGCTACAGGTGTGTCACGTTTTATGTTTCAATGTATTCTTTATTGATACAAAACCCAAATGTATAATAATAGATATTAAGTTATTCACTCGTTTTTAACCTCATTAACCACCACAACTTTTTGCTATGCCACCCGCATATGCACTAATTTGGTTTCGCTGGAAGTAGGACACTGAATGTGCAATTACTGGGATCGATATAAAATGGCTGCGAATAGAACCGCGGCTTTATAATTGATGCAATTTTGATTTGCTGCGTTGAAATATGATATTGTTACATACAATTTGGTTTACAAAAGCTAAATGAGGACTAGGTTTCGTAACACGTGAAATTTTGTGTAATTTTTTTTCATGCGATTTGCTAAAGGTTAGTTTAGTAGCGCTTCCCTATTTTAGTTCGTCCTATTTCTAAGCTCTTTGTGTTTTTTCCCAGTGTATTTATGGAGAAGTGTTAGACTCATCTAAATTAAACTAAAAATGTAATAGTATTTATTGTACTCGTTGTTGTTGTACAGTTCGTTTCATAAGCTGGCGCGGATTTAATATGAAATAAGCACTGGCTGTGTACAAAATCCGCGCCAGCTCTTGTGTATACTGCCGCCATAACACAAAAGGGCACATCTAACATTTTTTTTTTCGACACTAACATGTTTACATTTTCGGAAACAGTATATAGGTAATTCAGTGTCGAAAAAAATGTTAGTTGTGCCCTTTTGAGATATGGCGGCAGTATCGACCTGTAACGTGCCACGCGGTTACATGGTTACTTCCGTAGTATGGTTATTCATCACTCGTTAGAATAAAAAAAAAACGAATTGTTAGTTCCGTGGTTCAAACGTGAAACACTACTATAATAATGTGGTGTACTGCATTGCAATTTTGTGCATGCTCTGCCATTGGTAATCATAATTTGTTATCAGTCGTGTGCCCGAAGCATCCGATTTGCATTACACGGCTAAATTAAGAACAGTGACAAGGGGCGTAACATTCCCGTGTAGGACTGTACAAGTACTTCAAAAAACCGGACAAGTGCGAGTTAGACTTGCGTGGAAAGGGTTCCGTGCATTCAAAACAATACAACACAATTATACTTTATTACACAGACTTCTTATAGGTTTTCCTGTAATCTATAGATGTAGGACTATTTTTTGTATTTTTTTCAAAATGTTAAGTCCAATAGTTTCGGATATAAGGGGGAGGAGGGGGGAATGGTAAATTTTTGTCTTATTTCAAAAATAACTCCAAAAGTATTTATATAAATATTATAAAAAAATATGTTTGACATTCTCACAGTGAGCTCTTTTATCTGATATGTCACACGATATAGTTTGCTAACTTTTTTTTTATTTTCTAGTTGACCCTCCAAAAGTGGCCCCCATGTTTAAAATTCATTTATTTCCGTTACACATTCATGTTTGGGTTATTGACTTTAATATATGTACCAAATTCCAACTCAATCGGTCCAGTACTTTCGGAGCAAATTGGACGTGCGTGACAGACAGACACACGAGTGATTCTATAAGGGTTCCGTTTTTTTCTTTTCAGGTACAGAACCCTAAAAATCACGAAATTATTAACACAAGAATGACAGACATGACTATTACATCAATCATAGCTCCATTCTGCAAAAAACGTCTAATCTATGAAAGGATTCTTAAAATAATTTTAGTTGTTTATTTAAAGATCCCTCCACTCCGGTGCCAACAATACTCTTCATAAAAAGCGGTACTTTCTTAAGGTTTAATGACACATACGCCATTTTAAAATACAGTCTATACCGTGTTTGTAACAAAAAGGGTTCATTTTATTGAGAAACGCGTGTCAGTTATCACCTTTTGTAAGTGGTTATAATACTGGGTGCCATTAGCAGGTTTTGTTAAATCAATGGTTCTTTTAAAAAGGGAATACTAATTTCGCTGAGTCACACCTACCCTCAAATTGTTCGTCGGGTGCTCTATCTCGAACAATGAGCGGAAGTTAATCGTTTTGGTACTTTAGTTTGAGATACTTAATAGTAATATAAGAGTAACATAAAAAAATTGGTACTAGCATTTTTGTTTTTAGAAAAGCTTTAGAATCTAGCAGCTCTTATTCTCTTTACTTTAACTGTTACTTACGCAATTTTTAGGAAGAAATTAATAACTAATGTTCCGTAAATAATCAGACATGTTAATATTTTGGTTAAAAACTACATAAAATTCATGAAAAAGAAACAATGAGCGAATATATATTTTTTAATAATTAACAAAGGTATTTATATAAGCGGGATGATGAAAATAAAAAACATTGTATGTACATATTTCTTAATAGTACCCCTACAACTACATGAAATTAGTGCACTAGAAAAATAATAAGTAAACATAGTAATTCCGGAAAATAAAAAAGCATTACATAACGAAACACTTCATTTTAAAGCACATAGCAAGTGTGCTTTAAAATGCTTGGTACATTATAAATATAAAACTCAGCGAAAAATCCCAAAGTAATTTCGTACAAGGAAAGTATCAAGAAAATCGTTCCTCTCATAAAGCTTATGAAGACTGACTGAGATGAATGGCTGAGATAATTGAAGTACACGCTTAACGTTCAACGCTCAAAAATGCTCAAATATTAAAAGACAAATTGAAATACCCCACTCTACCGATTTCTTTGTTTATTCTTTGGAAAACGAGCGGAAAGATTTTTAATTTTTATTCTGACTTGTGTACAACCAAATATTTTACTAGCAGAGAAAAATTGAAAAATTATATGTCTCGGGCAGGATTGGTACCTTCACCTCCTCGGCTATCCGGGCCAACAGGTGCGTTACCAACTACGCCATCGATACGATGCCCGAGTCATCCAATTTTTCAACCAGTCTCCTCATTTGTGACGTCATCCTGGGTGAAGTGTGTAGCATCATCTACCATTGAGTCCTTACAACCCATATGCATGGTATTGTGGTCCCAACTCGTATTGAGAAATCCACATTAACGATGTGCTATATACCCAAACATGATTTATGTACAACAATCCAAATTCACATTTGACTATTTGTACCGGTAGGTAAATACTGCTAGTTTTAAATGTTTTTTTACCCGACTGCGGCGAAGGCCAAAGGATTATGTATCCGTCCGTTCCTATGTCCGCTCGTAACTACTCAGCGACGCACCCGATTTTGATAAATGGTACATCATTACATTTGTCTTGATGGTGCAAGTGTCACTGGGTGTGAAGTTCGTTAAAATAAACTAAATGACGGATTTTATATTAGAGTTTTTTTAAGTAAAAATGCGGTTATTTATAATTAATTCTCTGCAGCGGGGCCTGCAACAGCAGACCGCTGCTGCACATCGTATATGGCCGGAGCTCCTCAGGAGAGTCAGGAGCTCACGGCCGGGTTTGTGGGGGGCGCTGGCCTGACGCACGGGACGCCAAGGCCGGACTGCACGTGCTGCTCCTCTGCCGGACCTGAAACACTACACAGAGGATTAATGTAAGAGAGCAGGCTAGATTTATTCATCATCATCATCATCATTTCAGCCATAGGACGTCCATTGCTGAACATAGACCTCCCTCATAGATTTCCAATTAGTTCGGTTGGAAGCAACCTGCATCCACCGTGAGCCAGCAGCCTGAACCACATCATCTGTCCATCTTGTTGGTAGACGTCCGACGCTGCGCTTGCCGATTCGTGGTCTCCATTCGAGAACCTTTCGGCCCCAACGGCCATCTGTTCTACGTGCTACATGCCCTGCCCATTGCCACTTCAACAAGATTAGATTTAGATTTATTACGACCTGGCTACTTTGATCTGAGCCCGTTGGGACTCAGTTAAACAAATAAGGGAATTGAACCTACTGACTTTGTTGTATCAGTCAGTCTCGGCTTCAGTTATTTCAATACGGGTATTAGAAGTCCAAGATCATGTTTACGATAAGTTTGTCTTGTTAAACAGTTTTCTTTAGGGTTCCGTGCCGAAAAGGTGCCAATGGAACTCTATTACTAAGCCTTCGCTATAACAACAAATAAGAAAAACAAAATAAAGTTAAAAATAAATAGGGGTCCCCATACATTAAACGTGTTTTTTGCGTCTTTTTGCTCGACGGTAGTACGGAACCCTTCATGTGCGAATCCGACTCGCACTCGACCGGTTTTTTAACAAGTGTAATACAAAATTATTTTACTTTCGACATCCACCGTTTGGACATTTTGGACAATGATAACACTATATTTGCCAATATTTTTCAATACCTCAAAAGTCCAATTATAAATCTGTGTAGAAACTAAATAAACGCAAAGATAAGAGCTTTGAAAGGCAATTTAGTTAGACTAATATAAACACGTAATATTTCTCTGCCACCTCTATGATAAAAACCTAAAAAAAAAATATAATATACTCGAGCTTTTCACCAGCACTGTATTTTTCAGTAAGTTTATTTGGAATCTGTATGCTCCAAACATAACAAAAAAGGTAGTAAAAAACATTAAAACAGTCACCGCAATTTCACGACGATTCTTTCTTCAAATTAATTCACCTTCTTAACCGAAATATTTAATTCCACGCCCTCTTTTGGTTTGAGTTTGAACTTCTTGCCGCCTCCACTGGGGTAGGGAGGGTGCTTTACTATCGTCGTTATTCCAGTGCTGACTTTACAGTCAGTACTTACGTACCGATAGCATTAAAACAATATTTGGCGAGATTAATTGTGATTGAATATAGATTTCTACGAGTAAAACCAATCTTTAACTAAAAGCCCCTTTACTTATCGTGATGTTTATTTGAGAAAAAATATGTACTTGCACTTCGTGGTGATCTTTGGGGGGAGGCCTATGTCCAGCAAGCTAATCGGTAGACGTATTACTAATGCTTCTTGTGTATTTGCACCCAGTGATAACCGGATAACTTGCGGCTGTGAAGTCCAGAAGTGTATTTTTTTTGGAAGCTGACAAACTCGCAACCCTTATGGGCATAGCGATTGTCGGACCGGGCGGTCGACCGTGGCGTTCCTTGGGGTCGAACCAGGTCGCTAGCCGGACCTCCCCGAGGGGTCGAACTGGGTGGATGCCGGGGGCACCTGGGGTCCAACTAGATCCAGAAGTGGTGACTCTGTTGCAATGTATGGGAGAGACATAGGTCCAGCAGTGTCCACTGTTGGACCATGGACATAAGTATCCCGTTCCATGGCTAATAGATAGATAGGTAGACTTGTGTACTCGCTTAAATATCCAGCTGATGACGGAATAACCAGTAGCGAACCTAGTTCGTTTGTAGTGCGTCTACACTTTGGATGTGACAAGCATTAGCACTGTCAGACATGTTCATTTTAAAATTGGTAACTCTAGGCGTGTACGTTATTCGCGGGTGCGATAAGTAAAATCAAACCGTAAAATATTTTCGCACTTCCATACTCGCTTAATTGTATTGTTGAAAGTCCCGATAGCGGCGTAACAAAGCCTTTTCTGCTCACGTGCGCTAACATTCAATAATCCGTTACGTGGCAAAGGGGCCGGCGACACAGTTAAAAAAACTACAGTTGGCCAATGCCCATACAACATAGATAAATTAAGGCGAATAGAGTCGTTCATTTTTCTAAACATAAGGAATGAATCTATGTTATATCATTTTTGGTTGATGTTTAATTTAATAGCTTGACATTTTGTGTACTAACTAACTCAAAATTGCATGAAACGTCTCAAAAAGGGGTTACTATTATTAAGTACAAATGAAAAATTGACAGCTCAAAGCGTTCGTTCATGGCCTCCAGTACGGATCGCACTGTCTGCGCCTCGACTTACAATGCGTATCGCGCTTATAAACGGCCGAAGTTTGACTATTTGTCTTTGTGTATACTTTGACTTCTTTGACCGACTGTACGTTCCTTGGTCTGTGGCAGCGGTTTACGACCGTGCCTAATTTAAGCCCATGTGCGAATGTGCGTGCGTTATTGTTTTACGATTAGGGTTTGCTTTAAGAAATAATTAACCCCCCTTTATTAACATTCTTGAGTCCTGATTAGTCACAGAATATGTATTACTTAGTCATTAAAACCTTACATTTGCTTTTAAGCGATAATCCTTTACATGCTAATGTTTAACCTTGTACCGAACTACGCTCGATGTTCATATTATCATTCTCCTACTTATATAGTACTACTTTTAAATATTTTATTAGATACGTATATTGCAAGACGATTCTGGAATGAATATCCGTGCTCATCACACAAATATTTGCCAACGACTGGATTCGAACCGGGACGACTATGTTCTTCCTGAGAGTGAATTTTTGTCTTTTAAACGATTTGCAACCTATCGGAAAATATCGTCTACTCAAATGAATATTTTGTCTCAGATTAAATTGGTTACCGACACTACTTGATTCATGACGGCCATGCTCACGAAGTATGTCTGCGGTCACCTAATTACCGCGACGCTGTTTTCATACTAAATGTATGGAGACGCGGTAATTAGACGCAGTCATACTTCGTGAGAATGGCCGATAAGACGATTTTAAAAAAAGGGCGTTTTGGGGCAAATTTCAACGTCAGTTTTGTTATCGTTCCAAACATTATATTTCGATATTGTAGATGCGCTTCCATATATGCTTAGACGTAGTCAAAATCACTCGACGTTATTAATTTAAGGATTAAATTAGATTTATTTATTTAATAATATAAAAATACAGTATACCTAAATTACACAATGTCAATTTACATAAATTTTATAGGTACTATAATCGTCAAATTAAAAATATCGCAAAAAAATACTATGACTGAAATACAATCACAAAAGATCAAAAAACTCGAATTTCTCCCAAAAAGAATCGTCATCACAATATAAAAAACAAAAAAGGAAAAACAAACAATTATAGGAGAAAAACACGAAAATTCGATTTCACAATGTTACTACTGATAAAATAAGAAAATATTAATCAATCATATCTCCAAACAAGGATCGTCAACATGCTTTGATTTTACCATGCTACAAACAATTAGTGAAACAATGGGATAGCTAGATGCTGACATCCGTAGCTAAACACATTAACCCCAACAAACACAACATATCTCCAGAGAATCTAGATTCCAAATCACACATTTAGGTTCCTAGAATCGTTAATGCCGTATATTCAGGAAGCTCGTGGAGTCCCGACGGACTAATTATTCAACATGACCAAAGAAATACAGACGGAATACGGCGAGTTACGTTTGCACCTACTTTGAATATTAAAGGAGAATTTTCTTTAAAACTAGGTACTAAGATTTAAAGAAAGAATATTAAGCAATTCTTAAAAGTTTGAACATCAAATTACATCCTTAATGGATTTCTATTGTGTAAACAATAATATTATTTGTTTTGTTGATTAATTATGAAAAAATCCCGATTTAATCTTTATTGTGAAAAATAATCAATTGTGGTTTATCATTAAAATCGTTACAAAATAGGAATCAATTGAGGATGTGTTGATTTTATGTACATTGACTTTGTGAAAATTAACGGTAGTTACGTTTAATTCGTTCCTGAGAAGCATTTAACACTCTTAGTTCTCTACTTATTACACTTACAGCGTTATGCTTCTCAGGTACGGAAATTGTAAATCTACAATAAGCTATATCTATATAAGCTTGCAGGATTCAAACAGAAGAGCACGTCCAATAAACCAACATCACATTGTTAGGGGTATAGTTAAACGGTAGCTTATCTTAATTCGAATACCTGAAGAGGTAAAATAGTTAACAAAACTTATCAGTACCAGGTAGTTAAGATAAACAAACTACGGCCTAGGATAAGAAACCAGTATCCAGCGAGCTTAGACTATTTACATTCAAAATTGGATCATCCGAACATTTTTACGTCAAACGGTCATGGCCGACTTCATAAAATATCCTTTTAATGGACCCAGGACGATAAATTGTCCCTAATAACAGAAATATTTTATTAGTTAATAGCCACAACAAAAAGTGTCCGCTTTTCAATTTTTACGACGTAAGTATTCCGTTTTAAAAAAGCGTCGCCCTTTGGTGCGAGCGATCCGATCTTCAGTTTGTGTCAGAAAAAGGATAAAGCCGCTATCATCCTAGCGGGTGCCCGGGTTTTTTTACTTATTAACATGACCGTCTCATTTTTTACATTAATAATTCTGGAATGACAGATGGACATGACCGGTTCCTAAATGCGTCATGGTCCTTTGATAACCTCAAAAAAAACACCACTTACCAAAGGTGATTTGTAAAATAAACAGTAACGTGACATGATATAGTTTTATGGGTCGTTTGGAAATGATAAAAGTTAATTATGGTTTAATTTAAATGACACTAATTTATATTTTGCTATTCGCTCGACTACTGTGATCTGGTTTAATAGCTTTTATTATAATTAATATTTTAATTTCCATTTTATAGCAGAGTCGTGAGAAAAGAGACAAGATAAATAAGTACTTGTTATAACGAAGAGTTAGATTAACTGAACTAACTTTACTGTACCTAATATCAATAATGCGATATAAAAAGGAACTTCGAATAACCACATTTTTAGTAAAAAAATCCGGACTGCGCTGCGGTGCAAAACATACGGCGCATTAAAGTGCATAAATCCGCCATTTTGTTTTTTTTTACAAATTTTACTTACCTTGTGACGGTGAATCTAATGATGCATCATTTAACAAAATCGGGTGTGTCGTGGAGTAGTCACAAGCGGACATAGGAACGGACATACGACATACATACATACAGGTCAAACACACAACCCTCCTTTTGGTCTTCGCCGCAGTCGGGTAAAAATAATGAAATATCTACCGATAACAAAGCAAAACTCCTACGGCTTGAAACTTGGCAAGCATTCAAAATGATCAATCGCATGTTAGCTCTACAATTTTAAACTTCGTTTCAAAAAATAAAAAGAAAAGTACTCGAATAAAAAATCTAATTCAAGTCTCATCTCCGTCAAGATTCTGAGAACCCAGATCAAAAGATAACCTTCAGTTGTTTCCATGGCTTCCTATCCCATTAAAATCACCTTTGACATATTCTAACCCCTCATGTCTTTTTAACGTTTTCCTTTCAAAACTATAAACGAAACTCCACATGAACCTCAAATACAGGCTAAAGAACATACAGTCGGTTGACGTAGACAGAGCCACAGCATAATAGCAGTAATTTTCTTCTTATAAAAGGTACAGGGTAGTTCTATGCGATTTTTTTTGCGTTTTCTTGCTTCATTACCATCGCCACCATTATTAGCCGTCTATAAATAAAAGCAATCAGGATCATTATGATAAAAATAGCACAAGCACGCGACTCCTATAAGATAACCGAAAACGACTCCATAGTTTATAGGGAGCCCAAGAGCCCATCCATAATGTGGCGGTGGTAATGATGCTAGAACTACCCTTCGCGCGGTTTGTACATACATATGTGTGGGCGCCGTGAACGAAAGCACTACGAGCAACGTTTTATGCGATCGAGAGAAACGGTCGGATCCGGAGCGTTTCGTTCGGTGGTCGGACCCGAACGACAGTTTTTAGAAAGAGAGACGTCTCTGTACGTAGTAGGTAATATTATTTATTATTTGCCCGAGCTTTGAGCATTGCCGTGCTTTGACTGACTGCTTCCAGACATTCAGAGCAATCGGGATGTTTCCTGGGTAAAAAAAATATTATACTGAGTCCGTCAGTTAGCTTATCAAAAGATAGTGAACACGTGTTTTTTTTTTTAATTTACAAAGATAAGCGCGTCAAATTTTGCGAGTTCGGTCGGTTCTGGCTCGTGACGTCACTACGTGGTAAAAAGTGTAGTATCGCGTTGCGTCACACGTAACTGTATCTTCGTACCTATTTTTTTTTATAAAATCGAAAAAAAATATTTGTCTAACATTATTTGATTTGATAATGGACCAAGTAAAAAAATTCAGGACACTAGCCTATTATTACTGTCATAGGCGGCTGTGTTTCTATTGTATGAGTGTTGGTTAACTGTAAGTTATATACTGTGTATCAGACGTGATCCTACGTTATTTTGAAATTCTCTTAATTCTTATTTCATGACTCAGTCTGACCCCACCGGGGCAGGGCAGCCGTATCAGATCGGGGCTCGATCATTGTTGATCTTGAATAAACAGAACGAGATCGAAAATCAATATTGAAATTTCTTCTCGATAAGTCAAGTCGCACCTTTCTCACGATGATTTTTGATGATAGTTAACACTTTCTTTAACCTTTACGTACTCTAAAAGGTACTGAAGTTATCACTGTCTTACAAGATATTGAAGTGCTTGCTTGCTGCTGGAAATTTTGTTTATTTTGGTTAACTGATACCTATGTACATTAAGTTTTTAGTTTTAGCTTCAAGAATAGATGTTGTATTGTAATAAAATAACTTAAACGGATTAAAACGCCTATATTATTTTATTTTTACTTCATTTTGATTTAATCCGTGTAAGTTGTTTTATTACAATGTGTGATAATCGTGGTAATGTTGTATGTATTGTTTTTTTAAGTTATACTATGAAGATACAAAGCATGAAACTTTCGTTCGTTCAAACTATTATTAGTTAGAATGATACCTTTAATTTCCGAATAAAATTTATTATAAATAATCTTATTAATGACCCGCAATAACTATCACCTGCTTATTTATTATCATTTATTATATCTGACGTTTATGCTCCTTCATTTTTTACTCCCCTTTCATTGATACACAATGAGCAGATGCTGCAAAGGATCCTGGATAAAAAATCTGTCTCAAGTTTTATAAACAAACAAGGTGTTAATATTGACGATAAGAATCGAAAATATCTCGCCCCCTTCCTATAAAATATTGATATTTAATAGTCACATCACGGCCCGTGTAATGCAGGCAGCCCCAACAGTATAGGTTCGGCATACCAGATTACCACATCAAAAATTCTCTTTGAAAAGGAGCCTACAAACAAAACTGCACCCAAAATTGAAGCGAAGTGAGTATAAATTGCTCTGTTGAAGTTTTTGGTCAAATGAGTGCAGGTGGCATCGAACGCAACGCATCGACTTTATCTTAACTATCACATCTTCAAATATTAAACTTTTACTTTTATGGGGGTTTAAAATGCAAGTCGTGTCAACTAACGGTCGCCACAGTAAAAGTGCAATTTAAAAACAATCTACGTCTTTCGTACATGAAATCTCATTGACATCTATAGTCAAGTGTGCTTCAATGGGAGGAATTCTCGGTTTGATTGGAGATTACTTTAACTGGACATACCACTTGTCGAATTCTTTGATTGTGTTTCCATGTACGGATCGTCGAGGTATCTGTCACCGATCAATAATCATTGGTTATCATACAAAAAGTCGTTTGTAATCTGACAGTCGTATGTGATGAAACTCGTATTTACCACGTCACTTGTCTGTTTATTCACTTCCAGTTTTGGTTAAAAGTAACCATCAAGACCCAAATATGTTTCATTGACAATAAAAGAAATGTTTATTTTACTAAATTACAAAAATCGGTTCGTGTCTGGGTGTACTCGTATTATTATTTATTAAGTAAAATCATAATGTAATAATATTGTCTGCGGTTTCCGCGATTATCACTAATTGTAATAAAACAACTTAAACGGATTAAATCGCGTTAAACTACATTTTAAGTCCCGACGTTTCGTAACCCTTTTCAGCGTTCGTGGTCGCGGGTAGAAAAGGGTTACGAAACGTCGGGACTTAAAATGTAGTAATATATGTCGTTTTATTATCATAATGTAATGTATCGGAATATAAAAAAAGCTATCCTGCAAAAAATATTGGGTTAGGGTAGGTTTCTTATAAGTAACAATCCTGACGGGATGAAGGTTTCATAGACAAAGGAATTGTTTAAGGAAATTGGAGTTTGAATTGAAAAAGGCTAAACAAATGTATGAACTAAAAAAAACTTTACTGATGTATTATACTAAAGGTGAAAAATATTCATACAATTACAAAACAAATATTATTGCCAACAACTATGTCAAAACCTGTTAACGTTACAATATTTTATCATACACAACAGGTACAACGAATCTAGTGTACTGTTGCGAAATGCAACATTGGTATTATAAATGCTATCTGAATTACCGGTTCATTAGTTTGGATGCCCCTCGGGCAGAAATGTCCACCAACGTATCGGCCTAGTGGCATACATTGTTTTATCATTGAATACATGCGTGAGAAATAAAGCGATAGTCGTTTCACATTTGTATTTAAGCGATAATGCAAGTAAAAGTAATAAAAATACGTGATAAACATTAATTAGTCATAATAAGCCAAATAAAACTGATAAGGATGATCAATTGTGTTTTAAGATGGACGACGTAATAGACAACTATGGATAATGTTATTATTTCACTGATTACAAAATAAACTATCTATCACTGATATCTTTACATTTAACCTAGGTATACTTTTTTAAGTACCGTTTTTAACAATTTGTGTAGCAACACATAAAACTATACTAGATACCTACTTACTACGAAGGTATTTTTTGAGTCATTACACATTATTAGCTTAATAACGAATATTAAGTCATTATATAAATTGAGTACCCTCAATTATATCATTAGAGTTTAATGTGTTATGCTATTTTTATTATTAAAACTACATGAGATAATCTTTACGTCAAGCAAAATAAAACATTTTTAAATAATATTTTATTTCTTGGCACCATTGTCTTGTAATTAGGGAGAAATAGACACTGGTGAAGTGATGAGTCATTTTTACATACGTTTAAATACCTAGTGATAAAACTAAACAGTGAAATTAAAGCTTTTGACAAGAATAAAACAGGTATTCATGTATTCGACTCTCAGACTCATTTCAAATCCAGGGACTTCTACCGACCCATTCTTCGAACTGGCCTCTCACCTTTTGCTCTCATTTTAATTTTAGAACACAAATTCATTCCATGCATATTTTAACATCGCCCGAAGCTGAATTACCGGACTATCCTTTACAATCCTTCGGGTCTATGGTCATTAGTCAAAAGTGTTTAAAAATATTAAAAACATAAAGCAATTAATGGAGTTCTCGCAATAATGGAGGGTTATGAGAAGCGAGGGTAAAAAGGTAAAAAACCGTTCGCCGGCCACCTACCATGTGTGGGAGGTGTCTGCATGTCAATTATGGTTGCTATTTCGTTGCACGTTGCAATCTCCATAGCAGAGCTTGTGTTGGATTTTACCTGATTGAGTCTGGAATGTAATTTTTGCTCGACTGGCGCTTGGTTTTGAAGAGTCGGTTACTTTTTCCCAACAAAAAATATAGTAGTGGTGTTGAACAAAATCTATCTCAATAACGACCCTACACTGCTGAATGCTACATGTAAAATTATATTGATAAGTTTGCTAATGACTTTTGTATTAAACACCTAAATTATATCTAGCTTAGTCCTGGCAGTATAAACCTGTGAAAATAAAACTACTAAATCTATCCTAAAATCTGTCCACAGAATTTAACTGTTTCCCATATTTGGCTCCTTTTACTGAGAGACAAACCGTGTTCAAACAAACATTCTCAATGGGTCCACCCCTGCGATGGCCCGATCTAACTTGCAAAATGACGTATTGCTAAAGGACGGTCGAGTCGGTTTCGTCGTTTTGGGTCGGATGGTTGTTGTGCTTCGTGGCCCGATGCCCCGCAGTTAAAAGGTTGTAGAACAATTGAGTGGTGCTCGTGAGAACACTCGCTGGCCTCTTCAGTTTAATGCACCGAAGTGATCTGGCACAGTCGGGGTTTTAACAGTATCCTTGATATTCTTGGTATCATTTTCTAGGAACCTTTGTAAATGATTATGATCTCAGACATCGATGAAATGTTTTATAACATTATTTTTTCGTAAAATTGAAATAATGTTTATGAAAACAATAATAATTTTAAGTAATTAGCGTGTCAAATCAACATCATTATCAGCCGAAAGACGTCTATTAGTCTATTGATGGACATAGGCTTCCCCAAAGGCCACCACGATCCGTCCCAAGCCGCGCGCAACAAGCGGAATGAGGTTGCTCCAATCACAGCTCATCAGCTAACTTTTTTTCGAGTTTTTTTAACTATAGTGTTGTTACACTATCGACTGACAGTTTACACTATACTTGGAAACAAACTAAGAGATAACTTAGGTTTCTGTTTTTAGTGTGACTGTGACAAGTGGTTGCTTTCAACAAATAGTAAACAGAGCATCGCCGATGTCCTGCCACCGTCGTCAATCTAGCTTATATTTGCTTACCCACTACAGTTTCAATGTTCCACAATCGCATAAGCGGAAAGGAAGCGAAATTCGATTTTACTTGATTCTCAAATCCGACAAGAATATAACTGATAATGTTACTCAGCACATTCATTATGACCCTATTTTAACAGAACTATGTTAAGTACTTGTGTTATTGCAACCGCGTGAAATAAATGTATTTTTTTCTGTTTATTTTCATCTAATTATTCCTTCTTTTCTCCAGATTATATATGCGTTAAAAAACGGACAAGCTAACAGTGCGTGGCGTAAAATATATCCTCGGGCAAGCCGGTGCCGATTTGAGTTACATTTTCCGTAAGAGTTGTAGAATAAGGGGGTCAAATGAATATTAGGCAAGCCGGTAGGAATCGAGTTCTTTGCACGCCACTTGCAGTGGGCAAGCTAACAACTTTTGACGATTATCATGGGCTGTTTGATCCAGTAATTCACGACGAAGACTAAAATTATGTTCCCATGAATTGTCCCACAGGTATTGATCGTAAAATGTTTGGTGCCAATCAGGAAGTTGAAATTATAATGTTTCGGTAATTGGATTGGTTTGAAATGATTCTGTTTTGGTTTGTAATTGCTTATAAAATAGTTATTAATTATTCTGCTGACAGCTAATCTTCTCCTTAGACAAACGTTTTGGCTACCAAAACATAATTGGATCAAAACGCTCAAAAACAGGTTTCCGTAAATTGGCAAATTTAAAATTTCCATCAAAAAGCCATGTTTCAAGAAAGTAGTTAATTATACGTTGATTTATAAAACAACCATAAAAATAATACATAATTAATGAAATTATGCGCTGTGTCGTGGTTTTCATTAAAAATCTGTCATCAAACCAGTTGGTACGAGTAACATTTATTTGTATGAGATTTATAAAATGGACGAGCAATGCTGTGATTTTCTCACACTTACTAGTAGGTATGACAAATGGCTTTAGTGGGAAGTACTAGATAGTGTTACATCACGTTTCTCGGAAGTTAATGTGACACTTGTGGAGTCGCCGTTCAGCTAAGTCTAGATTTAGGTTGAGAAGTGACAACGTTTATGAGGCCTTTAACGGTTTTTGGTTAGCTCGAGTTTTATGTATATTTATGAAATAGGCAAGTTAATGTTGTCTTCGGTTTCTGCATTTATATTCATTGTTACAAAACAATCTAAACGGGTTGTTTTATTACGATGATCTACAAGTTACTCTTATAACGGAACTTGTTTCTTCAAATCAACCAATAGGGTTGTTATTGACCAATTTACTAGTTTGACTTGTAAAATTGTAACTTGTAGAAACACCATGAAACGGGCCAAAGGTGGCATACAGCCACAAACCAAGACCATTAACAACCAACAGATCACTCGATCACTGAAGTCGGCAAAGGAGTTATCCTGTGGCTCGACTGCGGTTCCAAAAGCCATTCCACGCAACCCCTTTGTACACGGAATGAAATAACCGACGTTCATAACTTACCAATTGACGCCTTTTTGTATCTAACTAAACATAATGGCCTATCGTTTTTGAAATGACGTAATTGACTCAAGTTGCTTGATAAGTTACACCCTTTAGATTCTAAACGGGTAGTATAGGTACACAGAGTTCAGGGTGCAGCCGTATCGTTTGAACTTGGCTGCCGGCGCGATTTGATACGACGTCACATGTGACGGGCGGCTTCCTTTGTTTGATTATTATTAAATTATCTATACCGTACCGGGAATTCGAATAGGCCACTGTTATAGATACTACACACATACACAACAGTATTAATAAACGCGTTACACGCAAAGGGTACGCAGGAATTTACAATTTTGATGTTAGAGTGTTAGTGGTTTACGTATTTTGAAATTAGCGTGCTTACGCAAACTATGTTGACTAGACTAGAATTTAATAAATTTAAGTTAGCTTATATTTACAGAAATAACTCGGAAAAATATATAAAATAATTATCTTTCTCAAATCGATGAAATGTAAAGTACCTAATTATTTAAAATTTTACATGAAAGAAACATTTTGTCTCTTTATTGGTTTAATGCGGGTAATTTACACCACATTTCTATGTTACATATATAGATACAAGAAATCAAAGTACATAGAAAAATTAAATGGCACTCGCCTGTGTACAGGCGAGTGTGGGTTTAGGTTAATTCCTATTAAAACAGAATGGTGCGCGAAGTCGAAGTAGATGGCAAATTTGAAGGCGTTTTCTGAGTGTACGGTGGACGAATGGTTGAGTCACTGGGCCGGAAATCCAGAGGTACCAGGTTCGATTCCCGGTCTGTACACAGGCGAGTGCCATTTAATTTTTCTATGTACTTTGATTTCTTGTATCTATATATGTATTTAAAATTTCACAATTTTCACTCATTATTATATAAAAAGTGAATTTTTTCACGTGAAAACATATTTTTCTCAAACATGCAATGTAATGTTGACATTACGTGCCAAATAATAGGCCGCTAAGTACCTAGTTTCCGGTGCGGCTAGACTCTTGGCGTGTAATGGAATTCAATACAACATTGCCGGCCTAGGCCGGCAAGCAATGTTCTTAATTTCCATTCCACATTCATTTGTGACACGGCATCACAGCTTTCAGCTATTAAAAAAAACAATAAACGATGTTTGCTATATTTTGCAGTTTTATTTATATAAAATCGTCATGAACATTACAAATAACACATTATAATTTTAAATTGCAAACTATTTCATCTAAATATTCGAGGTAAAAATGTATAATTGAACCAGTTTTTGGAAAGGAAATTGAAATTTTTTAATTCCGTAATTTCAATTTTTTGTCTACTTACTTTATTTTTAGTGTCGCTGGAAAATAAGGTTTGATTTTTTTGAGTGCTTTTAATTTATTTCATTGCATATTTGAGAAAAGCACTGTACATACCTCGGCGTGAAATGGGGTTGCCAGCCTCGTAACTATCTGGCCCCCGTTTCACGAAGCTACAAGTTACAATTTTACAAGTCTAAACTAGCAACATTGGCCAAATCAACCAATGGCTTTGCTGTATTTGATCAGTGTGCTTCGTGAAACGGGGCCCTGGCCTCGCGTTCGCTCGGCCTATATATACTCGGCCGGCAACTCCTCACCTCCCGGTCTCTGTAGTAATTTACTATTACCTCGACTTTTTGGCCGTGTCAAAATGTCCGGTCGTGAAATGACTCAAAAGAAGATAATAATAAATGTGAGGGCATGAAAATGAAACCAAGGGCCCAATAATGTTCGTAGTAAAAAAATATAAAGGCGTATAAACATTTCACTGCAATAACCATAACGGTAAAACACTAAAATTAACAGCGGCAAACCTAATTATATCTTAAAAACCCTTTAATGCGCCGCGATCCGAGATAACTTTAATGACTTATCAATATAGCCGTTAAAATTACGGACAGACATTCAACTGTCCAAATCTTATTGATGGACGTTGCAAAAAGCCCAGCGGAATTCATCTGTAAGGCACAATGCACTCAACCTGCAATAAAAATTATTAATACCCATTCAAAACGGAATAGCGGAGAGCCGGAGGCCGGCAGACCTCAGTCATTCGTAAACTGGGCTTAGAACTCTAGAGAATACAAGCTAAATTTGTTGGTTCATTTTAAATAAAGACTTCGGCCGCGTGGAATTTAATATTCGTATTTGAGTCGAGTCCGCGAGCGAGTGGGAGTGGTTTGGTTGTTCATGCTTCGCCGGAAAGATTTATATTACATACATTTTCGTATGCATGTAATCTGAAAATGTCGACGACAACACCGGGCTTCGCTGGTTTTGGATGGAGAAAGAGTGGGATGACTTGTGGTTCTTGGGAAGTTGCGGCTTTTTGGGTCTGGGTAGGAGTACCTACAAGAGTATCAGCGAACGCATTCATAGCCCACGCCCCTCTTAACGACTATTCAATACACTTTTGAATGAACGATTGCTCTTTGATATTAAATTCGAACGGACAACGATAGCCAGCGCGACGAAAAAACTTGTAAAGCGATCTGTCTCGGCTCTTTCAATAGAACAAGGTTGGCGAAACTCATACGAATATCATGGGAAACGCTAATAAAAGTAAATTAAAAACCTAATGAACCAGCTTAAAGGCGCTATTTGCATCTTATAATTAAAGTCAGGCGGTTATGTTAATCTCATTTGACATAAGATATGCAAAATAAAAGATAACCTATTTGAATAAGACGATGGAGCGATAGTTTTCATAGGGATCTTCTAAAAAACTAAGCCAACCCTTTCCTTGTCGGCTAGTTGGATCTTATACACTTGTAAAGGATAAAAAACGACATGTGGATCCGACCCATTGTGTAATTTAAAGTAAGCCAAGATCTGGGAAGTTTCTGCTTGAACAATAACGCATTTTAATAATTTTCATTAAGATTGACAGAACTGATTACGACTTCAGTTAAACCCTTCCTCTTTTTAAATTGGTAGATTTCACCGATATTCAAAAACATGAGGCGGTCGGTATTATTCGTAATTCTTTAGCTCCTGAGTTTAATTTAATACGCGGTAGCCTGCTTATAGGGATTTAATTTCTGAAAAGCGCGTAAATTCTTTTGTTATTCCCATCATTTACTCCCAAGTCTTTAGTATACAAACAAATTTCTTTGTAGCAATTGTTTATAAAAGTCCCGAGGGAGATTATTTCACCTCGCTGAATAACAAAGAGTTGCGGCGTTTAAAAGAGGTTTAAGGAAGAGGATTAAACAGAGGTAGCAGTATCATCCACGCTAAGAGCTTACTTAAGTTTATGGAAAGTGTGGCGGCGGCTTAAGACGTTTAAACCATGACTTCCCTTCAAAGGGGTTGCGTTTTTGTTAAATCACGTTTAAGGACGTTAAAAGCCGATCTCGCACGATATTATATGGTTGTAGTTTTTTGATATGCATATTGGTCCGAGCAACGCTTCGTGGGGGTTCCACTCGGGCCCTCTTTTGTTTCTACGCTCTCAAGTTTAATTAGTAGCTTTCTGCCACATTTTATAAACGACATTTTACTTAAAACTGTCCGAGAATCTTCCAGGCGCTGTTGTAATAAAAAACTCTCAACACTGTTGATTTTTAAACCATTTATTTTTATAAAAAAATCAAAAGCCGTACTAAGGGATTCCGTCCCTATAGAAGCATTTATCATTTTTGCTATTAAACGGAACAACAATACGATGAACCCCGAAGGAGCCGATGGGTCCAATACAATAGCAAATGATACCTCGGGGCTCAGCGTGAATGTACCTTAATTAACTCCCGACTATTTATAAAGGAATAATGAACCTAGTTATTTAACCCTTACAAAAGTAATTTTTAAGAAAACAAATGCAACCGCCTTACAAATGTTACCTCGCGGCAACATACCTAATTAAATCATTAACATTAAAAATGAAACTACGAAGCTTCGAAGTTATTCTAATTAAGTACAAATAAGATTCTCATGCATTATTTATGGGTTTAAAAGACGCGTCTATTGTTAACATCGATAGGCAACAAATTTCGTATGTGAAAAGTTTTTTTTAAAGTCGGTCAAGGCAGGTGGGGTACAGGTGTAATGGTATTTTTTAGTCGGTGAATTTCCGAAAAATAGGGCGCTCCGTCATTAGTTATTATGTGGGTCGCGTTTTTATACAAA
This sequence comes from Eudemis profundana, assembly GCA_947034925.1. NCBI lineage: Eukaryota > Metazoa > Arthropoda > Insecta > Lepidoptera > Tortricidae > Eudemis > Eudemis profundana. Next base: position 3,540,061 of record OX344804.1, on the reverse strand, counting down.
TGGTCATAACCGACGGTATTTTGGTAGTAAATGACGCCATTTTGAATGGTAGTGCCATAGTTTGTTTTAGTTTGGTCACGGTCTCGGCAAACAACAGAATGCTCCGGGCCATTTAAATTTAGCTGACGTCACTCCATCAGATAGATTAGTTTTTTTTTTAAGAGACGGCCGTTTGTGAAATTCTTCGTTAATATTATGTTTGCTTCGCCCAAGGGACGGAAGATGGACTCACAAAGGCTCGGATGGAGGCGATAATTATTTTATCGCGGGGAGTTCCTTGTTTGTTTCTCTAATAGCTACTTTAATGGAAGTCTGAAAGGTCGTGTCGGAATAACAATGGCAGGTGAAACGAATAAATTAAGTGTTTTATCTGTTTTGAAACGTTTTTAGTTCGACTTTATCGTGAATTGGTGTAGTCATTACTCATTAGTCCTTTGATGATTATTTGATTAAACTAACATTTACCCGCAAGTACACCCATGTTATTTTAGTTCTTATACCAAGGGGAATCTCTACTGGGACATAAAGTGCTATGTTTTAATCTAGGATCTATCTGGGTCATCATCATCATCATCATCATCATTTCAGCCACAGGACGTCCACTGCTGGACATAGGCCTCCCTCATAGATTTCCACTTAATTCGGTTGGAAGCAACCTGCATCCACCGTGAGCCAGCAGCCTTAACCAGATCATCTGTCCATCTTGTTGGTGGACGTCCGACGCTGCGCTTGCCGATTCTGCCGATCTGGGTCATACAGATTTCGAAAACCCGAATACACATCACTATGTTTTTATCATATAGGCCTAGACGTAGAAGAGTAGAGTTATTTGCTTATAGGCGTCCAGCTAGAAAATTAGGCTTTTAAGGTCCCTAATTGAATCCGAATATTGGCCCCGAATATTTAGATGAAATATTTTAAATGTGTAAATGTGTATTCTTGTGGTTTAGTTTGCAATTTATAATAATTGGAATTTGTTTATAATGTGTTATTTGTTATGTTCATGTCAATTTTAAATAAATAAAACTGCAAAATATAGCAAAAATCGTTTTTTTAATGGCTGAATGCCGTGATGCTGTGGCCCAAATAAATGTGGAATGGAAATAAAAAAAAAAAATAGGCCGGCAATGTAAGTATGAAATTCCATTACGTGCCAAGTGTCAAGCCGTACCGGAAACGAGGTACTTTGGGGCCTATTTTTAGGCACGTAATGTCAACATTTCATGCCATGTTTGAGAAAAATGCATTTATACCCGACTACCTCTTTTCCTCCGCGGACGAAGTCTCGGGCTTCTTCTAGTCAGAAATAAATAACAGTGAGTGCTATAACCACAGAATAAATAGTACTACGTACAGAAGTTTGTCTTTCTAACAAAACTGACGTTCGGGTCCGATCACCGGACGGAACGCACCGGATCCAACCGTCTCTCTCTATCGCATAACGCGTGCTCTTTCTGGTCGCTGGCTAAGCCCATCCGGAGGGGCAAAATTTGGTACTAGTAGCCGCGCGGCGAAATCTACTCCGCGATTTCCTGGTATACAGCGTGTACCTAAGTCTAATACGGGCGAACAATTAAACCAGATATAGCGTTTAGTAGTGTTATCATTAATTAATATGATTTTTTAAATTACACTTCCCTAATAGTGAGTGACCTCGTAATTATTTTTTGAAAATTTACCGAGCAGCAATGTACCGCATACATGCTCGTTATGACATTGCGAGATACGAGCTTTTTTAAAGTAACTGTCAACTAGCGTGTTTGTCAACTTGAATGTGTTGCGTTACATTGCGGCCCGAATTATTTTGTATGGTAAATATTTTCATTGTGGTTTTAAGCAATAGTTATCTAAATATGCTTCTTAGGTCCAATCTGACCGTTTCAATATTCGCCCGTATTAGATTTAAAGGCTGTATACAGCGTGGAAATCCAATACGGGCGAATATTGAAACGGTGGTCAGCATAGGACCTAAGAAGGATGTATATTTAGATAACTTTTGCTTTAATACTACAATGAAAATATTTACCATACAAAATAATTCGGCCCGCAATGTAACGCAACACATTCAAGTTGACAAACACGCTAGTTGACAGTTACTTTAAAAAAGCTCGTATCTCGCAATGTCATAACAAGCATGTATGCGGTACATTGCTGCTCGGCTTTTCAAAAAATAATTAGGAGGTCACTATTAAGTGTAACTTAAAAAATCATATTAATTAATTATAACACACTACTATTACTTACAGGGATAATCTCGCCTTTGTACATAACCATTGATTTTTGTACTGCTTCTGTGTGATTTTATGTGCAATAAAGTGTTTACATACATACATACATAACACTACTAAACGCTATATCTGGTTTAATTGTTTGCTCGTATTGGACTTCCACGCTTTATGTGTAATGTAAATGTGTGGTATATGTAAATACCTCGCTCGGAGTCTCTCTGAGGGATAGAATCCGTAACGAAGTAATCCGTCAGAGAACCAAAGTTACCGACAAAGGTACTCGAGCAAGCAAGCTGAAGTGGCAGTGCGCTGGCCACATCTGCCGCAGAACTGACAATCGCTGGAGCAAGAGAGTACTGCAGTGGAGACCGCGTACAGGTAAACGCAGTGTGGGACGCCCCCCGGCTAGATGGAGCGACGATCTGCGCAGCGCGGCTAGCAGCAACTGGATGAGTATAGCTGATGATCGAGCTAAGTGGCGCATCTTGGGAGAGGCCTACGTCCAGCAGTGGATTGCCGCAGACTGATGATGATGATGACGATATGTTAATACCAGTAACTTCGCTACAACATTTCTCCACGTCTTCACCTGATTACTATTCAGAAATTAACCTTCTGCAGAATGCCTTCAACTATTAACTATGTAAGGAAGCGACGCGATAATAGCACTTCCTATAACGTTTCCATGTTAAAACGCCATGACATATAAACTGTTTAGCATTCAAGTACATATCATCGTTAAAGTCCAGCTTTGTACGTAAAAACAAAACCACATGCACTTGGAAAACTAATTTCTAAACTTTAAAAGTCCTTATTGAAATAGAAATACAGGTCTTTTTTGCTTAAACATCGTTAACAAAGCATGAACTTCGGGTTGTTCGCGATAGGCCAGTATTCGCATTGTGTCGCATCGATATTTTGTATGCACATTTAAATGCGGTCATCTGCGTCGCTGACCGTGCGAGCTCGACAAGTTAATACGGTTCTGAAATCCCGCGTCTGTCCATTACATTGTCTGTTTATTTGTCTATCTATACTGTTTTTTTAAGTTACAAATTACTTACCCTTATTACACCTGATAGTACACTGCAGTATGACACTAAAAATGTGCGCTCGTTTATCTTGCCCATGACATAAAAAAATGTAGTTTGGTTTAACAACTGCCTGTCACGGACGAAGTCGCGGATCTGTTTTTACATTTTAAAGAACATACCTATTTACAATAGATTGATATACCTAATCTTTTCTTACTTTACGCTTTTTGCTTTACAAACTTTTATATAAGTTTATAATTTGCAAGGATTGTATGACGACTGACACATTTATTCTAAGTTTTATGTCAATATATCTAATATACTTATCTGAAGTACGATCAATCTACAATTCAAAAATGTATGTGTGTGTATGTTTTGGTTTGTAAAAGTAGGTATATAAGTTGTTTTTCGACCACTTCTTGGTATATAATTGAGCTGAAGTTTGGCATACTTATGTGAAAATGCCAAATTATTTATGGGACTATAGAGCTGAACTGATAATGGAGTCGAAAGGTATGTGATCATCCAAATTACACGAAATAAATCCACCGCGTTTGTCCTCACTAGATTAGTCTTACTACGCAGTTTGCGATTATACAAAACAGTACAGTCGGCAATAAAAACTTGTCTCAAAAATGTTTCTCAGAGACTTATTGCGTTACTCTTGACGGGTATTATAAATCAGAATAGTAGCTAAACCACAAGTTACCTTCCCATATTTGTTTACTAAATCGTCTGCCCGTAGACTATTCAGACAGCAGACGCTCGCGTGTCGCTTTTATTAGCTTAGCACGGGGTTATTGCGATCGATAAATGAAGCGTAATTTGTTTTTATGGCTGCAAAAACAAAGAGGATTGACCCGCTCCCGCCGGTGGTTGGATCGCGTGTGAAGTTATGGTTAGGACGAGGGCTGAGTGGAGAAGATATGGCGGTAGCGTGACGCCAGGAGTGACTCGCTCCGGGATTTCGTCGCGCGGTTACTGTAAGTGGGCGTTTTCCAAAATAAATCCCGGGGTAGCTATTTTGAGAAAGTAGCTACCCCGGGATTTATTTTGGTAAACGTCCAAGTACCAAATCTAGGGCTTTCAAAGATTGGCAACGTATAGGGTCAAGTCGTCGTGTAATTGCTCACCCCATGTACTAAATTTTTTTCGCAATTATTTACATTTCCACGATTATATGTGATTTTGGGACTTAGTTTTGCTGAACTAACGGAAAAATATTTGACGCCCATATTTTGAGTGACGAATCGAAAAAGTAAATGGCAAGAAATTTTGTCAATGTAATCTGTGCTATGCCTAAAATCCAGTTAACTGCTTTAAAGTTCTGCAGCATTTAATTATTTCTCACATTTTTTTTATTCCTCATATTATGTCTAATGATGGTAATGGTAAACTTGATAAATCTTTTCTAAATCCGGATTTCGAACTTATCATTGAAAAATCAAGATTTCGGTGCGTTTTTTGACGCCATCGACATTTTTGAAAGCGTCAGCTCCGCTCGATTCTCTTATCTCCAAATCAAATAAAACGAGATCGATGAATATAAATCCTGCTATCTTAATCGGTTAAATTAACATTTTAGGGAAAGGGGAGCCAAAATAAATTATGTCAGGTTATAACTCGTTGGCTTTTGGAAACAAACGAGTTACGGGGTTTAGCCTTTTGCTATCTTAAATCTTAGGTACTTACAAGCTTATCTTTTTCATTACGATTAAAATGAGTTCATGTTTAAGAATGCATTGAAATCACACTAATATAATAAATGTGAAAGTTTGGGAAGATGTTTGGATCTTTAGATGTTTGTTACTTAATAACGGGGTAGCAACGGAATAGATTGGGCTGAAATTTAGCATGCAAGTAGACCAAATCCTGGATTGAAACATTGGATACTTTATATCCCGGTAAAGAGTTCCCTTGAGACGGGAACGACGCAGTTGAAGCCGCGGGTAAATGCTAGTTTTAAATAAACCTACTTTAAACAATGCTGTTTTTATAGGTTCAGTAATCGGATTGACATTTTTTTAATGCTATCCAATCGACTATTATAAATGCGACAGTAACTCTGTCTGTCTGTGTGTTACTTTTTCATGCTTATAAACTGCTGAATCGATTTGGATGGAATTTAGTGGGCAGGACATAGGTAATTTTATCCCGATAATCAACCCTTAAGGGGGTGAAAATGACGTGGACGTTCTGTGAGAAATGAACATTTCTCAGGTAAGGGACAAAACCCTAGTTTCTTAATATAAAGTTTTCTCAAAATCAGTTCAAATAGTAATTACAATAATAATTATAAGCATCATTATACTTACGCAGAAAATACCTAAAGTTGCGATCGTGCTATTTTACAAGCTTTTATTTTTTACTGAATAAATTTTCTGAATAAATTTGTATTTGTAGCGAAGAGACGTCACTATGGCTTCACTCTTAGCGGGCCGGCGTGCGAGCTGATGCACGCAGTCAGATGGACATGTCAAGATTTACTCCGTTCTACAATGAGCTAACTAGTTATAATTATGTCAATTTTTTTCACATCGATTTAAAACAACAATCTGTTTATCTTAGTGACAGTAACTCAACTGTATCATCATTTTACTATCATACTACAGTAGCGGGGCGTCCAAAGAACTCGATTCCTACCGGCTTGCCTAACGTCAGGCATTTGAGCACCTTATTCTACAGCTCTTAAGGAAAATGTATACCAAATCTGCACCGGCTTGCCCAAGGATATTTTTTACGCCACATCATCATCATCATCATTTCAACCTTGTTACGTCCACTGCTGAACATAGGTCTCCCCCAAAGACTTCCACAAAGAACGGTCACACGCCTCCTGCCTCTATCTACTAACCTACTAAATCCATTGACGTATACAAAGGACAGGGCTAAGCGAGCGCGCAGACGGTTTCAACGCTTTGGCGGTAAAATTACCGCCAAATCAGTACCAGCCGGCAGTGCGACACGCGGCGCGTGCACTGAGCTACTGGTCTTTATAGCTGCATTTTTAGTTACGGAGAAAATAGTTCCAAACTGTTCGGATGGGCATAGGCCCAATAACCTTACTTTTGAAATCATTGACTAAATCCCATCCCACTTCCTATTAATATTATAAATGTGAAAGTTTGTGAAGATGTTTGGAGGTTTGGATGTTCGGATATTTGGGTATTTGTTACTAAATAAATAACAGGGTAACAACTGGGTGGATTGATCTGAAAGGGTCTGGCTGAATATGAAATATTTTGTGTACATTTTGCGGCATAAACGGCCGTATCGTTTTAAGGGTTCCGTAGCCAAAATGGCAAAAACGGAACCCTTATAGTTTCGTCATGTCCGTCCGTCTGTCCGTATGTCACAGGCATTTTACTCAAAAACTACACGATGGATATTGAGGAAATTTGGAATACAGGTGTCTTGTATAAGCTTAGTTTGCTAATTAAACAATTAAAATAAATATTTTTAGGGGGAGCATCCATACTTGTTACAGAAGCTAAAAATTTTTTTCCAGGAAATATCAACGTATGGTACGAGTACATAGTTCGACAGCTCTTCCAAAAACATTTTAAGGTTCTCAAGTAATGTTTTTGATTAAGTAAATATCTTTGGAAATAATCGTTTCGAAAATTGTGAAAATTGTGTCTCCAGAGGGGGGGATCTTGTGTTCGAAACATATAAAGAAAGTTACAAAGATAACACTTAATTAATACTTTCAACGAAAATTATTTTCAACAAGATCGGATTAACCGTTTTTGAGTTATTGCCGATAAACTGCACTTCTCAACAAACGGACGTAATTGCTATGACGATACGCTCTTTTGTTGTTGCACTTTTTTTTTACATCGTATTTTTTACCTTATGGTTACGGCTATGGAACCCTACACTGAGAATGGTCCGACATGCTCTTGGCCAGTTTTTTACGTTAACGTAAAAGTTTTATTTTTCAGAGCTTCAAGTGACTGTAGACCTGAGTATATTATGATTTTAATTTCAACTCGGTACCTCCACGCGTTCCCGAGATAAAGGGTCTTGACGGACAGACGGATAACAAAGTGATGCTATAAGGGTTCCGTTTTTTTCCTTACGGTACGGAACCCTAAAAACTTCATTTACCTACAGGCCAACAAAGGCAAAATGTATGATTTAACCCTTTTATGCACTGTAGGCCAAAATTCACACGTTTTTCAGCTTAACACAAAATGACGTAGGTACCTATTTTTATACAAATGCCATGGCGGTTATGTCCTTGTGGACTGGGATAATGGCCATAACCGCAGTCCAGTATTTACACTCCAGTACGTGACGGTACATTTTAAACGCGAAATTAGTTGAAAATGGAGAATTCAGTGTGTTCGTCATATTTAGTTGTTGGTTTTGCTTAATGATGCGGTCCCTGGATATTGGCGAGGGAATATTGTCGTCAATATTGTCGGCCAAAGCTTGGAGTGCGGCAGTCAGCCGTTTTTAATTGCATTTAGTGTTTGTATGCATTTGTTACCGCTTTGTTTAGTAACAAACATCCAAATCATGTAAAAATCGTTTTTTTTTTATCATTATTCCCAGTTGTGGTTTTCAAGGAAAAAAGTACCACTGTCATTGGTGACTAGAGTCGCAACTCATCATTAGCATATGATAAAAGTGGGCTTCTAATTTAAAGAAAACACTAGCTCGGTTATCAACTTTTCATTATTTTTATTAACCAACTATGTTTTTAACAAAGACCAAATCTGAATAATGGCGGCTTCAGTCAAATGTTTTCCGCGCATGACAATTTATTATTAAAAGTAACAGCATATAGTTTTCTATTCACGAGAATCGCATTGTAAATGCGAATAACATTTTAACAAAACAATAAACTTATTAAACTAGAAATTAGTAGTAATTTTAACATTAAAAGTAAGACATTTTACTCAAGTACGGCCTATATTAGTGTTACCATACAAAACCTGAATAAAGAGTATCTAACACATGTTTACAAATTTAATATTGCCAACTGAAAAAAAGTATGTATCTTTTACTAAGCTTTTGTAAAAACTTAGCTAATGTATGAAAAGGGACCTGTTGCACTGACGAAACGTTATTCCTCTAATAGTTGTTTGGCATAGTGAAACATTTGACAAATGATAAATGTCCCAAAAGTTTTGAGGCATTATAATAATCTGCTTTACAATAAATCTGCCAAATGAAACGTTGCCTTACAAAAATTTGCTAATCGTTAGTTGTCAAAGTGAAACGTCGGCGAAATGTTGGTCGGCAAATGAAATTCGGCCAAACAAAGTTCGGCGAAAAGGCAGAACACCCGCGGGTTGAGCCACTCCGGACAACATTAAATTGCTTACATTACCTAAAAATAATTGGGCTAAATTACCTGTTTTTTCATTTTCAATTATTACTAGTTAGTATAACACAACAACTTTCAATTTCGTCCTGAATATTTTGTGACCCCTGAACCAGGGACTAAAGTCGAAGTAAGAGGAAGAGTCGAAGTAGAAGCTCATAGATGATCCTGGCCTGGTGAAGCTAAAGCTGCAAAGCCTTGAACACCGCAGAAAGGTCGCCAGCTTATTAGTCTTTTACAGGATACATTTCGGCGAGTGTACGTTGGGGTTACATCTGTGTTGGGAATGCATGAACTGATTCCGCCATCTCCATTTCGTCATTATGGGATTAGGCGTGGACTTTGGTTTCGACTTTACGTTGCCGATTTACCAACGACACACACAACAAACAAAACAACACGCTTCGCTTCCACTTTCCTTACAGCTAAGGAGTGGAACTCACTTCCGACAGACCTTTTCCCGGAAAAATATAACTTGGATCTCTTCAAGTCGAAAATGAATAGGCACTATCTATAGGTAAGCATGCTCCGCTGACCGACATATTTTGCTCCGATTGCGAGTTCAAATTATATTAAAGACGTCATTGACGGTGATGATGTGAATTACCCCACAGTTGTTTATCAAAGAGCTTTACATAATGCTTTGTAAGTCAGCACTAAAAGGAACATTGTAACATTTCTATTATAAACTAAAACAGCTCAGATTTAGTTCAGCTGGAGGTTAATTTAAAGCCCGCTAAGCTGCTTATTCTGTTAATTCAAAAGGCTTTCACTTCCGATTGCAATTAAAACGGAACATGCAAACTACTTATCGGTAATAAACCACAATGTTGCTAAAAGGAACTTGGGAAAGGTTAAACCAGTGGTTCTAGACATTTTTGCCAACCAGAACCGTTTGAAGTACTTGAGTGAAGTAATTTTCAGTTCGTCTGCATATTTTAGAACATGAATTATTTTTAAATCATGCATTGGTAAAACAAAATTAATTTTTGCACTTATGCAAAATGGTACAATATGTATACGATTTTAAGCTAACATGGTCATTCACATAATAACTACTATTAACACCGGGATCATGTAGGTATGTTTGTTTTTACGAGTTCCCGATATTTCGGCAAACTGTTGCAAGCGCCATCATCACGGAGTAACCAACATACATGGTAAATATCCGGGTGTTAATAGTAGTTGTTAAAATGGTGCAAGCTCAGCATTTTACTGCACCCTGTGCTTTTGTGTTTGTAATATCTTCAATTATAATCGATTTAATTCTTTATTTATGTGTTAGGTACTTAGGTACCTCTATGCTGTTCTCACATAATATTTTTGTTTTTGGAAACTTTTCCAAAAATAAAAATATGTGAGAACAGAAGAAAGAGCAAAAGAAAGGATGACAATTTGGGAATCGATTTTGCGGTTTGATGCTCGTCGAGTTTTTACTAGGCTTTGAAAATAGCTGACTGTGACCAAATGAAATGCAAGACTTGCAAAATAAGGTTTTTGGGGCGACCTATGTTCAGTAGTTGACATCTCCAGGTTGAAATAATGATTATGAAGACCAAATTACTTTGTAATTGTAGGTGAATCAGTTATTAAAATTGGAATTCCTTGTCGTTTTATTACACCGTCAAAGGGTATCAACCGTAAACGATAGAACCGAGCGGAGCATACTAACCAGTCACCCATCATTTAGCAACCGCGGTCATTGTACTCGATGCTCATTGCCCGATTGAGACAATGCTGCCGTCACGGCGCATTGTAAAATCGAGATTCCATTTCCACTGACCATAACAATGACCGTGACTTCAGGCGCAATCATTAACGTAGTTCATTACCACTTTCGCAATTGTTTTTACGCTTTAAGTTTAATTGATGAAACTGTCCCATCAGTTTTTCGAAACGAAATAACGGCTCAGCTTGAGGTTGGTTGGTCAACATATAATCGGGTTACAGTTGTCTCAAGTGAACTGTTACTACTGCGGAAAGCTACTGCTGTGGAAAGTGTGTCTCGGATTGACTTTTTTTAAACCTTGACTATGGGCTTACAAGGGTAATTTTTGAACATTATCCTGTGCACAAATATTGACGAATATTTAGAAGATCCCATTAGAATGGCATATTAGGTTAGCTCCAGCCAAACTCTACAAATTAACCAAAAACAACATACGATTATAGATACAAAAATTAAATACGTAGAAAAAATCAAACGTCACCCACTGTAGCCAAGACGGGATTCGAACCCGCGTCTCAGTCTTACCGGGACATGGTCTATGTAATAAAAAGATTATGGTGTTTCCACATTAAAAAAAATGAGAATACAAAAATAACATTTCAATGCGGCGGAATCTTCAGAATATTTCTAGTCAGAAGAATAATATTGAATATATTAAGGCTTCTGTAATCTTTTGCCACAAAATGCACAATAAATTATATTGTATTGTATCTTTGAAAAGTTACCCACAAGCAGGTTTATGTAGTGATTTTTCGCTGACCGCTTAAAATGAGCGTACGGGCAGGTAGGATTGGTTGTAGCGGTTCAAATTTTCCTAATCTTGAGTGTGTGATCGAGCTAAAGAGAGTTTTAGGTGTCAGTTTGCTAACCCTAGATCCTGAATTACTCGTCCCATCTTACTCTGCGGCCCCCGTATGATTTCTTTGTCGAAATGTCTGACTGTATCTATTATGTATACTAACTTATACTTATAAAATATATATATGTTCGTTAGGCTGGGATAACGGCCTCGTAGAACGATACGAAATTCCAAATTTAAAATTTAAACATAACAAATATCAAAGTGTCAAACGCTATTCAACACAACGTTATAAAAGTACCGCATGAATACTTTTTAATGTGCCAGTGATACGACCAACACTATATTGTTAGAATTGACAATAGATTTTTTTCCTGGATTCTTGAGAGGCCTTTCAAGAATCCACATAAACTGCATTTATATGAAGTCGTGTGTGGACAATGGCTGTCCGAAATATAGTTGACAGCTGCAGTTTTCGAAACCGTGAAACCTCGCCAAACAAAGGCCGTTAAAAATCGTTCTATATTTAAAATGTTATTCCATGCATGACAGTTAACATCATTGATGAACTGCGACACACCTACGGTTATTAAGCGCGTAGTCGGCGCCATTGAAATTATCGGGCGTTTTAACGTGGTCAAATCGATTTAACAACAATACTTGTGTTCTAAACTGAATGGAAATGTAATAGTTTTCGCGATTTATGTGGTCATGGTCCATTGATCACACCCACAAGCGGCACAGCTACACAATATTGGAAATCATTCAAGCAATTTATCGTATTAGCCACAGAAATAAAGGACCAAATTTCAACACACATTATCGGTCAACTTCAGAAGTCCTCGAGAATCTTATTGATAATATTTTCTTAGGATCAGATCTCATAATCAGGGTTCCATTGTGCAACCAGCTGTGCTCTATCAATCAACGTCGAAACATTTTTTACGGCTACCAATTTTAATTCGTTATTATTCTTTCATCTTATTCTAAGATCTTTTTAATTTTCTTGCTTTACTCCCTTTTTTAGTTTTACGTAAACACCGAGAGTCCTTAGACATTAAAAGCTCTCGACGATTGGTATATTATCTATAGGTAATTTACGTACTTCATAATACATATAGATATTGGTTCTTAGTGGTTATTGGTGGTCACACTCAGCTATGAGATTGAGAGTAGACCCATGCCCAGCACTCAGACGTCTATATGCTGATGATGAGATATGGGTTCCTCTTTGCCTCAGCTTGCTCAGGATTATCGTGGTCCAATAGCATATATTCCATGAGTACTTAATTTTTGTATATTTCATAAAGAAGATACCAATTCATTGAGTGAAACATTTACGACATTATCAATAATTAGCCGAATATAGGGTTTTTCTCTACTCGCAATATAAAATCAAATATCGGCTCGGTTACTTGCTTTAACTCAAATATATATGTCACAAAACTACTAATAGTTGGCCTAAGTCAATAGGTACCTACTTTGGTCATTCATTGAAATGAAAGCATTTTGAAACTCCGTAAACCTCTTAAAATTTGGATGGAAATGAGCAGAATTAAGTGAGTAATTAATTCTTAAACACACGACAGAATAAAGCAGTTACCAAGTTAATCGAGAGGAAAGTTGTGCAGCTGTAGGGCAATTCAAAGTTTCACCGCCAACCTCATCCCTATAATAATGTTTGGCGACACGTTTAGCTCAGTGGGAGTGACACCGCCCACGAAGCTAGAGGTCCCGGGTTTAAATCCCGGTAAGGGCAAATATTTGTGTGATGAGCACGAGTATTTGTTCTTCAGTCATCGATGTTTTCTATTTAAGTATGTATTTATTTACCTATATAAGTATGTATATCGTCGTCTAGTACCCATAGTACTTACAAGCATTGCTTAGTTTAGGACTATCTCAATTTGTAACCTGACAGTTCCTAATCGAGGGTCGAAATATGTCGGCCGTCTTGTCGCTTCAACCTGTGCTTCAACTTTGGTTGCGGTCTGTTATTTGTTTATTTATTTTTTGTGTGATAAATGGCAAGGGTCATTCTTGATAATTATCGGTCCCCTGTCCACACATATTGGCGAATATTCAAAAGATCTCTTTAGAGTCGCTTAGAAGTCATTTAGAAACTATAGGTTCAACCCTTTAACGCCCAAATATCACCGAGGTCGAGAGTTCAAGCGTCCTCGGGCCACAACTGTCCTTTTGATTTTGCCCCATAGAGTCAAACTGTATCACGATTCAAATAAATAATGACGACATTGACGCGGATATTCTGAATTAGCCTCCTGTACATTAGCTGGATTAGTATGCGATCGGCTCCTCTACAAAACAGATAAGCATATCTTTAGCTCGGATAATGATCGGTATTCGAGTTTCGGGTGCAATTGTCCGGAATTTTTTGTCAAACACAAACATAATAGAAAGGAAACATTCAATTGCGTTTAGGTTGCGATTCTGTCGTATTTCACTGTGGCAGTAATAGATACTAAGTCGCATTCGGTCCCCACAAAGCTAAATTGCGTATTGATATACGATAACCTGGTGTTTTTCTGTCGATTCCTTTGTTATTTGAAGAGTGCACAAAAGTTTTGGATTTCAGATTAACTGTGAGATATACCAGCGAGATGTTTTCAATATTCTCTGTTTAGTTTAGTATGAAATAGTTTTTGAAAAAGCGTTAAGTTTTTGTGTGGATATCTTAAGTATTAATACTGCACCAGTCAGTGCGGAGTAGGTACTTACATCGCATAGGCGTCATAGCTCGATCACCATTATTTTATAAAATTAGTAAGTAATAAGTTCAGTTTTCGAAGTTCGAAGTTATGTCATCATAAGCATGACTTTATAAAAAACATTATAGCATACGCATTTTACGAAAAGGCCAAGCATAAGTATACTGAATACGTAATATAAATTTATTTTCAAGTAACAGTTGAGAGAGTTGACTATAAGGAATATACATGAGCCCTCGATTTCTCCAAGATCACAGGAACAGAACGTGATTTAGTGCCAATGAAATCACCAAGCGAACTAGAGTCAGTTGTAAAAAAATATCTCGTAATTATGATATAAAAATTCTCAAACAAAAGAGGAACTTTTCAAATCGGTCCAGCCGTATTTCAGTAATCGAGATTCGGGAAAAATACTTATGTACATATATGTTTCTTCTTTTTTGAAGTTGTAACTTCTTTTGTGAAGTTGTGTGTGGTGTGTCTTTTTTGTGTTGTGTTATAAATGTCAACATTTGAGTGAATGTTAGGTACATAAGTAGGAATCGGCATTTTATTCAGAAACTACTAAGTTTTACTTGCGAATATGAAACGCAGTTTATTTGCACATCAAAAGCCGTGCAATTTTCGGTCACAATATTAGCGTAAGCCACTTTCTAGCTCATAGCAGCGGGAAATAAGGAGACTTCAAAAGCAATCGCCAGAAAATATAAAACGGCACGACCAACAACAAAGACATAGAAACAATTGCAGACCTTCTCAGAATCCCGATCTCAGTGGGCAATCGATACCATGGGGTTGGAAGTAACAAAGCTTGTTCCCTGTCATTACACTGCCACAGAAGCTGTACTGCCACCGAAATGTATTGTCCGGCTCATGTTTTTACTGAGCCCATTTGTTTTCTTTAACTTAACATAATAGGGTTATAGAACAGAAGGATCTTTTGTCACACGTATAATACAAGAAAGGACCAACGTAAACAAATGCGTTCAAAATTGAATCGTTAGTAATGGTTATAGGGTTGAAAATTGAAAGAGATAGTTTTTTTGTAATCTGTCACTATTTTATTTAACTCGAGCTGTGTCCATCTGTTAGTACAATTATAATAGAAACGGTAGCAAAATATTGTTTGTTTTCTTGAAAGCGCTTTCAAGAGGCGACGTGGAGACATTTGTTTGAGTGAATTTTAATTTATGGCCTGTAACCACGAGTAATGGGCTCTTGTATAATTTTAAAAACTAGGAATCTTCTGCTAAATAAACCACCCAGCGTGTCTAATTTGAATTACGCGTTTATTTCAATTCATTATGGCGATAAACTTGTATTGTAAATAATGAATCAACTTTGCTGAAACACGATTGTTGAGCATGTACACTGTATGAAATTGACATGTACTGTGAATTATTATGAATAAATGAATATGAATATGAAGGAACTAAACAGTTTTTTTTACTCCGAATCATGTAGCAGTAAACTAAGCTTCATTTTTTTATACATGCCTAACATACAATATTCGTGGATATCTTTATTACAGACGAGTAGGACACATAAATAGACAGTAAAACATTCATAACGCGGGAAAAAATGTACTTATAATTCACAAAAATAATATCATATTTAATCTTTAGGTACATACAGGTAATTCAAACCAGGGCCAGTTGAATTGTAGGTAAAGTCACTACTAAGTTAACCATAGCGTCCTTAGCTATCTATCTGCAGTACATAATTATGTTATAATAAAATGGTAGTGGACTGTGTTTTACATTTAAGATTTCGGCAATTTCTGTCGGTTGGCCTGTTTTTTAGTGCGCGTCACGCAAAAACTACAAGACCGATTGCCATGAAACTTGGTATAAGTATAGGCAGATTATGACCCCGTTAACACATAGGACAGGCATTTTACGCGACTAAGCTGAAGCAAAAAAGAGACATTTAACTTATTTCACCTCCACGAACATCGTGTGGTCTCAAAATAAAGAAACTGTACTTAAAATGCACCACCCAATGCGCCTAATTCCAATTCCATGTTCATTTCAACTCACTTAGGTTGTAAACTTGTAAATAAACTTCTTTGCTACAACAAAGACACATCTTAAAACAAGAATCATGATCATACGTCATTGTTTTACTAAAGGCAAGATTGGTTACTCGACGGCACGTGATTTTTTCTTATTACAACAGAGGAAAGCCCGAGTTGGACGGTGTCGGGTTACGGCAGGTGTGATTCTCACTAATGACACTGGATAAGGTGTTTATTCATTTGATTATGCTCGTTATATTATTAATGCCTGATAATTATAATGCTACCACATGGCAACTGGCGTATTGCAGATCTGCTAAATTAGATAGGAATAAGGTACTCGTGTTACTAAGGGTCAGGAAGCAATGCAAATGGAATTTAAGTAAATGTCCATTAATTGGGCCAATATTCCCTTTGATGCCTAATAAAACGTTCCTTTTACATTTGAATGCATATTTTCTTACCTCGTACTTTTTCGTCGTTTCTTACGTATAATAATCCAAAAAACACATTATTTTGTAGTTCTCACCCTGAATGATAACTTAAATAATTATTGAAATATGTAGACACTAAATTGTAGTCGACACGGGGGGACTGGTTACGAAGTGGTAGTTCGAGTAAGAAATGAGACTTTTATGCTATAAAAAGCCCAAAATATCTAAATCATTCATTTTAATCACTTGAGGCCTGGTTGAGAACTAACGTAAAACTGCACTAAAAATATTATGAGACATCTACAATTTTGTAAAATTGTCTATAAATGTTTATCTTCTCTCGGCCCAATAATCAATTATAATCAGTTAAGAAAAGAGTCGTGATTTTCTTAAGCCGACAAATAAGTGTACGATTTACTTGATAGTAGGCAGTAGGGCTCCAAATACTGGTATTTATTATGAATATTACCAAAATTTTCGTGTTGTCCATACGAACTCTTAGTAGGCTGTCAGTTATTAAAGCCTATATTGTATTATACAAGTAAAACTCCAGAAATAATTCCATAAGTATTGCTGACTCTTTAAGAACACGTCTGCTCCCCTCATGAAGAACCCCACATTTCAAACGACGTATAAGTGAGATACATTATAAGTCATACACTTAATTTTAACAATGGTAAGAATTATTGACAAGCTTTTAAATAGAATATCCACTATCTTCAGCCATGTCTCGATGAAGCTATTGTTAAAATTGCCAGCAATTACAATCGACGTGCCACGGGGAATGTGGACAAGAAAGCTAATAATTGTGAGAAACGATAAACGTGTCGATTACCTATCTATCGGCAATTAATAAAGCAATCATTGTACAAAAAAGGACGGGCTTGGTAAACACCACTTGGTTTTATAGTTATTGTCTCGAAGGAATCTTTTTCTCGGCATTTTATTGGCGATTGTCGTCAACTTCTTACGCTATGCATGATATCTCGACATCTTTTGCTATTGTTAGATATCAATCAATCAATCATACTTTATTGCACACCAAAATAAAAATTACAATGCAAACTTTAGTGGTAAACAATAGACGGTCTTATCATTAAAGAGCACTTTCTTCCAAACAACCTCTGGATAGCGGAGACGATGCAAAGTTAACAAAAATAAAAGTGTACTTAAAGACAAAGAGAAAGAACGCACACAAATAACTAAATACCTATAAGAAAATAGAAGAATAGATAGAAATAGAGAGAATAGATATCTTATCTTATCTTGGTAATAGGGGTCCTTGCGGATACACTTCGACCCAATGGGATCTTTTGTGTAATTACCCCTTACCGCATCTACGCCATGGCCTGTTCCACCATCTCCATAAATCGGATGATGGACCCTATTGGTAGTGCCTGGAATTCATCTGGCTCTGGGTAGCCAGTGCCAAATTCCTTCATTCTAGTTCTGGCGAGGGCATGACATTCGCACAGTATGTGTTTCATTGTCTCTGTTTCCTCGCCGCACATTCTGCATTCAGCATTATTTGATAGTCCCATCTTGGTCAGGAGTCCTTTGACCCCGAAGTGACCTGTAAACACCCCCGCTATGATTCTGAGCTGTCTTCTGCTGTACTTTCTTTGTTTATTTGTCCAGCGTGTGTTGACTCTTTCCATAAAGAGCTTCGAGTGCCTCAGGCCCGCCGTGTTCTTCCACTCTAGTTGGTGTTGGTGTTTGGCGTGGTCCTTTATGGCTGTTGTTAGGGTCCCCTGTGAGAGACCCACATATGGTTCCGGCCCAATGAGTGTGCCCTCCGAGCCCTTTCTGGCTAGCTCATCTGCTTTTTCGTTGCCGATGAAGCCTTCGTGCCCTGGGATCCACGTTAGTTTCACTTTGTTATGCCTTCCAAGTTTGTTCAGGGCTTGGATGCCATTGTATACCAGTCTAGAGTCCACTTTCGGCGCCATAAGTGCTTTAAGTGCCGCTTGACTGTCGCTGAGTATATAGATGTTTTTCCCTTTGGTATGCCTGTCTATATTCTCCTGGGCACAGGCGATTATTGCATATGTCTCCGCTTGGAAGACAGTAGCATAACCTCCCATCTTAATACTGACATTGTAGTCTATTGCATGTACGCCTGCTCCCGTACCGGAATCCATTTTGGATCCGTCTGTGTACCATATATTGTCGCTGCTATCATCGGTTGGTGGTGTGCGACCTTCAGCCCATTCTGCCCTTGTCGGTATTTGAACCTTGAAGTTCCTTTGGAATATGTGCCTTGGCAGCATCTTATCGCCACCCATGGCCGTTATTCGATCTAGGAAGTCGTTTGTTTCCATGTTTGTGTGTTTCGTTTTAGGCGCGCAATAGCTCCACAGACCCATTGTTTTTAGTCTGTGAAGGGATTTGCGCGCCTCTGACTGAATCACTATATGTAGCGGGGGTAGGTTTAACATTACCTCCAGTGCCGCCGTTGGCGTGGTTCTGAACGCCCCTGTTAGAGCCATGCATGCCGTTCTCTGTACTTTCGTCAGAGCGTCTTTGCATGTGCCCTTCAGTGTCCTCGGCCACCAAACAAGGCTGCCGTACAAAATGATGGGTCTAACCATCATGGTGTAGATCCATCTGAGTACTTCAGGGTTTAGCCCCCATGTCTTCCCGTATGCTGATCTGCACATCCCAAAAACTCGTAGAGCTTTGGTCGTGGTATTGTCAACATGCTTTTTCCAATTAAGTTCTTTATCTAGCGTTATTCCTAGATATTTGACGTCGTTGGAAAGTTCGAGCACTCTTCCATATAGCTTGATTTGCTGCATATTCTTGAGTACTCTTTTCCTGGTAAATGGTATTACCACTGTTTTGCCCGGGTTGATGGAGAGGTGATGACTATCGCACCATGTCTCCACCTTCTTCAGCGCTTCATTCATGATTCCTGATACCGTATTGGGAAACTTCCCATTTACAAGTATCACCAGATCATCTGCATACCCTACCGTGTAGGTGGGCCCTATGTTCAGTTCCTCCAGTAGTGAGTTCACCACCAAACTCCAAAGAGTGGGTGATAGTACTCCACCTTGAGGACATCCCTTTGTGGCCGTTGCTATTATTTCATCTCCCATCAGGGTGGATTTTATTAGCCTGCCTTCTAACATGTAGCCTATCCACCTGCAAATGGTAGGTTCTATACCATGTCTTGCTGCTGCCTCGCTAATGGCTTGGTACGTGGTTCGATCAAACGCCCCCTCCACGTCGAGAAAAGCTGCCAGGCATAGCTCTTTATTCTCTATCGCCTGTTCAGCTCTAGTGGTTACCAGGTGCAGTGCCGTTTCGGTTGACTTGCCTGGTTGATATGCGCACTGTAGTTTGTGCAGTGGATGCCATTTTAATGGGCCATCTCTTATGTGTCTGTCTACCAATTTCTCCAGTGTTTTGAGGAGAAATGATGAAAGACTTATGGGCCTGTATGATTTGGCCTCTCTGTAGTCTGCCTTGCCTGGCTTGGGTAGGTAGATTACTTTTACCATCCTCCAGGTCCGCGGGACGTGTCCGAAGGCTATGCACGCTCTGTACAGTCTGCACAGGTGCGGGACGAGTACATTGGCGCCTTCTTGTAGTAGTATGGGATAGATACCGTCTGGCCCTGGTGCCTTGAACGGCTGGAAGGTGGACAGTGCCCACCTTATCTTGCTATCATCTACTACTTTTTTGGATGTGTCCCAGTTGTACCTGGTTGTCCTTATGGATTGCTCCATGGTACTTATTGTTGGATCATCCTCTGGACTCTGGTGTATTACTGAGTCTGGGAAGTGTGTAGCACACATTACTCTAAGGGTTTCTAGCCCTGACTCCGTCATCCTCCCGTCTTTGTTCTTGACGGTCGTTAGTGGGACGGATTTTGTCGTTGCTAGTGCCTTTGTGAGTCTCATCCCTTCCGGTATGGACCCAATTTGATCGCAGTGATTCCTCCACGATCTCCTTTTTGCTTTTCTCACAGCTTTGTTGAGCTCTGTGAGCTCATGTGCATATTCCTCAAAATTATTTGAGGCTTTAGCATCATTGAAGATTGCCCTGGTGTCTTTCCTGAGTCTTGTGATCTCCGGATTCCACCATGGTATCTTTTTAGCCAGGGTTTTCTTTTCCGGGCAGTTGTTGGTCCAAGCTGTATAGACTGCTTGCACTATTTTGTCCGCTTCAAATTCTATGTCAATTATGGAATTTAGCTTACCTTTTGGATCCCCTAGTTCTACTTTCAAGTCAGCTCTGTAAGCTGCCCAGTCCGTGTTCCTAGGGTTTCGTTTACGTACGGTCTCTATTTTTATTTTAGTTTTGTACTTGAAACATGTATCTGTGATCCGATAGGGAGATGTCAGCAGATACATGCCATGAGCTAATGCTTTTACTAGTGTTATTGGAAGCTAGTGTAATGTCAATTACCTCACCTCGTCTAGCGTTGACAAAGGTTGGTTCTTTGCCTTTATTTAATAGTTGTAAAGAAGAGCTTACCAGAAATTCCAGTACCTTCTCCCCTCTCCGGTTGACATCCGAGCTGCCCCAGATGACGTGGTGAGCATTTGCGTCGCAGCCGATGATGAGGTCGGTGTTCGCCTTGCTGCCTTCTGCGACGAGGTCCCGCAGTTGCTGTGTGATCGGGTCCGTCGCCTCGTAGGGGAGGTAGGCTGACGCGATGATAAGAGCCTTACCCTCTCCCCTACTCTGGATCTTAGCTGTTGTAAGATCCCTGGAACAAAAAGCATGTAAGGGCATAGCATCAAGGCCATTTCTGACGTATATGCAAGTCCTCATATTATCATCGGAACAGTGGTATATTATAGTACCCTTAGTACCGCCTAATCCCCTGATCTCCCCCTTGTAAATGTAGGGTTCCTGTATCAGAGCTATGTCGAAATTTCCGCTAATTAGCTGCTTCGCCAGAAAGGCTGTAGCTGCTTTGTTGTGTTGTAAATTAATTTGTACACACCTTATACCCTCCATTGTAAGTCTAGGGCAGCTGTTTGGGCAGGCTGAGATCAGCCGCCTCGTCCTGCGCCTCCCCGCAGGACATTGGTGAGTGGGCACCTTCCAGGTAGAGCTCGGCTAGGTTCCGCAGGTCCACTGAGTCCACCGTCGAGATCGGCGATGACTCACGGCCCATGCGCTCCCCATCCTGCTCCACCTTGGGCCCAAGCTCCACCACTGTCGCGTCCTCCTCCAAGTCCTCCTCTGCCATCTTGGCCGGCTCCACCTCCGCATCGTCCTCGGATAATGCGTCATTGGTTTCGCCGCCATCAGCATCATCGGCTGAGTCCGGCACCTCTGCCCTTTCGGGGATCGCCTCGTCTCCTGCCGTGCTCGTGGACGCTTTAGGATGGACGTCCGGCCTCTCCTGCATCCTCTCCTCCACGTCCTCCAGGAGCTTGAAGGAGCTCATGTCCACCCCGGAGTACAGTTGGTAGTTGGCCTCCTTGATCACGTCCGCCGACTGCCGGTCCATCAGGATGATTCGCCGGCTGTTGGTTTCTGAGACCACGGTGTCCACCACCTTCCACTGCTCAGTGCGCAGCGCAGGGTAGAAGATTTGCAGGACGCTGAGCATGAGCTTGATGTCCTGCGGGCCAATGATCTTCGTCTTCCAGGCCATCTTCACTGGCTTTGGAAGATCCTTGGCATCCACTATTTTGAGGTGCAGCCCGCCAATCTCCACCCCCCCGATTGCCGAGCTGAACCATGCGGAGGCCCCCCTCCCTTGGCAATTGATGTGGAGGGCGCCCCCACTATGTTGCCGAGCATGATCCTGTACGAGGGATCCGGTATGCCCTTCATCAGTGCAAGAACTGCACTCTGAATGGCATACAGGTGCCCAGGCAGAATCTTGTCGGCAGGGTAGCCAGTACAGTAGAATAGATATTATAGTCTGCTTATTAAAAAGCTATAGCAATGTTTCTATCAGTTCAGTCTTCCGCATGTTCTACTCTATCCTAAACAACAAAGCAATCTATGAAGTTATACCTACACTAGATGCCAACCCACAACTTTGTCCGCATAGAACCTTTCCTACAAATTTACACCCCCTTTTCAACCTTCTAGGAGTTGAATTTCAAAAAATCGTCACTTAAAGGTATGTGCGTCAAATTTTATTCCGCTATCTGCAGTGGTTATGTGTTTGAACTGTGTGTATGTAAGTATGTCCGTTCCTATGTACGCTCTTAACTACTCAACGACACACGACAACGATTTTTATAAATTACATATCATTAGATTCGTCTTGATGGCGCGATTGTCACTGGGTACGTATAATTCGTAAAAAAGAAACAAACTGGCGGATATATGCGCGGTATGTTTGCACCGCTGTCGGTTTATTTTTTTGTAAAAATGTGGTATTATATTAAGTTATTATATAGGTATTTTAGATAGATATCTTGGTGGCAATAGTCGGCATATAGCTCGAAGAATCAGAAACCGGTGTACATAAAAGTTCGCGAATGGAACCTACAAACCGGAAGACACATTGTGGGTTACCAATGTTCTAAAATCTGTATGACCCTTCGACAAAGTGTATCTTGCTCTGGTTCACATTGGAAATTATGGTCGAACAACTTGATGTTTCCCATCAGCATCAAACAACATACCAAAGCGATCGATTACCTGTTTAAATGCGCAACAAAAACCCTGATGCCAAAACCCTCAATTGTTTTACATTGTATTATTCATTGACTGACTTAAAGGTACTCCAAACGGCCATGTTTGTTTTTATTTGATCAAATTATACACTCTGGCGCCGTTTAGACAGCGATTACGCAATTCCCAGTAATCGTTGAGCTAATAATGGTACAATTCGGTGGGTAAACAGCTAAACATACAAATCAGTGACCATTTAAGCCAACGTATGTGGGCCGATGCCTTGTTCGGACCGATTTGAAGCCGATTGAGCAAAAAATGGTAATGAATCATAATGTGTTTACGGGCTGTGATAAAAACTGGCTTGTTTGAAAAGTTTATTAACCTTTCAGTGTTGCGAAACATTGTTAGACTAGGTAAAATGATTACCTATACAGCGGGACTATACCGACAAACTTTAACTATAGATTCTAACAACTATTAGGAGTAAAAAATGTTATGTGATGTATAGTCGAAAAACGCTTACTTTCCGAGATATTCATTATTTTGTAAATGAAAAATCCCAAGTGTGTAACAAGCCCTAATAAATGTGACTAAGATACCTTTACTATTTTTTTTAAATCCTTTAACTAAACAGGAATTAACCATCGCAGTATTTGATGGTAAGCGACTACGAGGCCAAAAAATTGACCTTTCGTTTCCATTTTAGCTTTTTTTTTCTTTTTGATAACTTTTCAGCCAGTAAGGACATGTTTATAACGAAGGGCTTAATTTACTGATTTATTTTGTTCCATAAGACTATTAATGTAAAATGACAATATTCGACCCATGTTGATATAACATTTTTTACTCGTCACACCACCAGGAATTCATGGCTAAAGTATGTCGGTGTAGTCCCTCCCACCCTATACATAATATATATTACCTAGATTCAACACCAAATATTGATTGCACAAAATGAAGTTAAATACGAAAATGGCGCTCATGCCTAAAATACCGCATTCCCGAGAATTTTCACAAATACGAGATTTTTCAAAATACCAGATTCTCGATTTATCAGATTCCTGTCTTACTACATTTCCGTTACACTAGATTATAATATCCTAGGTTACTCAAGGATTTAAATGATTTTATTGGATGTATTATTTTGGGACTCTGGTTTACGGAGAATCTGATATAAATAGCGACTAAAGTTAACTCAAAACCAAGTTTATGTTCAGATCGTTACGATCACATTATTCAGACAAGAACTGTCATCTTATAGGATCTTACCGAGATGCAGTCTCTTGCATACTAAGATGCAGCTCACTGGTTCAGTAACAGCCTATTTCATCTTGTCTTGAAGAGTCTTAAATTATATTTATCGGGAAATAGACGATGAGTGGTAATTCCATTACTTATCGGCACGTATTAAAAACGATGAAACGAATCGCTTCGTGCGAATGAATATAGGGTCATTCTCAAAAAATGATGTCCTAAAAAACAACCTCTTAATCTTGTTCCTTTGTGTAACGAAAGTTAACCATATAAATTGTATGGTAAGTTTCGTTACACAAAGGAACAAGATTAATAGGTTGTTTTATAAAGCCCTAACTACAAAGATCATTTTTTGAGAATGACCCATATATCAACAACATAAGCGAATCAAAAAAAATATGGCTCTTCAGAAAGACATTTTATGACTTTCCGAATTTTATGATTTGACATGTTGAAATCAAATTATTGTTTATTGTGTAATTGTCAATGTAAGGAATTAATTTCAACATAATTATTGTTTTACTATCTCATATTTGTAAATTTATTTTAGAAATATTATTGTCATCTGGGGGTACAGCAGTGCCCCCGCCAAGTCGAACAAAACAAAGGCACGGCCGTACCAACCTTTTCTCGAAGCCATTCAGGCCATTTTCAGCCTCCTGTAATTTCGTACTGGCTAGAACCCTGAAATTTCAGGCAGATACAGAGGGTATCAACAAAACTCGATTTCCACCGACTTGCCTCTTATTTAACCGTGGAGGAACACATTTTATAGATCTAATCTAATAATAGGCAAGTCGGTTGAAATCGAGTTTTGTTGATACCCCCCCGGTACTGACTTGGTTTAACATTACATCTCAAAACTTTTTTGTTGTAGGAGAACTGCGTTGCGAGACTTGCATCTTTTTACATGTAATGTTTTTGATGTGATATTTTCTTTGTAATTTTTTTTGACATGTGAAATTGAACAAAATATTGAAGAATAAATGAGTACGAGTATGAGTAAGGATGAAGTATTTTCTGGTCCGATTCATTATGGAGCATAATAATGTTCCCAAGAAAACTAGACCAAAGCTCGGTTCTCAACTAATTGGCACGCCAAGTTATGAATCACAGCGTCTTGACGCCTAGGAGCCAAGTTGCGAGAAAAACTACTTCTGTACTGCCGACTTGTTTACTAATTAACGACCGCCATGCTTGTTTTGTGCATTTTGATACCAATTAGGTATGTCTAAAATTAAACTTAGATCACAAGATTTTTCTCGTATTTTCTTTCAGCATTCTAAAGATATTTCCACATTGCGTATTATAATTCGTAAAATGGAATTGTAATAAAACAGAAGAGCTGTGCTAGTTAAGCAATGTTTTAAAATAATAGTTTATATAGACGCAAACATAACAAAAAATTAATTAGGTTGCAAATATTAGCATAGTTGAATTAATTTTATCCTCGTAAGGCGCATTTCAAAAATGCTCCCCTGCTATACTCCCTAGTATAGCAGGGGAGCATTTTTGAAATTAGAATTCTATTCTCATCTCAATGACGTTGAAAATTACTTCAGCAAAATGAGGCCTAATTTAGGCCCATGCCTTACGAGGTTGACCAATAAATGGTCAGCCAGTGGTGGCTTGCCGATGTAAGATCCAATGGTAATATGTAGTTAGTACCTAACAGAATTCTCAGTTTTATTTCATTACCACTTTACACCTAGCCGCAAGTAATTTACCCGCTATAAAAAAACTTACCGCATAAAAGATGAACGTAATACTACAAGACATTTTCAGAATCAGAATTATTTATCACTCTTGCCAAAACTTCTCTGATTTTTAACTAAGTAATGTCTTTGTTGTACATTTTGTTTACCAAGCAACAATAGAGCATAATGTTGAGGAGCATTGGATTTCGAAGGACCTTTGACTCCAGTTTCAAGGGTGACCATCGATTTCTCAAGCCCCACGTGAGGGGAGCCAACGGAAATCATATATCTCGGCACGACACTCCGCCTTGATAGGTGAATTTGGTTTATGATCGGATTTACTAAACGTAAGAGAATGTTTCGTTATGTACTAAAGGTATACTTTTTGTGAATGTATTAATAGGTTGGTCCTCTCTTTCTGTTACCTAACAATCAGCTACAAATACTTGATTTTTTCTAAAGAAGACGCAAGAACTTCTTTCATTAACGAGTCTGATTTCTAAAAAAACAAAGTCACAATATTAATAAACTATCCTATTATACTAAAACTATAAATATGAAAGTTTGTGAAGATCTGTAGATGTTCGGATGTTTGTTACTAACAATTGTACAGATTGAGATGAGATTTGTGATGTACCTGTAGAACGTGGATTGAATCAAAGGATATTTTATATTCCGGGATGGGATATAAGATAGAAAGGAAGGAGTAGAAGTTGAAGAGAAGGATTTCCCGTGGGATGGTAATGGAAATAACGCAGGGTAAGCCGCAAGTCAATTCCACTTATAAATATTATAAAAATTGTGTTCAAACATTTCTCACTAGAATGTATTTTAAAACCATTTTACGAACAGCAAAAAAGGAGTTCTAATCTAAAACCGTTTAGTTAAAATATTTGTTTTATAAGGCAACCCGCAATTATCTACTCAGGTGGTTCGACCTTTCGGAAACAATTATAGATTCAAAGTCGTTTTAACAACCTCCTCCCAGACTTAATTGCATTGGGTTAATTATAACATTGAATATTTTGCCGTTTCATTAATATGAGATTTTAGAACATGGTTTAGGAAATAGTAATTATTGAATCCATATGGAGATGAAATATTGTCGCTTTAAGTCAACGGTTTTAGAACGTAACTTAACAAAAATAATGACAACACAAATCTTTCCTTAAGTGTACATTATAAAATAAATTACCTATTACTTGAACTTTTTACTTAAGTACTCTCTTAAACTGGCTCTGAATTTACTTGATATAGATAAGTGTACAACTAAACATAAATACCTAAACACAAATATAAATACCACTAATACCTACCAATACTTTTCAGTATCTTATAATAATGTTAACCTAATGCTTTGCATAACTCTTTTTCAAACCATTCCAACCCGCTTTAGGCCTCAAGTTTTCTTATTAAATATCTATTAGCGGAAACCAACGTCTTATTAGGCAGGGGCCCATTCCGTATTGGCCATAAGCAGTTTTTTGCTTCAAATAAGGATTCTAGATTACAATACAAATATTTTTCTATCTGTATTTCTAGATTTCTACTTCAAACAAGAATATTTAAAATTATCGTGGAAAAATACCCCTATTCAAGGCCAATCTGCCGTCAAGACACATATAAGTACCCTAGTAGACACATATAGTATAAATAAGTACCTATGACTTATTAGTAGATTTAACGGATAAACAATAATTGCTTGATACCCCACTCCATTCCTTCAGCTTAATTGGTTAACTCACATGTACGTATTTTAATGACTTTTTTCATATAAAAGTTGACAAGCCGACCTAGAATGAAACTAAAAAGTGTAAACAGCTTAAGAGTGTCTCCGGCTGATACTACCTTTTAGATTGATATAACTAAAGTCAAACAATACAGATTGAACCACAATTAAATACTTAACTCAAGTGATAGATGGAACGATAACTTGCGGCACCCTTTCTATTAATTCGCATTTTTAATTAAACTTAACAATATAATGTCTTAATAACGAGAGTTTCACATCAGTGTGTCTCAAACTTTATCTGTAACCTTGCCATTAAAAAGTCCTGTTTTGTCCATACATGCATCACCAACATTTGATTATTTCTTATATGCAAGTATGACTGTGTGCGTGCAAATAAAGTTACGTTTTATTTTTTTACTTTCTTTTAACGATTATGACTGTGCATGTAGGTAGTACTGTAGGTAATGCACCTACTTAGATGAAGTGAAAAACAGTTGGTGTCGTGTCTTATCAGAACCTGTAGTTATTAGAGCACAGTAGGCAGTATTGGAAGTTGCTTCACGTATAATAGTGCATGTAACTCTCATGAGTCTGAGTGTAACACTTCTTGAAGATGATGTACCCTAGGAGTTCGTGGATAATTCTAAAAGGATATTATTAAATATTACAACTCCAAACTTGTTTTATAGGAAAATCTCCACTTGACCGACCTATTTTATTGTACAGTACCTACAACTTAGCTCTATCCTTTAAGATTACTTTTATTTTTCTTTATATTTAAATTGTCTGCCGATATTATAATTGATCAATATGTTTAATGATTACGAGTATTGTTTGTTGACTTACTAATATTTGAGCGTCGGCGGTATACGAGTATTCTTCTGCAATGGCCCGCGTGAACTCAGGTGGCCTTTTGATGCGAAAGGTCATTTAGATCCCCTAATTCGTGGATTAGGTACGTTACGTTTGCGATACCCAAAATGCTTTGTTGATACCTTGAAGATTGATACGGATTATCTGTCTGAAGGATTAGTTCGTACAATTATTGTTTAAATTTAGTGGGTTAGTTTTAGCTTATAATAGTATTCTAAAATCTTAATACTCATAAATATACACTATATATAGGTATCAAGTGTTTCAGAGTGTGCAGTATTGTATGGGCCTCCAGAGCTCGTAAGTTTGAGTATCGGAGCCCAATATCAATTCGTGGTATTCGTGTGGTGCCTTTAATTAAGTAAATTACTTTATCTATTCGAGACAATGGAGTCAATGAGGGGAAGAATTTTATTAACACGTGTATCCCCCTCTAGTTGAAGGTCTTATCTGTATTTATATCATAAGGGCACATACGTCCTTTTTGAACGTATGTTTATTTGTTACACATACGGGCGTTTGGCTAACAAATGGAATTGATTTGTTTGATTTTAATCTTTTGTTCTAGTTGGGGATATACGGGGTGGTTTGTAATAGCCATTGTGATTATCGTTGATGGTCATGGAATATGGGTCGAGCTAAATTGATATACGAAACCGTAGAAAGCATTAAGTAACTATACAGTAATATCCTTTTTTTCAATAATATTTCAATTGATTGTATGATCCAATTAGACATTTATGTAAGTGAATCAATTATTGATCATCTCTTTTATTTCTTCGGTTCTATTTTCTTCGTGATCTGAAAGATTCTCGTGGCTTCATGCATCAACTTTCTCCATCTGGCTCGGTTCTCAGCTGTCCTTAGGGCGGTTGCAACAGTAAAGCCAGTGATCGTCGTTACTTGGTCACACCAGCCGGCTGGCAGACTTATTCTATCATGCATTCACATGCGGAATAAATAAACATGCAAATAAATATAACAAACCACCACCAAAAATAAACTCGATACGTGTTTGGCCTCTCTACGAGGCATACTCAGCAGAAGTGGAGATATTGACAGTCGAGCGTTCGTATTGGAATCCACGACTTTCCAAGCTAGGGACATGGATTTCCGCAAAGTGACGCCTGATTCAATCAATTACTTTTCCGTTGTTATTGTAAAACTGTGTTTTATTCTTGAGATATTTTTTAACCCTAAATGTGCGTTCCACTTCTTGGCAAGGCCCTCCCCTCTATTTCTCCACTCGTCCCGTCGACGTCACGAAGTTTGTTACACAATATTAAATATTTTTACGTCAAATCCAATAAGAAAGGAATACCAATAACAGTAATAAGATATTTCCGATGAAATTGTGTAATCGGGTCAAATTAAATGCATTTACTAGCAAATATATTGTAAAACTAGAAAAATAGAAACACGTGTGACTTTGCAAGTCAGCGATGATTTGTAATGTCGGCGTTGAATGCCAATAACTTAACACCATATATTTAACACCATTGTACTGTATTATTAGCAAATAAATATTTTAATTTGATTTGATTAACGGCCCATGTAAATTATACATTTCGACGTCAAGGGGTTGGGCTCGTCAGGGTGTCCATCAGATTGCCAATAAACTGCAGTCGAGTGTAGGTTTCCATCAGTTGGAGCTCGATAGTATCACTAGCTAGCTGAGCAGTGGCGTGGCGTCCATAGAACTCGATTCCCATCGGTTTGCCTAATATTAAGTAGTTCAGCATTTAATTCTAGTGCTCTTAAAGACCATTGAAGCCAAAGCTGCTCCGGCTTGCCCAAGGATTTCTTCAACGCCACGCCACTGCTCGTTAGTCACAATAAACGAAGAAATGCAGTGAGGTTGGTTGCGGGATGTGCAAAGGCTCAGGTCAACCATCACTGACTCCAATTCCTTGTCCGGCACAATTCACCATTTTTCTGACACACAAAGATTGCCAAGCCAATAACAGAAACTAAATCAAATTTGTATAAACGTCATTGTATCGCAAACAAACACACTCAAGCATAGCCAAACTTGACATTCCTTCGTCGGGAGAACTCCGACACTGCGACATACATATTAATATCTATCTTATGGATCGATACAAAATCTAATAAAATCGTTGCAAAACTATGCTTGTACGATAAATATTTATCCAAAACAATATCTAAGGAGTGTCAAAAATAAAGAATAAAGTGCCAATAAATTGTGTTTGAAATTTTTGGGCGGTATTCACGCAAAATGTACTTAACCGATTCCCATTTAATTTGGTGCACAGGTGAATATAATATATGACCTCGACAAAGATATAGATTTCTCTACTTTTTACCCAAGTACGGCAAGGTGAATAAGTGTTATTTAGCTTAGCTTAATTCACCTCGACCTACGATCGAAGTCGCGGGCATCCTCTAATAGTATAGTCAGCTACAGAAATAAGTAGCCCCCCTGTCATACATTCGTAGTATGGCAGGGGGTATACTTATCTCTGCAGCTGACTGTACATTACACAACTAGGGTGGTAATACAAAGAAAGGCCGAGATCGCAGATGTTTGCGGCCCGAAATGCAAGCGAGGGACGTAAATATGCGATCGAGGGCTTTCTTTATTACCTCCCGTGTTGTGTACATCATTTTATGTCTACACTTGGCCAGAAAGCGGCTTTTTCCGTACGCGCAGCGTGCGTAAAAAGCCACTTTATGGCCAGGGGTGGCATAAAATATAATATTTTATAGCGCCAGTTACACGCTCTGTGTAGGCTAATTCACAATTTCGGGGTCAATTTAGTTCCTAAGATAATTGACCCCTGAACTAGTAATAACAGCTCGAAATCATAGGTAATTTCGTTCCTTCGTTTTCAACGGACCAAAGCAGGCTGGCCTCCAATTACGAACAGTTTTGACTAGTACACGTCCAAATCATACTAGAGACAAGGTTGACAGCAAAGTTCTAAATTACTGAATTCTCTACCTATGTCTCTATTCGACACTCTCAAAGGCTCAAGGTCCCATCAATCACATGACGTCACCGGCGTTGGAACCCGAGCCGAGTCGAAGCGAACCCAGGAAATGCGCGGTATCAAACAATAGATTCTATTACGGTGAATGATGCTTTTGTTTCTTTGCCGACATTATACGGTAAAGCGGACATTTTATTGTTTATTCTTGGGTAAGAAATATACGTCCATCTCAATCCCATTTTTATTACTCCAAATTAGTGTCCGACTGAAACTAGTTTCCCAGTCGAAACCGAATTGACGGACCCGTGATCCCTGGTCACAATCAGCTTAAATTGAAGAGTACACCGAACATGACGATTTAGTTTCAAGGCACAGGCTGTTATAATTTAGTCACTATCGATAAGGTGGAACTGTGCCAATGTAGGCACACGTGGTACGAAACGCTTGAAATTTATTCAATGCCTAATTAATGTGTTCAAAAAATCACTAATGAAAATCATATGTAATGCTATGTAATGCCTAATGCTTTCTGCAATGGTTGCCTGGATTTTTGCTCTTTAGCGATAAGAAAGAAAGAAAATACATTTATTTATGACAGCAGAAAGTTACAAAAAATAGAAAAAATATACAAGAAAACACAAAGAAAATAAAAATCTAGCTGCCACAAAAACCGCCCCACCGCCTATTGTTTACCACTGTTTTTTAGGGTTCCGTAGCCAAAATGGCAAAAACGGAACCCTTATAGTTTCGTCATGACCGTCCGTCTGTCTGTCTGTCTGTCTGTCCGTATGTCACAGGCATTTTACTCAAAAACTACATGATGGATAGTTTGGTATATAAATAATTAAAATTAATATTTTTAGAGGGGGCACTCCATACATGTTAAAGACAGTAAAAAAAATTTTTTTCAGCAAATAACAACGTGTGGTACATAGTTCGACAGCTCTTTAAAAAACACTATAAGGTTCCTAAGTAATGTTTTTGATTAAGTGAATGTATTTGGAAATAATCGCTCTGAAAGTTGTGTAAATTGTGTCCCCCCCCTCTATTTTCTAAACCGTGCGCCCGAAAAATATGAAAAAAATCACGAAGGTAACGCTTAATTAATACTTTCAACGAAAATTATTTTCAACAAGATCGAATGTACCGTTTTTGAGTTATTGCCGATAAACTGCGCTTCTCAACAAAAGGACGTAATTGCTATGAAGATACGCTCTTTTGTTGTTGTACTTTTTTTACATCGTATTTTTTACCTTATAGTTACGGCTATGGAACCCTACACTGAGCATGGTCCGACATGCTCTTGGCCAGTTATTTTATATAAGTTTGCATTGTAATTTTTCTTGTGGTGTGCAATTAAGTATGATTGTATTGTATTAAGGTGTTCCCGGAGTGCTGTGACATGGGGTATTTCAAGAAACGAGTAAACAGGGCACTCAAAGATCGGCAACGTATAGTTACCACCTCTGGTATTGCAGATATAATAATGGGCGACATTGACTGCTTTTCATCAGGCACCTCGTCTGCTCGTTTGCCACTTATTACATAAACAATAGTACATTACACAACTAGGGTAGTAATACAAAGAAAGGCCGAGATCGCAGAAGTTTGCCGCCCGAGCTGCAAGCGAGGGACGTAAATATGCGATCGAGGGCTTTCTTTATTACCTCCCGTATTGTGTACATAACTTTATGTCTACACTTGGCCAGAAAGCGCCACTTTATGGCCAGGTGTGGCATAAAATAAAAAATTGTGTTGTTTGGAGCATCTCGTATAAAGGAACGGATGAATGTTAGCTTGACCGCTTCGATTACATCAGTGTTAATAGTTTGTTTACAAACTTGTATGTTTACGAATATTAACATGTTTACGCACGCTTATCTAATCAAACATAATACATACATTATGCAGAAGTTTGTGTAGCCGAGTTCGCTGAATAACTTGGAATAATATCGAGTTATCTGTTCCAAAATTGAGTTATTTGTGTACTTAACTGAAATCATCTGTGAAATTATACAACATAATAGTTATTGTGGTTACGTTCTAGTGCTAGGGCCAAGTCCATCAAGACGATACCATGGATAATTTTGAATAATTAGAAAAAAAAAATTAACTAATTTAAACTAACCTAGTTCGTTTTCAGATATATTTAGGCTTAGATATTTTTAGTTAGTATTGTATTTTATTATTATGATGTCGATGTGATGTTGTATTTATTAATCAAAGGCTAAATCTATAAATCTATATTATATTTCTTAGTCTATTTTAAAAGTGACGAAAATTTGACTGGTGATAAATTACAAAATCGATTGAAAATACTTTTTGGTGAACATAACAGATAACACATTATAAACAATCTCCAACAATTTTAAATAAAACCAACTATTAGTATTTTCTATTTATAGGTTACATTTAGTAATCTATAAATTCAATA
The DNA here is from genome assembly GCA_947034925.1 of Eudemis profundana. Classification (NCBI taxonomy): domain Eukaryota; kingdom Metazoa; phylum Arthropoda; class Insecta; order Lepidoptera; family Tortricidae; genus Eudemis; species Eudemis profundana. Next base: position 3,506,212 of record OX344804.1, on the reverse strand, counting down.
ATAATATAAGTAAAATGAAAGAAAAATAAAACCTAACTTAACTTATTCCAAGTGACAGTGACATAAAATATGTTTCGTTTAAGCTAACAAATAAATGTGCGATTTAAAATTTCGGACAAACAATACGTTTAGCTAATTAAATTTATGGCAACTAGAGAGATCGTAGTCGTCAATGATCGAGATATCAAATATACGAATACATCTTAGCGTCGCTATATATATCGCTATGGCTTGAATATCATGCAAAATATTTAATCCTTAGCGAGGGAACATACCTACTGGTGATAATTCTAATATTAAGTGCACTTAATTTTAAGGTTTACATTAACTTTTATCATTCTTGACACAAACATGCCAATATGTCGAATCATTGTCCAATCATCTGCATGAAAATGAAAAAGAGACCTAGAGCGATAATGGTTCTTGACATAAACATAATATCCATTGTACTAGCCCGATGAAATCAAACTTCGATTGCTTTGAAAACTTTCCACCATTAGACTTGAAGACTATTATAAACACCTTTGTACGGCGCTCATATTTATGAAGCACCGAATTGCTATAAAGCGTAATGTAATAAAATTAATTTACATAAATTTTCTATAACATTTACATTACGTATAAATGAATTGTGCCTGAATAGACCCCATTATTAAGCTGCGTAAAGACTTTCGTCACGAAACGCTGGTCTGAGTAGTGCTTAGACCTAATAGGTAGATGTACCGGTATTTTTAGTATAGGCTTTTTTTAGGGTTCCGTAGCCAAAATGGCTAAAAAGGAACCCTTATAGTTTCGTCATGTCCGTCCGTCCGTCCGTCCGTCCGTCCGTATGTCACAGGCATTTTACTCAAAAACTACAAGACCTATACTGATGAAATTTGGAATATAGATGTCTTGTAGATGCCGCAACTAAGTTTGGTAGTTAAATAATAAAAATAAAAAAATCTAGGGGGGGCACTCCATACATGTAACAGAAGATAAAAAATTTTTTTTTCACAAAATGTCAACGTGTGGTACATAGTTCGACAGCTCTTTTGAAAACATTTTAAGGTTCTTAAATAATGTTTGTGATTAAGTGGGGAAACTTTGGAAATAATCGCTCCGAAAGTTGTGAAAATTGTGTCCCCCCCCCCCCTCTATCTTCTAAACCGTGTGTCCGAAAAATATAAAAAAAATTACAAAGATAACGCTCAATTAATACTTTCAACGAAAATTATTTTCAACAAGATCGGATTAACCGTTTTTGAGTTATTGCCGATAAACTGCGCTTCTCAACAAAAGGACGTAATTGCTATGAAGATACGCTCTTTTGTTGTTGTACTTTTTTTACATCGTATTTTTTACCTTATAGTTACGGCTATGGCACCCTACACTGAGCATGGTCCGACATGCTCTTGGCCAGTTATTTACTTCTGACTAACTCACAACCCTATTGGGCATAGCGATTGTCTGACCGGGTAGTCGGCCATGTCGTTCCCTGGGGTCGAACTAGGTCGCTAGCCGGACCACCCCGAGTGGATCGGACTGGGTGGGGGCCAGGGGCGCCTGGGGTCGAACAAGGTCGTCTTGTCCCGGTCCACCTCGATAGAGTCGGACTAAGTGAGTATAGCCAATACCGGTATCCCCTGGGAGATGGGTCTCGGGATCTAGTAGCACTGAAATTTGCATGTTCGAATCCACCCAGGGCTATTCGACACCGTATACTATACAGTAATATTTCTTCCTAAAAAGGTGCGGCAGGTATGTGTACGCGCCGTGTATTTCTTTAACAGAATAAATCGCGCATAGTACTTTATTTTACGTCCCTGACTTAAATTGCACGTGATTTTGTCCGTTAAAGTTGTTTTATTACTATCAAAAATCGAGTTTCGTTTAGACAATATAGGTCATTGTTAAACAAAAAAATGGAAAACGATCTTATAAATAAATAAATGGACCAACCAATGAACGCTACTATCACTTTAATCTACGTTACTTTTTTTGATAATCATATATGCAACATTATTTAAGAAAAAAATTGCCCATTAATAAATATACCACCGTGTGCGTGTGTTCAATTGACGTTAGAGACAATTGCTTTAGGTCACACATTCCTTGCCTCCATTACAGTCGACTTTCATATGCTGTTGAGTTCAACTGCGTGTACGCTCGCTAGTCTATACCCAACGGTACCTGCCCATGCGGGATCACAGGTTCTAGTAATAAAATTGAAAGTCGTAGGCGTCTGGGATTCGGACAAATATTTCGTGCGGTATAATAATAAGCAACACCTACGATGGGAACTTATTAAATGACGTTATAAGTATAAATGGGCACGCATCTACGTAATTTAATGTGAGTTTCAACAGGGAAAGTAATATCTACTAATCACATGAGGTTGTGAGATTTGTCAGCTATGTTTAGTTTCTCATGGACAGTTATAAGTTTTTAAATTGCCATACCAAAAATCGGCCACCTTTTTTTCAAGCAGCTGAACCTAAATGTAAGTACCTAGTTCGTATATGAGATGAAACTAAGTAGTTTTAATAATTAAGTAAACATGTTTATGCCACACAGTGTAGATAAGCCCGAGGTCGCAGATGTTTGCGGCCCGAGCTGCAAGCGAGGGACGTAAATATGCGATCGCAGGCATTCTTTCGAGGGCTTTTTTTTCGGTGTGCCGTGGAGTTCCCTGGGGTCAAACCAGGTGGCTAGGGGCCGGCTAGCGACCCGGTTCGACTCCAGGGAACGCCACGGCAGACCGAAAAAAAAGCGCTCTGTCTGCGCGTACTCTTAATATCAACCCTCCAAACATCTTCACAAACTTTCACATTTTTGATATTAATAGGATTTATAGAAATTATGATTGAATTGGTATATTGGTAAGTAATAACTTGATTAATACCTGTAACCTACCTATTGTGAGAACGGAAACAATCGTAAAACCAATCACTCGTCAACCAACAACCTTACATAAATAGTGAGTGTAATTTACCGATTAATTAAAACTTAAACAACCGTAGCGGTGGATTTGTTTCGCAGTTTTATACGCTCTGGAACTAGGTGAATTACCCCTAACATAAGGCAGTAAATGTTTTACTGCTCCTGAGCTGTGTTCGTAATGGAATTGAAAAATTAAAGCGATAAGAAAACCTGATTAAAACAAGGCTTGTACTTAATATTGAGAACTATTTTAGTAATTTGAAGATTGTTGTTGATTATTTATTAAGACTAAATCTAGGACTTTGTGTCTTCTATTTAAGTCACTTTATCTATTTCAACGGCTAAACATTAGATGATTTTGCAAATTGCATTACTGTTAATATTCAAAAACGTTGCATAAGCTACAGGACTGATTAAATGTTAAATGGTTAAAACTAAAGTTTTAACAGGAGTATATTATGTATATCTAAAGGAATCTGCCCAGTACACCGTATCATACGATGACCGTACTATGAACGTATCAGACACGGTATGACAAATGCTTGTCGGTGACGGAACGTGCTAGTGGGCATAGTCTCATACTTTTCAATACAAACAATATTTATTTTGCCTGACACGTTCATAGTACGCTCATGGCATGGTATGATACGGGCAGACACTTTTCTAGAGCTTGTTTCCTGCTTCTTCTGCTTTTTGTCTTCCGTAACCGCCGTCACAATTTGAACTCATCATCATCATCAGCATATACGTCCCACTGCTGGGCACAGGCCAACCTTCACAGTTGAGGATGAGTGGGCTGTAGTCCCCACACTAGCCCACTGACACACCGTTTAATATTTATTCATACACAACACATACGTTAATATTTACTTATTTATACACAGATACCTGCGATCTGATTATTAAATAAATAATAAATAAATAATAAATAAATAATAAATAAATAATAAATAAATAATAAATAAATAATAAATAAATAATAAATAAATAATAAATAAATAATAAATAAATAATAAATAAATAATAAATAAATAATAAATAAATAATAAATAAATAATAAATAAATAATAAATAAATAATAAATAAATAATAAATAAATAATAAATAAATAATAAATAAATAATAAATAAATAATAAATAAATAATAAATAAATAATAAATAAATAAATAATAATAATAATCTGAGACTTTCCTCATTTTACTGACCTGGAGAGGTTTTATAGTATTATGCCTTCATCTGGCCAGGAAATGCGATTTTCTCGCCGCCTAGCAGATAGTACACGCTACGGCACGGGGTAGCAAAAAATATACCTAATTAAAGCATACCAACCAAACTGCCCTGATTGCTCTCGATAACAGCAAATTAGTAACGTTTGCTTTATTAGAGCGTGAACTAACATGCACTGGATTGCCAATATTCCGTGTTTTCAAAATTAGTTCACAGCACTCGAATTCCGGGGAAAACATGGTAATGGAAACCCTAAAGCTTTGCCGGCTGATATTGCTGATAACACTGATATTGCAAAGTAAATTACCATTGCACCTAAATTGTGCTATCTTAATTAAAGATTTTAGCTGGTAGTAATTATCAGGTAGGCAGACACACAATGTTGACATTACGAGTATGTCGTCTTCATTATCATCACAGCTTTTATGTTTAGTGTATATTTATACAGGGTTATGTAGCAAAATATCGAATGTCATAAGCTCGATACACATATGTCTAGAATGTAGAAATTCGAATAGACCCAATAATTGGGGGACTATTATGTTTTTTAAACCATGGAACAATCGAGTAGATAATAATCGCCGAGACTGTAATGACAGTTGTAAACCTACTATAGTTTTTTCTTCAGCACTCAGTACTAGCTCCGCCCCCGTTAGGTCGTAATCCGGGGATTTTGAGTATCCTTTACACTTCCTTATTATATTTCGATGGTTATATGTCTAAAGTTTAGTGGCCGTATTTTGATTTGTCGATACTATGGAGGGACTACGCTAAGTTTGCAGAGGTGGAAAAGAGGTTTTTTCTAAAAAAATGCATAGGGCATTATCACAAGCAAGTTTAATAAGTATATAATGCCTACCTACTGAAATAAATATTCAGGACATTCTTGCACAAATCGATCTAGCTCCAAACAAACTAGGCAATGCTTGTATACATGTACATATAAATATAATACTTAAATACATAGAAATTATCCAAGACCCTGGAGCAAATCGCTTATTTTTATTGGAAATAGATCGATTTGTGCAAGACTGACCCGAATATTTATTTCAGTGGGTATGTAGACACATATAATAAACGGAAGAATGATTGCCAAGTATCAATATTAAATAATTATCTTGCTGTGGTTTCCCCATGTTGCCATAAATATATTTTTTAATAAAACCTTCTTTCGACCTCTGCAAACTTAGCGTAGTAGTCGCGCTCTAACAAAGTAGCCCGGAGGTATAATCAATCAGTTGGTAAGGTCATTTTATTACTCAAGTAATACTCCTTTGGTACTCGACACTCGTATTCGACAACGAAAAATGAGAGTACACTCTAATCGTCTAATTCAAGCAACCGTTGTTAGTACTTCAATTAGACACCATTTTAAGGCATACCATGTTTGTTACCCAATTATTTCATCACCGCTGTAGGTACTCCATAAACGTGAATTGCTGCTTTAGATCCATGACTCACTCAAAATCTCTGCGCCTGATCTACAACCATACGAACTACAAAACGCGGTATTAGTTTATAAGACTCGTAAGCAGTTACTGCCTTTTGGATATCAGCATGTGAGTTTGTACGTTAATGAATACACAAACGTCCGGGCAATTGTTAGAAGGCATGCAGCTACTGTGGTGGTCTTTGTCCAACGTTAACACCTACTTGGTACACTTGGGGCTGATAAATGTTTTTATTGCTACCACAAGCCGACCAGAGTAAATTACTTGCAGCGTAACGAATCCGCAAACAATGCAAAGACCAGGGCTTTTACTACGAATGTATTAAGGTGGTTTGGTACCGGCAGGGCGAGACGAGACGAGACTAGGATTGAATTGAAATTTGTATGAAGTTTTCAATCCGCTCCTCACGCATCGCGCAACTTGATACAAATTTCAATTCAATCCTCGTCTCGTCTCGTCTCGCCCTGCCGGTCGAAAACCACCTTTAGTTCGAAATGAATGGCTTTCTCCCGTCCCTTTGGGTTTTGCTTAAATCTCTGTTGCCTGTAGTTCTTAAGTTCAGGCAATTGTTTAAAAAATAGATACTACATTTGCGAGAGCATCTGATTTTTTTATACAAACCTTCCCCCGTTTCATCCCTCAAGGGGTAAAATTTTGGGCTCAGGTACCCTAAAAAATGTGTTATCTGCAGGTTTAGGCTGTGCGTTGTCTGTTAGTATCTTATTCATGTAACTGTTTCATATGTAGATATAAAACATTTGAGTGAGCAGGACAACAGGACACAAACATTGAATCAACCATCGTGCAAGAAAAATTAACCTCTATTCTTCCTAAGATCAGACAACGTAGTTAACGTTACTACACGATACGATACGGTAGGTAACGTTATGATAATGTTGTCATCGATACTGGCCAGCATAATTATTCATTTAACGTTTTATTATTATGTGAACAGTAAAACTATCGAACACAACATTGCTTTTTTTTCAAACAAATTAAGAAATTACTTTTGCTCCGATAATTTATTTGCACAAAATGGCAACTTATGTTTAGTAATCTTGTGACGTTATGTAATATTCAGCTATCTCAAGAAGCGGATACCTGATTTTCTTATACCACGGAACGAACATTCGGAGTGTAAGCCCTGAATTAGTTCGTGTGACGAATCAGAAGGCGGTAGTCAGGCGCAAAAAGGCCCAGATCACAATAAACGCCCGACGCTTCGCAAAATATGTCCACCATTCGCGCCGCTACCCCATAAATTAAAGAGATAAATGGTACTCCAACAATGGTTAAATAAACCGACGTTTCTTATGAACCGAACACGCTTTGTCTGGCGTTTCGTAAAAAGTTGAAATGTCCATTCGCGATGTTACAATGCTGATATTTAAAGCACTTCAATATCAAGCAGCGGATCAAAAAAGTGAAGTATCATATTATTATCCCGTTTTATGGTCATAATCGGACTATTAATGTTTTTGCTACGATAATACGTTTATATTTGGGATTCCGAATGATTACAATAGTTTAATGGGGACTTTTATTGCTTATAACTACTTTATGTGCCGCTAGAGAGCATTATTTTGTTTAATAATTCATGAAATGTGTCATAAAACTGTAGTTATTCTACTGTGTTGCATTATAAAGTAATAGAAGATTCATTAAAACAAATTAAACTACTTATAATGTAATTTTCCTTTAATTTAGTTATTAATTTATTTCATAGCATTTTATCATTTAGCAATTTCATTTCATTTCATTTAATTTAACATGTAATAATCTAATATGTATATGGGTTTCTTTTACCTGAAATAAATCATTTTTATTTTTTTATTTATTTTATTTACAATATAATTCTCATCGATTGCATGTAGCACATACCGTCCAAAATATCCAATAACGTATTTGGTATGTGATCGAAAAGTCTCATACTCTTTTACTTGTATTTTATTTAAACTAAACGCGAGGTAATGCAATGACTGTATAAGCACAGAATAAGTAATACTAAGTACCAGTGGCGTGGCGTCTAAAGAACTCGATTCCTACCGGCTTGTCTAATATCAGGCATTTGATCACCTTATTCTACAGCTCTTAAGGAAAATGTACGCCAAATTTGCACCGGCTTACCCAAGGATATCTTTTAGGCCACGCCACTGCTACTTACAGGAGTTTCTCTTTTTCTAACAAAACTGATGTTCGGGCGGACCACCGGACGGTACGCACCGGATCCGACCGTCTCATGCTATCGCATAACGCGTGCTCTTTCTGGTCGCTGGCTAAGCCCCTTTGCCCCTCCGGAGGCGCAAAAGGTACAAAAGAAGCCGCTCGGCGAAATCGCGATTTGCAAGCAGGCTGAAAGAAAGAAAGAAAGAAAGAAAGAAAGAAAGAAAGAAAGAAAGAAAGAAAGATAGAAAGAAAGAAAGAAACAAAGAAAGAAACAAAGAAAGAAACAAAGAAACAAAATACATTTACTTATCCATGACAGCACAAGATTAAACAACAAAAAAATATATTATAAAGTAAAGATTGCCAGAAAACGCTGCCACAAAACGGTCCTACCTCAGCATAATGCCGACCTAAAAGCGCTGGTCTTCCGGTGGAACCAAGCGGGGGCGACATTATGCCGAGAAAGTCGCATGACCGGCCCTGGACAGACATACAGATACATTATAAGTTGCATGTGAATTTTGACTTGGTCGGCTGGGTCCACTTATAGTGAACGCGACCATTAATGACAGCGCCAACCAATGGTGCCAACCGATCAAGTCAAACTTCACTGTCTCTGGTCACGGGCTGCGGGCGAGTTTCCATATAAAACCAGTCGCCGCGAGCGACATTCGTATGGAACTTCGCTTCTAACTCGCCCGCAGCTCGTTCGCAAATCGCTAGTGTGATAAGGCCCTTAGGCTCTGGGCATGAAGATAGAAACTAAACCTATGGATCTGTCTACAAGTAGGTATGTAACTACTGCCAACTGGCGATTGTTAGTGAAGTTATTCCGCTTCCCTTTTAATTTACTTACCAAACATCAATGCTCAAAGTTACTTCTTAAAAGCACTTACAACCAGTAAACTCTGTTCAAAAGCTAACTTAATCGTCATAGACATAAAGTTTAAAATCCCAGGAGTGCTAAAGGCAAAATAAGTCAATTAGAAAAAGCAGTTTTCAAGTGGCTTCCATTTGTGTCCACAACCCTTCCTACATCTGCCGCGATAACGGTTTCTATACCTATCCAGAAATATATATATCCCACCCCCTTTCCATTTTAATCAAAATTCTTCAACATAATAGAGTAGTTACAAGCGGTATAACAATGGAAGAAGGTCGTATGATCTCATAATCACATGCGATGTTACAGCGTTTTTAATTTACGAGGTATGGAATTCAATGTCATTTTACGCAAATTGACTGCAAACACGCTGCAAAATATTGCGATCTTACAGTAAATTTATTTTCAGAAATGAGGAATTTATTGCTCTAAGCCAGTTTACGCTAATGGAGATTTTATAGCGCTGAAACGGCTTTAAATAACATTTCTATTTTTGATAAAAAAAGTAGTAAGTGTAAGGTGAACGCCAGAATTAAGCAAACTAGATTGGCAGTTCAACAAACACCAATATTGCCACAATTGAAATATCTGTTCGACATTAAAAAAATGTATGGTGACCAAACTAAGAAATACTATTTAACACAATTCATTCTTCTAGGGAAGACAGTGCAGGATAACGACATTACTTCTAATGGAGCATTCCACGAAAACGTTTCGTAAGGGACACTACTTTTTTAATACTTTTGACATGTAAAATCCGGATGTTGACTAATGTTTAATTTTACAATGTTATATAGTCACATGGATTGGAAAATACTAAACGCACTTTTTCGTGCTCAAAATGGCAAAATGCAATTTTTTTCATACAACTTAGTACAGCGATAGAGGCGATGACGTCACCTATGACTCCCGTTTTGTATAGAGCGTTTTCAATGCTCAGTGCGATCTGCTACTTTTGATTACAATTTGTGGCTGTCATACTTATACAAATGTATTAAGTGTCATATAGATATTTGTTCCTCACAAATAGTACAATCGATTTACGACAGAAAAAAAAATGAGTCAACAGGCGAATTAGGAAGCTGAATGTCGGTATAGAAATATTATAACTTGGCTTTAAGATGGGTAATGTTAGCTGTTAGCAGCTAAGAAGTTTTATTAGGGTAGCTACCATAGCGTTTTGTTAGGGACAAAAAGTAGATGTTTTCATGGAATACTCCTAATAAGACCTCTTGATAATGCATCTGCAATATTTTGGTTACCAGTTGGGCTATACAGATTGTGAGTCTTCTTAATATAATAAAAACTGACCCCTTGTTTTGTAAAAATGCAAAACGACCCACACCCTGACATCAGAAGATGGATCGGCCGGGCCCCCGCAAATTACATAAAGCCATCCCATAATCTTGGCAATGACATTACTGCGTCTCACCCTTCACTGTGACTTTAAGACATGAAGCTACTAAGACATTTTATATGAAGTGGAAAGTGTCCAAGTTACAGCATTAAAAAAAAGTTAAACTGAGAAAGAATTTAGGGCACCTAAGTAGCGTTGTCGCTTTTACACCCTAAAAATAAATAGAGACAGCACTACGAAACGTGCATCGACGGCGCGTTTAAAAGACGTTTTTTTTTTTTAGAACTGACAAACTCGCAACCCATCCTGGGCGTAGCGATTGTCGGACCGGGTGGTTGGCCGTGGCGTTCCCTGGGGTCGAACCAGGTCGCTAGCCAGACCACCCTGAGTTGGTCGGGCTGGGTGGGAGCCGGGAGTGCCTGGGGTCGAACCAGGTCACTAAGTCCCGGTCCACCTCGATATGATCGGGCTAGGTGGGGGCTGAACGCCTGGAGTCGAACCAGGTCGTTTGGCCAGGGCCACCTTGACTTTGCGCTGATTGCTCAGAGTGAGCAGCGGACCAGCGGGAAGGATGACTCGGGTCATCCTGTCCTTATGTGAACTTGTGTATCGAACTAATGTGTCCAAAGGCTCTTAGTGATTAAGGTCACCTTCATCATCTAAAGTAGGGATGTAACGTTACCGATACCGATATATCGGTATCGCCGATTATATACAACCAATATTTGAAGAGCGCGAAAAGAATTTGTTGTATGGAAAACAATCTGCAAAAAGTAATTTCAATTACTGACTTAATTTATATATTGGTCTATTACCTTGTGCAATAATAATTACTATGTAAATTATATATTTGGTTCATCATAAAAAAATAATTCTGTGTTCACAATTTATTTATTTTTACTTAAAATTTCAAGGTTGACTGTTTGGTAAATATAGCTAAGTTTTAGGTATAATAATAATAAAATAAAATAAAAATAAAAAGCCTTTTATTTCTTGCTACATAAAATAGACACAAATTTAAAATAGTATTAGTCTGCAAGAACCCCTCCGCAGGTGAAGGCCTCCTCCAAAGAAGCCCATTTGTCTCTGTCCTGGGCTGTTTGCATCCAGCTTGCACCAGCTGTTTTAATGATGTCGTCTGACCATCTAGTAAGCGGTCTTCCTCTGTAGCGTTTCCCACTGGGGCCTTTCCACAAGGTCACACGTTTGGCCCAACGTTCGTCGCTCAGTCGCGCTACGTGCCCTGCCTATTTCCATTTGAGCTTTTGGGCATAGTTTAGAGCATCGGTAGCTTTAGATATGCTTCTTATTTGTGTATGCCGTATCTTTTGAATTTTCTTTATTTTAAGCATACTTCTTTCGAGCCCCCGTTGACATGTGGTAATCTTATTCTTTATTTTTGCTGTGTATTTCCAGGTTTTAGGTATAATAAAGACACACAAATAATAAATCTGAAGTTCATACTTCATTACTTCATTAGTTAGCTAAGATATCGGTATCGCCGATAATTGCCGGTATCATATCGGCAAAATTATGTATCGTTACATCCCTAATCTAAAGCATTACAGCCGCGGGTGGGCCTTAGCTTGGTCAAGCAAATCTTTCCAGTCCGTTCTATTCGTGGCTTTCCTTCTCCAATTTTTCACCCCTAATCCTGGTGTCCTGTTCAACGCCGTCCAACCATTTAACCTTGGGCCTGCCTCTACTCCTGCCGGCCTTCTAGAAGGCGTTTGGGTACTCTGGCCTCGTCCATTCGCAGCACATGACTTGCCCATCGCAGGCGTCCGATCTTTATGACTAAGTGATTAAGGTACTCACGTAAAATTTATTGCAAATAATTGCTTAATCAGTAGATATTCCCTTGGATTCGTGCATGGATTGCCATGAAATTGCTCTCAGAAAGGAATGGCGAATTGGCGACGTGTCGTTAAGCGTGCTACCAACACCTGAAATGACCACCACGACCTCGCACCATGTGAAGCCCATAGAAAGCTCATAGAAAGAAAAAACTTGTTGTTGCGTGCGTGCGGCTCGTAATTGTAAAATTGCTCCAGCTATCTGTTGGCGAGGCTCCGGCTCCGGCTATTTATTTTAAAGTCCTTGCTTTCTTCCTATTTTTTTTTGAAATTCATTATTCCAAAACAATAAAGTTGCAACGTCACAAAATTGTTGAAGGCGTTTCGTTCTCGTGTTTCAAATATCACGCCAACTTCCCAAATTAAATTTCCTATTTGCGCGTCCAAAAGAATTTGTCCACGCATCGCCTCCTACCCTCCCCCAGAACGTTAGGGGAATGCAATCATTTCCTTTGATTTCTCTTCCGTCCCGTTCAATTAGGAGACGCCTCTAACTGCGACTTTAGTAAAAATGTTCCAGGCAAAAGATCACTTTGTTTTAATTACAAATACTTCTTTTATTGCAGCCTTTGTACTGCAGTTAGTGCAACTTGTTAAAGGATTTTTTGATAAAATATATTTGACTTTTTCTGTATAGTGGAATATTAACTTGCGTTGCAGCGCTATATTTGGGAGGAAATTTACTAGCAAAAAATTCAAGAATATTTTTCGCCATTTTCAGGACATTTACTATGAAGGTTTTTATTTATTCTCCTTGTTTTTCGTCCAAATACTCTCCCTGTATAAAGTTAGCTTTGAAAATATACTTAACTAACTTACTAAACTAATTATAAAAGATACGTTTTCTAATGTAACTTACATAAGATTTTCTGAAATATCTTTTGTTTAAGCTAGAAGAAAATTATGTTAAATGAAAACTCTGACAAACTATGCATTGGGTCAAAAAAGCTTTTGTACAATATTGGAAACCTATAATCTTCTTTTTCTTCATAGTTCGCTCATTACTGAGGATCGCGACCAGATAATTATTGTTTGTCTTAAAATCACGTGTTGCGTCGGTGGTTTAAGTTAAAACTTCAAACGTGATTTTCCGTGCTTTAGAAGCGTTATCAGCAGCCTGAAAGGTAATTTCAGGCCGTTTCAGAGGTGGCTCTTTCACATAGTAGAAGATTGAAATTTCACCCAAGTTGCCGTTGTTTTCAGGCGCCTGAAACATGTTTTCAGTCCTTTTCAGGACTCTATCAGATGGCGCAATAACCTAAAAACCCGTTTTCAGGCATTTTCAGGACCCTTTATGGGCCTTTGAACTACACTTCAGTATATGGCGAAGGAGTGAAAGAGACAGCACTATTAGAAAGAGACAGCTATACTGAGAATGTTCGAGAAATGTGCCAAAGAATACCAATAATATAATTTTTTAATAAGATTAATTAAAACCCGGAAATAATGTAGTCGTAAGGGAATCTCCACTTTTCGACTATGTTCTGCGAAGTTTCAGTAAATATACTCAGTCTATTCCGATCTCTGATTATAAAGTATAAAATATTAAATAATAACTCAAAAAAATATCTGATAAAAACTTGGTGATTTGTCTCCCATTCGTTACAGCTGTTGCTAAAATTCGCGAACGGCGCTATGCTTCCTTCCGCACAATATATTACAAATAATATCTCATATGTTTCCAAAAAACAGAGTTACAAATCTCGACCTTATCGCATCGATTTAGGCTTTAAATTAAAACCAAATTACAATTGCAATAGGCTCTTTTAGATGTTAACTTTCGATTAGCCACGCGTCTACAATGCATTTCGATTGTTTACTTTTTCTGATGCTCCTTCCTAACACAATTTGTTTTATTGAAACTTCACTCGTATCCTAACTGAATTAAAGCCCGTTTTCCTATCAAATCGTTCTGATAGATACGGCGTTGCTGACATTAGCAGTCGATTTGAGTCTTGCCTACAAATTCATACTAATACAATGTCCGCTTCCCGGTCTTTGTGAAATGCTTTTTATCTGATGAGAGTACCGAATCGGGTCAATGGGATGTGGGGAGAGAATACTTGAACCATTAACTCATTGCGGCATTGATTATACTGTTGATATTTCAAAACGAAATCTAAATTATTCAAAGTCATTCTTTAAATTGAGTTTAAAAGTGAGATTTTTCCTATAGTTATAATATAGATACACTAAAAAGTACTTATAAGAAATAAATAAATATGTAGTCATATACATAGTTGACGGCTAGCAAGCAGCCTGGTAAAAATAATGTACCTAGTTGGTACGAAAAAAACGGACAACGTCCATGTACAGGCTGTTTGGTCATTGAATATTGAATACATACCTTTTAAGAGGTTATAGTACAACCCATTTACAACAAAAAAGTCACATTGTACCCTGTCCGAAAATTAATAATTTCTGAGATAGTAGCGTATTATTTTTTTTTTCTAAAATTGCCGAATTTCATTGAAAATAATTTCATTACAAATACCTGTAAATGTACAGCTACATTTCATGTAAATTAAAAAAAAAACTCGCATAAAAAATTATCAGCATTGCCATTCAGCCAGGGAGAGACTGAGCGGCATTATTTTATATTTAGAATTAGGTTTATTACTAGTATAGTTTGAATTGCTTTTATATGCAAAATAAACTTGGACGTGAAATAAACTACTTTGTCAGTCTAGAATTTTAAAAATGGTTGAATCCAGCACAAAAATCAGCAGCGCAGAATCTATACATTTAAACAAGCAATTAACGACTAACTCTCAAAGTATTTCATTCCAGTAGACTCTTCATACAAATCTCTTTCATCAAACCTAATATTAAAACAGTGCCATAAACACAGTGGCTCCTTAAGGCCCGGTAGGACCTGGCTCGCATTTCACATACAACTAGGGTCGGGCGGAATGCAGATTATTGCAGATTATCTTCGATTTCTAACATAAAAGTATACGTTATCAACCCAAACATGAGAGGATGCCCTGCATGACTGTGAAATCATGATTGTCAGGTATTAATTTTGTCAGAAAAGGTAACTGGTAATGAACAAAATGAAAAAAATACTTTATTTAATAGTGTTTTCGCGCTACATTTCTATCGAGCGAAGTATTCGCTATCGTGTTCTAGGTGAGAGGAAGCCCTAGATACAGTTCTGAATATTATTATATATGTTTTACAGTGACCTACGAGTCAAATAAGTGCTCTAAAAATGATTTGGAAACTAGGCTTCCGCGCCCGATTCTCGTCTTACCTCGCCTTAATTTCAAAAGCCCATTTTTTCATTCGACGGTTATTTCAAAGTGAACTTTCTAAATCAAAACTAGAGTTTGAATTTGGAATTTGAGTAACCGACGATATTAGTCCTTTTGGAAGTAACTGTTCATTTTAGATTTTTCTGTTAAAACGCTTAAATCTAATCTGATAGCTATTTGAAATTGAGCCCTCCGCTTAAAAACAAAAGGTTGACTTTGGCAGTATAGTTATAAGGTATATAGGACGTTTTGGAATTCGTCCTCCCGTGGTTCCGGTGTAATGAGGTTGCGCAAGCGATGACAGCGAGCGTCGGCGCACGTTCGCTACGGATAATGGAACGAATTGCGAGCGAATACGGGCGTGCGAGGGTTTTGTTAATGAGCAGTTTAGGGTTAACTTTAGGAGGGGTTCCAGAATGCATTTTGTATGGCTCTTATACACTAAGCCAGTAGCCTGGCCGGTAGGTTTTTTGCCGCGCTGATTTTGCCGCCGCCATTATTAGGCAGGTGTGCAATAGTCCATTGTGTATCTAGGGCGGTAAGTACGTAAGGAATTACAAACAATTGTTTGTTACAATCCCGAGGCGAAGCCGAAGGATTTAGTAACACTCGTTTGTAATTACTTTACCGCCCGTTGCACACACAATGTTTTTCATCACACTTGTGACGAAATCTAAATAAATAATAACCTTACTAATCCACCCAGTAAGTGTCACTTTTTCCCCGTCACCGAATGTACGCTTTTCAAATTATAACGGTAGGTACAAAACACTGACATAATGAAATTTAACTTGTACATTCATACTTCACGATTTGTTAACAGTTCGAGTTTCGAAACGAAACTAAAACTAAAGCCTTTGTCGGCCGCATAACACGGCGAGGGCAAAACGCTGTTTGCTCCGACTTCACAGAGGGCGTGCTAAAAGCTTTGTAAATAGACCGGCTAAGTGACACGACTAGACAAAGACTCCACAATGCGTGTGACTCACGACCCGGACAATTAGTATATGTTGGTGTCTATAGATGTGTTCCAATACGTTGTACGTTGGAATAGAATATAATAGACATCGGATTCTAGGGGGCAAACGCATGACAGTTACTAAAGACAGACGATTTTTTTTATCGACATTTATGGATATCGATATTTTAGCTTTCGATTTTTTCTTCCCATACGTTCTACAATTAAATATTCCTTGCAAGACACTGACATTATTCCTATATTATTTTTGTTTCATTTTATGGAATGGTAGGTATATTTGTTTAAAAAAAGTTCCGTGACAAATAACGCTAATCCATTAAAATTAAAGCTGTTAAGTTAATTATTACCATACTTAAAATAAAACACAAAGCTGGATATGATTTCTAGTTTAGGCGGAAAGCATCGTAGGTATACGATGTACCTATCGACGAATACCGATATGAGAACTCTCTACTTGCCTTTCCATTTTGCGCCAAAAACTTAAATATCTTAATGTTAAAAATATCGATATCCATAAATGTCGATAAAAAAAATCGCCTATCTCTAGTACCTGTCAGGCGTTTGCCCCTTAGAATCCGACGTCTGAATATAACTGACAGAGCGAAGGGTCTCTGTTTCAGCTTGGGCAAAAATGCTTTCGCATGTTCAGCTTTTTTCTTTTAGAAGTCGCATTTCTTAACCACAAATTTTGAGAGCAGGTTCCATAGTTACATTTCGTTAGGTTAGGTTCAAATTACATTGGGGACGTGTTTGACGGTTAAGTTATGAATTAGCCTACAGCGCCCTTGTGTACTGTCAGGGGGTGCATGGGGAGTTGTATGAAGGAAATTCACTTGTAAATTTTGGGTTTTTATTATAGTCTGTAGTTTTTATGTATACATTAGCTTTGCATGGTGGCGGATGAGAACTGAATCAATATTTTATATAAAAACATCACCTTAGACTGACAGATATTAGAAAATTATATTCATAAAAATTCTGTAGAGGCCGCCAGGTCTCTTCTCTATTTCGACCTTATTTCAATGGAATAAGGTCGAAAACTTTACCTAATTTATAATTAAGTCAAATTGATTTTTTTTCGCAGATACGTTCAGAATACAGTGGCACAGAAGACATGCCAGTTGCTTGCCACTGCATTGCTGTGTTCGTTGTGAAAGTCTTTGAATGAGATTTACATTCAACAAATAATGATAAGTACAACTATATGGATTAAGATGAAATTTGGCATGCAAGTAGACCAAGTCCTGGATTCAAACAAAGGATACTTTATATCCTGGTAAAGAGTTCACTTGGGACAATAACGGGAATAAAGAAGGCAAAGCCGCGAGTAAATGCTAGTACCTATTTGAAAAATCACTGCATAAAAAATCTCGTAATAATAACACTTAGGTACTACAAAACCCACCGCACCCCTTTTTACGTTAATTTTAAAAAATTGCTCTCGACGAACTTCAATTCATATCATTGAAAATAATTGATGTAAAAAGCATGACGGATCGGCGTGAGAGAAAACGTATATTAAATGTAGATGGGCCCATTCACGTAACGATACTTCTTTATGATAAAAAATGTTTATTTTTAAACGCCGGTTACAAATGGTTTTTATTAAAATGAAGTACCCTTATGCTATAAAGTCAGGCCGCGACTGATCAATGAATGTATTTGAATGCTCATAAAAAATAGTGTAAAATAGTAACCAACTTCCGTGTAGTACTTAATGAGTCGAATCTAATGTTGCGGTTATACGGGTAAACTTGATTGTAAAATACTAGCATGAGAAAATTACCAAAGAAAAGCAGACGAAATAATGAGTGTAGTTTTGAAAATGGGCACAGGGCTTTCTTAGGCTTTCAAGATAAAGGCACTTAAAATCCCTCGGTTTGGGGGGTGAACTAACGTTAGGATTGTCATTTAAATGTAATTTTTTGCAGATTTTTGCTTTTATCTTGAAAGTGCAGCCTAAGGAAGCCCTGTATCTATTTACAAAACTAGGTACACGAATTATTTATGCCGTTATCCTCAATTTTCTTATGCTATAATATGTTTGTGGTGTTGCATTTAGGTAATAATAAAATAAAGTAAGATCCAGGAATCCTGATGATGAAAACACATTGTGTTTAAAAAACATTCAAAAAATAAAATAAAATAATTTATTTCTGTAAGTAGGCCTCAAGGGCTCTTTTACATGTCTTTTTTATTCATTTTTATTCATCCGGTTAAACTACTAAAGTTTCAATTGTTTCATACTGGGACAGTGTCCAACACTCTGACACAGTATAATAGTTATAATTTTTCTTCCTATAAAAAGTAAATCGCGCGGCTTGTATGTGTGCGCGCCGTTAAAATCATATTAATTAATGATAACACTACTAAACGCTATATCCTTTTTTATATTATATTATTATATATTATATTATTTAATCAGGCAGGCAGTTGGTACAACTGATAATGCCTGTATCCAGTGAGCTAATAACTTATTGACGTGCTTGAGTGGAATTATGCTTGTCTAATCTGTTCTTAAATTGGTTGACATTGGTTTTTTGTTTAATTTTTTGCTCGTATTGGACTTCCACGCTGTATATACATATAGGTAATAGTCTTCTTAAGTATCTCGTTTAATTAACAAACAGTAGAATTCGCAGAAGCCTTTAACGTCACATGTCAAGGCTCAATACAATTAACTAGGAGACATAGACAAGCTAAAACTGGCAGCCATTACTGTTTTTTTCCGTTATCGCACCATCTAATTAATTTATACGAGTTTTTGTTCGAGTAAGCCGTAACTCTATCATCTGGCTTTATATAGTTCAATCAACGAGTTGTTTGACCTTTACGATTTCTTTGCTCGTGAAATTTTGCATATCGATAAATGGGTGCGCTTTGTAGTTAAGTAAATGTCAGATAATTTGTCAATTTGAAAAGAAATGTTTGATATTTTCATAGCACTCTGTTATTAATTAATATTAGGCATTTAAATTATACTAACGAAAAAAGAAAAGTTATGTGAAACCAAAGTACCACAATTGACTAAGATAAATAATATACTATTACAGAAGTCAGCTATATAATAAAATCCGTTGATTTTGAAGTGTAATTTTGGTTAAAAACTCATGTCAAAATTGATCTAAGATTTTTTAATAATTGCAGGTACATGTTTTATTATCATTAACATCATCATCATTATTTTAACCAAAACACACCCCCAAACACACATAAAATAGATCTTCCCCAAAGAATACCACAGCAAGCAATCGCATGCTTTTCGCCTACTTCGTCTTCCGGAAACCTTAAAAAGTTCGCTTGAGTCAGATTTTACAAGATGATCTGACGACCTAGTTAAGATCTGTTATCATAAAAAACATGCAGACTAGGATTTTTTTTCATCTACCTTATACCAGTCGTTGACTGGGGTACAGATTGGCGTACGTCGAACATCGGCTCGCCCACACGACTCAGTAATTAAGCCCCAGCAAGTTAACTTAATGCAATCACTGATAAACAGTTGCCTACATTTACATAAAATCGGAATTCGAAGTTTCATAACGTGTCCACAGTCTACGAGGCATACAGTCGGCCGATGGAGACGTTTAGACCAAAGTGGTCGCCGCCGTGGCTTAGGCAGCGACCAGAAAAAGCAGGCGTTATGCTATTGAGAACGTTTTTTTAGGGTTCCGTACCAAAATGTTAAAAAAGGAACCCTTATGGTGCGACTCTGTCTGTCCGTCTGTCCGTCGGTCACAGCAAGATATCTCAGGATCTACTAATGCTATCGACTTGAAATTTGGAATAGAATTAAAAATCGCTAACTCGAGCCTATTGGATAGAAAAAAAATCTTATACCTACCTTTTTACTTTTTTTTGAAGGGGTCCGAAAAGGGATGTGGAAAAACAAAAGTAGAGCTATTATACCGAGTGGGATATCAAATGAAAGGGCTTTATTTGTAGATTCCAATGCCATTTTTATTTATTTTGTTAATTTTGTACTTTTTCATTTATGACCACGTTCAAAAAAATACCATTCCCCCCTATTATCTTCGAAGTTACTGAACAGAAAAATCTGTAATAATTACCAATTATTAATATCATCCTAAATATTACAGAAATCTAAACGATTTTCCTAAATTGCATAGATTTTTTGAAATTTTCAAAAATCGTAACTCATTCTTATTTGCTCTTACTAAGCTAACCACCATACAATTTTTCTTGAACTAGTCACGAATCTACTTACGAATTTGTACGGAACCCTCTGTGCGCGAGTCCGACTCGCACTTGACTGGTTTATTTTTTGTTTTTTCGACGATAATAGATGTAGGAAAACCCTAAAGCTATGTCTCTACAAAGTCACAGGATAAGTAGGTAATAGTACTACGTACAGAAGTTTCTATATCTAACAAAACTGACGTACGTTTGGTTCCGACCACTGGACGGAACGCACTGGATCCGACCGTCTCTCTTTATTGCATAACGCGTGCTTTTTCTGGTCGCTGGTTAACCCCCTAAATTTGCCGCCAGCCACGCGAAGAAATCGCGGAGAAAGCCATTCCTGTCATAGTTTTAGTGTTACGTCTACACTATACAGCTTTTTTTTTTAATCTGCAAATCTTACTGACTGTTGTAAAAATCGGACCAGGTGGTGGCCGAAGCGCCTGGGATCGAACCAGGTCGCTTGGCGGGCCACCTTGAAGTTAAAATGCCTTAAACAGCAGTGTTATCAGTAGAGACCGGATTTGAAGTAGCGATCTTAATGTTATGGATATGACTACCCAACTAGCAAAATTTCGTCATATAAGCGTTGCGGCAACGTAACTTATTCAGACTTAACTTGACGTTATATAAACGTAATGATTACGTTTATATAACGCGATTTGGGCCCATTTTACTCATCGTTTTAGCCATATAAAAGTTATTTAACTGCAACCGCCACCACTTATTTATTAGTCATACAATAATCATCGCCGTGGCTACTTTATAGCTATCTAGCTGTATAATATCGACTTATATAAGCTTTTATATGACTTTTCATCGTATAAAAGCTATATAACCGTTGAGTTAGTTGCTTATTGGTCATATAATTATCATTGAAGAAACTACTTTACGACTCATTATATATATAATCTTATATGACTCTTTACTCATACATAAAAGACATCGAGTAAACGTTTACTCAGCATCATAGTATGACTTTTTATCAAAATGCTGAATAAGATACTTTTACATAACTTGATCTATAATTAGCCATTATATGACTTCATGGACAATAGTCATATAATAGCAACCACGTTACTTTTACTCGACTCTGCCTGACATATCAAAAGTCAGCCATATAAGTTACTTTTACTCGGTTAAAAAGTCATATAAGCGTTTTATAAACGTGTCTTATTCAGCAATTTCTTATATGACTCTTAACTTAAGTCATATAAGAAAGTCGAATAAACGTGTACTCGGCATCATAATATGACTATTATGCTGAGTAACTAAATTGCTGCATAAGCTGGCTTTATACGACAGGTACTGTATAATTCGCGTTTATATGACTTTTATAGGTACGACTTATTAGCTGAATAAGCTCGATCTTATATGACTATTTTGCTAGTAGTGTAACTTGTTAAATACATGTCATGTTGGTTATATAAGGTCTTAATTTTTTCTTTGCATTGTGCAGAAGAAATATTAAAGAAGAACTTAAAAAATAAACTATTTCAAAAATTAACAAACGATGTTTTTATTTATTATCATCATAATTTTTGCCCAATATTTACAAAAGCTTCCAAAAAGGTTTTAACTTTTTTGTTCCGATAAGTTACATTATTTTTGTGTGTAGAAAAAATAATAAATTATACCAGTCATATCCATATATTAATATTGAGATCACTACTTCAAATCCAGTCTCTAGTTATCAGATTGTACGAGTTGTTCTGCTGTAGATTTTAAACTGTGACATGTCGATTTGACTTCTTCGGCCCATTCTTAACGATACAATTAGCGATTATTTATTGAGTACGAATTTAATTTGAGAGATAAACGTTATGAGGGGCTTTTAGTCCCAAGGCGTTTAGCTAACTTCTAAGCCACCGCAGTGACATTAAAATGCAGTTATTAAAATAAGGACAAATTTTAATAGTAAGTGGTTCATATGTGACCCCTTGAAAGGTTGTTATCCTCATTATTTTTTAATGTAAAAGGACTGTAAACAAGGCGATAAATGCTATCAACTCTTAGCACAACAGTGACGCGCGACTTTTTTTTGTGACTTTTGTCGTACGACGTGCACTACCTATCTATACACTACCTACCTATCTCCGAGCAAAGCGATCTGGTTCGATCCCAGGCGCTTCGGCCCCCACCTAGTCCGACCCTCTCAAGGTGGCCCGGGCCAAGCGACTTGGTTCGATCCCAGGCGCCCCGGCCCCCACCTACTCTGACCCTCTCACTTGTTCACTAGGCTTCCCCTACATACATATGTATAACATATAAGCATCCAATGTTGGTGCTAGCCGACTAACGGTTCAGTCGTTGGCAAACGCAGTATCATTAGCCTTTGGCACGCGTTGACTATAACCTCAGAACTACACGGAAGGGAGTTGCCATAGTTTTGTATTGTATCGGATAAATTTAATGTGCTATGGCATAGTACATACATGACTTCATTCATGATATCGATGTTTAACCCTAGCATATATATCTGGAATTATACTTTTGGGATTAGGATATAGTCTAAACATTTTGGTGTTATTTTAAGATGAATAGAATAGAATAGAATAGAATAGAATAATTTATTCATCAATTCATATTACAAAATTATTATTACAAAAAACATAACCTGCAACAGAATGACATGTCAAGTAATGGACTTAAAGCATAATACTTCATAAATCCTTGCTTATATTTTCAATATCTAACTTAGTTTTATTCATTATCATAACCATCCTAATTATTATTATTATTGAATTACTGACTTCATGTACTCGTCTATATTGTAAATTGACAACCTTTCATTTTTTTGAGCCTTTAATTTTATTGGTTCTCTGTATTCGGTTTGAAAAGACGAATACGCTGATAGTTTACTTGTTTCACCAGGGTTTGTATTTAATTTATAATTAATATATTAATATTTACTTATTCTAAAAGGACGTAACTACAGTTCTACGGTAGAATAGACCATTACTTTAGTCTTATCGCGATCGAAAAAAGTAAGCGATCTGACATTTGACGTTGTCATAATGTCATCATTGTCTTAAACTGATCTGTGGAGTATTTTGTTCGTTAATATAATATAATTCCTATATTTGTGCAAAAAGATAAGACTTTTACGACGATTTTGGCTGTGATAAGGGATACCGATATGGCATTGTATATAAATACGACACCTGGCTTTCATACGGATTCAACGGACGATAATAAACAATAATAAACATTGACTATTTAGGATAGAGTACATGCGTGACAACGAAGCATTCAATGCTGCTGAAATTCGAGGTGCTAAAATTTTGCATTCAACTAGAGACGCATACGTTGATAATGCTATCGGATGCGTGGCTGTCAAAAGACAGGATGGGAAATGTTTAGTTAAGTGCCGTATTACTCCTGAACATGGAATTAGAACGAAAATGTATAAAATAAAATGTATACGGTCACGGCGACCATTTGACTAAAAGAAAAAAACAGGTTGCTCAACCCGTCCCACTATTTACTAAAGACGATTTTATAAACGAGTGCAAGAGAAGGAAAATCAGTGATGTATTGATTACCGTTTTTAATTTAGCAATAAAATGCAGTATAGAAAATGGTAGTGATTTTACCTAATATCAATTCAAAACATTCTGTGAAGAAAAAAATACTGAGGAGAAGATCAATGATATACAAAATAACACACTGGGTCAAAGAAGCACCAAACTCTGGCACAGTTTATATTTCTTAAAGTTATGGCGTGTGCACTAAATAAATAAATTATTGTTATTAGTAAAAGAACATGGTTTCTTTTCCATTTTTTAATTTTGTTCTCTTATTAAAATAAAACACACTATAGCTTGGCAACTTCATTGGTGATATGATATAATGTGCTTTTTGTGATGTTACCGACGGAGGCAGCCTCCGGAGGCCCCCGGAGGCGGTTACTTGTGTAAGTAGTTACGGCTGCAGACATAACAAAAACCACACATGGGAGTGTCACCAACGAAGTTGCCAAGCAAAGAAAGGCCGAGACCGCAGAAGTTTGCGGCCTGAGCTGCAAGCGAGGGACGTAAATATGCGATCGAGGGCTTTCTTTATTACCTCCCGTGTTGTGTACATCATTTTATGTCTACGCTTGGCCAGAAAGCGGCTTTTTCCGTATGCGCAGCGTGCGGAAAAAGTCACTTTATAGCCAAGTTTAAACATAAAATTATATACATAACACGGGTGGTAATAAAGAAAGCCCTCGATCGCATATTTATGTCCATCGCTTTCAGTTCAGGCCGCAAACTTCTGCGATTTCGACTTTTCTTTGTATTACCACCCTAGTTGTTATTTATTATGAGACTACAGTCAAATGTATATTCGGTAAATAAAAACAGCAAGACAGGTATAATACATTCATTTATTTACCCCTTTTTATTATTATTGGAGACTAAACATTTATTGCATCAATGATTGCTTGGATATTTGCTAGATATTTGGTTTTACTTGAGTAGATTTTGTGGCAGTTTTTGGAGTGCAAATTACAGACTTGTCTCCAAAAACAGGTCCTACACATTTCGCTTTTGACACTCTTGATGGCCCTGGTTCATCTTCGTTATAGTTTCAGTTGTGGGTTTGGATATTTTTTTTAAAATGGCACACCGAATCTCAGTTTGGCGTTACCTTTAGATATCTTCCACGATTCATGGGTTTCAAGGTCATATTCCAACTGTAAAATTTTAAAAATACACATTTTTTTTGTATTGTACTGATGAAATGTATAATAGTACATTACACAACTAGGGTGGTAATACAAAGAAAGGCCGAGATCTCAGATGTTTGCGGCCCGAGCTGCAAGCGAGGGACGTAAATATGCGATCGAGGACTTTGTTTATTACCTCCCGTGTCGTGTACATCAATTTATGTCTACACTTGGCTAGAAAGCGGCTTTTTCCGTACGCGCAGCGTGCGGAAAAAGCCACTTTTTGGCCAGGTGTGGCATAAACAGGTAAAAGCGATGTCTTAAGCCAATACAAAAACTTACATCAAGATAGGGTCCTTCACAGATGACTAGTGGTTTCTTTGGACTCACTACTTTCCCTACTGCTCGATACCACTCCGCTTTATTTTTATGCGCCCATATACCTTGTCGATCCATACGGGTTTATCTATAGTAGGACTACTTACTAACTAAAATAAAATGTAAATAATCTTTTAATTTTACTTCGGCACGTTACGCATTAAAGATCTGACAATGTCAAATTCAAAATGATGACAGCTTATTTTTTCTGTGGCAAAAGGCACTGGAATTTCATCTATTGTGCCGTAGAACTGGTAAAATGAGAACATATTTTTTATTTATTTGTATTTTTTATATTAAGCGATATAAAAAAAATATAAAAATAGTGTAGTGTTCAGCAGGCAAAATGCTTTCGAATCGCAAATACATTTTGAAGTGTTCTTAAAATGAAATGTTGTCAATTGTATTATTAAGGTGGTTGCGTTCCCATACAAAAGTTGGTGCACCTTCACGGGCTAACGGCAGGGTATATTAAGAAACTAATTTGACAAATATCAATTAATTTACGTTTTATTTTGGGCAAATGCATAAAAAATGGTATATTTTCACGCTAAATACCATATTTCACCGATGAAAAACTTGGATATTCTATCACTGTGTGCGAATCACCTACAGGTGGGTAACACAACTCACGCAAACACAGGCAAATGGTGTATGGGCGTGTGTGTGACTTATCTATTGATATTTCAAAACGGATCTTAATTTACGCACCTTTTCAGTGTGCATCCGTAGCCGAGTGGTCTAAAGCCTTCACTTATGGATACGTTTGGTTGTGGGTTCTAATCCCGAAATAATTTTATTTTTTCTTTTTTTTTCGTTTTTATCGAATACTACACGCTGTAATTAATTTTGTAATTTAGCCTGTTTATGCCAAATTACTAAATATTTTGACTAAATTTATATTCTGAAATATATATGTACCTACTAAATATTGTTTTGTTTTACTTTTTAAATCAGGATACTTAAATAAAGAGAAATAATAATAATACGGAGGTAAATTTTACAAAAACAATCTAAGCAATCCTTATTAGGGTAAAAAATTACCAGGATTTGAACCCGGGACCTCTAGCTTAGTAGGCGGTGTCACTCCCGCTAAGCCAAAAGTGTCGTCGATCGTTAGGCATTCATAGATGTCTGACAAACGGTGACAGATGGCAACGTCGCATGTCACGGTGGCAACGCAACGTTGCAACTCTGGGCAATTTTTTGATTCGCGCAAACTAAAATACGAGAGTCTAGTAGTCAGGGACGTTCAAATACTTTTCGAGAAAATTTATATTGTACCATCACCTTATAACTTTACCCATCTTATTGTTTCCTAATAAATACAAGTGATGTGAAAACACAAATCTACTATACGAGTACAAAATTAATATTTGACATTCCATATTTAGGATTCCACAAAATGAAGAAGGTTTCAGAACATTACGCTGTCACCAATAATGCTGTCATTCGTTTTGTTTCTAAATTTTCCAATTGGTGAAGGGAAGATGCATTTATCGTAGAGAGGATGCCAGAATTGATTTGTTCTTTAAAAAATATGATTTAGGTACCTGAAATCGTGACGCGAATCGTAGAACAAAATCCTAAGTTCCTAGACCTGAGATGCACACATATAAAAGGTAGTCAGTTAATTTAATATTAGACTGAATTACTAGTGTTTTGCAATGCTAGTTTTATTGACTTATAGTAACATGGTACTTTATTTATTACAGAACGACTGACAGAGTCAACTCGCATCAATCTCTGTATTCGAGAAATTTGGCGTCCCTTGACAAACTTCAAGTAATGTGCTCAATGCCAGTTTACTTGTAAGCCTAGAAAATCATGTTTGGCGGCGTATGTTGCGAATTCCTTGGACCGCACGCCGCACCAACGTGTCCATTCTCAAGGAGCTCGGAATAACAACAAGGCTGTCCACTATCTGCTCCCAGCGGATACTAAACTACTTCGGACATGTTGCTCGCAGGAACCCAGACAACTTGGAGAAGCTGATGGTAGTTGGGCAGGTAGACTTAAAAAGACCACGCGGTCGATCACCTACCCGTTGGTCAGACCTAATCAAGAAGCTCACTGGCCTGCCAATACCTAAAGCCATGAAGACCGCCGAGGACAGAGACGCTTGGAAAAGCTTGGTGCAGCAAATTTCAAACTAGACACGACCTTCAGCAATGAAGACGACGACTAAATCTAGAAAATCAAGAGTTCTCTCAATAACACATTGAGTGAGTCTGAGTCTGCCTGTTCAATGTTTATACAACTTATAATATGTTATTGGTCCGTAAACTTACGGCCCTAAGAATCTGTAAAATATGGAGATCGGCTTCGCCAAATTTGAGAATAAATATATTATGAATAAAACTATTTTACTCAGTTATACGTCTTATTCCATTCAATATATTCCCATACAAAAAAGAGCTGTACATTTATCGTGAAATAAACGGTTGCGTTTGTTTCACAAATTTATTATATTACCCAGTGGGTAATAAAAATTGAGTAATACCCATGGTGGGTATGAAACTAGGTGGTAATTACAAAGTTATTTTTTGACCTATCAAAAAAAATGTGGGGTAGACAAGGGGGAAAATCGGCGTTCGTTTGTTCGATGGTAACTCGAGAATATTGTTGCTCGAGTACCTACACTTTTCTTTATTTTACCTTCGAATTTTCATGACTATTACCCGAGTTTCTGCTTATACGGGTTTACACAATAGCCGGAGCGCCGGAGCACAATAGGCGAACTTACAAGTTAGAATCTCTGTCAATAGATGTCACTTTTATCAATGATTTTGCTTTAGTGTGCGTGTATATTTACCTGTCAAAGTACTACTCGAGTTTCATACACATTCCTGCGCTTGGTAAGCACGTACATAAATTATTATGAATTAGAAATCATCGAAAGAGACTCAAAATATTGGGCCAATTGATTCTCATGCTGGTAAAATAAGCAGATATCATAATTATAGTCTTGAACATTTGGTCACGTGACCAAGACAGCGCCATCTCTGAGCAATTCTGCCCCGGGTCAC
Source organism: Eudemis profundana (assembly GCA_947034925.1). Taxonomy (NCBI): domain Eukaryota; kingdom Metazoa; phylum Arthropoda; class Insecta; order Lepidoptera; family Tortricidae; genus Eudemis; species Eudemis profundana. The sequence continues at coordinate 3,477,849 of OX344804.1, read as the reverse complement.
CGTGCGATACGCCCTTAAGTAAAAAATATCGATGTAATACTATGTATGTATATCAATTGCTATACCCTGGCAGGGTCCATGTGAAACTCTAGGTAAATTGTGTAAGAACTGTATGTAAACCATGGTTGCAAATAAAGACTATTACTATTACATTTGTGCGACTATATGCAACGTCAGGGGTGGCTCCACTTCGCGATTTCGCCGCGCTACTAGCAGCAAATTTTGTTCCTCCAGAGGGGCTTACCCAGCGACCAGAAAGAGCGCGTTATGCGATAGAGAGAGTTGGATGCGGTGCTTTCCGGCCAGTGTTTGGACTGGAATACCAGTTTTGTTAGAAAGATAAACTTATTCTGTGGCAACGTATAGCTATAATCAATCCAGCGAGAAATCTTGATGTGGCGTGCTTCTATGTCAGTTTTCCGCTTCCAAACGTTTGTATAGATTTTTTCTACTGCGGTCAAATATACTAAAGTAATTCTTATTCTGTGCTAAAGTCCTGCTTACTTGCTGGCTTGCTATACTTCTGTCCTTGCATCTCCATTAACTTAGTGATTTTGTTAAATGACAAATTCTGAACTTTAGGTTCGAGACAGCCCACTAAGACCTTATACAATATCTTCCTTAGGCGACGTAAATGCCTTTAAAGCGACAGTCTCTCTAACTTGTTTAAGATCTCACTTAAACGGTCATTCATTCTATTTGTTCACAGTACAAGACAAGCAATTCCATTACTCTACACCCAAAACGACTAATTCAAGTAGGGAATTGGAGTTAGTTAAGTCCTTTCGTACTTGCTGGCTCGTATGCACCCAACGTAGGTGCTAGTTGACTAACACGTGGGAGCGTTGCGTAACTCTTTTGTTTCGATATTGGGTCCGATCCGGGTTGGATAAGAACTAGGACCGATTTCTGATTCAACGCACGTGTGTACGTACATTCCTGAACGAAGTAGGAGCTTGATTTAAAGTAACAATAGTTTGGAGTACTGGTGGTTCCGATTCTATCAGTTTACTTACTTAACCCTTTGGACGACAAGAACACCAAAAGGTGCCGTGTATGTACCTACCACGCCAACAACACCTACTACAAGGTGTCAGAGACCGAGGAGCGATATAAAGCTACATGTATCAGCATAAAGTTCAATTTTTTTTGATAGTGTTATGACATGGATCAGTTCGCCTTTGTACATATACCTTTATTTTGCAACCCTGTACTGTACTTTGTCTTATTTTGTGCAATAAAGTGTTTACATACATACAAGATATGTTCTTCCTTGATGACGTCATGTAAATTTGACTACACGTCATGGAATATCGATTTACATTTACAATGGCAGTTTGTCGTGGCGTAAGCAAGTCCCATGAGCTTATCTAGAGTGTGATACGGTGTAATAATATATTTTTAGTATATATTTTTGTGTTCTATTTATTTAATAATGTAATGTACCTTAAAGGTAAAACAAGGAAAAAAGGTATAAGATATTTTTTTGTCCTGGAGGCTCGGGTTAGTGATTTTTAACACTATTCCAAATTTCAAATCGATAGCAGTGGTAGTTCCTAAGACATCTGGCTGTGACAGACAGACAGTTTCACCATAACGGTTTTTACTTTACCATTTTGGTACAGTCGCCATCAGATATATCTGAGCTGTCAGTGTACTCATAAATATCTGAACACGGCTCTAATGCTATGAAAATAGAGCCGTGTTCAGATATTTATGAGTACACTGACAGCTCAGATATATCTGATGGCGACGGTACGGAACCCTAAAAAAAAAAACAAAAATGTACACCCACCAACTAACTACACCGTCGAACTGTCTATCTTCTCGATGTGATAGAATTATATGGAAGTTAATTCCCTTAAGTTTTAAACCCTTATGTTAATGAAATAATTAATAAAAATCCAATAAGTTCCCCTCTAATTGAATATATCTGTAAGCAAACATTCTGCTGCAGTAAGCGCCAGCTGTGAGGAGGGTGGTTTGATCAGAGTATATTCCGCCAGATAGGTCAGTTAGTGCATTATTCGCAATATGACCAGTTTTATTCGAGGCTGCCTGCAGCCACGGCCACATGGAAATAGTATATTACATAACTAGGGCGGTAAAACAAAGAATGTCTCCGATCGCAGGTATTTGACGCCCGAGCCGAAGGCAAGGGTGATATATGCGATCTGAGGTTTTATTACCGCCCGTCGTAAGTATAAAATTTTTCATCACACTTGCTCGAAAATGGTGTCATTACACGTAAGTTCTGCGGGCCGTAAATGGCCTATTACGCCCTAGGGCGTAATGGTTTTCTTTTTAAATTTGAAACGCTGGTTCTGTTTTACTCTTATTTGTCATGTTCAAAGGAAACGCCAACGTACTTTTTTAACTTTTATTACTGAAATATTTATTTAAAGAGAACTGTTAATGCAAATACATGTAAACACATATTTCTGTAACATTCATTAAATGTTTAAATTAGTGCATTTCAGTATTTTGCAAAAATAAAATCAATCATTTTAAGTCTTTACCGCTAAGGATTCCGAACGTGACGTGAATTCGCATTGTCTATGGATAATGTCACTAATGTCACTGTCAGTTTTACAATTTTATTTAGGTTAAGTAAGGTTATTTTAATCAGATTTCCTCACAAGTGTGATGAAAAACATTGTGTGTGCCACGGGCGGTAAAGGAATTACAAACTCGTGTTATTAAAACCCTCGGCTTCGCCTCGGCCTTGTAACAAACACTCGTTTGTAATTCCTTACTTACCGCCCTTGATACACAATGTACTATTTCATCACACTTGCTCGAAAATGGTGTCATTACACATAGGTTCTGCGGGCCGTAAATGGCCTATTACGCCCTAGGACGTAATGGTTGTCTTTTTAAATTTGAAACGCTGGTTCTGTTTTACTCTTATTTGTCATGTTCAAAGGAAACGCCAACTTACTTTTTTAACTTTTACACTGAAATATTTATTTAAAGATAACTGTAATTGCAAATACATATAAACACATATTTCGGTAACATTAATTAAATGTTTAAATAGTGCATTTCAGTATTTTACAAATATAAAATCAACTAAAATGGCTGTTACCGCTATGGTTTCCGAACGTGACTTGACGTTCGCATTGTCTATGGACATATGTGACAAATGTCACTGTCTGTTTTAATATTTTGTTGTCATACTGGGTCGAAAAGTAAGGTTATTTTATTAAGATTTCCTCACAAGTGTGATGAAAAACATTGTGTGTGCCACGGGCGGTAAAGGAATTACAAACTCGTGTTATTAAAGCCCTCGGTTTCTTACTTACCGCCCTAGATACACAGTGTACTAGTACGTCTTCCCGATGGCTGGAAGTGGGATTTTTCGCATGCGTGGCGGGCGGTAATTGCCACTTTATGGCCTGGTGTGACGTAAAAGTATATTGCCTATTCATTGATAATCGAACAGAGGGATAATTACAAAGTTACTCATATCATTATTTAAGCTAATATTGGCCTAGCGCCGCTCCACTCTAGTGAGCATGCAGCTTATATTAAAAGTCTAATGATAATAAAATAAAATATGTTAACCGAAATTCGTTTACACTAGCAATTTGCTATCAAGGAGTTTCAGTAGGTACCTACAACTAGGCCCTATTATCAGATCAGCTCGCCGGTATATTGCATTGCCACCGAACTTACGTAAATATCCTAAGCTTGCAGCTAAATCGGATAACACCAAATGGTTTAAAAGCTTGTATTTTTTGAATAGTTACAAGAATATTTGCGTCCATTAAAACAAAATAACCTTTTTTTTCTAAACAGCAACTGTATCAGTAGCAAAGCCCAGTCGTTTAATTAAATCGATTATCGCAGCCGAAAGCAAACGGATTTCCGTCTTACGAACATTATTATTCAACATGTTAATTAAAACCTGTCCTAGACATGTAGTATTTTAGTCTGCGACTTTCTGGCATAATGATGTTTGTTTTAATGTATTAATTATTATGTTACGTAATTTCTCCAGTAAAAACAGAATATTATTGTAGTGGCTCACTAAAATGTATTTGTGATATTCTTCGGGTAAAGTATCTTGTAGATATTGTCGATTGTGTCCTTCTATCTTGATGTCCTATAGTAAAGGAGTCGGATACGATGCAAGCGACAACAATATCCATAAGGTACCCGCGGAACGTCACATTTTATTATCACTACATATTTGGTACAACAAAGATCCGGAAAATGGGTAGCTGTTGGGTCAGTAAAGTCTTGGAGTGGCGACCAGTAATGTAAGAGACCACTTGAATAACTGAAAATTACTCCTATTTTCACTTTTTCGCTGCTGGCGAACCCTATAAGTAGATAGCTAGTTTTTATTTGTATTTTTTCCTAATATTCTTCTGCAGAAAATTTTGTTTTTCCGCTGCAAAGCATCCAGAAAATGAGGGTGAACTTTGCTCTCTTTTTACCCGACTGCGGCGAAGCCCAAAGGAGGGTTATTATAAAATTATGACCTGCGGTTGACCTTAGTAGCGCCTGACTATAAGCGACTACGAGCCCGAAGATGTAGCTGGCCGGTTCAGGAGATGCCTAGTTATTCGTGTCTTGAAGAGTCCTGAGTCGTATTTGTCAGGATATACGGACGAAATTGTATCCCTTAGGCAGGAGGTATTTTAATGATCTCTTTCTCATTTACTAATTGTTTATATTCTGAATACATACGCGATATTATATAATGCCCTACTTCTGAGATGATAGCAGATTAATAAAATTGTTTCATCAATTTTTGCGACACGTCTATCTTCATTACTCTGTGGCGTATCGGAGATATCAGTTTTTGCCCCGACACAGCGCAGGCTTCACACATGAAGGTCAGTAAACTATGGACGTACATATACTTATGTATTAGTAAGTCCTAATAAAGTCACATGCATAACATTGTAAGTATAGTTTGACCCGTTGATCAAACTATCACAAGACTGGGTAAAGTAGTAGTAAAATCGAACACACTGTTAACTGTACATTTGTAAACGAATATCAACTGTATTGCAACGTGTTAAAGTCTATGGGTGGTCAGTTAACAGTGGATTTGTTTGTATCTAACACTAAATCATGTAGCCGCCGATGCCCGATGATACGAAGAAGTGCGACTCGTAATAAAACTTCGATATTTTGGACTGTACTGCATTTTCAATATGGGTGGTGGTTACAAAGATTGTGGTGCCTGTTACGCCTGTTAAAAAATAATTGCCCTGGAAGAAATGTAAGACAAAGGAGGTAGTGTAAGGAGTTAGTGGATGTGGGCTGAAATGATGATGATGACGCATACAATAGACGATTTGATCAAAGATCATCACAGAATATCACAGATCAAATCAGCTTCTATTCATGAAGTGTCAAAAGGTCCCATGAAAAACCCACTCATGACGTCACTGCTCGATATAATCAAATTTCTGCCTTATTTTTAGTTTTTTGTAATTTTAAAGTGCACAAAAATGAGCGTAGCACTTTTTTCAAGTAATTATGATATATAATTAGATGGATAGTGTTAGTTAATTTATTTTGATTATTGAAAATACCCCATTCGAATGGTGTAACCGTATCAAGAAGCCGAGCAGGTCCATTGACAGTCTAATACTCGAATACTTAGATAGTGAAGGTCATAACAGCCATACAGTTTCTATTAGACACGTCTTTTAGTCGTATAGGAGCTATTAATGCCTTTACATCCCAACTAATGCGATCATTCGGCGAGTCAAAGCGATCCGAGTCGGAGATTTGGTCCGATGTCACTGATCGTATATTGTCGCCAGAGATGACTGTGATACAGCGTATGATACAAGGTTGAGGTTACCGTGAGAAGATAAGCGTTTTTATGCCGCATACATTTTTATGCAACTAGGGTGGCAAACAAGCATAAGGTCTGCCTGATGGTAAGCAGTCACGGTAGCCTATAAACGGTTGCAATACCAGGGGCATTACGTGCGTGTTGCCGATCTTTTAAAACCTATTCACTTCCCTCTTGAAGAACTCCATACTGTAGCCTTCCGGGATAACCGAGGCAGGCAGCTCGATCCATGGAATGACATTGATGACAAATTTTAACTATAAGTAATTTGTTTCCGAATGATGTCACGAGATTTTATTGTTTAGGTTGGCAGTTTGCCTAAAATTACACTATAAACACATTCAAAATTGCATTTAAAATGAATGATCAGTTCTACCCCTAGGATCTAAGTAAGCTTAAACGCTCTCTATATGACATTTATAACATTATGTGCCTATCAAATCAAATCAATTACTTCTGCAAGTAGGGCTCTTCTCTTATTTGCTGCTAATAGGCACCAATCATTGAGTCCTAGTAAAATACCTTACGGAAAAGTGATGGCAGGTGAGCGCCTAAAAGTTAAGTTTAGGTGTTTAAGAAATATTTAACGATACAAAAAGCAATCATAGCATAATGAAAATAATTAACTAGTGCCCAACTTCAATACCGTTTATTCCAGAAAAAAAGTACATCTACATCATACTTCGTCAAATTAAGGCATTGACGCTGACGTTATATACATGTCGAAATATAAATGTCGAAATCTATTAATTAACGGTTGGGATTAATAGAAAAAAATACCACAAAACTAACCCGTAATGTAACCCCAACCTAATCTGATGTCATTTATAGTATTACGGACAGATAAGACAGAATCGAATAGATGGGTGGTTCTCTAAGAATGTTTAGGAGAAATCGTTCAATGATTGCTTTGTTTTTATGGTAATCAGGTAACCCGTTAGACCGGGTCGAACTTCCGTCACAGTATAAAAACCTACAGCTGCCCAACGCCTGTGTGGACTCAGGTTTTACATACACAAGTATATCACTTTTTACTAACATGTGGGTACTACAACATTTACACTTGGAGAAGTCTTACTTCAGTACGTCTAGGATAACTGGCCGCGACTTCGGTTCTCGCGCGACAGAACATCACCTGTCACTGTTACACGATATCGAGTGCAGCATTTGTCGCGCGACAAAGAGTCGCGTATCACAGTTGTGCTATAGGTACAGGTTGACTAAATTTTCTAATCCATTAAAGCGGAGGCCTCTCACACAGTAAGGGCCTTAGCACACTAGCGATTTGCGGGCGAGCTGCGGGCGAGTTTCCATACAAAACCAGACATTTGTATGGAACTTTGCTATCTGTAGTGGGAATATCATCATCATCATGCTCATCAAAAATCGCCCGTACCTACGTAAAATAGCCTATTGCCGTGTTAAAGACCTCTAATCTCTTACACTGAAAGTATGTCCCAAATTGCTAAATACAGCGATGTTTTTTTTTGAGTTCTTCAAAAAGTTCTTCAAAACTTAACACAGACATTCTGTGATGGGATCCATGTCGGTTTGAAGACTGATCGCTCAGGGCAACGTGAACATGCGCGGCGCGGCGCCAAAATTCCACGACGCGACGCCGTAGAAATCTACGGTGCCGCAACGTGTAGTTTCACGGCGCCGCGCCGCGTACGACGCACCGTCCAACGTGACTTTACGCAGCGCGGCGTCTTAAATTTCCACGGCACGGCAACGTGGATTTTTACGATTTCGTGTCGTGCACCGTGCCGTTGCACGTTGAAGGCGCCGTGCCGTGGACATGGGGCCGCGCCCTATGACTGTTTCTAATTACCGCGTCTCCATACATTTAGTATGAAAACAGCGTCGCGGTAATTAGGTGACCGTAGACATACTTCGTGAGAATGGCCGTATTGTATACTCGGGCTCGTCCCATCCGCGTCTCACCTCGTGGCACTACTAACTACTATGGATGGTTAATCTGAAATAAATTATTTGAATCTGAATTTACTCGCTTACTTGCCCGCGGTAGGACAAGTGCCTGAACGTTTCCGTTGACCGACTGTATGGTCCTTAGACTGTGCTTCCGTTGTTTGGTTTTATCATTACTGGGGGCGCTGTTAACGAACTTAGATATCATCATTACAAACAAATTAAGTTATTATACAAACGTTTCATTATGGCTCGAGGTTTTGAACTTGTTAGGACTAGTTGGGTGAGCAAAGCGCCTTATTGGTGATTCAAGATTTAGAGAGCGTTGGTGGCGTGACCGTCAAGATGGCGTACAACGTAAAGATATCCAGAATCTGATGCTGCCAATAAATAGTACCCAAATAGTACCGACGAAATTAGTTGAAGCACTATTGGTACAGTATATAAACGGCTTACGATAGCTAGAGAAATAAAATTTTATGGCCCTAGGCCCTACTATTTGGGTACTATTTTTGGAGATATAAAGCGTTTCCGAAAACAAAGCCGTTCCAGAGATAGAAACGGTGTACGCCAGCTTGACGCCCGGTAGCGTACACCGTGAACAGGCCTTATATTTCGAAAAGTTTAAGGGTACAATTTTTTTCACCTAGGTATTTGTACGCTGTACGCCATCTTGACGGTCACTTGGTGGCCTAGAGGTATGGGGTAGACTCGATATCGCGAGGTCCCAGGTTTGAATCCCAGCAGTCGATAAGAAGTAATGAATTTTAGTCATTTAGGCGAGGGAGACGGCACACGGTCTTCAAAATGAAATCATTGCTTTGTAATAAGAGCATCAATATCAGCCTTCGTGCCCATCTTGCGCGCTGCTACGTTTTCTCCGTTCTTCTGTATGGTGTGAAAGCTTGGACACTTAACAGATAAAATACAAAGAAAGCTTGAGCTTTTCAAAATGTGCGTGTGTACAGAAGAGTGTTAAGGATATCCTGAAGAGACAAAATAAGGGACGAAGTAGTGTTGCAAAGAATGACGAAGAAAGTAGAAGTACTGCGAGCTGTCAAGACAAGAAATTTGGAATATCTTGGACATATTTTGAGGAATCCCAAATATCAGCTGTTACAGCTAATTATTCAAGGCAAGATACAAGGAAAACGCAATGTTGGGAGAAGACGAACATCCTGGCTTAAGAACTTACGCCAGTGGTACAATAAAAGCACCCATTCCTTGTTCAGTTCTGATGTGTCCAGAGTACAGTCATGTTGACCTTAGATAGAAGATGGCAGTTATGGCACTCAAGAAGAAAAAGGTGAGGGAGGTCACTTTCGTAATTGTCGATTTCACAGAAGATCTGATTCGGAATAGCAATGTCAATTTCGTAGTCAGTCATCTTTTCAGATGGTTTATTTTCATAAGACAAACGTTTTCAGAGTTAGCCATATTCCCGGTTGGTCTATTTTTCAGGAAGTCGTTTCCGAACTTCTTCATTTTTGCAGTTGGTACATTTTGTAGGATGTCACTTTCGGAGTTCGTCATCCTGTCAGTTAGTTTATTTTGCTAAATGTCATTGCCGGAGTTAGTCATCTAGCTTCTAAATAAGGCTATTTTTGGACGGATTTGCCAAACACTGAACTCTGCTTACCTTCTCACGTATATAGAACAGCAAGATCTTTTAAATGATGATTATTTTTACCGATGCGCTTAAATGGATTTATTAAATATCTACTTCATTATACAGACTTTGTTAGTCTCGCCTCCTGGCATTTATTTTTTTCTCCCGCGCCCTATAGGTTTTTATATTTTTTGTTACTCCACCTTCAGTTTGCTATAATTTTATCTAATTACACAAGTAATTCATAATTACTGTGATAAAATCACTGCCATGGAACACAAACACTAATTTCTAAACTAAAAACAGTGCACCGGACGCACACAAAATAAATTTAATTTAAATTATACAATGTGATCTTTATTACATAGACTTTAAAGTTTGAATTGCAGTAAATGCGAAACTTGAAAGTTCACTAGTACTTTATTCGACATTGGCTTTGGGAATATCGGCGATCTCGGAAGAATCGTTGGATATAGAAATTTGACTCCCGTCCCTGACATATATATTTATTTTTTAAGTTTCGCTTCAATTAAATTAATTAGTTCTTGGAAGGCACCACGATTAAAATAACATTATTTTTTTATTCGCGATTTTAAAATTCAATACTAGCAAATAAACGAATAGATAAAAAAAAATACTACTAAGGTTTGACGTACCGTAAAAAGATATTTTTTTAGTTTTGGGTGATATCATTGTGGCGTAGAAGTAAAATTTGTTTCAGACGTTATCTCTAATTTTGGATTTTTTTTCTTGCCCAAAAACTGTTTTCATTTTAATAGTTGACATAAAAATTCTAAATCAACCCATGCATATATCACATTTGTACAAAAAAAACAAAACTACGGTCTAATATATGCAACCTTTAAATACTATATAGACTAAACTCTTGCGACTACTGTTTCATTATAGTTATAGTTTCTATTTTTAACAGACTTCACAAAAAGAAGGAGGTCCTTTAGTCGAGGTTTTATAGTTTCTAGTGAATTTACTAGTGTCGCAGATTCAATGTTTGAAGTCGAATATAGGTCTAAAGATTTTTTTTCTCAAAAGTTTAACATTTCATTTAATGACGATATACTTTAAAAAATATATACAGGGTGGGAGGGACTATACCGACATACTTTAGCCATTAATTCCTGGTGGTGTAACGAGTAAATAATGTTATATCAACATGGGTCGAATATTGTCATTTTACATTAATAATAGTGGAACAAAATAAATCAGTAAATTCAGCTCCTCCATTCAGTTATAATCATGTTCTTATTGGAGGAAAAGTTATCAAAAAGAAAAAAAAAAGCTAAAATGGAAACGAAAGGTCAATTTTTTGGCCTCGCAGTCGCTTTACATCAAATACTGCGAAGGTTAATTGCTGTTTAGTTAAAGGATTTAAAAAAAATAGTAAAACTATCTTAGTCACATTTATTAGGGCTTGTACACACTTGGGAGTTTTCATTTAAAAAATAATGAATATCTCTGAAAGTGAGCGTTTGTCGATTATACATCACAAAACTTTTTTTACTCCTAATAGTTGTTAGAATCTATATTTAAAGTTTGTCGGTATAGTCCCTCCCACCCTGTATATTCTGATTTGACTTTAACATCAGCTACAGATCCCTTGGCCAATGCCGAATGAGAGCCCTTCATCACCCCACTGACTTGAATGGGCGACCGCAATAATAGTTCTGCACTAGATAATGATCTAGCCCCTGCTTGTACTAAAACGGTGTATTTTCGTACGAATATTACGGCATATACGACCTTATGGACACAGAGAGCTGTATTGCCTAATGATGTGGTGTTCCCGTGATTGCCTGGGGCGCGAAACATTGCTGACAAAGCTACTGGAAATCATTTCAAAATTATAACACCTAAGGTAGGGCTTCCAATCCCGCAGCCTGCGGGATTGCACTTCGATCCCGCGGGATCCCGCACAGAAATTAATGATATCAATTATAAGGTAAATGAAACAACGAAATAATGTACATACAAATTTAAAAAAAGTTTTATTATTATTTATGAGTATTTATTATATGCTAGTATCAATATTTTGTTGGAAATGTTTGTCCCGCAGTCCCGCAAATTCCGCGGGATCCCGCGCTCGCAATCCCGCTATGAGCGGGACTGAAAAAAGGCGCGGGATCCCGGAATACCGGGATTGGAAGCCCTAACCTAAGGCGTATTGGGGTAAATTCGAAAATGGGGTAATTCGAAATTTAAGAATTTCTCGTAATCCACGCAACATACAATTTACTGTAAAATGCTAACACTGCACAAGACATGCCAATAGTAAAGTATAAAGACGAACAAGTAGGCCCGCTTCGGCCGATTAGGAGCGCGCGACACGTATTCACACAGACGCGCTAGCATTCATACATATTCTTAACACTTTGCTTGTAGTGCGTTCGTACACGGCGCGCACACATTCAAGCGCGCGATGTAGGTAGGTTTAGCCTTTCGTGGGAAGAAAAATTACTGAGCAGTAACTATTATACTGTGCCAATAGTGCTTCAACATAGAACAACAACACAGAATACTTTATATCCCGGTAAAGAGTTCCCTTGGGACAGTAACGGGTACAACGCGGGTGAAGCCGCCGGTAAATGCTAGTCACTATAGCTTGGCAATTTCGTTGGTGACACTCGCTTGTGTGCTTTTTGTTCTGTGCAACCGTAACTACTTACACAAGTTACCGCCAACACGAACGGGGGCCTCCGGGGACTGCCTCCGTCGGTCGCAGTTCGTGTTGGTGGTAACTTGTATAAGTAGTTACGGCTGCACAGAACAAAAAGAACACAGGTGAGTGTCACCAACGAAGTTGCCAAGCCATATGCGCGTTCCCGCTCTTACAATGTCATCTTGTGCTAGTCCTTCCGTCTTGGGCGTTTTTCAAGTTTATGTTATACAGACCACCATAAATCGATCATACTTCAAGCCGAACAACTCAACCAGAAAACGACATAACCTCAAATCGGTCCGTTTACGGTTCGTAAGCTAACCGTCCAGCAAAGCTTAACCGCGCAAGCGCGTGTCACTCACTGCAGGCTTCACAAACGAATCCAAAACGCCTTAAGTATCATCATCCGTTGATCAAATACGATATACCCTTTTTATAGCTTATTATGCCGAGTGGAATGAAACGACGGACTTTCCTGAAAATGTAGTCATATATGGGTGTATTTTTTCTGGCGTAATTTCTCTGGCCACTAATATTTAAAAGATTCCTCCTCACTAGACTGGCATTCTTTGGTTACTTGTTAGAACTTGACTAATTCTACATTGTAACCAAAAGTGTCAATTCTAATAAGGCAGAATCTTCTCAGTATTCGCCAATATGTCATCATGACAGCGAAATTACGTTTTTGAAAATACACCCATTTGATGTAGACGCGACCTGCAATAGTTAAATGCTAGTAGTAATTAGGAAAAACAAACCTATCAAAATGATATTTTTTAATATTTGTTCAATCCTTATGTTTCGCCGCCGCTACCGCCGTGTCTTACTAGTTATACACGTTCCTGCCCTAGCCCACGTTTTTTTTTTTTTTTAAACCTGACAAACTCACAACCCATAGCCGGGCATTGTGATTGTCGGGCCGGGTGGTTGGCCGTTGCGGTCCCTGGGCTCGAACCAGGTCGCTGGCCAGACCACCCATCCTAGCCCACGTATGACTTTTAAATAGGGATGAAACACGTAGTTTTTTGTATGAAAGTTTAACAAGCTATAACTTGAAAACGGTGATAGATATTAACATAGTTTATTTGGTGAAAATAATGTACTTAGACTAAACAACGCCACATTGGCAGGAAAGTCCTTCGTTCCGTTTCCGTTCCACCCGGTATATACACAGAATATGGAAAAATGGTAGCACAATAAAAAAAAAGTTGGGACATTCTTTTGTCCCATTGCGATCGTAAAAACCCGTAATTATAAGTACAAATAATATAAAACTGGCTGAAAAGTCATAATTTAAAAAATGCATTTTTTTAGATTTGTCAAATTGTGGTTTGTGGTACAGAAGTTTTATTTTAAAGAAAACATCAAGAGTTGTGACGGCCACACTACAGTAAGCACTAAGAACCTCATGGTCGTTAGTCTCTTTTTCTTTTAAACGTTCGATAGCGGCTAGTCATTTGTTTTTTTGCCGGATGAGGCGCGTGCGGTTACCGGCATCTATCGTGTTACCGGTTTTATTGTTTTGTACCGATTGGTTTTGTGGTGCGATCGGTCCCTTCGTTACGACACGTCCGAAAGTAGACTTTAATATATCATGTTTTTACACGAGTTTTGTTAATAATAAGGCCTGGTTAGTAAATATAAGTTCAAAGCTAAAATTTTTATGGTTGTAATTTTTGGTGACATTAAATTTGAAGGAGAGGGAGCTCTACCATGTAGCATGCTTACCAGGAATATGATCATTCTTGTCGTAACATCCAGGTCGTAAGTCAAAGGAAACAGACGCTGAAAGGGAATTCCAATCGGTAGCGAAAACCACAATAACTAGACTCCAGCTGATAATGTACTCTCTCTCTGTGGACGCTCCCTCATGACTGAGGATCGAGGTCATCGGTGGATTTGAATGGTCTACACTACACCTAGTTTTTATGATCCGCCTCCACCGATGCCTGTTCATCACGTCTCTGACGACCGAGCAAAACCTGATAATGTCAACACGCGGCAAAATTCCCTATACCAGGAGGGGTTCAGTCCATGATTTCGCCACGCGGTTATAGTCCGTACAAACAAACTCTTAAGACCAAATGGTTTCAATCGAACGCAAGCCAAAAACTAGGTTATGCTCTGATTATAAGGTAGTTTTTGGCTTGCGTTCGTTTGACAGCATTTGGTCTTAAGAGTTTGTACGGACTATACTAGTGCCAAATTTTGACCCTCTGGAGGCGATAGAGAGAGACGGTCGAATTCGGTGCGTGCTGTCCGGTGGTCGGACCCGAACAATACAATACAATACAAGTATACTTTAACGTCAGTTTTGTTAGAGAGACTTATGTACGTTAGTACTATTATCCTGTGGTTCAGGATTCAAATTGTATTAAAGACGAGATTTGATGCGGAATTTCTGAATAATACTACTGATGCCATTGTGGATGACTCGCTAAATCAATTTGCCTGCTCATAAATCACAGAGGTTTTTGTGATATGTGAAAGTATCACATGTCAATCATTTGAGAACCTCCTTCGATTGTTCCGTATCAACTCTTCTTTGGTTACTAAACGTTATATGTACCACTGCAAGTTGTATAAATTTACGTCTTTTTAACTTGGTATGGAAAAACTTTCTCATAAATTTCCTTATTAAAATAAAATTTGTGTGCGTCGTGATTATTGTACCGTAAATGACAATAAGATAATTATAGCTAGTTCCTTATTAGAGTTCCATTCGCAAACGGATGTAAGAACCTTATAAGCTGGCAGTATCTGTTCGTTCTATTATGTTGTAGGTATTAGTCGTATTAGATAAATAAGTTGTTACCATCTTTGAGATTTATTTTACGTAGGTATGGTAACAATCCGTTCAAGTTGTCACACTGTATATATCGATAGTACGTAATATGCTTGAATTAACAAAAATTTAATCCGTTATTTATCAAAAAACTACACTGTTACTATTAATACAACATTACAACACCAAGAAACACATACATTTGTTAAGTTTTTACGTTTAAAGGATGTCTATATTGACTAACCTTAGGTAATCGTGCGTTTGCAATATCTTAAGTTTGTTCTTCGAAAGATATCGAATTTGCCAAAGAGTATGAGAGAGTATGAGTTGAAGAGAGAAGCTGTGTCCGCCTCTACCACCGATGTGGACGCCCCTGGACGCCTCAGTGTGACCACGACCGCTCTGCCAAGAGCGATTCGACACAGAAGATGAGAAACGTCCTAGTATTTGACACGCTACTTAATGCCCAATAGTTGACACCTTATTATTGCCACTTACCAAGGACGTTAAAATAAATAGCCGGACGTAGCCTCGCTATAACTAAAGCACATCTTAGGGCCTTATCACCTAGTCTGACCAAATCGAAGTGGACCGGGGATAAGCGACCTGGTTCGACCCCAGGCACCCCCGGCCCCACCCAGACCGATCCTCTCAGGGTGGGCCGGCTAGCGACCTGGTTCGATCCCAGGGAACGCCACGGCCGACCACCCGGTCATACGATCGCTATGCCCAATAAGGGTTGCGAGTTAGTCAGCCTTCAAAAAAAAAAGAAAAGTGAGTGAGTTGCGAGCGTGTTTTCATACAGATTTCGAGGTGACCGCGACAAGTTTTGTATGAAAACACGCTTGCGACTCGCTCGCCAGTGTAATAAGGCCCTTAGTAAGCCGATCGCATTGTACTTACGAGAAACACGCACACATCAATCAGCGAAGTAGCATACAACGAG
Organism: Eudemis profundana; assembly: GCA_947034925.1. Classification (NCBI taxonomy): domain Eukaryota; kingdom Metazoa; phylum Arthropoda; class Insecta; order Lepidoptera; family Tortricidae; genus Eudemis; species Eudemis profundana. The sequence continues at coordinate 3,462,082 of OX344804.1, read as the reverse complement.
CAACACATACATCAACCAGCGCTAAGCGAACGGCTTACTAGAGGTGCTTTATTTATTTGTAGCGAGGCTAACGTCTGGCTATTTATTTTAAGGTCCTTGATAGCAACTATGATCCCCAGACCTGGACAACAGACGATAAATTAGGATTACACTCAACACTCACAACCACACAGTGGCGTGGCCTAAGGCGAAGAACACACTGAAATCGCCCGTCGCCGCGATTTTTTCCGTGTAGCTGCGCATAGTAGTTGCAAGTCGCCGCGATTTACGCGCCAGTGTGCGCCATCCCGCGATTTTTCTATACAAATCGCCGCGATTTTCGCTGCAGTGTGAGATCCGCCTAAAGCAAGCCGGTGCAGATTTGGCAGACATTTTCCATAAGGTGCTCAAATACCTGATATTAGGCAAGCCACTGCTACCACAACACTTTTCCAAACAGTTAGGTCGTAATAAAAATAACACTTAACACATTACACCCATCACAGTTAGTTGTTTATCACAAATATATTTCTATCCGTGTCAGCGGAGGCTTAGCCCCCCACACCGTAATATACAGTCCTGTTAGAGGCCCTGGAATACAGCAACTTTAGCATAACTGGCCGCGACTTCGTTTCTCGCGCGACAGAGCGTCACCTGCCACTGTCACACGATATTGAGAGGAAAGAGATAGGTAGCATTTGTCGCGCGGCAAAGAGTCACCTGTCACAGTTGTGCTAGAGGTACAGGCCACCAGAGTTATAAAAAAGGCAACTATGACGTCAGTATCAAGCACTCGGCCGTCTACTTTAGTAAAAAACTATTAAAGTGTAACAAAACCCTCAGAACATCAACCCGACTCGCACATGGCCAGTTTTTAACAAGAATGGCTCTGTTTCCGTCTCAAAAAACAGACACAATTATAAGAGTAAATTGCCCTCATTACGGCATATCGTCTAACGCTATCCGCTGCACCAATTTTACTAATTAAGCTACTTTAACTCTTATTAACGTTAAAACCGCATGTTTAATTGGAATAATGGGGCTACTGAAATGAACACCACAAGATAACTACAAAATTAAAAACATTGAACAACTGACATCAAATAATAGTTAGTTTATATCTGATATGTATAATGGTCATGTATTTATGTTAGGTTTTTATGTGTATTCAAAACTTGTCCTATTTTCTTTGTGTAAGTAAATGATTCAAGTTTATAAAGTAAGTATAAAAATCAATTAATAAACGGTACAGCGTCGGACGTCCACCAACAAGATGGGCAGATGATCTGGTTAAGGCTGCTGGCTCACGGTGGATGCAGGTTGCTTCCAACCGAATTAATTGGAAATCTATGAGGGAGGCCTATGTCCAGCAGTGGACGTCCTATGACTGAAATGTTGATGATGAATAAACGGTGACAATTAGGGCATGCAATACCGATATTTTTTCTATAACTTATATCGGAATTCCGGTATAGGCCCATATATTTCGTTTTCGTTTTGCCTTTTACGAGTGGAAATTGGAATATATTAAAATCAGACTAATCTGGAGATATTATTCTTCATCGGCATACTATGTTTCACAGCTGGGCATAGCCTAATCTCATTGAACAGGCTGTTACCCCTATAATAGCCCAGTGTCAGTTAGGAACTTTACGTACACATAAATGAATTTCTTCGCGATCTTTTTTCGAAATACACCGAGTAAAAAAACATTCAAACCGTTTTGCGACATACCAAGGACTTAAACCTAACTCTTTTTGGAGTACATCAAAAATCTCGTCGCATTTCCACATAGTTTGGAGGAATCTGAACATCCAATAACTGTCAACCGATGATATGCGGCCGAAGAGGCTTAAATGGATTTATATTCCACACAATTGTCATTCAAGTGACATCATTTTCCACACTGTGGTTGAATGGGCGAAAGTTGGGCGGGCCGGTCACGATCACGCTTGGCATTTATGCGTCGGACGATGTTTGCGGTTTCATTCGGTAATTTATTGTCTGTCTGTTTGTTTGGACTGATGTGTAGTTCTACTTAAATGTGATTCACTACTTGGATTCATTGTTTTGCTCACTAGATACCTCTTCTGACACATGGGGAACTATACAAACGTGCACAACAAAGGTGCTGCCAACTGGTGCCGCTAATCCAAATCTTGTACTCTAACATGCTGAGGCGAAACGCCGTTAATATCGCCATGAAGCATGCACGCTAGTGTGGCCACTACTTACTATACTTGATATTGACATTTATAACCAGTATTTTTTTTTCAGGCCTAATTAGTTTCCTTAACTATCCGCATAGTGTCTCTTTTGTTGATTTAGTGCTGCCACCTATAATCCCTACAAGTTCTCTGTAGGCGAATTTACAACGTAATTGAGGGCTGGGTAGGCGCACAGTATAAAAGCAGTAATTTTTCTGTCTACAAAAGGTACATTGCGCCTTTGAACGTGTGTGCGCTGTGTACGAACGCTCTACAAGCAAAGAAATAAGAATGCTCCAGTATGGATCGCACTCACACAGACGTGCTATCCCGCGTCTGTATGAATACGCGTCGCGTGCCCCTAAACCTTCTATATACTTTGGTAGGCGTGAGGTGCAGCAAGAGGCAACGGGGACTAGTCAAGCTTTATCATTTCTCGTATATCCCGGTTCCCAATTATATTGTACGTCTTCAATAAGACGAGGACTTGGGACGACCCCAGACTAGGTGGACAGATGACCTCGTGAAGGTAGTGGGGATCTGGTGGATGCGGTCTGCTCAGAACCGCACTTTATGGCGATCTACGGTGGATGTGCAGCAGTGGACGTCCATGGCTGATAGATACATAGACTATACCTATAGTTAAACTGTGACGATGTTGAACAAAATAAGAATACTTACTGTGAAAGAAGATATAGTTAAAACCAATCCTATAGTTGGTTCAAGCTAATCTGCAAAAAAACACGACCTGACATTGAAAATAACGATAACATCTTTACAAAGAACCTTTTACGCTCCCACTTATTTCTTTGAATGCCTGACTCAAACGGGTGTACGAAATAAAATCCAGGTGAATCACAACCCATGATTTGCAACATTATTGCCCCAAGCCTCATGAATACCAAGCAGCCTGCTTTAAAACACATAAGTCACTCGTGATTCATAAAACGGCCGACTAGCGACTCATTCCACCACTTTTCAAGCTATAATAACTACTTAGACCTAATCGAAAAGATATCAAGTTACAGATCACAATCTACTAACATTCCCGTTCAAATAAATTTAAAATCCAACAAAGAAACCGAGATGACCTTGACAAGTTAAAAGAATCCATCAGTTGGAATACCCTTATCTGATCCGTCCTTAAACGGTTCCATTGTGGCTCTGAATATCCGCCAAGTTTGCTGAAAAACCCGACCCGTGTTAAGCAACTTGGCACTTACTAAACTATCTTAAGATAATAAGGATCGAACCCTCTCAAAGGGTGCGGGCAAGAGTCAATATTTGCAAATATAAGACGTTATTTAGATGCGAGACACGATCGTCCGCCCTCAGAGTCGGCCGCTGCCTCCTTATGCAAATCTCCCCATATCTCAGACGCTAAGAGTTTGCTAAAATCCTTTGAGAATCTGACTGGGTTTTGGTATTAAATTTTTCATAACTGCCAAACAATGGCCATCTAGGCACTCGTGGATCTTAAAAGCAAGAAGGTCCTGTATTAATATCGAAAAGTATTTAAATGAACTGGAATACCAATGAGCTCTCAGATGGTACGTATGTTCACCACAACAATTGAAAAGAATCACATATCAATTTTATTGCATCAACTTTACAAAGTTCCATGTTGATGGTGATCATTAAAATCGCTTCCCGGACAGTATTGGCATGACGGAAAAAAATTAAACGAGTATGAAAATCATATTGGATAAAAGAATATATATGTGGTAACGTTCCTTTTTAGAATTGGCTGTATTATCTGAAAAACACGTGCGTTGGTTACCTTCGTATCTTGTCAGCACCTTTCAATTAATGTCACGGAGATTTGCGGATTGATGAAAATGGAATTCAAATTTGCGGAGCGCTTTGTTTTTGGCATTTTTAACGACGGTTTCCTAAATTCGGTAATACAATACAGTATTTTTTATTGCAGACGAAATCAAAAGATCAATACACTTAAACTTAGAATAGCATATTAAATGGTAAACAAAAGACGGTCTCTTATAATTTGTAAATATATTCGATCCCATAAATTGCTAGATATATTAGAACCAACACCCTTGAGCCTTTATATACGCGAATTTTACGAACTCAGACCTCATTAGCAGACTATGTGCGTATTCCTTTTCAAATATTTTATGAAGTGTCGGAAGCGTTCTTACAAAAAAAACTGCAATAGTTTTGTGCAATAGGACACGACCAGATGTATAACTTCCTCTATTATGACAAACGCAGTGTAAAGAAAGTCATAGGAGACCATAATTTTAATCCTAATAAAGTGTCCTCAACAATAAAAGGGGCGGAGAGAACCCGAGCTGAGATAAAATCTTTGGCACGTTTTTGTGTAACAAAACCACATTAAATCATACAATTTCCGGAACAGCCACCCCACCTGTTGTTCCTCTCCGAATTGAATTAAAGTATTGCATGTCAGGAGGCAGTAAACTCGGAGTCTTTCGGCCACGAATAATGATATCAACATTTCAACAGCCATTGTTATTGTCAAGGGTGAGAAGATAAGTTAATAATATAATGATGTATTATTGCTCTGTCTGTCTACTCGACTATTGCTACAGTCTCAGGTCAGATCTATTACAAACTTATTTCTGCATCTGTAGTAGCTTCTATTACCAACGCCAAGAGTTTCCTTTCGATCGCGCTTACATATATTTCATTTGCATCAGTATACAAATCGTGTAGTTATGTTTATGGTGTAATGTCAAAATAAAATGTTTTCGTTGTTGTAATCGCATCATTAATTCGAATTTCATTCACATTAGCTGCGTGACTACAATTTTGTTTTCATAAAGTGAAATCGTTTCGATAACGCATCTTAATAGCTTATTTCCATAAAAACAAGTATCACGTTATTCTCTAAGTATACGTTTGGTGTTTTTGATTATTTGAAAGAAATATTTTTACTACTTTTTTGCTAAGGCTGTAAGAGTAAGTTGCTATGCAAGATCCTGTTTTTTCGCAAGTTCCAATTTCTGCAAGTCCTTATTTGATGTCGTTCCGATCAGTTGTTGAAGAATACACCTAAGACATCCTACCATCTATTTAGGCCTGTCGTGTCGATATCACACGTCTTGCGACATCCACATGATGACTATAATCTGCCTTTCAGTATTCCCAGGGCATTTCTCCAGAAATATGTCTGCGGTGACAATACAATACAATACAATCATACTTTATTGCACACCAAAAGAAAATTACATTGCAAACTTATATAAAAATAGTGGTAAACAATAGGCGGTCTTAGGTTGACCTCATTCATCTGGCCCTTTTTCATACTAAATGTATGGAGACAGATGAATGAGCCGCAGACATATTTCTGGAGAAACGCCCCCCAGCATACACATACGACAAACCTGACAATACAATATAAATATACTTTTTTGTACATCCGAAAACCAGATAATTAAAGGCACATAAAATAACCTTTTTAATACCATTTGAAACATAACATCCATAATTAAAATCACATTCGCTTCAATAAAACAATATCATCTTAAAAAGTTTATATTTCAGCACAAGATTGACAGATCCCATCAACTAAGGCTCTGTTCATCAATCAGGTTCAAGAGATAATCCATTTTTCAGGCCCTATCTTTAAACACAGTAATATATGCGGGCGACCTCTCGACCACTGTGTCAACACAGTTAAACAGTTTAAAATACTATTCCGGCACTATTGCATCGTACGTTATTCATTGCTTGCTGGCTTCCTTTAATCAAAAGATCCACTGTAACAAAAGGATCAGTGATGTGGATGCATGACGCGTGCAATCGTCCCGTTTCACGCTTGGATTCGTAAGTAGTGGATGCTTAGAGCAAATCTGCAGGACATTATCCGCACCCTTGTTTGAACTAACTTTTTTAATTTTCTTTATGAAACCTATCCTTTTTGAATGGTCAAGAGCCGGGAAAGTTTCCAGTGTTTGCGTGGAGCTGTTTACTGTTTCATGAAATTTGCAGTCTGTTAAAGTGTAATGCAAATAATGCGAAAATATACGGGTTTTTAAACGAGCTTTAAAACTTGAGCCCGACAAGATAACATTTAAAATTCAAATATTTTCTTGGTATCTAGGTGAACTAAAGAGTCCATATTTAAAATGTAAGAAAATAGTGACGATAATATAAATATATCAAATCCAACTGACTTCTGCACGTTTCACAGTGTAATAAACACAAGCATATATATTTACAATTTTGTAAAAACAAAGATCACATTTAAATTGGGTTCCGTACCAAAATGGCAAAAAGGAACCCTTATGGTGCGACTCTATCTGTCTGTCTCCTTGTGTGTACACAAGCCAAAATTTTGGCTTTAGTCATGTGAATCGTGAGCAATAATTGAATATAAGTTCCTAATTTATTAGTTGCAGATATTTTTGCAGCTGATAGTACTCGGTCTCTGGAGTATATTAAAGCATGAAACATTATAGCTTTTACGATGTTTTTTTTGGAGAAAAAGGAAAAACAAATTTGCTACGTAATAACACCCTGTTAATGTGATTACTAAATGAAAACTCATTGAACAGATTCTAGTAGCTCTATTACGTACCACTTAACTGTAACTGGCCACTTCACGTCGATAAATTAAATGACATTTGCAGTTTTCCCGCCGAACCGTTACGACATTTACGCCAAACAATTGTTGACATGACAGATAGTGTTATTGTGACATGTGATAATGCACATGGTGATTTTTTTTGACGAAATTATAATTAATTTTTTTGTTAGGTAAATGAAATCAAAAAAGTTATATGAAAAGATTTCTTAATTTCTATTTAAAGTTAATTATTTTAATGTAAAGTATTATGTGTTAAAATATCTGCAACTAATAAATTAGGACCTTATATATTAAACTGCATCACGTAATTATAGTAATAACCACATTTTTATTTGAAAATACCCGACTGCGGTAAAAAATAACGCGCATTAAAGTGCAAAAATCCGCCATTTTGCTTTTTTTTTACAATTGTTTGTACCCAGTGTCACTCGCGCCATCAAGACGAATCTGGTGATGTATCATCATTTATCAAAATCGAGTGTGGCGTTAAGTAGTTACGAGTGGACATAGAAACTGACATACTTATATAGGTACTTACCAGTGGCGTGGCGTTAAAGATATCCTTGGGCAAGCCGGTGCACATTTGGCGTACATTTTCCTTAAGAGCAGTAGAATAAGGTGCTCAAATGCCCGATATTAGGCAATCCGGTAGGAATCGAGTTCTTTGGACGCCACGCCACTGGTACTTACTTACATACATACAGGTCAAACACATAACCCCCCTTTTGGGCTTCGCCACAGTCTTCTAAAAAACAGTGTGCAACTGTCTACACACGAGAGTGCATAATATTTTGGGGCACTGTTACCTGTTCCAATGACCATAGTATCCTGAGTTTACGCTACCATGCATTAACGCGATATAAAATATATCTACTGTAAACCATATACTGCATATATGCTAGACTTGATACTGCTGATCTTAATGCTAGCTCATACAGCAAGCCCGCGGAATCCTGGTTCATTTGTATGTGCCGACAGACACGTGTCGGCACCGAGCCGGTACGGATGACTCGCACTTGTTAAATTTGTCACCGCTTCCAGATACGAGTAAAAATACTAGGTTTGACTCAAAACTAAAATACTAGGTATATTCTTTCAGTTCTTCTAGCACAACTGTGAAGCACGAGTCTTTGTCGTGCGACGAAAAAGGACTACCGAATCTTTTCTTTTCAATACACGGTGGGAATGAGTAACCCGACAAACTTTAACTATGGATTCTAATAACTATTATATTGGGAGTAAAATAATTATATGATGTATTATCAAAAAAATGCTTACTGATAGATATTCATCATTTTTATAATTAAAACTCCCAAGTGTGCAACAAGCCCTAATAAAATTAAATGTGACGAAGATACTTTTACTACATTTTTTATTTCGCTGGCGAAACAGCAATTAACATTTCCTAGCATTTGATGGTAAGGAAATATGAGGCCAAAAAATTGACCGTTTGTTTCCATTTGAACTTTTCCTTTTTGATATTTTTCCTCCAGTAAGGACATGTTTACAAGGAGGGGCTGGATTTAGTGATTTATTTTGTTGTAATAAATGCTATAATGTAAAATCACAGAATTCGATCTATGTGGATATAATTTTTACTTGTAATGACACCAGGAATACGTGGTTAAAGTGTGGCGACAACCTTTTGTACACAAACTTGTAAATAGTTATTTAGTTTATGGTTAAGTAACGTCGCGCATGCGTAGTTGTTTAGAAGTCTTCCTACGTTAAGCCTTGAATGCTAATGTCACGTTATTTTAGCTTCATGTGTAAATAAATATAATTTTAATGTATATAGTTTAAAATATATGGTGTAAATAGCTGTGGAGTATTATTTCTATACTCGGCAAAATTTCCCATAAAAGTATGTCGGGTTACTCATTTTTCACCGTGTGTAGTGCGAAAATTACAGATCAACAGATCATGCACGTCGTTGCGGCCAGTTGTGGGCTGATACTTCACCTAAGTCTACCGAAGGCTATTGAGACTACGAACATTAAATCAAGTATAATATAAACCTATACACACGACTGTTTATATGACAACTTCATTTGAAAGTGTGATATTATACAGAAGAAAAAAACACTTAGTTCGTATTCTTCACTTGTTTAAAAAGTTAACATTTAATCGTTTGGTAAAAAATGACGTTTTGTTCAGCCAGGTCAGACCATAAATTATCCTGCTAAACATAAATAAGGTTGACATTAGAGTGTTTCACGGTCCCAGTGGTTACTTTTGAATGTTAAGGCTGCGGCTCCACTGAGGCGCAGACGAGCGGAGCGGAGAGGAGTAGGAATCAACCAATCACATTAGTGTTCGCTGTTTCCATTGAAGCGGTGTGGAGACAAGATGTGGATTTCAACTAATGCAATTGATCAACTCTACGTCTCCTCTCCGCTCCTCGCTGAGTGATTAGTCATTACTCATTAGCAATATCTATCTGGACCGGGACAAGGTGACCTGGTTCGACCCCAGGCGCCCCCGGCACCCACCCAGTCCAACCTCTCGGGGTGGTCCGGCTAGCGACCTGGTTGGACCCCAGGGAACGCTACGGCCGACCACCCGGTCCGACAATCGCTATGCCCATAAGGGTTGCGAGTTTGTCAGCTTCCAAAAAAAAAGCAATATCTAGAGATGACAGCACGGTGTCAACTATTACCTAGCATTTTCGTATCAAACACTAACGTTTACTATTTTACAAACCATTATAAAAGTATAAAATACTCCAGAAAATGCGTTTTCCCCTCCCGTCCCTATTTATAAAATTGGAGCACTCGTCCCGCAAGGCGCGTTTAATACAACCGCGCACGGAATGGCAAATGTCCCCGTCCTATTATTATCTGCAGAATGGAACATGACCTGCCATTACTGTTCAGGTGTTAATGACTGGTATGAAGGATAAGTGCATTCATAGGATTGCATTGAGCCTTTGCTGCGCCGCTGTGTTGAAATACTCTTCCGTTTCTGCGTCGGTTGGAATACTGTTCAGGGTAAAATATGTGTGATTTTCTAAGTACCATCATCATCGCCCGTATTAGTCCACTGCTGGACATAGGCCTCTTCCATGTCACGCCATCGAGCACGATCCGCGGCCACTCGCATCCAGCCTCTGCCAGCCACCTTGCGAAGATCGTCACTCCACCTTGTCTGAGGGCGCCCCACACTACGTGTTCTAAGTACCGTGTAAAAAAACAAAAATGTATATTTTTTCATATAAAACCTTTGGCCACTTGCACATTGCCGTTTGTAAATAAGGGCTACTTTTCATCTTCATATTATTCAAATGATGAGACTTTATTATGAACTAGCGTTTACCCGCGGCTTCGCTCGCGTTATTCCCGTAAATGTCCCAAGGGAACTCTTTTCCCACACAACATTTTAAAAAATATATACACATCAACTCTACTGTCATAATAATATAGTACATTATACAACTAGGGTGGTAATACAAAGAAAGGCCGAGATCGCAGGAGTTTGCGGCCCGTGCTGCAAGCGAGGGACTTAAATATGCTATCGAGGGCTTTCTTTATTACCTTCCGTGTTGTGTACATCATTTTATGTCTACACTTGGCCAGAAACGGCTTTTGCCGTACGCGCAGCGTGCGGAAAAAGCCACTTTATGGCCAGGTGTGGCATAAAATAATGTTAGATACATATGTATGAGATTTTGTGGCGTTTACTTATTTTTGCCCTTGACTCTGCGTCACATCACAATCAACAATAATTTCATATTGGTAGCTATATCGACTGTGTTTCCCCTCCTCGCAATATCGCTGTAATCAAGTCTAGATTTAGCCCTTCACCCACGTAGGGAGTAATTAAAGTGATTTAGTTAGGTACAATTTTAATGTTTTTGTTTCTTAGACTATTATGAAAAATAACGTTACGATTTGAAAAAAAAACATCAAAACACACAATTAAATAACTATTTTTGGGGACTAGCGAAGTAAAATACACAATATAGCTTTAAGTTTAGCTGTAAATGTTTTAATAAGTTATTCATGCTGCATAACTGTTTGGATGCTATTTGGCAAAGCATAGTGATGTGATATCCACAATTATGTATGTACACCTAAGACTTACGCAACTATGTTCCACAAATAATGTATTTGAATTTGGAAATGTATACACCAGTCGGATTAGCGACACAACTTGTTAAAATAAAACATTGTGAACTAATTCATACTAATAGTACATTGCTACATAGGCCGGGAAGTGAGCCATTTCACGCTGCTTTTCTCAAATATGCAATGAAATAAATTAAAAACACTCCAAAACATCAAACTTTATTTTCTAGAGACACTAAAAGTAAAGTAGACAAAAAATAGAATTACAAAATAAAACATTTTCAATTTCCTTTCCAAAAACTGTTTCAGTACCTATTTATACATTTTTACCGCGAATACCTATTTAGATGAAATATTTTAAATGTATTCTTGTACAGCCAGTACAAGATGCAGATGATTGATTCTTGTAGTTTGCAATCTAAAATTATTGAAAATTGTTTACAATGTGTTATTTGTTATGATCAACGCGATTTTATATATAATTAAATTGCAAAATATAGCAAACATCGTTTATTGTTTTTTAATAGCTGAACGCATTGCAGTCCTAGGCCGGCAATGTTGTATGAAATTCCATTAAATGCCAAGTGTCAAGCCGCACCGGAAACGAGGTACTTTGCTGCCTATTATAAGGCACGTAATGTTTGAGAAAAATATTTTGTCTAAGTTTTTCCTTAGAATACACTCAAAAGCCAATATTTACTTTATCAACAATGTGAGTAAACCTTCAAATGGAAACGTCGGATTTGCAAAATACGCGTGAAATTCCCGATATTTCATAATACCGCTGAAATCGAGGCACTAAGACGCGTGTGCAAAATCACGCTTTCCGCATCCTCATAGTTCAAGGAACATACAGAAGGCAGACTGAGACATATTCATCGAGTGATTCAATTCGAGCATAAAGAAGGTCATTGTTAGCTTCCACGGCTTCAATTATGTTCAAATTGTGTTTTAACTGCGTTACTTAGTAGTAGGGTGTTTGACAACAATCAGAATAAATTAATTCACTCTAACCATAAAAAAAAATTCTGCAAGCAGGCTCTCAAGGGCTCTTTTACATGTCTCATCTCTTCTTTTCTTTTGGCGCTTCGGGTGAGCATTACAACAACAAACAACCAACAAGTATTACAACAATACGGCGTTAATATAAGATTTCATTAATACATTACATTAAACCTAAAAACTACATTTATAGAGATGTAAAGGGTCTCTATGCGTCCAAACAAGACAAACAAATAAAATCAAATTAATTTTCCAAAACAGCTGGAATAAAATCAATTACACTCATTTTAGTGCTAGCAACGATTTTAAAATTACAAAAACTAAAAATAAGGCACCATGTTGAGCATGACGTCACAAGTCAGTATTTCATACTAGGGCAATTTTATTTTAAAATGTATACGGTCAGGCCAAACTTAAGCGTTTAACCCGTTATTTAGTGACGAAATACATTATTGACATTATTGGCGGTTTTGTGACGGTCTGTTAACTGCTAGTTAAGAAGACATTTTTATAAAAAAAAAAACACTTAAAATTTTTTTAATGTCATGGGAAAGCATAACGAGCACACAGGTCACCTGATGGTAAGTGACTTCTGAGGCACATGGACATTTGCAATCTTAATATTACAAATGCGTTGCCAACCCTGAAGACTAAGATCCCTCATGCCTCTATGCTACGATTAGTAATTTCACTGGCTGTTTTACCCCCACACTGGAACACAGTGCGAACACTGCTCTTTGGCGGCAGGTTAGTGAGTAAGATGGTGCTATCTGGGCGGACTCTGCACAAGGTCCTCCTCCAGCGACTGCATACTATATGAGCGTTTTGACACTTCATAAACAGAAGCTTATTTGAATTGTCATCAAGTAGCCATTGTGTGGCCGTGGATCAACTGTAGGTTTTTTAAACTGCAACGCTTTACGCCGTTATGTTGGCGAGAAATAGCTTGAACTAAATCCGAGGTTATGGTGAAAGGAAATAAGTGCCGCAGTATCGCAAGAGGAAAGCTCTTTTTTCATTAAACCTCGGAATGTACTTCAGAAATTATTTAAAGCTTTTGCGGTACGCGATATTTCTAGACCGATTTGCTTTTCGAGTTTCGCTTAGAGAAATACACTTTATATCTGACTAGGATAGGTGAAGGTAAGTATTAGTCATTATCATTCTTATTCTTTTTCCTAGACCGTTAGTCCCATTTACTTGGGGTCGGCCCTCCTCGTGCGCATCCTCCACTGAGCACGGTTTTGTGCGGCGTTATTGTCAATTTGAGCTTCTCTGAGGTCTTTTGCGACCGTCGTCAGCCAAGTGGCGGGTTATTAGTCATATTATTATGGTGGCCTTTTGGTAATGCACTTTAGGATTTACTTCTTGCATTCCTGGCGATCTTGCGCCCGATTCATCCAGTCCCGTCCTCCGTGTCGTCGCATGTCGTCCGCCCAGCGCTGCGGCGGTCTGCATCTCCCTCTGCTGTCCGCTCTGGGTCTCCACTTCTCCAGGCGTGGCGTACCGGGAAATATTAGTATGGCAGCAAATTGGCATTTTAATATTGGCAGCACCGGGAATTTCCGGTACTGCCATATTAAAATTTTCCGGCTCTGTACGCTGCGGCGGTCTGCCTCTCCCTCTGCTGTCCGCTCTGGGTCTCCATTCAAGGACTAGTATTAGTACGTATACAAGTACTCAATAGATTAAGTTACGAGTAATTAAATGTTGTAAGCAAGTGTGCAAAATATTAGTTGACTGAATTTTGTTATTTAAAGCACTTCAAGTCACTGATTTCCATAGTCAAAATGTTTTTACATCTAATTTCTTATAACTATTGGGACTGGTGAACTGACGGTTTTATTTATTTATTAAAATTGTATTGTTCAAAAGAAATCTTATCGTATAAAGGAAAACCGTAATACCAAAAGGTATTATCTACCAGTTAACATGACGGCAAAGCAGATGACTTTTGTTTTGATTTTGCTTTTGCTAAGTATGTTCCGTATTGGAACTTTTTGCATTTAATTAATTATTATTTTTTCAGATGCTTCTGTTAGATCAGCAACAAGTGTAGGTACCTGTATCAATTACAAATTGAAATATATTCCATTAATTCTAATAAAAGCATTGCGTATATCACTTATACATCATTTTTACGTCCCGACGTTTTGAAACCCTTCTCAACGGCCGAGATCGCGGGGAAACTGACAATGAGAAAAACATAATTTTTCTCTGTCAAAATTGCCGTTGTGCGAACCTACCCACTTTAAATATCCAAATTAACTAACCAAATTAGATGGGCCTAATGCAGTGGTTCCTAACCTATATTATCATATCACCCACATTCTCATCGAGTTTTGTATTATTACCCCTCTAAAAAAATAGGTATTATAAGCTTATAAGAAACTGCCCAAAGTAAAACGGCTTAACATTCATGCGTATTACCCCTGAGAAAACTTCGTTTTACCCCTGAAGGGGTAATTACCCCCAGGTTCGGAAACACTGGCCTAATGTGAACGTGAGACGTAAACATAAATTGTTATACGCGATTTAATCCGTTAACATTGTTTTATTACAATAACACAACCAATTATTTTGTATTAAAGTTGTTATCTGCTTTGATAAATATATTTCTGAAATCATCCTGGAAAATTTTAAGAAGATCATGATATCAGAAGTTACAGGCCAATGACGTAACGTATAGCAATGATAGATCTACAGTAACGTAAACCAGTAAAACGTATATTTAACTACCTAATTACTCTAAAAAGACCAATAAAACCGCTGCCAGACATTAATTAATTATAAAAAAACCGAAGCTAAAACTTGCCGATCCATGTCTCAGTTGCTTAAGGCCACTTAGAGGTACTAATGTACGCCGTGCCAAAACGGCTTAAGCGACGTACATTTCCGTATAAGAGACGTAATTTTTATAAGAGAGGTAGTAATGTTTGCTGTAACATTAACTCATAAAACTTAGGATTGCTTTACGATCTTTAATTCGGGTTGATATAAAAGGCCCGCCTTGCGTCCGTTTACCGTAGTTTTACAAGGTTTTTCGTCAAGTTTTTTTTAATTTATTCGTCTATTTGTATTAAGTACCTACCTAATTTCACAATATATTGAATTGAAGCTATACTGGGGCTTTTGATCATATCAAATAAAATGTAAACAAAAGTCGGCTGAAGCCACAATACTTCGCAGACGAAATGACGCTATTAATTTTTTTAGGCATACTAAATACATACTTTATTTTTTTATGATTTGCTATTAGTATGTCTTTCCCGTACACGGGACAATGGTGTCCCGGCCCTTTGGGAGGCGTGCGCGGAGCCGAAACCAACGCGTAGAGGCCCTTTCGACAATTTAATGAAAGGCAAATGGGTGTACACGACCCAGCGGATGCTGTCCCTGCCCGTGTCATGGGACGCACGCAGAGATAGCCCCCGCCAGATGCAAGGACTATTGTTGATTGATGGACTCTAACTCTTCTGGGTTATAGTGGTGGAATTATGGACTAGATACTGGGCTATGGATTGAGACATGACGGCGCCTGTCAGGAAAAGTGTCTCATGGCTTTCGCGGCACTGACAGACCGTGACTTGCCCTCCGCTGATGGGCCCCTGTTAAATAGCGACATTATGAGCAATGGCCCAGCCCAGGGGCAACACCGCTGCCGAGGGCTGCAGGGTGTCGAGAGGTGTGCTGCGCTTTCCCCGAGGGTACTCGCGGCGTTATGCCCTTTAACACTTCCACGCCTGGAGCATATAGCTCTTGCGACTCCACTCTGGCCGGCCGGTTAAGGAAAGCCAGAAGCGGAGGTCCTTTCACTAAATCCCATGACCCTCCCTAAGGACCCCCCGGAGCACTCGGGTACACGGGGTCGCTACTCCCCAACAGCTCGCCACAAGCTGCCCTGCCTATTAGTATAATTATTACCTGTATCAAACGGTTAATAAAAATAAAAAAATATATTTATGTAAAATGTTTATCTTGTTCAGCAGAATAATTAATCTAGAGACGCGGCAGCGTGTCAAGCCAATTTCAAGCAAAACTGGCTAGCCAGCGCCAAGTGTAATATTACACGAACCACTTGGTGTCACTTTTGACCCTTCTATAACTCAAAACCTCTTTAGCGTAAACACATAAAACTACGTGCGTTTAATTATATCCATAAGGACATCTAGAAACGCAAATTTTATAAAGCTAGATCAAACGGTTATAAAGATATGAAGGTCAAAAAGTCGTAAATTGACTGACTGACATATAATAGCTAAACCTAACCTACTTCCAGATGACCTAGAAGGATGAAATTTGGAAACCAGCTCGGTAATTGTGTGTAAGCGTAGGAAAAAATCTAAAAGTAAAAAAAAGTTAAAAATAAGGGGAGGTCCCCATACAAATATTTTTTTAATAGTACCTAAACCTAACCTACTTCCAGATGACCAAGAAGAATTAAATTTGGAATCCAGCTCGGTAATTGTGTGTAAGCCTAGGAAAAAATTAGTTAAATAAATTGATTGAATTATTCTGACTGCAAAAGTTTTAAACAAATTGGCAAAAACGTTAATATTTTGCTAAGCATTGATGTTTAAAAAACGCTCGGCCTAAATTGGCAAGCGGGTTATTCTTCAGAAATATGTCTGCGGTCACCTTATTCCTCTGGCCCTTTTTCATACTAAATGTATGGAGACAGAGGAATAAGTCGCAGACATATTTCTGAAGAATAACCCAAGTATGACTGAAACAGACACAGAACGACTTTTTAGATAATGCAAAGGACCGATAGGTAAAAAACTTAACTAAAGCCCTTGTTACACGTGCGGAATTTATATGGAACTTACGTCCTTTTTCTAAAATGGAACGTCAAACTGTTTATACGGACTACTACATACAAGATGGGCATTACCTAAGTTTTTTATCTATACGCTGGTCAACAAAACAAAAATTTGTAACGAGATAGGCGATTACATTTGTCAAATTAATGTGTTTTTGTTAAACAACCAATGTTATACGCTATGTTAACAATTTAGTTTTATTGATATCCCTTCAACTCGATCAGCAGCCTATATTTTCTAAACTTTAAACAAAAACTCCTTTCCGCAATACCTACCTATAATAGTCTTCCTTGCTCCGCGCTCCTGGAGTGTATTGATATTGGCCAAAGCACTTACCACGTCGAACCGCTATGGAGTTTAACTTACAAATAGTCGGTGAGATGCCCCATTCCGTGAGTTTGCTCCCTACACTTAGTGCGTTTAAACATCTTAACTTTGAAAGTGGTGGATTCAAAGAAACGGACAAAGCTGTATTTGAAGTGTCAATTTACAACAATATTTTTGGGTAGTTCTCTGCGACTAAACAGTCGCACCAATCGCATAATTACCATCGCCACATTATGGATGAGGACCCTATAAACTATGGAGTCGTTTTCGGTTATCTTGTAGAAGTCGCGTGCCTCTGCTATTTTTATCATAATGATCCTGATTGCTTTTATAAAACGGCCAATAATAGTGGCGATGGTAATGAAGCAAGCAAAACGGTATAAAATCGCAGAGAACTACCCTTTTGTAGCATAGGTACTTCAATAAAAAATATTGATTTTATCTGATTAAAGGTCTCTGCCTGAACACCGTATCATACCATGACCATACTATGAACGTTTCAAGAAAAACAAATATTCTTTGTATTGAAAAGTATGAGACTATGCCCGCTAGCACGCTCCTTCACCGACCGTCATTTGTCATACCGTGTCTGATACGTTCATAGTACGGTCATGGTATGACACATTATAGTGGGCAGAGACCTCCAAGTGCTTGAAACTGGCAATAGTCGCTATCTAAATTTAAGATTCTTAAGTCAATAACATTAGAAGTGATAGCAGGCTGTCAAAAATAGGGCCTTAGCGTATCAAACATTAGGAGAGTTACCTAACTGATTTATTATTTGTAAAAAACGCATGCGATTATTTTTTTTCGTCTCTTTGGCAACACATAATTGATTATACTTTTTTATCATTATAAAACATTAATCTAACTTACAACGAAATGCTGTTGTCATTCAGTTTTGCTAAGATAGCACTTACATCAATTTAAAACCTTTACGAATAAAAAAAAACCAATAAAATAAATCGTGATTTGTGAAAAACATAATTAGACATAAAAAAAAATTGTTCATTTCGGACTTAATCCATATATTGTTAGTTACATGATACTTAATAGCTACACATAACACAGCTACCTACACATAATCTATACATAACTAACCTATTTTCCTTTTAACCAAAGAAAATGTCAAAATCAGAGTGGCACCATAATACACAAATGACCTAGAACATCAATGATAGTTCGATAAAAATTCCGATCAGAAAATAGCGCCATTAAATAAGCAACGACCCGCAAACGACTATTAAACCTTTGTGGCAACGGCATGAAAATGTCATGTAAAACCCGTATAGGAAGCTGAGAGGTTTTTCATAAATTTCCCTTACACCTCCTATCCCCATCCTTCAGGATAGGTTAGTAATAAAATGTCCCCTATACATATTAGAGTGTCATATAAAGTAAGGGTCATCTCGGGGGACCCATCTATTCTGTTTAGCTATTAATACTATATTAGATAATAGTAACAAACCCTCTTTGAATACTAAACTTGTTTGGTGTTGGTGAATATACGGGCAGGTATCGAAGTTAGAGTCGTGTCATGTTTTTAGCGGCATATTCGAAGATGCAAGTGTACTAATATAGTACATTACACAACTAAGGTAGTAAAACAAAGAAAGGCCGAGATGCGTGCGGCACGCTACGCGTACAGAAAAAGCCGCTTTTTGGCCAAGTGTAGACATAAAAATAAATGATGTGCACAACACGGGAGGTAATAAAGAAAGCCCTCGATCGCATATTTACGTCCCTTGCTTGCAGCTCGGGCCGCAAATATCTGCGATCTCCGCCTTTCTTTGTTTTACCACCCTAGTTGTGTAATGTACTAAATCCAAATCAATATAATCTCAATGCGTTACCCAAACGTTGTACGCAAAATACAGCTTTTGAATGTTAAGACCGACTGTTGTCTATTATTTTTTAAGATTTTAATTTTGTTTTAGTAAGTAGTAGTTCTGGTGTGCAATAAAATATATTTAAAAATATGTATTTTATTGTGACAATTACTTACTTATTGTATAAAAAGTAAAAAAACTAAATTAAGTAAAATTTCTACTAAGTATAACTAAGAACATAAACTTAAATTACTGTAATATATCGGCGAAGTAGCTTAACTTACGTAAGTATAAACATTTTTAATTTCATAAATGTTATTTTTTTTTTATTAATAAAATATTGATTGTGAAAAAGTGAAAACATACAAAAAGGAATAAATTTAAAATTAAAACTATTTATTATTAAAGGGAAATGAAAACTAACTTTTAAATAAAATACGCTATCCAGGTCATCTTCCGTAGAAGTATTGAAACAATATCTAAAAAGTTTTTCTCTCTACTTTGTGAATTACTTCTAGTATCTTAGAAAAGTGCAAAAAGTAAATGACCCTTGATATTGTCTCGCTAACGCTTGATGCATCGATTTGGCTAGATCACTTTGAACGATAAAATAATGATTACGTTTTTTGGGTTGTCTGTGTCCCGTTTGGTCAAAATTGGCCACTTTGGGAAAACTAGAGTTATGCCCCTCTCCGAAGGCGAGGGGCACAAGCAGACTTAACTATGCAACATGCCCTGGACCCTGAAGGGGACACCTGGGACTATGGGGGGTTGCGAGTGACCTGCCGACCTTAATTTAGGCCAGCTAAATGGAGCTAATGATTACGTTAAACAATATCAGCATAATTATACTCGTAAGCATCGTGATTCAGCGAGGAAATGTTGCCATCATTCTCGACGCAATGCCACAGGGGCCCATTTTGGAAATAAAATTTTAGTAGAGTTTTAATTCACTATTTTTAAGGAATCATCATATTTACATTATATTTTGAATCCTCATAGCTTAATGTGGAAACACCACAATTTTATTATAATTATAGATACATTGAGCAAATGCATTGAAAAATCAAATACGATCGTATGTATCGGCATTAGCTGTATCTATAATTAGAGTTTTAATTGTTTTTTACTTTAAAGTTCTCAGTTTTAAATTAATTATATCAGTTGAGATTCCTTTTCATACTTTCTTTGATTTCGTTGGCCGGCAAAAAATTAAGAAGTTTTATTTGCAATCATAACATTTTAAAACACGTAAGTAGGTATTCTAAAGAACAAAAAAGTATCTTTTGTGAAAAATAAATAGGTAGCTATTTTTATACCTGTCTTCAACATTCACGGTACGAATATATCAAAGAAATTTAAAACGGCTATAAAAGATAAAAAAATTAACATGTTTAAAAAGGAGGGGTAGCAAAATTGCATTTTAAAAAATACAGACAGGTTACAAGATTAAGCCTTCGCCCTGGGGGTATCTTCAACATCAAAAGATAGCTTGTATCAAACAATTTGTAAATTAACATAAATACCTACTTGTATTCATGGCCTTAAATTTGTAACGCTATTTATCTTATACATGAAGATTAATTTTGTTTGAATAATTAATTTTGCTTGCCAACGGAGTTTAAGATTACTACTTACGTATAATTATGTAGTAGCTAAATTTAACTAAAATGAGTATAAGTATTGTTATATCTTCGGTATTTTTTTGATGTGATGTATTTGTTTTTATAGGGTCGATGTGTACAAATGGTACAATAAATAAAAAAAAAGACTACTGACCCACTTTTTGCATTTAACTAGTATCTATTTTGAAACTAATCAAAATAAGTGATGATTGGAAAGTAATCTTTACCAATTGTCACCTTCCGCCCAGAATTTTGAATTTTTTAACAGTTATTCTGTTATTCGGGGCAGAGACAAACCCAAAAAAAGCACATAGGTATCATAAAAATCGGTCCACTCGTTCTCGAGTTACAAATGGTGTAACTAACACCATTTTGTTTTATGTTTATAAGATTAAGAGTATACTTCTCAAAGCTTAACAATAAAATATTCTTTAAATTAAGGTACTAGAATCAACATTATATATTATTATTGTATAGTTTAAGCACATAATTCGATTTTAGTATTTTTTTTATTGCAATTGGTCGATATTACAAGCAGAAACATTTAACCTTATAAATGAATAATTTAACTAACAATTGAAAACGACAAATAGTCATTGTCAACACAAATCCTCCCCGACATTTCATTCAGAAGCCGAACCCTAGACAATGTATTAAAAGGAGACAAAAACAATGAATTCTGCGTTTCATTTAAAATAAGCCCTCAGGCCATCAACAGGGCTATTCAAAACTACGCCGTCACATTCATCCCTAACATAATTTGACCGATAAAGTACGAGTAGTACCAACAATTTGTAATCGGGGAAGCAGGAAGACCTGATGTAGGTCCATCAAAGTTGAAGTGACAAGTGAACCGATATAGTTTAAGGGGTCATCCATAAAGTACGTCACACTTATTTCGTGATTTTCTGTTGATGTTTATTAATACGGGCACAGAAAGTAGTGGGCCTTAGTAGTGTGAAAAAGTTCGCGGTCCCTCTTCCTTCATTGCACTGAAATAAACAAAATAAGAAAACCAAAAATCGATCTATTCGAAGGTTTTTTTAATTAACCGCTTTTTCAGGTTAAGATTTCATTATATAGACTCTAGCTCTCGAGTCAAATAATGTTTGGGACGAGTATGGTGGCGTAATTCTAATTTACCGTACAGAACGCCGTGTCATCGCAGCTAAGAGCTTTGTTTTGCCCCGCCCACATAGATGACTGCATAGAAAGGGTTCACAATTTATAATAAGCGCCGGCAGACATTATCGTGACACAGACGTCACAATGTGTGCTCAATTAAGCGTTATTATGGCGAAGTGTTTTATTGAGAAATTTTGGGAATCATTGCGATGACGCAGAATAAGTAATAGTACTATGTACAGGAGTTTATCTTTCTAACATAACTGTGACGTCCGGGTTCAAGCAACGGATGGAACGCACCGCATCCGATCGTCTCTCTCTATCGCATAACGCGTGTTCTTTCTGGCCGCTGGCTTAGCCCCTCTGGAGGGGTAAAATTTGGTGCAACTATAGCTTGGCAACTTCGTTGGTGATACTCACATGTTATGTGCAGCCGTAACTACTTACACAAGTTACCGCCAACACGAATGGCTGCCTGCGGAGGCTGCCTACGTAGTATCCGCGCGGTATAGTAGTAGCCGCACGGCGAAATCGCGAAAAGAGCCACTCCTGGCGATGATTTTAACAGTTCCAAATACTTCAGCAGTGGTAGAAGTATTTGGGATAAAGTTGAACCCGTTTGGTGATAACAATACAGTATATTGCTCATCGCATAGTAAAAATATAAAAAATCATAGTACCTAATTGTTTGGGTCATTCCTTTACCAAAGAATATCCTTAGCAATCCAGCGCGGCCAGCCTTCTAGGAGTTCTAGGCAATTTCCTCCTTGGCACTGTTTTGAAGCCAGTGCACTATTTATCAGTGGCGTGGCGTTGAAGAAATCATTGGGCAAGCCGGAGCAGCTTTGGCTTAAATTTTCTCTAAGAGCACTAGAATTAAGTGCTGAACTGCCTAATATTAGGCAAGCCGATGGGAATCGAGTTATATGGACGCCACGCCACTGCTATTTATAGTAAGATTTTAATATATTTTACTTAGTTTATCATTTCAATACCTAAATTCATAATGAAGCTTATGACTTAAATAATAGATGGTCTCATCGTAAATCCATTTTTTTACATCTAAGGTTATTTATTTAATAATTTATTCCAACACTTAATTTCATTTCTCGAAACATTTTCTCTTTTCTGTATTTATAGGCTAAAACAGAAAGTAATAAGTAAAAAAACTACAACACTAAGAAAAAAACTATGTACATCTAATTTTCTATTTCAGGTGATATTACATAAAAAAATACTAAAATAGGATTCAATAAAATACGAAACCGTGTAATTTTTGCACCGGTTGATACAAATTTTAATTAACCGCTATACCCGTTGCAATGATTAAAGGTAAATAAATATCTACAGACCCTTTCCATGGATGAAAAACAAATAACACCGCTTTGAAAAGCAGGTGCGCGCGATCCCCTGATTTGTTAATAATATTTTTTCATTTGAGTTAGTGACCGTAAAATAGACGTGGGTGATCATTAATTATTACCGGCACGGCACAGCAGTTTGTTTTGGCTCGGTCACAGGCCACAAATTTATGTATGAGCGAAACCATTAAGGGATTGTCGCTTCGGGTCATTCTGTTAAAAACATCCCTTGTGGGCCCAAATAATTAACTAATTTTTAACCTTGCCTGAATAAAATTAGTTTACAGACGGGCTTGTTTACAAACAATAAAAAAATGTAAAGTAAAAGCAGCCATATGCCTTAACCTGTTTACACAAGTTCGGTAATTCAAAACTTCACCGCCAATCACGTCCCTGATTTAATTAGACCCGCGAACTAAAAATAATATCTCGTAATTCGGAGTCAATAATTATTTGTGTCGGTCCGCACCGTGCTACGACTTTGAGAAGTTTGAGAGCATTTCTGAACGAATGACATTTATTTATTGTGAAGTTTTCTGCAAATTTTATACTTATTATTTATACTTAGAATTACGAGCTCTTTCCATCCCAATAGAAGAAAAAAAATCTGTCCCAAAATTTTCATACATTAGGTACCTAATTAAACTTTCCTTTGTGTTGGAACATTTTTTTCCATCGAGATTGTAATGACATCTCATAGGATAGTAGATAGGTCTCACAGTAACGTAAAAAAAAACATAAAATTGGGAAATAATCACGCAATAAAAAAATTGCAAACTTTTGTAGAAAGGCTCTTGAAAGACTAAGATATCAGTTTGACCTTTGACAAAAAATAAATTAAAATGTAATCTGTTTCTTTTCATAAGTGACATGTTTTACTATGAACTATTGTTACTAGTTCACGTATCAAATTAAATTATATACTAGTTTGGCGGAGAAGTTGTGAATCAGCCTAAAGGCTAAGGTGACATCTGTAGATGTATCGAGTGTACATGATTTCGAACAGGTGAATACATTTTTAGGGTTCCGTACCAAAATGGTAAAAAAGGAACCCTTATGGTGCGACTCTGTCTGTCTGTCTGTCTGTCTGTCTGTCTGTCTGTCTGTCTGTCTGTCTGTCCGTCTGTCACAGCAAGATATCTCAGGATCTACTGATGCTACCGACTTGAAATTTGGAATAGTGTTAAGAACCGCTAACCCGAGCTTATAGGATGTAAAAAAAATCTTGTAACTTTTTTACTTTTTTTTTAAAGGGGTCCGTAATGAGACTTTGCAAATTGAAAGTAGGGCTATTATATCGAGTGAGGTATCAAATGAAAGGGCTTAATTTGTAGATTGAAACAGTATTTTTGTATTTTTTTTTTAAATAAGTGGTTTTTGATTTATGGCGAAAAACGTTAAAAAAAATACCGTTCCCCCCCTATTATCTTCGAAGTTACTGAACAGAAAAATCTGTAATAATTACCAATTATTAATGTCATCCTATATATTACAGGAAAAATATAACGGTTTTCCTAACTTGCACTGTTTTTGAGAAATTTGCAAAAATCTTAACACATACTTATTTGCTCCTACTAAACTAATCGCCATGTAGTTTTTCTTGAACTATTCATGTATCTACTTATGAGTTTGTACGGAACCCTCGGTGCGCGAGTCCGACTCGCACTTGGCCGGTTTTTTACCTTCGCATTTCTGGTCAGTGGAGAGTAAAAATCCAAGCATTGTCACCTGTCGTCACATTTTTTTATTTGTCACATGCCGTGTGAGCCGACACCTGACTAACGAGGAAATTATTATGACAGCTAAACTGCCTATTTACGTAATCATAGTTAGAAAACTTTCACGTAACACTCGATTTGGATCGACTTTTAATTTCTTACATTCGTGTCACGCTAAAATTTCCCACGCTCATGTGAACTATTTAAGTGATTACTTTTCAATTGTAGGATACATTATGTTATTTTTCATCACACTTGCTCGAAAATGGTGTCATTACACGTAGGTTCTGCGGGCCGTAAATGGCCTATTACGCCCTAGGGCGTAATGGTTTTCTTTTTAAATTTGAAACGCTGGTTCTGTTTTGCTCTTATTTGTCATGTTCAAAGGAAACGCCGACTTACTTTTTTAACTTTTATCACTGAAATATTTATTTAAAGATAACTGTTATCGCAAATACATGTAAACACATATTTCGGTAACATTAATTAAATGTTTAAATAACGTATTTCTTTATTTTGCAAATATAAAATCAACTAAAATGGCCGTTACCGCTATGGTCTCCGAACGTGACTTGACTTTGTCTATGACTTTGACATATGTCACTAATGTCACTGTCTGTTTTAATATTTTCTTGTCCTACTGGGGCGATTAGTAAGGTTATTTTATTAAGATTTCCTCACAAGTGTGATGAAAAACATTGTGTGTGTCACGGGCGGTAAAGGAATTACAAACTCGTGTTATTAAAGCCCTCGGTTTCACCTCGGGCTTATAACAAACACTCGTTTGTAATTCCTTACTTACCGCCCTAGATACACAATGTACTATTTCGTAATCAAAAGTTCGCCTGTTGTACAATTTATAATTTTCGCTACTTTCTATATACACATATTTATCAATATCAGCTATAGACGCCACTGCTGGGCACAGATACAGGTATATGTAATAGCAGTAATTTTTCTTCCTGTAGGCTTATGATGCTACGCTTTGTCGCGTGATAAATAAATGATAAAGCATCCGTCACGTTCTGACAAATAGTGAGTGAGAGTGACGGATGCTTTATCATTTATTTATCGCGCGACAAAGCGTAGCATACTAAGCCTACTGCAAAAGGTACATCGCGCGCTTGAATGTGTGCATACCGTGTAAGAACGCACTACAGGCAAAGAAATAGGAATGCGTATGAATGCTCCAGTATGGATCGCACTCACACAGACGTGCTATCGCGCGTCTATCGCGCGTCTGTGTGAATACGTGTCCCGCGCCGCGCTCCTAGACTGCCGAAGTTGGACTACTTGTTCGTCTTTATA
This sequence comes from Eudemis profundana, assembly GCA_947034925.1. Taxonomy (NCBI): domain Eukaryota; kingdom Metazoa; phylum Arthropoda; class Insecta; order Lepidoptera; family Tortricidae; genus Eudemis; species Eudemis profundana. Next base: position 3,436,138 of record OX344804.1, on the reverse strand, counting down.
CTTCGGCACAGATCTCGCTCGCAACAGAGTGCGATCTTGTGCAGATCCCATCCACGGGCTCCCGGCCACTGTCGCGAGGTCTTCTGTCTAACGAGTCTATCCACTATATGAAACAAGCATAAAAAAAAAAAAAATAAAAAAAAAAAACATACAGACGAATTGAGAACCGTCCTTCTTTTGGAAGTCGGTTAAAAATAGTGTTTTTATGTGACAAAATATAATAGTACATTACACAACTAGGGTGGTAATATAAAGAAAGGCCGCGATAGCAGAAGTTTGCGGCCCGAGCTGCAAGCGAGGAACGTAAATATGCGATCGAGGGCTTTCTTTATTACCTCCCGTGTTGTGTACAGCATTTTATGTCTACATTTGGCCAGATAGCGGCCAAGTGTGGCATAAAATACTTTATGCCACACCTGGCCATTAAGTGGTTTTTACCGCACGCTCCGCGTACGGAAAAAGCCACTTTCTGGCTAAGTGTAGACATAAAATGATGTACACAACACGGGAGATGATAAAGAAAGTCCTCGATCGCATAATTACGCCCCTCGCTTGCAGCTCGGGCCGCAAATATCTGCGATCTCGGCCTTTCTTTGTTTTATCACCCTATAGTTGTGTAATGTACTACCTATTATGGAAAAACAAAATAGTTTTTTGGGAATTTTTTTGAACTTATTTTTTTGTTGCGGTGCATGTGAGTATAAAAGTATTTTCTCATAATTTCCGTAAAGTAAAAAAAAAATCGAAAGCTACCTGTAATATCATCATATTACATGATAAGTTGTCATTTGGATTAAAACCACCAATTTTATTGTATCCTCACTTTCACTTCTCACAAGAAATTGATCCGACCCGGGTCTTACCTGATGCATAATGCACTATTGTTGTAACGCAAATGCGTTGCACTTTTGCATTGCATAACATTCTCACACCCACACGTGCTTAACAAAAGAAACGTTCTCAATGGCTCTGGCGAATATTTTATACAAAGTGTCATTTTTTCTTTTTTTTTTAATAGTGACCTAATGACTTTGAAAGTATCAAATATCGGCCAGATGCAGCGAAACCCTAGTGGGAAAGATGTACTTAGTAAGAGTAAGGCAGACGTGACTTTGTGGGACTTTCTACTGTAATGGCGACCGCTCGTTGTCATTCGTGGGAACCAAAATAAATAGGTATCACAATACTTAATAAGCTGTTCGCTTTAATTTTAACAGCGATTTGCGTTTACTACTCGTAGTTTCTATTTAATTGCAAGTGTGTAAGTCAATTGCTGGTTAGGTAGCAACTTGCAATATTATGCTACTATTTAACTAAACTTTATGTAGAATCAAAAATGAAACTTTAACACATTCATTGCCAAGAATCCGACATCGGGTTCATTTTGTATGAAAATTTGGGGTTTTGGCAATGAAAGTGTTAATTTTTTTTATGTACCTAATGAAGCATATTGATCTCAAAGAAACGTCTAGCTTACCAGGTACTCAAATTAGAAATGAATCAAGTACTTGATTAATTTCTAATTTGAAACGTAGTTCTCAATTTTATCTGGATTATTGTGTATTTTTTTTTTAATGTGTGATAGACCAGCATTTGACCCAGATCGCACCTGATGTTAAGTGAGAATGAAGCCTAAGATGTGCCATGCATAGAAGATGCCTATTCACTTTCAACTTAAAGAGATCCAAGTCATATTTTTCTGGGAATAAATGGGCGGGAAGAGAGTCCCACTACGTCACACCTGGCCATAAAGTGGCAATAACTACCCGCTACTAATACATAATCACTTTACAGATTCCTTTTCCCTCCCCTCACTCCTCTGTTCAAGTCCTTACTTGCCCCCATAGACGCAATTACCTCAGATGACCTTTTAACTGAGGTAATTGCGTCTATGGGGGTAATGCGTCTTTTAAAGATTCCATTAAATTCGAACTCTTTAAAACTACTTCTACACTACCGGCCTGTAAAGTACAGCGTATACTACAGGCAGGTAGGGTAGAAGTAGTATTAAAGAGTTCGGATTTAATGGAATCTTTAAAAGACGCATTTACCCCGTAGACGCAAATACCCCGGTCGAGCTTAAGTATAACATACCTATACTTTCGAGTATATAAATCCATTTGCGTCTATTTCGCCCGTCTGGTTTGCGGTTTCCACCTTTAGCTTGCCTTGACATAGCGGGCCCAGATTCGTTTATCTCGAACGAGGCTCATACCAGTTGCGGTTTGCGACTCGACTGGGTTAGTAAGTGGATGGACGCTAATTGAAAATTTAAATTTTCAATTATACGCATACGGGATCTAGTAATTATTGCGAATTCTATTACGGTTGTTGCCTTGCGTCAATTCTTAATAATCTCTAAGCTATTTCTGTACTAAATTCGATAAGATTATGTGCGTATTCGATTACTTTTTGAACTTAACTCTTAATTGTTGTAATATCTTTGTTGACTGTATTTTAATTAATCTAAAAACTTGTTATTTTGAGCTGGCACTTTTATACAAAATGCTGCACTTTATAATTTAGATGAAATTACTTATATGTAAATAAACTGATATTAAAATGCAACAGATGGCACTGATATCATTTACTATACCGACAACGGTTCAGATTAGCAAATTCAAATTTGTGGCGAATAAATCCACGAAAAAAAAAGAAAATGAAGAACAACCTGAAATTTCGTAAAGCAGCACTTGAAAGAGACCCTAACGCTTAATAGAATAGAATGAAAGTCAAATTTATTAGGCAGACAGGTAACGAATCAGAACTCCAAATTGGCTCTCGACTGTATCCTTAGCATATATTACTTGAAACCCTTCTGAAGTTAATTAGTCAAATTTGGAGCACGCATAGAGAGGTGATTAAAGGAACACTCATCCCCGGTCCTAATCCCTATTAATTTGGCTTCGAACGTGCATTGGACAATCGAAACTGTTGGACGGACGTTTCAACACGTTCTGTGGTAATCAACGTCCAATTAGACCGAGCGTATAATGTGGATTTTAAATTGTGTGGAAATGTTGGTTTAATGACGTCATTTGAACGTAGGTTGGTAATTTTAGTATTGGTTCTACGTGATTATACGGATTTTGGTTGTGCTTTATTGGTATATGTGCAACTTAATGACGTGGGTACTCGGTATAACGGTCTTTGACACTGGAAGTAATTTCGTCAAAATACGAGTCTTATTTTATAAAGCCTGTTGTCGCCTCGGTAATGATATTTGATCGGATACTAGAAAAGAGGCATAATGAGGCATAGGACAAGAAAATCATAAGAAAGACGCCTGACTGCGTGACAATATACAAGTGCTATTTTGTTTGAATAATAGTATTTTATGCAACAGTTGTATAAGAAGGTTCAAAAAATGCGAATTGCGTGAGTTGCGATACGAGCCGCGAATGCGGCGAGTATCGCAAATAGAGACGCAATGAGCGTTTTTTGACTTAATTATACAACGTTGCATACAATACTTTTTCTACGACAGGTTTTAAAATATAAAATACAAACAAGGCATAACCTGCAAAGAAGGCAAATATGACGTATGACTGTCAGTATGTGTCTATGGTAAACTTTTTATTTTTTAAATGAAGTTGACACGCAGTGAATATATTAAAAATACTTTTGTTTTTATGTTGGCATCAATGAATTTAGTTCAGAAAGTTTCGTTTTTCTTAAAAGCCGTAGGATTTTAATTGTTTGTTAAGTTGGTAGTTGTGCATTTTTACCGTAAAGTTAAAATTGAGCGCTTAATCCTTGACCTAAGTTTAACCTAGATTTAGAAGTCTGTGGTTGCTAGCAATAACGTAAAGTGGCTATAACGACACTAGTGCTGTTATGGGGAATAGAGTATAGACTTCTCTGAACTCATATTATGTATGTTCTTATATTAGTGTTCGTGACCAAGTAAAAGACAGATAACAGTACAGGAGTAGAAAAAATATATTAAGTCATTTAATAGAGGTTACACCTGGCCCCTGTTTCACCACGGCTACAATTGTCAGTGACATATGTCGAGCGACAATTGTCAAGCGACAGGTGACATATTACAATTTTATAAAATATTTTCTATAGAAACTCTTACAAACGTGACAGGCATTTTGCTACAATTGTATGTATTACAATTATGTTGTGAAACGAAATAGTATATTGTGCACCGAGGGTAGTAAGAAGGGAATTACTAACGAGAGTCTATTAGGAGCTAGGCCTTTTAATGACTTGAGTTGGTAATCTCCTTACTGCCCGTGATACAAAAAAACCATAAAAATCAAATAAACTAAACGCACCCGCTAAGAGACAACTTTAACTGTCAACTTTTTCAATATAGTCTTCCACAGATAATGCTAAGAACTGCGTTTAGTTTTTAAACTTGACAGGCAATGCCGCCAGATTGTACCGATTTTTATAATAAAATTTTAAAGTAAATTAATTTGCATAATATAATTGCAAAAATTACTGAAATAATAGTAAAATATACTATATAAGTTTTATATACACTAAAATTGGTTTTGTAGGCAAGTTTTGAAGATGTGAAATAAGCCTTGGCTGATTTGAAACCTCCTTAGTCTGAAATGACGTAGGTAGGTCCTATATTTTAAAACTAAACTCATAACTCCCACGAGTCCCACGGGAGTTATAGATTTTCATACAGTTTTTCCTCCCGTGGGAGTTATAGATTTTTATAACCCAAGGGAGATAAATCGGCTCGAGCTGGTCTATAAGCTCGCGTGTTATGACTTATGACACCCTTTACGAGCAAGTGTGATGAAAATTATTTTTTCGACACATTTGCAGAATTGTAGACATGAGAATGAGGCTGTGTCAAATTGCGTTACAATTGTAGGATTTCGTGGTAGGCACGCGTAGTTCAAAATGGCTCTCCATGCGAGTAGTAGTGACACTAGTGATAGTAATAGTGATATTGATGATTTTGCATATAGAAGAAGATCTGTGACAATAGGCTAGATGACTAAAAAAAACTGTTTAGTCCGTCTGTTACATTATGAAAAAATATTGTACACGTATTTTTTGTTTTGTTTGACAAACAAAAACTGACGAGGATAGAGTGCTTAGAAGTTTCGAGTGACGTCACTCTTGAGTACAAATTGTACTCAAGAGTGACGTCACAAGCCCCCACTCCAGAAGTTTGATGATCTATAACTTTGTCGATTTTTAATATTTTGATAAACCAAAAAATACGTGTCCCATATTTTTCCATAAGCTAACTGACGGACTAAATAGAATTACATATTTTTAACCCAGTCATCATCCCTATTGTCGCACCTGTCGGCGTGGTGAAACAGGGGCCTGAAGGTCAATGTATGAACATTTGGACACCTCAGATAATTCTTACTATACTTTACTTGACTAATTATGGTGTATATATATACTACTATGAATATGGTGGGCTACTAGGCAGGCCACGCATGGAGGGATATACTTAATGATATGTTGGAAGAGATATAGAGAACCAAAGAAGCTGAAAATGGCACGGTGTCAAAAACAACATGAGGGTAAGAGAAAGTAGACCTTATAGTACTTTTGTCAGACCAATGGGTGAAGAATGCCACTCACCACTACGAAAAAAATATTATTTTTTCTCGGAAAAAGTACCTTTGCGGCGACAAAAATGTACGCGTATTGCGCGTAGAAATATGTAGATAACGAGTACTTATAGTTTACATATCACATCCTTAACACAACAAATTGTATGTGACAGGGCAACCACATCCCGACATTGGTCATACAAAAAAATCCCTGGATTGGAAGCCCTAGTGACAGTGATTCTCTTCGTAAGATGAATCTTAGTTTTAATAAAGAAGCTCTTTTGGGTATTTATTACAGTCCCTCAAACCGAGATCGCCTCGTTATAATAGTATGATGGTTGACTAATTTGATCGTACAAATTTGACTTCAATTATTCTGAAGTGAAGCAGAGGGTACCTTTTCCACCCTTTCCCTTGCACACAAGCCTCCCGATTGCATCTAGATAAGAATCCATTCTTGCAGTTAGGGTTCCGTAAGGCGAAACACCCTTATTTTTCAATGTTTCATATTTTACGATCAAAAATACATTTCCTGGACTTGCTGAGCAGATACCTATTCGAAAATATACGTATAGGTAACACCTCTGATGTTGCAGATAGCCATGGGCGACGATGACTGCTTTCCATCAGGCAGCTCGTCCGCTCGTTTGCCACTTATAACATTAAAAAACATAAAAATGTGAATAATGAAAATACTTGCGTAGATTGTTTGATGATTCGTTGCAAATGGTAAAATAAATAGAAGTCAAACTACTTTGCCAGCGAGATAGTAATTGAAAGACGTTATTTTCCATGGAACCCTTCCGCTTGACTTCGATTAGAGCTTAACCATTTTTTGCTCCCTACTCTATTTTGTTTTTAGGGGCCGTTCGTTCCATTTCAATTCAATTGGTAGCAAACGAATTCATCTTTTCGTTGAATGCAGGAAACTGCAGATGAACTTTGCTGATAAAACATTAATCTACAATTTGTGATTATGGGATGGGAATATAATGCTTTTGGGAATTAATTCTGGGGTGGGATTTGAACTGGTTTTACTGTGTTATGATTATTATTTAAATTCAAATACTTTGGCTGAAAAAAGTAGGTAATTGGATTCTGATTACAAAAACAGTGCCTTACCTTAGCAAAATCAACTTTTAGATGAATTAATTAATTTTCACAAATTTTTGTCAAGATATTTAGACCTAGGGTTTAAATAATAAATCTAGTTAGATTACTTATTTATTTGGTACTAATATTTTGCCACGACTTTGTCTTCGTATTTTAGGGCTCATTCATCATTCGCTTGCCCTTTTCCCATTCATTTGGGGTCGGCGCAGCAGAGGTATGGAAGAAGAGGACCTTCCATACCTCTCTATCACCCGTCATCTCAGCGTTTACATCCTTCCTAGCCATATCATCTCTCACACAATCCATCCACCTCTTTCTTGGTCTATCTCTTCTTCCAGAACCTTCGACATTCATACCTATCACTCGTCTTGTCACATGAATTTCATCTCTCCGCATTACATGCCCATACCACGCTAGGCGATGTCCCCGTAACTTTTCTACGATTGGCGCTACTTTCAGACTTCCTCTTATATATTCATTCCTGATTCTATCCATTCTCGTCACACCACACATCCATCTTAACATTCTCATCTCAGCCACATGTAATCTCGTTTCATCCGTCCTCTTTGCGGCCCAACATTCAGATCATTACATGACGACAGGTCTTGTAAGGTTAAGGTTAGGTATTTTAGAGTTCATTATCTTATGAATTTTTTCGTGTGCTATAAAGAATTTTGTATCTTATCGTATTGCATGTTGGTATTAAGGCATTTATGCCACACCTGGCCATAAAGTGAAAAAGTCGCTTTCTGGCCAAGTGTAGACATAAAATGATGTACACAACACGGGAGGTAATAAAGAAAGTCCTCGATCGCATATTTACGTCCCTCGCTTGCAGCTCGGGCCGTAAACATGTGTGATCTCGGCCTTTCTTTGTATTACCACCCTAGTTGTGTAATATACTATTATATTACAGAACCAAAACGAAAGTAATAAAATTTATTACAATAGTTATATGAGCGTATTTTAGTTATCGTTACCAGTTTGACGAAGCTATATATCATAATAGGTATTTTAGCGCTTTTCATTATCGTGACCAGTTTGACAAAGCCATAGTAATATTCGACCATGTAAGATGTAAATTTACATAGTGTCCTGTTTTACATCATTGTCATGCACATAACTTACCACTATCTTTCGCAAATCTTCTAAATGAGTACAAAATGATGTCATGTTCCAACTTACTTATTACTAAGAAATTCACCGTAGGAACGCAAACATGGCTCGCATTTAGAACCTTATCGTTCTCAAGTAAATCCGACAGCCATACAAAAGCTTGGATAAACTTGGGGGTTGGTGAAACGGCATGGTTCTAAAGTGTATGTTCGTCGAGTGTTCGCGTCGTGACGCGCGTGAGCATATCTAGTGGCGCCATCTCACGACCGCTTGTCAAAATCAAAAGCGTTCACATACTAACTAAAATATTTATCTTGTACTTTTTAAATTGGTTATAGTCATATTTTCAGATACTTGACAGTACCTAACTTATTCAGGCAAGTTATGAAAACTAGTAATAGATAGGTTAGGAATAACACTAAAATCGCAGCAGTAAGAATTGTTAAAAAATTGAAAAGTGACAGTTTTTTTATGTAAGTACTTAATGGGAAAGGCAAACGAGCACACAGGTCACCTAATGGTAAGTGACTTTTGAGGCCCATGGACATTTGCAATCTTAATATTACAAAAAAAAATCTGAAACAATGATTTCGAAAATTATTGACATGACTTGGAATTGAACTGATGTAATAATGATTTGCACCTGTTGAACGCATCGCAATCGATTTTGAGAGTTCAATTTAGTGTTTACAAAAAGAGGAAAATAATATTTCTTCCTTATAATTATCATCATCAACCAAAACCATTGCTGAACATAGGTTCCCCCAAAGATTTCCACAACGAATCGTCACGCTTTTTGCCTCGATTGGCTGTCAGCAACCTTAATCAGGCTGTTAGTACAAATTATTGAGTATGAGTATCATCATTGAAATTTATCTAAACAACCAAAAATACCGTTCGAGATAAAATAGCATACCGGCACAGTTGAAGTACCGTATTCTCGGCAAATTCTATGAAACACTATAATTATCGACACTCAATTAGGCTATTTTGATGCTAGATCATAAAAGGTTGACACGATGTTCCTACAAACGAATTTAAACCTTACCAGCACTTATTAGAGCACCTTTTAGAGTGACTAGGTAGTCTAGATAATAGCCCACTTTCCTTCATAAAGTGGTATTCGGTTAGCAACGTACATTGTTTGTTCTCTCTCGAGCGACATACTCTATACTGATTTAACAAAAGACGTACCTCCGTATCAAACTTATCTGACTTATGACCTTTTTGACAGGGAAGGTAAATCACAGTAAGTGTATATGAAATTTATAGGTAGTAAATGCGTTTTGGTGCTAGGACTGTATAGTTAACTTGTAAGTTTAAAGACAAATGGGTGCTCTCACGAATCACGATGTTAGTCATCCTTTTTAGTCGCTTGTGAATTGTGTTGTGGGGAAAAATAATTATCACATGTCAAAGAAAGCTGTAAAGCATTAATTTTTGTTATATATAGGCAAATGAATTGTTATAGTGACTGTGTGGGTTTAGAGTCTAAATTGATGAAGTGGTTGACACAAGTATAAATAGCATTGATCATTATCATCATCATCATTTCAGCCATAGGACGTCCACTGCTGGACATAGGCCTCCCTCATACATTTCCAATTAGTTCGGTTGGAAGCAACCTGCATCCACCGTGAGCCAGCAGCCTTAACCAGATCATCTGTCCATCTTGTTGGTGGACGTCCGACGCTGCGCTTGCCGATTCGTGGTCTCCATTCGAGAACCTTTCGGCCCCAACGGCCATCTGTTCTACGTGCTATATGCCCTGCCCATTGCCACTTCAACAAGCTTATCCGTATAAAATTGATATCATCATTCAATCTTGAAACGCTGCTAAACATAGGTCTCCCATAAAGACTTCCACAGCGAACGGTCGCACACTTTTTGCCTCCATCAACTTCCGGTTCCGGCGACCTAGGGGCCGACCGACGGTTCTGTTGAGATAATATTAGAGTGTATCTAATATCATAACTGTAAAGCACATACATAATTATCTAGCAATCTACCTAGTAGGTACCTATTAGAGAAAAAAAACCGGACAAGTGCGAGTCGGACTCGCGCACCGAGGGTTCCGTACAAACTCGTAAGTGGCTACGTGAATAGTTCAAGAAAAACTGTATGGTAGTTAGTTTAGTAAGAGCAAATAAGTTTGTGTTACGATTTTTACAAATTTCTAAAAAATGGTGCAAGTTAGGAAAACCGTTATATTTTCCTGTAATATTTAGGATGATGTTAATAATTGGTAATGGTAATTATTACAATTTTTTCTGTTCTGTAACTTCGAAGATAGGTAATAAATGATATTTTTTTGAACGTTTTTCGTCCTAAATCAAAAAGTACATGATCAAGAAAAAAATTAAAATGGATTTAGTATATACAAATTAAGCCCTTTTATTAGATACCTACTCCATTTGATACATACAATAGCACAACTTTAAATTTTTGACCTCCCATTTCGGCCCCCTTTAACAAAAAGTAAAAAAGGTAAAATATTTTTGTGTATCTGGTAGGCTCGGGTTAGCGACTTTTAAGACTATTGCAATTTTCAAATCGATAGCAGCAATAGTTCCTGAGATATCTGACTGTGACAGACGGACAGACAGACAGTCACACGATAAGGCTGGTTTACCATTTTGGTACGGAACCCTAAAAACAGGCAAAATAAAAAGGTAGAATTTAATTATTAATCTCTCGAGATGTCACGTCCCCTTGAAGGTAGTTAAAACTTGTTACATTCGTTAACAAGATTAAGTATACTTATGTCTTGTCAAAGTTAAGTAGATCCTTCACTCTCATCAAGATATAACTCATTTCATAAATCAAAGAAAGTACCTCTATGCCTCAATGGTCCCTTGAAAAGACACACTTAGAAATGCAATACTGCGTTGAAGCAAAGTCTTAATAACTTTGGAGATGAGTATGGACTTAAGTCCTTTTGTTTGTTAAGTGGATAGGCGTCCCCTCTAATAATCTCATAAAGTAAATGCCAGAATGTCGCATCAGCATTGCAATTTTATTTGTAGGGTCCCCTATGACAGCGGCTGGGCAATAAAATACTATGACATTATCGTTCAGTTTCTGTATACCTGTGGCACAGAATAAGTAATAGTGCTACCATGGACCATTAAAACAGAGGACTGAAATACTGTGTCACGTTTGCAAAGTTGAATAATTGTAAATAATATAATTATTTTACCAAGCTTATACATACATAGATGGCGTTGTAAATTCGGGGAACAGCTTTTTGTATTTAGAATGACAGTCCTCTTGTTTTAATGGTCCTTGGTACTACGTATAGAAGTTTCTCACAAAAGATAAAGATAAGATAAAGGAAACGCGTGCTCTTTCTGGTCGCTGGCTAAGCACCCCCGGAGGGACTAGATTTGGTTTTAGTAGCACCGCGGCGAAATCGCGGAGTGGGCTAGGAAAATTTCTAGTAGACCACCATAGGCAGGAGCCCTTGGTGCTCACCAAGAAAGTACTAGAAAGTTTCCTGATCAAGTTTTCTTAGTAGGGCTCCAGTTAGGAAATTGACGACTAAAATTTCCACTTAGGTGCTCATCTGAAACACTACAAGTTGAACTGCTTTGAGAGAAAATCGTCGCGGCTAGTACCTACTTACCAGATAGTAAGACCCCAACTTGGCTAGGACTGCTACACAAGCTTACCAAGCTAATAGTTGTAGTCAAGGTTAAATACCAAGGAGCTTCAAATAAGTAGCCGGACGGTGCATCACTAGTATCACTACAAACAACGGAAGCACGTCTAATCGGTCGGCTACCTATCTGTGTGTGCTGCTCGCAATAGGAAAAAACAAGTTGATGTGTACGTGCGGCTCGTAAGTACAAGCAGCCGGCGCATTAGAAATGGCATCAGTTCTCTGTTGGCGAGCCTTCGTCCGGCTATTTATTTTAAGGTCCTTGTTAAATACAAAATATCTTCGTTGGCCGACTGAATCAGGCGTGGACTCCTTGATTTGCTGCGCGGCCTTGAAGCCCCCGCGAAGGGGCTTTAGCCAGCGAGCAGAAAGAGCACGCGTACCACGCGTATGCGATAGAGAGAGACGGCCGGATCCGGTGCGTTCCATCCGGTGGTCAGATCCGAACGACAGTTTTGTTAGAGAGAGTGTAGAGAGTTCTGTATCTGTACACATCACACTCATCCACACTCACTTCATCTACACATACTATCACTCATTCTGTGTATTTAACCTTGACTAGGTTAAATACAAAACATCTTCGTTGGCCGACTGATTACGCTTTGATTGCGTTATAGTGGTTGTCGATAACCGCCGCTTCTTTAATATCTAGCCAGTATTGTTAGCAGAACCCTCATATCCGCCATAATCATTTCACTGCACTTGCACAGCGTCACCGATCTATTTTCCAAATGTCTGCGAAATGAAATGACATGCCATGGTTATGACAAACGTCGAAATGCAATTTGTCAAAAGCGTTTCCGTGTAGCTTTCCGCCACCGCCTTGGCGTCTTAGCTGTATAGATAACTTTGTGAGATACACTGACAGTTCACAGCTTCACACCCAAAACACCACAACTGACCAACGCAGATACTTCCAAAATCGACTTTCCTGCGCTGTAATTAAGTCGAAAATCGGTGAAACTATAGTGGGCTTCAGATGTTCTAAGTTTAGGAAGAGCACCCTAGTGTTGCACCCTAATCGAATCGCACGCATGGTGCGCTCGGGGGGTCTATATCGATTGGCATACAATTATTAGTCCTATCGTTGTGTCGCATAACCTCTTTTGTCCTAATAACGTTTGGCCTACACTTTGTTCCGCATATTTTTGATTGTCCGAAATTGTTGCTCCTATTATCGTTTGTCCTAAATATTATTTGTCCTATCGTTTAATGTGGCTAAGATTCTAATATCGAATGATTTATGTGCATAATTGTAGTGTTCCTAATATTTTATGTGTTAAAATTGTTTTTACTACATGTCATTAAGCATAAATCTTGATGATTTTTTGCAAGCAGAGTTTTCAAACGTTAAAAGTTCATTTTTTGTTGGGGGACGCAGTTCAAACCTAACCTAACCTACTTTTCTGACAGCAGTTCGTTTTTGAACCTAACCTAACCTAACCTAACCTACTTTTCTGACAGCAGTTCGGTTTTGTTGGGGGACGCAGTTCGAACCCTAACCTAACCTAACCTAACCTAATTGAACTTGTGGTTTGAGTTTTTTTTTAATGCGGGGGGCTTCGCCCCCCGAGCCCCCCTTGTGGGGGGCTCCGCCCCCCGTCCCCCCTTTTCGTTCTACGCCCTAATAATTTACCCAAGCAGAAAGGCTTTATGGGCTGCTGTAAAAATATTATTTATGGTTTTGTATAATATTATTAGTATTTGTGTATAGTTATGACTCGCAGTGGCGTAGCGTCGTGCCTAACCGAAATCTGACCTGCCTGAAGGTAGAATACGTAACGATTCTGACTTCACGCCTACCATAGTTTACTTTAGGAGCTATAAGTGTAGCCAATTTAATAATAGGCAAAATCATTCTTAGGACAATTCATGTTAAGAATATTAAGCTTTAGGTAATTAGATTTTAGAGTTATCAATATTAGGGCAAACTTGCTTTAGAATTTTAAATGAGTATGCGCAAAAATTATTAGGACAAACGAGTAGTATGCCATTCAACAGTATGCCAAACTTTCTCGGCCAAACATTTTTAGGACAAAAAACGTTATGCGAAACGACAGGCACCCGCGCTCGGGACAGACCCCTATTCCATCCGCTAGGGGTTCCATTGCGAAATATAAATACGCCTAAATCAAACGGCCCTTTAATTGGACCCTTTTTTCCGGACGTTTTTGGGATTACCTAATTCACTATTGTTGGAGTTTGTGGCGTATGAAAGAACGTACTTTTGTAATTAATTAGGGTGGGATATTTACTTTTCATTTGGTAAAGTGAATGCACTGTCATGGTTTCTGTTGGTCGTGTTTGCATGCGAAGTTATGACATAGAACACGAATGAAATACAATTTTTGCAATTTTTTTAGGATAAACGTAAGTTCTGTATTACTCCTATTGAATGAAATGGGTCATTCGAGCGTTTGTTCCGCGTCACTTTCGTGGACACCTTTTCGCCGAAATTCGTGTAGCTTTTGATGGGATATCTGACTATTCATCAGAAGTCCGTGGTCTCTACCAAATAGTTCAAAATGCCACAAAAATCTTCAGGGATTTCGTCAAAAACGTAAGTGAGGCGGTTGAAACGCTCGACCCAAATGACCCAAATAGGTACAGATTGAATATGTTTTGTAGAAAATTTTAATTGTGCTTAGATCGGCTGAAAAACCCATTGTTTAGTTAATATTTGATTATGAAACTAGAATCGGATATTAAATTCTTTACTGTAAAAACGTACACTTATCATTTATGAACAAACGCCCCGGTACCGCATTCCTACAATATATTTAGCACATTTTCGAAACCTAAATATACCAAATATACGAGTACCAGGTTTCCAGAAATACATCCTACTAAATCATATAGTTTCTAGAGTAGCCTAAGATTTTATAATCTATTGTTACGGGAATGTGGTAAGTCACAAATCTGATAAATCAAGATTCTGGTATTTCAAAAAACGTCGTATTTTGAGAATGCGGTATTTTGAGCACAACGGTATTGTGTTGCAAACGGTAGCCAACAAAGGCTAATCCAAAACAAATTGCGCCAATTCCTACATTTCCAAAATCATTATTTCATCATAAATCCCGCCCGTCTAGCAGCACACTTTCTCGTGTCTAATCAGACCCTAAGCCTAAACCTATTGAAAACTCCGCTTTATCTGCTTGTAATAAAGTATATAATCGGTTGACAGGAGTGGGATATAAAGTAGGGTACACACGTGACCAAGGATTGACAGCCAACGTTTTGTATTCGATACGCCCGACTGGAACGAATTAGGTTCAGTAGACTTCAGAACTACGCAGTCAAACTAGCGCCTAACATAATTTGACCCGAGATGTAGTAATAAAGTTCGTAATCTGAGGTCACGCTGCTGTGGTCGTTCAAAGTCAAAGTGATAAGCGGACCGACATATTTGGACCCACAATTTTGACCCTATTATTGATAGTTCACGGGTCTTATTATATTAGGAAAGATATTGACAGTTAAGTTTTGAATTACCCTGCTATGCTTTAGTATAAGACTAAGTGAATCAAGCCCCAATATTTATAGATATACATATTAGCCAATCGTGACCAGAAGAGATTTATATACCTATAAGTAAACTTCCAGACCTCTTTATTTTCTAATTAGGAAACTGTTAACTTCCTAACTATGTATGGTGAACATTGTGTCCGGAGATAAGCGGACTCCTGGTCGAGATTTTTGAACGTTTGTCTAACAATAATAATTGTTAAATTGCCATCTATTTACACTACAATTTAAACAATTTCCAGATTTTTTCGTGCACTTAGACTCAATTCACCGACATATTTATTACTACTATTCCAATTTTACAACTATTCTTACCTACTTTTAATATTACCTTAGCAACATTATCATCAGCCAAAAAATATTGTCGGAAATAGGCTTTTCTCAAAAATTACCACCATTGCCAATGCCTTGCGTCGACTGAACTCCGACGAATTTAAGACCTCAAACGTCCTATAATTAGGAAATGGTGTATGTTTCTGTATCAACAATATTTTCTAAAACCACGTCTTATTACTCAAAGCATAGTTTCCCCGTCAATACAATACTAAGTTATATTCCTATTAGCCAATATATTATAAAACATCGTCTTATACGAAACTAATTCACCGCGTGTCGATGAGCGGCCATAAAAATCGTCTTACGTCCATTTTAATTCAATATATTACCGAAATTATTTCGAAAGCTCAGCTATACTGTTTTCATACATTACTCCGTGTATAATAAATCCCGCTCAACGTCTGCTTACGGTGGCTGGTGAAGTATTTTTTAATAATTTAATAAATTCCGCCCTTTTACTTGGAACACGATTTTCTATATTTGATGCACCTGCTTGCTTGCAACGATCTATTACAGCTTTATGGAATCGATGACGTTAAAGACAGAATCGTGAGTGAAGATTTTGGAAAAGTCAGATTTTTTTAAATCCTAAATAACAGCCGCATTATTCTTTGCACAATCGGTTTTTAAATTGTTTTTAATTCATAATTAAAGCTTACGAATGGAACTATATAAGTTTCATTCGTACCGGTGTTTGTCTGTAATGAAATCTTGCAAGTTCAATTTGACCCCTTCCCGATTTCTGATTGAACTGAAATTTTGCAAGAATATGTTAATCAAATGACACTGCAATATTGTATAAAAAATACAGTTGGCAATAAAAGCTTGTCTCAAAATAGTACATTGTGTATCAAGGGCGGTAAGTAAGGAATTACAAACGAGTGTTTTTTACAAGGCCGAGGCGAAGCCGAGTAATGTAATTCCTTTACCGCCCGTGGCACACAGAATGTTTTACATCACACTTGTGAGGAAATCTAATTAAAATAACCTTACTTAACCTAAATAAAATTGTAAAACTGAAAGTGACATTAGTAACATAATATCCATAGATAATGAGAATGAAAAGTCACGTTCGGAAACCATAGCGGTAAAGACTTAAAATGGTTGATTTTATATTTGCAAAATACTGAAATGCACTATTTAAACATGGAATTAATGTTACAGAAATATGTGTTTACATGTATTTGCAATAACAGTTCTCTTTAAATAAATATTTCAGTAATAAAAGTTAAAAAGTAAGTTGGCGTTTCCTTTGAACATGACAAATAAGAGTAAACAGAACCAGCGTTTCAAATTTAAAGCCCTAGGGCGTAATGGTCATTTACGGCCCGCAAAACCTACGTGTAACAACACCATTTTCGAGCAATTGTGATGAAAAAGTATTTTATGACAGAAACTTATTTTCCTATTAGCATTATTACCTGTGCTAATAGAATTTGCGATTAAAATAGTGAAAGTAAATATTCTGAAAAGACATTTCTTATTAGGATATCTGTAACTCCATTAATCGCAAAAATAAAAAGTGACAGCCTGATGAACTAAATTCGCTATAACTTTAGAACACGCTACTTATGAATACTGTTAAATTTGGTCTAATTTAAGCATAACAGTGACCGATGTTATGCAGAAAGAGACCAGAGGCAAGCTTTGTCTACTTAGATTATATAATTTACGCAGTTAAGCAGAATATAATCCAAGTATACGAAACTTGCCTCCGGTCGCTTTCTGCATAACTATGGTCCTAATATAACACTAGGATCGTTGCAATTAGAATTTTACTCATAAAATACCAAATGAATATACGACAGACATCTGAGTGTTTGTTACTGTCCCAGTAGTGGCCATCTTGAATGACATTAGCAATAGAGGTGAAACCAGGGTGTCAACTATTGGGCATAAGGGTTTCAAAAACTAGGACGTTTACCTTTATTTCTTGGTTACATAATGTAATGGTATTTTTTTTCTTATGTCTTGATAAATAAACTTACAATAATACCTTTAAGAAAATAAATACATAACGATGTATGTACATTTATACAGTAACTCTGAACTCATACACATCTAAAATTTTAGGTCCATCAACGTAAGCACTACGTAGCGACTTTTTATTGTGTCAAAGCTTACTTTTATCTCGTCCAATATGAATTTAACATCACATTTTACTTTCAAATAGCCTTGCATTGTAATAAAACGGTTTGTATTTCCTTTTCGTCGCGTAATATACAGTAGCCGGCTACAATTTTCATACTCGTAGAGACATTATTTAAGTTAAGTACGATACACACAGATTGCAGATCCGCGCAGCGTATCCATCCTGAATACATCATTCCAGAAGAAAACGGGATCCGGGGTCCCAAATAATCCCAGGATTTGAAGCCCTACGGGACCCGTTGGGCTATTAAAAACAAAACAACAATTTTAGGTGACCTTAACCAGATCGCCGAGTCATCTTGTGGGAGGTCGAGCCATGCTGGCACCACAGACCACTAAGCCTGGTCTGTGTATGGCACTTTCGATTCTTGGATTCGAGAACCTTTATGTTCCATCAACCATCGGTTCTTTGATATATGCAACCCAATGCCACGTCAAATTGCTAACTCTGGCAGCTTTGACGGTCACCTTAGTTCTCCTACAGACTTACTCATTCATTCCTGATTCGATGTAAAGAGACTCTGAGCATAGCTCCATGCAAACTTGAACGTGAATTTTAAATTCTTATTTTCTCATCACTAAACTGCACTGACCCCGCCCGTTGTATGAGTCGTACTTAATCAGACGATTGTAATTTTCCGCCTGAGTGCAATGGGGTCTAAGCTGCGGTTTTTGGGTTCTGTAGAAGATGGAAAAACCTTGTGTTAAACTGTTTTATTCCTACTACGTTGCAGCTACCGTTTTAAAAATGAGACATATTTATACCGTGACAATAAAAACTTATAATTAACATTTTTCTTAGGGGTTTGTAACGTCCTCTTTTTCCACTAAGTACTTATGATAAGTAATGGTCCTCTCTAATCTGTTAATGGTGCTCCCATATTGGCTGTTATAAATGTTATATAACGTTAAAAAACACGATAACATTCACTAACATTTCATATAACTCATAGTAATTAGGTATGACATGTTCGATAACAAATGTTTTATAACGTTATATAACACTAGCATTTACATTGCGGTTCCGCCCGCGCTGTTCCTATATCTGTCCCAAGGGAACTCTTTACCAGGATATAAAGTATCCCAAGTTTCAATTCAGGACTTGGTCTACTTGCTTGCCAAATTTCAGCTCAATCCATCCAGATGTTAGCCCGTTATTTAGTAACAAACATCCAAACATCTTCACAAACTTTCACATTTATAATATTCGTGTGATGATTTAAAACAGCCAATGTGGGAGCACTATAAGAACCAGATTAACTAACGGAAATAACATGAATTTAGCCCGTAGTCATGTAAAGTATACGTCCTAGTATTTAACACGTTAATGCCCAATAATTGACACCCTCCTGTTATCTCTAGGTACTGCTAATAAAATGACTTAACATTAAAGATGGCAGCTACTGAATATTGTCAGACTTTAAGTATATAAGTCAACTATTGCAAATACCGTTATATTGCATATAAGGTATCTTTTGAGATTGCTTTGTATATGTATAAGCCAATTGTGTTGGATCACATGAAAAAAAACTTAGCATATCTCCGGCTCGCACTTGGCCATTTTTTATGACGTCATTACCTGAAGGAAGCGGGGCAAACAGAGCCTCGAGCTTGCGGTCAGAGCTCCATTTAAACTGTTTATTGCAAATAACAGCTGCTTTTTTACATGTTACTAGTTTTTTATCCTCTCTCCCTTTGAAAATGAACCAAGTATTATTAATCTTAAGGTCTACATTACAAGTAGCATTATGATAGATATATGACGTTCTAGATAAGTCTTATGTACTCTTTAGGTCGATAAGAAATCAAGGTAAGCTATCATTAAAATAGCAATTAATGTTAGGATGTGGTCCGATGATAAGCAAATATTTGTAATTGCTTTATAAGTCTACTTTGATGTTATATAACTAATTATAGAATGGTAGAGGATATCCGTTATTGGGTTTCCCTTATAAGATCACTTAGTTGTCCGTATGTCTGTCTGTCTGTCCGTCTGACAAGACCCTTTATCTCGGGAACGAGTTGAGGTATTGAGTTGAAATTAAAACCATATTCTCAAAGTCTATGGTCCTTTGAAGCTGTGAAAAATCAAGCTTCTAAGTTAACGTGAAAAAAAGATACGACCGTTTATGCCGTAAAAAACGTAAATTTCGACACTCTCAAGAAAACCAAAAATCAATGGGTGGTTTTTGTTGAACTAGAACTATGAAATTTGATAAGTAATGCCGTCTGGTCATAGTCAATTACAGGAAAAAAATCTGAAAACTTATACATTTTTAATCAAATAATTTAAAAAATTTGACTTTACTAAGGGAATCAAAATTTATAGGGTACTTTATTATATGTACCTACAAATTTGTACGGAACCCTCGGTGGGCGAGTCCGACTTGCACTTGTCCGGTTTTTTAATCTGTCTACTATTTAAAACTCGTGTACACGTTGTCACGGTGTGACAACCCGCCGCGTCGACAAAAAGACAAAATAACTCGCATTCTCATCTTACCTCACGAATACTTCAATATTAAACCCCGGTGGTAGCCAATCTGTCAAACTATCGATCTTATCTCGCTGCATACTTAAAAGTCGCAAAAAACACTAAAGGGTATTAAAAATAACACTTCATTTCGGGAATACTAAGAAAACAAAGGCTGCGCAGCAGGAGGTGAATCTGTCACTCGATCCCGGCTACTGTTCATGGATGCTAAACAAATGCAAAACGCAACAAGACCATAACTTGAAACGTTCTTTTAAGCTCTTTTTCAGATAAACACCCTACTCGTTCCAATATCCCTGAAACTAAAAAGACGTAAGTACGTATGCACTCCTTGAAACATAGGTTGTTTTATTGGATTTCGATGGCGTGCACTATCGAGTTTCGTCTCAATAGATTGAACATGACTTCTGAGTTGCTAACTCAAATTAGATGACAGATCAAGCATACTGATGGCGTGGTCTGACGGGTTATAAAATCGGAGCAAAAAATTATGTTTCAATAATGATTTGACGTCCCGTTCCTAAGGTGACTCGAGTCAAAGTGACACGTACTCACACAGACGCGCGATAGCACGTCTGTGTGAGTGCGATCCATAGTGGAACATTCTTATGCATTCTTAAAACTTTGATTGTAGTGTGTTCGTACACGGCGCGCACATATTCAAGCGCGCGATGTACCTTTTGTAGGAAAAAAAATTACTCGAGTTGCTCGGTTATCTATACAAACCAAAAGGGTGTTAATTATCCATTTTAACAACATCTGATCAAGATTTGTTATAATTCCAAAGGCCACAAATACATGCAATCGGCACCATTACTAGTAGCATCATCTAAAACAAAATTTTTTTTTTGTCTTTTTGAGACACACCCTGCCACTTTTAGGGCCAAAGTGCATAGGCATCTATTGGCTGCGCTTGCTCCACTGTAGCACAGTAAAGCATTTTTTCTTGTTACAAAAGGTACATCGCGCGCTTGTATGTGTGCGTGCCGTGTACGAACGCACTACAAGCAAAGATTTAAGAATGCGTAAGAATTCTCCAGTATGGATCGCACTCACACAGACGCGCGATTTGTTCGTCTTTATACTTTGAATGTTGGCTCTACCAATGCTTGATACGCATGATAAAAGCAAACCCATTTAATGTAAAAGAAGCATATCGACCTTCAATGTTCTGGAAAATTCAAGTCTTCTAACAATGTAATAAAAATTACGTAATTTGTAGTTAGACTTTCAGAATCCAGTTTCTACTTCAAACTCTCACTTTTTTTTCCACAACAAAAGAATAACTAGCTGTTTTAATGACGTGCAAAAACAGCCGTGGCAGTAGTTTAGCAGCAATCAGGCGCAATCATGGCACTAGGCTACCTGAGAGCGGATTCTGAAACTCATTTGCGGTTAAAGATTATGATCTTTTTCTGTAACGCTACTGCAGTGACCATGTTGTGTGTATAGTTGACTTGAGATTTATACATTTTATATTCGTGGTGGTTAAGGTCGGAAGTTGATGGGGGTATAAAAGTGCGTTCGTTATGGAAGTCTCTGGGCCTATATTGAGCTGCGGACGTCTCCACGTTGAAATTATGATTTTGACGATTTCGTCACTCCTATCTAGGAGTTGGTACTCTATGGTACTGTAGTTACCGGTTAGGTATAACAAGTTTGAATGTTGAAAAAATTACCTTCTTCATAAGAACGCAAATTTCAGACTGATCTTTATATTATTCAGTGAGGCGATGGATGCCAAGGAATCAACTGTGCCATTGTAATATTTAAGTATTGTTATTTGCTAGTTATAAGTATCCTGACGCATTGGATCGTCTGTAATGTCATGGTTACTCAATTAAATAAATAAAATAAAATAAAATAAAATTATCTTGTGAGTGCTGTGTTTAGTTTTAAGCAATTATTTCGGCAGTGCGCTATGAAACCAGTGCGGCACCCAAAATATTTTATGAGGCTCTTGGTTTGGTCTAAGATTCCCTTAAACACAGACGAACGAGAGCTGGAGGCCTAAGTCGGTCAGACTAGTACCATGCAATATTGTATAGAAGCCAATTACAGTAGGTAAGGGGTTCAACATAGGTTGGAAGTTTGTATGGAAATCCCATCAAGAATAAGTAGGTACCGCTCGTATTTAAAGAAACTTATTTACTACATCGACTCAGCGACCAAAATAGGATATTGGCCTCCGACACATTTAAGGAACTACTCAATTTTTTTTCAAAGAACCTTTATACAAAGTTGTATCTGTTGGTAAACTAATAAATCAAAAGAACTGTTTAACTGGCACCCGCCATTACTGCCCAGCTC
Source organism: Eudemis profundana (assembly GCA_947034925.1). Classification (NCBI taxonomy): domain Eukaryota; kingdom Metazoa; phylum Arthropoda; class Insecta; order Lepidoptera; family Tortricidae; genus Eudemis; species Eudemis profundana. The sequence goes on along the minus strand of OX344804.1, from coordinate 3,413,883 downwards.
CGCTCGAGCGGCTCTGCGGTCGCGGTGGAAGCCACGCGGCCATTGACAAGCCTATTTAGATGTCTACCTTTTTTATTGGGGTTGGTGTTTTGTCTATTTATCTCGTCGGTGTCCACTGATCGATGTCTTCTATACGATTAATTTAGTATGTTATATCACACGTCGAATACAGTTTATAAATTAAGTTTGAGATTAATTAGCCATTTGATGGCGTCGTCGTTGAGGTTGGTCGGATTTTCGGCGGGGCCCATTATGTGCCGCGTTAGAGGACAGTCTTTAATAATGTGCTGTATGAGGCTTGTATACGATTATTGCCCCACTCATCTCAGTAGCAGGAGTGGTTCACTCCGCGATTTCCAAATTTTGCGCCTCCGGAGTGGCTTAGCCAGCGATCAGAAGCATGCGTTATGCGTTCACACTGGTCTGTTGCTCTCTTTGAGCAATCAGCAAAAAGTCAAAGTGGCGGTGGCTAGTGAACCTACCGACAGGTTTGTAACCTGGTCCAATTCCTACCCAAGAGTCAGTAGGATTCGTAGGTCAAGTCAGGTGCTAAAAAAAAAGCGTTCCGTCCGGTGCTCGGCCTCGAACGTCCACTTTCACTGTCTACTTTCAGTTCTTCTATTTCCTGATTTCAGTTCCTCTACCTCCTATTTTTCATTATCTGCATTCATTCTCTTCGCTATTCTACTTTCCATTTTTCCTTGCTCAAAATATCCCCTACCTCAGTTACATTGGTATATTTCTTACAGCTACCGCTTTCTGATTCTACTAATTACTAAATAGGTACTTAATTCTTACAGCGTTTCAACCACTTTGACTTTCCTGATCGCATTTTTAACCATTATCCTGTAAATTTGTGTTGCTTTTTCGGCCGTTTTGTTAAATACCTGAACCTACCAGGTTAATGACGTCATCATGAAAGTGAAAGTGGTTAACACCCTAAAAAAGTATCCAAAGGAATTCGTTTATGATTATGAAAATCCGAGTCTCATCAAAGACCAACGACACGGTATACGGTAGTTTTTCTCCGAACAAAAGGTACATCGGGAGGGTGCATGTGTGCGCGCCGTGTACGGACGCACCACAGCCACCACAGGCAAGCATTTGCGACTGCGCGTGACTGCCACAGTATGGCGTTTACTCATACAGACGCGCGTCGTGCGCTGTGTAAATACGTGCGTGTCGCTCCTAAATGGCCGAAGTCGTACTACTTACTTGGTTGTCTTTATACTTTGCCGACGAGCTGGCAGCTTCCTCGCTCAACGCATAGCCTCACAATCCAGCGAGGAAATGCTGCCATCATCTTCGGTACCATGCTGCAAGGGCCATTTTGTGATTTGTTTTAGTTTATAGTATATTTAATTGTAATTAAGCTCCGTGACTTTGTACTATTTTTATGAAACTACATTGTGAGACATGTCCGGATACAATAAAAAAGGATGGCAATGTATAAAACAAAATGTGCATAAAAAAAATGTAGGTATGTGCTTAGTCTGTGCCCAACTCTATACATACATATACCTTTTTACAGTTCAAAAAATACTATAAGAGAAATCAAGAAGACATAAGCCTGTATATTGAAGCCCAATAAAGCGAGGGACAATATGAATAGACATTATACCATCCCAAGCACGACTTTCATTGGTCTCGATTTACAAATTCAATTTAAGTCCCCCGGTGACCTACATGATTTTAAAACGCATATTAAACAGCCGTAAGTCCCCCTTTGTGGTATCAATTCGACCGATTCTCCACGGTCACGTAAGCGAGCTTCAATTGTATCCGATTTAGAACCAGATAGACCAAGAGACAGTTATAAGAAACTACTCTCGTTGAGTATGAGAACTATGGCATACAAATACGTGTTGTTTGATGGGGCTTAATTGAATTTAGTTTGCTGAGTGTTTTTATGACAGAAAATCAAATAGACTACTATTAATGATGGTTAAGAAACCAAAAATAGCCTACCAGTTTGTTACAATTTAAAATCATAACGTTGAATTAAAAGAAATAGATGACTTGTCAACATCCCATAGAAATTCATATATTTTTTTAAAGTAAATATGCTAACAATATACATATATATAATTTGGCCTTTTTAATCACGCTTTCCAAAAATACCACATTTTTATTGCAACAGTTTTCTGAAATAGGTTCTACATTACGACATTATCAGAATACTGAGCGAAAATTACTAATTTAGCCTCGATTTTTCATCTGTGAATACATATAATGGAGTCGAATATACGATGTTAAGTACTTTAAAATTTAATAGGTATTTTAAAAAATGTTTTTTTTTAATACTAAGCAATGTAAAACGATATACTAACACTTGCAAACGAAAAGATAATTACTCGACGATATTACATTTTCTCATCAGTCTCTTGGTATAAAAGCTTTGACTACATGAGACATTGAATTTTTATAGTACGCTTTATCACGTATAAATGAGACTGTTAAAGTTATGGTTCCGAGATTAACTTTACGAGGCGGGCCTATTAAACGTATTGCCACAGATAAAATAGTGTAAGACAGGAACCTCCACATAACCAGAGGCCGGGATTTTCTTGGCAAAACAAAAGACTATAGCAATCAAACTAGTTTTAGAAACATATTTTTATCGATATCGATAGTTGTGTAGTAGTAGAAAAAAACATTCCTCCAAATAAAAAAAATATATAATACTAAATTTTACGTGCAAAATCTTACCAAACCTCAACATCACACCAATTACAATGAGTTTTATAAATTTGCTTCCTTGGCATCCAGTAAAGTTGAACGTTTATTTAGTATACATAAAGGGCTTTATAGTGATAAACGAAACAGAGAGAATGTTGAGAAATTAACGAAATAAAATGTCATGTACTACTGTGGTGTGTACTGAACTGGATTTCGAAGAAAAAATTGCATCAGTATTTATATAATTGTATACAGACCTCACGTAAAATACTAATTACATAATTTGTTTTATTTGGTGGACCGTTTTTTTCTACTACGAGTATTATACAACTGTCGATATTGCTAAAAAATGTTTCTAAAACTAGTTTGATTGCGACAGTCTTTTGTTTTGCCAAGAAAATCACGGCTTCTACTCATCTGGAGGCTAGTTTCCTATCTAATACTGTTTTATCTATGATTTTGTCCGGTTTTGCCTCGCAGTTCTTGAAATTGGTGTCGTCAAAGGTATTCATTAATTAAGAAGTTAGCGTAGGCGTGGTTATGTTAATAGGAATTCCATGAATACCTATGAGTTTTGACAAGACTTTGCTTCCGCTATTTATTTACATCTGGTTGCTTGGAAGAGATCGCTCCTCTTACGATACCTATAAGACCGTCTACTATATCGTTATTTGTATAGTTTTTGTTTTCTTGCTGATATTTTTAAGATTTCTTGTAATGTTCATTGCGATATTCTTTAATCTTTATTACACATAACATTTATACCTTTACAGCATTGCTAAAGCGGTACAAACTTTTATGCCACACCTGGCCAAAAAGTTTTTTTTTTCATTTTAGACATAAAATGATGTATACAACATGGGAAGTAATAAAGAAAGCCCTCGATCGCATATTTACGTCCCTCGCTTGCAGCTCGGGCCGCAAACATCTGCGATCTCGGCCTTTGTTTGTTTTACTACCCTAGTTGTGTAATGTACTAAAATAGTGTCTAAATAGTCTAAAAGTACTACACTCACTGAATCGTACTCACAGAAATCTCACGTACCTACCTTCTTGCACTCAATCATCAGTCGTCTAATCGAACTATAGGTGCTAGTGAGGAATCCAAAAGCTTTTAACCACGCATTCCTGAGGTCATTAGGAGTAAAAAATGTTATATAACATAATGTCAAAATCGGCAAAAAGAATGTTACGATGATATTTTCTTTGTAATATGTGGGGACGGTATGGGTGGTTTTAACCAAAATAACTCAATACACCTACTTGGACATGCTTGTAATCAGTCTCACTCCACTATACTCTAGTTATGTTCTAGTTCCTCTTGATACAATACTACGACTATATAAGGTCCTAATTTATTAGTTGCAGATATTTTAACACATTATACTTTACATTAAAATAATTAACTTTAAATAGAAATTAAAAAATCTTTTCATATAACTTTTTTGATTTCATTTACCTAACAAAAAAATTAATTATAATATCGTCTAAAAAAATCACCATGTGCATTATCACATGTCACAATAACACTATCTGTCATGTCAACAATTGTTTGTCGTAAATGTCGTAACGGTTCGGCGGGAAAACTGCAAATGTCAATTTATCGACGTGAAGTGGCCAGTTACAGTTAAGTGGTACGTAAAAGAGCTTCTGTTCAATGAGTTTTCATTTAGTAATCACATTAACAGGGTGTTATTACGTAGCAAATTTGTTTTTCCTTTTTCTCCAAAAAAACATCGTAAAAGCTATAATGTTTCATGCTTTAATATACTCCACTTCCAGAGACTGAGTACTATCCTCCCGTAAAAATATCTGCAACTAATAAATTAGGACCTTATATATATTATTACTAACCTACGTGCTCATGAGAGGAAAGACCTTATCGGTGGATAGCACTGTATCTCCCTTAAATCGGGTAATCTACGTACGTGCAGATTACAGTGTTTGCCTATCACATCTTATTGGTTTTTGTAGATTTCTAGTTTTTTTTTTACTTCCTTTCTCATTTTGGATTCCTCACGAGCACCTTGTATACATATAAACACTTCTGAAAAAAACTGAGTTCAATCAAACATTGGATCTACATTTGAAAAGTTCGTTTAAAATCCGCGTGGTTTCATCATCAGAGCTGCATTTGACATTTTTTTATATCATAGGGGGCAAACGCGCAGACGGATCGCCTGACGGTGCCAAACCCTTTCAATAAAAGAAAATACGGTTTATTTTATAATCATCTCTGTATCCGCTTAATGATTTACTGTAATTACTTTATTGGACACTATTTTTCTAGGTAATTACCAGTCACCGGCACTATTGGTGCAAAACTTTAACAAAACTTATAAAGCTGACATATAAGAACTTACAATCAAGGAAATAAGAATATTATTTAGATTTCGATAAAGAGTTAAATTTGACACTGGTCTAGTGTCAAATTTAACTCTTTATCGAAATCTCGCATTGCCAATACTTGAGTATGAGGATATTAATATTTTTTCATCACACTTGCTCGAAAATGGTGTCATTACACGTAGGTTCTGCGGGCCGTAAATGACCTATTACGCCCTAGGGCGTAATGATTTTCTTTTTAAATTTGAAACGATGGTTTTGTTTTACTCTTATTTGTCGTGTTCAAAGGAAATGCCAATTTACTTTTTTAACTTTTATCACTGAAATATTATTTAAAGAGAACTTTTATTGCAAATACATGTAAACACATATTTCTGTAACATTAATTTAATGTTTAAATAGTGTATTTCAGTATTTTGCAAATATAAAATCAACCGTTTTAGATATTTACCGTTATGGTTTCCGAACGTGACTCGACGTTTGCATTGTCTATGGATATTATGTCACTAATGTCACTGTCAGTTTTACAATTTTATTTAGGTTAAGTAAGGTTATTTTAATTAGATTTCCTCACAAGTGTGATGAAAAACATTGTGTGTGCCACGGGCGGTAAAGGAACTACAAACTCGTATTATTAAAGCCCTCGGCTTCGCCTCGGCCTTGTAACAAACACTCGTTTGTAATTCCTTACTTACCGCCCTTGATACACAATGTACTATTATTGCTGTAAGCACTCTATTATGTCCACTTGGTAAGCTTTGTTGAAGTTTTACCGATAACCACTGGTAATTACACAAATTATGATGTGCGTCCGTGCTCTGTAGAGCACGTTCCAAAACACGCCTATCCCACAGTTCACAATCGTTACAAAAAATACAATCGACGAAACTACGTACCTCATCTTTTTTGTAAAGTCGGTTAAAAATGTGTGGTCAACTTATTTTCAATTGCATCCGTTAACGCAATTGAAATACGTAATCATGAATAATAGCGAATAATATATTGATCAGATGTTATTCTCTATATCTGTGTCAAGGCTGCTCGTGAGTTTCGGTAGTTAAAGATAGGCACGGCCTAACATTTCATATATCTGACATGTTAGAACGATAGACCAGTCAATGAAGACGATCTTTTCAATCAAATATTTTCCCTGCAGCTGTTGCCTAGAGATGTAGGGTACAAAACGGTATGCAGCTTACCAAGCGGCATACCGTTTTGTACTGTACTGCACATGTTGTGACTTGAACCTGCTGCCAAAACTAATATGGTAATATCATGATCAACGTCGAAGTCAGTAAATTTTTCTGCCAGTAAAATTAGAAGGTTTATCTTCATAAATTATCTGGCGAAGGACAAAAATTACAAGTAAGAAATGAAAAAATATATTACTAAATACTGCCTCTATTTTGATACCTACTGTACTTATTCACATGTAAGTAATCGAAAACAAACCATGAATAATTATACCTATATACAATCATAAGTTTTTACTTACATCTAAAAAAAGTTTTGAGATTATTTACATTTGTTTCATACAACAGATGAACACTAATAATTTATCTTTAAAACAGAATAAGTAATCTTCCTTTTGCGTGCTGATCTTTTTTATTGTTACCTACTTATATAAAAGCACCCCGTTGATCGGAGTACAGCCTATCATATCAACAAACTGATGAATATAAATAAGTGACCCACTTCACACTAAATCGTGACAACTTCCAAATAAATTTAACGAACGCGATAAATACGATGTATTCGAGCACTGAGGCTGTTTGTACAAGACACATAAATACAGTTAAGAGTACTTGTCTGTTACGAAAAGTTTAGTAACTATTGTATAAAAAGCCGGTCAACTGCGGGTCCACCTCGCCCACCGAGTGTTCCGTACAAACTTGTAGAATGTCTGCTAAATCACGCATTTCATATCTTGGTAATTATTAATTCAGATTTTTTTTCCTGGCCTTATAATAAAATAAAATAAAATGTAAATAGTTCAATATAAAATGCATTGAGATTAACTTGACTGTTGGAAAACTATTGTCCTCACACTTTAGTTTTGCAACTGACAAAACAAGTTTGTTACGATTTTTGTGAATTTCTAAAAAACGATGCGAGTTACGAAAACGTCGCGACTTTGTCAACCTAGACTCGATAATCGTATTTAAGGGATGTCTACTATTAGATTTCCTTAGGTATTTTAGTTTTATCTTACTCCAATAGAAAAATGTACCACTTTTACACTCTTTCTACGCGTACGGAAAAAGCCGCTTTCTGGCCAAGTGTAGACATAAAATGATGTAGTAGTAGGTGTAGACATATAAGATATACATCACTGTCATGAGACCATGGTTATGACACAAATACATGTATTTTACTTGGTTGTTGTCACTGCAAGAATGCAAATAAAATACAGTAAAATAAAACAATGAAAAATAGGTAACAAGAATTGAGACAAGCAAATATTGAAGCAGTACACGTAGGTTGCTATTATTAATTAGCTTATTCACCCAAAGAATAAGAGAAAGATGACTCCGAATCGTAGATTCCAGTATCAAAAGGCCTCTTAACTTTGACGCAAACGTACAAAATCAGCCCAAGGGCAAACAACAATAGTAATTGTTATCATAACTCTCTGGAGATGAAAAGAGGATCATATGGTACTTATCAGCCCGCCATTATTACGGTTGAGCTGGCTTAAGTAAATCTTCTTGACATACAAACAGAAACAGCGGCTAAGTGTGAGTCGGATTCCGCGCCGAAGGACATTTCGTCATTACTTTAAAAAAAACGCGTATGTCACTGACTCCAGGTAAGAACGCAATAAGTGTATATGACGTCCGAATGTAACTTTTGACATTTTTCTCTACGGCGTTTTTATATACGAGTTTTTTCAAAGTAGTAACGATTTGCAAGATTACAGAATCGAAAATTGATTATCATCAGCAGAAATATGTCAAAATACTATCGAATCCTACTTACTAAATGTTTGTGAATATGTTTAGAGGCTTGCTACTCTTTCTTATATAAGTTGCTATACCGGGTGTTGCCTGTAACAGGAGCAAATAATTAAAACGTAGATTCTACTCATCAAACAATAAAACTTTCGTGCAACAACTTTTAAAAATTATGTAATCTTTAGATTTAATATTTTTCATACAAATTAAATAGTATTTTCAATGTGCGTTAAGAGGAAACAGTAAGGCCGAGAGAATTGAAAATTAGGTATTTGTAAAATGTGTCGCTGTCCCGCACTGCCCGCCTCTCTTCCGCAGAGCGCGATAGAGACAACTGCAGCTTGGACCGAAAATACCTTTTAAAATTTCATGAAAACAACGTTTCGTAGTCCCCTGATTTCTTCCCCAAAACTTAACCTATTTAACTAATTTATCATTAAACATTAAAGAAAGGCTTTGGCCGTGTTCCTATGTTTTCCTTTTTTTTTTTAAACTAGTCAAATTTGTTTTCTGGATGGATGTGAACACAGCGGAAAATCTGGCATTTTTTTTAGGTTTTTGAAGGTTAATATCTCTTTTGAGAATCAATTTATCGTCAAAAGGAAAACATAGGAACATATCAATAGTAGCCATAGATTTTTGGACAAAAAATTATTGCTCTACTGGCATTAACCAGGGAGGAAACAGGGGACTACGTTTGTATGGAAAAACTGCACTCCTGTTTCCTCTTAACATCAGTCTAATTGACGTCGCTTGTCACGCTACAAACATAAAAACACATCGCAATACATTGCGGCTTCAAATAAACTTTAAAGTGTTCTAACAATTAAAACATAAGTTATTTTTAAATGTCGCTGAACAACTGCTGTTCAGTTTGAGGAGTACAATCTACGTTTTAATTTATTGCTCCTAGTACAGGCAACACCTATTATGTTCTCCACAGTAGTTCTACAGTTTATCCCAGCTTATATTCACCAAGTAAACAAAACATCGAAGCGAAATAATAAGAATCACAATTTCTACCTCCTACTCGTACCACGGAACCACAAAACCGACCTAGAAAACATGGAGATTTGCTTGGAAAGCTTTGGTATTCAGATCGCAAGAAAATCTATTCAAGAGCTGAGATCATGCAATCGTGACTGTTGAGAGAGTAGGACGGAAGACTGGTAAGACAACGGGAGAGGGAGAGAGGGAACACGGTGTCAGACTAGTTAACCCTTAGATTCCGAGCTACAATCAGCGTGCGAAGTGACGTTATGTTTGTCTGTCATTCATTATGAAATCCAAGCCGCATTCGATTAGCGCATTCAGTGCGTGCTATACAGGGTGATGTGTGAAACTTGTCACTTTGTGCAATAGTCATAAGAATATGTCAGATTTTATCAGTAAACACTGCTTTAATGCCTAAGTTTTCTTTCGTTTCCCCTATTGCCATGTAGTCCATGAATCTTGTAAAGGATCAAAAATGTCGAAAGGAATGTGGGGTCGCGGAATGACAAGTTTCGTCACTTTTCAACTCCATGTCAATGACATACAATGTAGAGGGACTGTAGGTACATTAAATAAGTTTAACAATTGTTTACCTCTTTTTTCTCGTGCGTACATTTTTTTATCATTAGTCGTTTGTGTAGTCGCTGTTGTTATGTATGCTATGCCTTTATATACTATGCTATTGGATATGCCTCTTTCTAATAAAGATTTCACTTTGAAGCTCGAATATACCAACTTAGTATCACGTAACAATCAAGTAATATGCAGACAGATTTTGGAAAAAGACAGTTTAGGAATATGTTTTTTGGGTTAACAGCGGTATTCATAATTTTATGAAATGTAGTTTGGTCAATTTGTACCATCAAAGAATGTATACCGTATCTTTATACCTTTTTTTACAAACTGGATGATACATATTAACTGAAATAACAAATGGATAGCTCACTTAAGACACTTTTCGTACACCCTAAAACAGTAGACACAACATGCTTAATAAATAAACAATAAGTTATTTTACAATCTATGAAAGATTGCATATTATACATACATATCACCTGTAGCTATAAGTTAATTTCCATTTACGCTCACCCTGTATCATTTGGTCTGCCAACCAATATCAACACCGGTGAAACAATAATAACCCTTATACCAGTAACATAAGGTTTACAACAGCTCACAATAATTAGAAGACATATCCTGCTTGCACAAAAAGGCATATATTATTAAATAAATCAGGTCACTTGGGACCTTCTGTAGTAGAAGGGTAAAAGTACATCATCACTGTAAATAACGTGCTCGCGTGGAACAATTGACGATCGTTTTAAATCATGGACATCGGTTGCCTGACCTGAATTATGGGCAAGGAGACAGATTGCCATTTGTTTAATGAACATGCTTATACCAGTTCACTGTAAGTAACATATTATCCGACGGAGACTTTTAGTCAGAGCCACAAAATAAGTAATCCCATCAAAAACATTACATGTAAAAAGATGCAAGTCTCGCAACGCAGTTTTCCTACAACAAAAAAGTTTTAAGATGTAATCTTAAACCAAGTCAGTACCGGGGGGTGTCAACAGAACTCGATTTCCACCGACTTGCCTATTATTTACCCGTGGAGGATTCTTTACTTTAGAACTATTGAATGTTCCTCCACGGTTAAATAATAGCCAACTTGGTGGGAATCCAGGTCTGTGGACACCTTCCCGGCACGGACGGAGTTGGTTTGACATTACATCCCAAAACCTTTTTGTTGTAGAAGAACTGCGTTGCGAGACTTGCATCTTTTTACATGTAATGTTTTTGATGGGTATATTGTACTTAAATGAAAATGTCGAAATAGTATTGTAATCAACGTCAAATAATTGTACTTACTTAAAACCTAAATAAAAAAGCATCCACAAATCTTAAAGAATTAAATACGCCTGTCATTGTATTAGACATATGCATATTCAAACACAGACAAAATGCATATTCTTTGAAGATCATAATAACCTACTTTACTCGAAATGTATTTCTAAAATTAATCTTTAAGATCAAAACGGATTAAAATACAAACCGACTAAGGAGATAAATCATAACTCATTAGTATGAACAAAAGAATCACTAAATAGGTAAAGGTCATTGACATGAACGAAAGGGGCCAGATCATGAAGTAAAAATAAGCGTTAGTCGCAGCGGCTAAAAAGTTGCTCCGACTGATATGATTTAATGGAGTGGCGAGTGCTTCGTTAACGTTAATAAATTGTGCCATCTCACCATTGGTTCTCATCTTATTCTCATCTCATGTAAACTTCACCGTTTGGGTTAATCTTCTTCATTCTTGTCGTTCCCTCATTACTGAGGATCGTGACCTGTAATGTCCCTTCAGGCGCGGTAGGACCTGGCTCGCATTTCACATACAAACTAGGGTCGGGCGGAATGCAGATTATTGCAGATTATCTTCGATTTCTAACATAAAAGTATACGTTATCAACCCAAACATGAGAGGATGCCCTGCATGACTGTGAAATCATGATTGTCAGGTATTAATTTTGTCAGAAAAGGTAACTGGTGATGAACAAAATGAAAAAAAATGAAAAAAATACTTTATTTTATAGTGTTTTCGCGCTACTTTTCTATCGAGCGAAGTGTTCGCTATCGTGTTCTAAGTGAGAGGAAGCCCTAGATACAGTTTTGAATATTATTATATATGTTTTACAGTGACCTAAGAGTCAAATAAGTGCTCTAAAAATGATTTGGAAACTAGGCTTCCGTGCCCGATTCTGGTCTCACCTCGCCTTCACATAGCGCGGTCAAGGGTCATATGGGCAGCCCTCCGCATGGTTCTACAAGCATTTTTTTATGGTGTCAGACCACCTTGTCGGGATTCGCTTGGGTTCATACATAAAATCAAATCAAGATCTTTTTCTCAAAAATGCAATGAAATATTGACATTGACACGCCTTATAGGCCGCAAAGTACCACGTTTCCGGTGCGGCTAAACGAGAGGCCTTTAATGGAATTACATACAATATTGCCGGCCTAGAAAGATGTTTTTTTTTTAATTTCCATTCCACATTTATTTGTGACACAGCATCACAGCCTTCAGCCATTAAAAAACAGTAAATTTTTTTTTTTTTTATATAGCCTGTCTAGGTGTCCCACTGCTGGGCAAAGGCCTCCCCTCTTTTCCGCCAGTCGTCCCTATTCAGTACATCCTCCCGCCACTCCTTGCGAAATGTGTCCAAGTCATCCCGCCATCTCCTTTTCGGTCTGCCTCTACTCCGGTAGCCGTCTTGTGGGATCCATTCAGTAGTTGTCTTAGCCCATCGTTCCGGATGCATTCGGCACACATGCCCTGCCCAATCCCACTTGAGTTTTGCAGCCTTCGCTCCCACATCCTTGATTCCAGTTCTGGAGCGCAGGTCGGTGTTTCTGATGCGATCAGTTCTTCGAACATCCAGTATACTGCGCTCCATTGCTCGTTGGCAAACCTTGAGTCTAGACTTTTCAGCTTCGGTTTGAGACCAAGTTTGGGCGCCGTAGGTTAGAATAGGCAGGATGCACATGTCAACAAGTTTGCGCTTCAGTGAAAGCGGAAGGTTGCCCTTCATTAACGCTTTCATGGACCAGAAGCTCTTCCAGGCATTTTCGATTCGTCGATCGATTTCCTTGAGCTGCCTGTTTTCGAAGGATACTATCTGGCCCAGATAAATATACTTGTCAACATACTGTATATCCTGCCTGTCTACCGTTACCCTACGTTTCACGCTATTGGTCATCAGCTGTGTTTTGGACCTATTCATGGTCAATCCGACTTCAAGGCTTGCCGAGCTGAGATCTTGAAGCATTTGCTCCAGTTGGGGAGCTGTGTGAGAGAAAAGAACAATGTCGTCGGCAAAGCGTAGATTAGTCAACCTTTTGCCCCCGACGTCAATGCCCATTGTCTCCCACGAGGCTGCCAAATCTCGGAATATTTGTTCTAGGCAACTGGTGAAGAGCTTTGGAGATAGCGGGTCGCCCTGTTTAACGCCTCTTTCAATGTTAAATTTGGGGCCGGGAGCATGTAGTTTGATGCATGCAGTGCTATGGCAATATATAGTGCTAATGAGTTCGATGTAAGTATCATGGATATTTTGATTGCGCAAAGCGGAAAATACTGCAGAGTGCTTGATGCTAACAAAAACAAAAACAGTAAATATTTTTATTATTTTGCAGTCTTATTTATTTATATAAAATCGACATGAACATTACAAATAACACTTTTAAATTGCAAATTCAACTACACAAATACACATTTAAAATATTCCATCAAAATATTCGCGGTAAAAATGTACGTATGTTACCTACTGAAACAGTTTTAGGAATGGAAATTGCTTTGCTTCTAGTGTCTCTAGAAAATAAAGATTGATTTTTGGGGTGCTTTTAATTTATTTTATTGCATATTTGAGAAAAGCACTATACACATCTCGGCGTGAAAACGGGTTGCCAGCCTCGTAACTATCTTTTATATGTATTCGGCCGGCGACCACTTACTTTCCGACCTCTGCAGTAATGTACTATTACAGGTCTGATTCTTTCTACTGGTGCCTCGGAAATAGTACATTACATAATTAGGGTGGTAATAAATACAAAGAAAGGCCGAGATCACAGAAGTTTGCGGCCCGAGCTGCAAGCGAGGGACGGAAATATACGATCGAGGGCTTTCTTTATTACCTCCAGTGTTGTGTACATCATTTTATGATTTTTATGTTTACACTTGGCCAGAAAGCGGCTTTTTTCGTACGCGCAGCGTAAATATTTATTGACCTGTAAAATACCATAATTATTTCATCAATTAATTATCTGAATCTGAATCTGACTTATTGCAAGAATGTTTCAAGCAATACACGGCCTCTTTGAAACGTGCCATTGGGGCGCGATTCGTAGCGCTGTTTCTATTTATTTTTAGCGTGTAAAAGAAACGAAACGCATCATAAAAGGGCATTATCACACTGGCAATTTGCTAGCGAGTTGCGAGCGCGTTTTCATACAAAATTTGTTGCGGCGAGCTCGCGATCGAAATCTTTATGAAAACACGCTCGCAACTCGCCGGCGTGATAAGGCCCTAAGTCCAACGTGTCGCATAGCAAACTTGTGCTAGAGCAGTGGTTCTTAACCTTTCAGTGATGAGGGACCATTTGGCAAAATCTGTGTCAGCCACGGACCACCAACTGTTTGGAGTAGGGTTTTTGGTTTCTTTTTTTTTAGCCTGAAAGAGCAGAAATTTTCGCTGGCCCGACCTTGAGTGAATCGGGAGTCAGGAGGACATACAATTTTTTTCGGATGGCTTCGCGGATCACTTCGGGTGCTTCCAGGGAACACCGGTTAAGAACCACTATGCTTACACGAAAGTGAGTTGTCGTAACTCACTCGTTTCTGCAGTCACCTTATTCTCTCTTCTCTCTCTTTTTCATACTAAATATATGGAGACAGAGGAATAAGACGCAGACATACGTCTGAAGAATAACCCTAGTACGGGCTGCTGCCGTCCGCGCTGAGTTTTCGTCGTGTTTATCCAGAGACAACTCGTCGCCCGACAGGATGCGTCTCTACGCCGAACTCATTTGCTGTTTCCACACCTGATCTTACTCAAATAATATTTGTAAGTTTGGCAAAAGATGAGAAATTTAGGAACTTTTTAACTGATCTCTCTATTTAACGACTCATGCAATCAGCTAGTTATTTTGCTTCAAAAATTTCATTTCTAGGGTACCTACCCAAAAGACACAAGATGTTAATTAATATTTTTCCTCGTGTTAGTATTTGTATCGATTTCGTCATTAATGAGGGTGGTGATTTGCAATGTAATTATGCTTGCATCCCTTTGGGTTCTTACACATAAAGACGATACGATATCGCGTCGTGCGACGACACGGCATTATAATAATTTAATAAGACTATCAATGTAAACGTGTTGATATCACATTATTTAGTCAATACCATGAGTGGTTAAAGTTTGTTGAGTTACTCGGGCCCACGGTTTATGTACATCACCCCATGTCAGTATGTATACTAATAGCTAAGGATACCAATACAAACAGGCGTTAGTGTGTAATAAGAAGCTTACGGGTCTAATTTGGGCCCATTGAGTCCACTCCAAGCACTTGATCGCGTGAGTCCCGTTTCAAAGGCGGGACATCGGATATGTGCCGTAGGAATTAAGGGTTTTCATAACGATGCCTTCCATGCAGGGGTAAGTTTGTACTTGTGTTTATTGTATACGTTACCGGAAAAAATATCTGCTTATTGGCTTGGGTAAAGTCGCAGAGAGGGCGCTAGTTATTACTTACCATCTAGTACTAGATCCTTTTTGAGGTTGCTTATGAAATGCAGGCCGTTGTAGATTAAAAAGAAGAAATATAAAGTTGAAAGATGGAAAGAAAATGGATGGATCGTCTTTAGAAACTTAAGGAATTGTGCTGGTCTCCGCGAATGTATCGTGCAACGCACAATGTGTAACAGCACCATTATCTAGATTGTGTAATGGCACACGTCAAGAGTAATACACCAGTAATCAAACTGGTGCGGATATTGGATTATACCATAACAACCAAGGTGACCAAAGGTGACCATGAACCCGAAGGTAATGTTTGTAGGCCTTCCTGGTCATATAATTCTGTAAAATTAAACACATTTCTTTTCAACCATTATTCACGTCACGTCACTAAAGTACCTACAATATTTTATGCCCCACCTGGCCATAAAGTGGCTTTTTCGCACGCTGCGCGTACGGATAAAGCCGCTTTCTGGCCAAGTGTAGACATTAAATGATGTACACAACACGGGAGGTAATAAAGAAAGCCTTCGATCGCATATTTACGTCCCTCGCTGGCAGCTCGGGCCGCAACCCCTTTTATCTTGAATGGAAAATGAGCGACGCGAATCACCTTAAAGATACACACACAAACACACACGCACACGCACACGCACACGCACGCGCACGCGTACGCGCACGCGCACGCGCACATGCACACGCACATGCACACGCAAACGCTCACGCACACGGACACACACACACACACACATTAAAAAAATAAGAATTACATCAAACACGACACTAAAAAATTACAAAAAATGTGTAGAAAACAAAACAATATAAAGACACACAATAAAAAGTTTTAGTAGAAACTATAACTAAAATTCACATTGTGTATAGGTATATAAAATAAAACTAAAACACAAATAAGTAAAGCACAATAAAAAGTTGGGCTGGTTTTTGACTATGTGTTGTTACAAAGACAAGACAAGCTTACAAGAAATGTATCATAAGTAGGTAGTTGACGGTTACCATTCTAGAAAATTCAGTACGAAACCACTTCGCAAAACAAACCTCAAAGCATTGTGCAGTTAATTACAATCGCAAATCGCAGGTCGTGCAAACAGCCCCGCGATTAACTCGCCATCACGCGTGGACTAATCGCGTTAATGGACGCGGCCCGTTATTAGACCAGCCCGCTGCAAAGCTTTGTTATGGCACGACCACTTCACCATTTGCATTTTGAATTGTGTTTGTGTTAATGAACGCCTTTGAAGAACGATATCCCTTCTTCTGATTCATTGCGTTGGTTTAGCACCTTGCGTAAAGTTGCATTGTTATCGTGCGACCATTAGTTACCATTTTCAATTTAAAATGTGTCGCTAATTACGATTAAAGAATAGAAGTGTGGATGATCACTTTGTTCCTTGTAAGGGTTCGCTTGGTCATCTGCACAATGTAGTACCAAATTGATGGTAACTTTAAAACAAGCTTATACTCGTAAATCGTTATATCCTGGCTTAGTGAATTTTTAACAACTCATTCGTCCCTTGGAAACATATTCATGTTTCTGTAACTATAGATTTTAACATTTTAGCTACGAAACGAAGCATCGACAGCAATGTGGCTCCTCACATTATATACTAGGTATTTGAGCTATGTAGATACAGGAACAGTTAATTACAATCACTAATCGCAGATCGCTCAAACAGCCCCGCGATTAACTCGCCATCACGCGTGAACTAATTGCGTTAATGTTATTAGAACAGCCCGCTGCAAAGCTTTGTGATGGTACGACCACTTCACCGTATTAACGAACGCCTTTAAAGAACAAAATAAACTTATAAATCGAAAAATTCAAAACGAAACCACTTCACAAAACGAGATCCAAAGCATTGTGCCAATTACAATCGCAAATCGCAGGTCGCTCAAACAGCCTCCCGATTAACTCGGCATCACGATTGGACTATTCGCGTTAACGCGGACCAGCCCGTTGCAAAGCTTTGCTATGGTGCGACCATGCTACCATTTGCATCCGAATTGTGTTGCAAACTCCACTAACGAACAATGAGTGTGATTAAATAGGCCGCTGCAATGGATCTGCCTTAAAAAATTTGCAAGATCGATGTTTTGGCTACGGGCTCAAATCCGAGTAACCAAGCCGTAACAAGTGCAGGCTTCTCTTCCACAATCATCTTTTGGTAGCTTTACAGGTCCAGCAGAAGAGAAGCAGGTAAAGTCCGGCCTTGGCGTCCTAGACGTCAGGTTAGCGCCCCACACAACTCCGGCCTCGTGCTTCTGAGGAGTTACCGCGGATGCAGGCCCCGCTGCAGAGGCTCCATCACCGCTGTAGTTTTAGTGGGTATACCTTCCCCTTCTGAGGGGTGAGGCCCACATAACCGTTAAAAGGGCATATCAGGCGTTGACTTGCAGAAAATAAGTCCGTGGAAACCTAAATGGGTCTACGAGTAGACTAGAATTCATAGTTTGATTGCTCCAAAAATGTTACCTCTATAGAGGCAATATAAAAGCTTGTAAACATTTCAAAATCAGAATTCCGTTAGTTACTACACATGTCACGCGCTGCCAATAATTCTCATAGACCTCGTAATATATTAAAAAGATACATATTTCCCATTTAAGTCGATTAAAATGTCGAAACAAACAATTACATCTGGTTATCAAAGACATCGTAAACCGCCGTATCTCCAAACGCTGCCGACGTATAAATCAACCAAGTTATCTTATATGTTACAAAATAATTAAGGAAACTTGTATAATTATTCTGGTTTTGCCTATATCGCGTTGCTGATAAAAGTTTGTTAGTTGAAAGTTAATTAGCCGTTTGATGTAGGATTTAACGAGTAGTCGAATTAAAGGTTGTAAAATAGGTACTTACTCAATGATGGTTAAGGTAATGTTTATGTGAGTTAAGTGCTCCCAATCCGACCCAACTCGGGGTGGTCCGGCTAGCGACCTGGTTCGATCCCAGGGAACGCCACGGCCGACCACCCGGTCCGACAATCGCTATGCCCATAAGGGGTGCGAGTTTGTCAGCTCCTAAAAAAAAAAAGGTAAGTGCTCATCACATGATCGTGTGCTTTCTTTTCATGAAAATATAGACATACTTAACTTTGCTGTTGGAAAACTGTGTATGTGCCGAGTTCTTTTTGACAGAGCGAGCGCAAAGCGTCTCCGTTGCAGCTTGGTATAGGTAAATGTGACTTTTACCCCTTTTCACTAGACCCACTTTGTATCTTTAGTAAAAAAAATACGCAATTATTATCGTGGCTCGCGTTACTTTTACGTGGAATGTCCCAGCTATGTGAGCTATTAGTCTTCGTGAATCTGTCAACACCGCTACGCCATTTTGAAAAAAAAAAGGTAAATTGACATTAAAAGTTCATGAGAATCGTGTGAATGCGACCAGTACCTCTAGCACAACTGTGACACGCGACTCTTTGCCGCGCGACAAATGCTACCTATCTCTTTCCACTCAATATCGTGTGACAGTGCCAGGTGATGCTCTGTCGCGCGAAAAACGAAGTCGCGGCCAGTTATGCTAGACGTACTGTAGAGGAGAACAATCGGGCAATCGGACAGACATACGAAGTTATATTTTGTATGGAAAAGCTGACTTTAATCATCTCAATTTGAGTAAAAAGCAATTTCGCAATCTCGCTGTCCTAACTTAATCGTTGCTTAACAAACTAGTTTCCATTAGTCTTGAGTATTATGTTCAAAATGTTCAAATTATGGGTTATTTATTTACCGCTACGGCCGTTACTGTGTGCCTCTGGCTTTAATTTGATGCCAAATATGTTCAGAAAAAAAGCAAAAAATAACGCTTAAAACTGTATTGCGTAAGCTTCGTAATTGGGTCCATAAACTTATAAACCAGTTATACCGAACGATATTTCGAATTCGATTCTCCCAAAACTCCCTAAATGGTTTTCGAGCGTTTTACGTTAGAAAAGAATTTATCTTGGATTTTTATATGAAACATAATATTATATATTGTTTCTACATAAATTCATATTAAGAATCTTGAAATTTGAAGGTCCCAAGTAAAATGCCTCTTTAATGCGGATTGTGAACTACCTATCATGTATGTACGAGTATACTGCCGTCCTAATTCAGAAAGACGAATCTCAGTTTTATAGATTTTGAGAAACAAGCAATTTTAGTTGTGGAAATGGCATGATTTTGGAGGTGTGCTATATTTTCTTAATGGCTTTTAGGAAATTTTTATGAAATAAGATTTCTTTTGGGAAATGTCATATGATGCATTGATATACGTGTGGCCCAGGATAAAGTGCACAAACAAATAGGGATGAAACTAGATACAATTTAACCGACATAAAAAGAAATGAAAAAAAAATTTAAACCATTATTTACTTTTTTATGAATTTTTAACAAAAAATATCTTATGCATTGGACCTTGTCGGAACAAAGCAAGATATCTTGACACCTATAGGCTCTATTGATTTGGAATAAACGTAATTATAATCACAAAGGATTACTTATGTAAAAGTATTTAGGAAAAATCTGCAAAAATAATCCAAAAACAAAAAAAACTGGTTTTTCTTACGAATTTTGTGTAATTTTATGTCTAAATTATTAATAACTTCTCGATTTCCTCAAAATAATGTCCATACTATCATATCAGTTATTATCATAAATAATGTTTGTGTATCTTATTACCATTTATTTAAAAAAATAACCAGGTATCTAACGCTCATACGTGTCAAGATATCTTGCTTTGTTCCGATAAGATCCACTGCATACGATACATTTTGTTAATATATTATCATAAGAAAGTAAATAATTAATTTAAATTTTTCGTTACTGTTTTTGTCGATAATATTGTATATAGTTTCATCCCTATTTGTTTGTGCACTTTATTCAGAGACACACTGTATTTTCAATACAAGAATGCAGAAAAAAAACGAAATTTGATCTTTTTGAGACGCGTCCTTTTGAATTAGGTCGGCAGTATAGGTAACGTACAATTTCCCGATTATTTGAAAATGGCTTAACCGATTTGGAAACTTTAAAGGGTTATTTTATTAAAGCAGCCATTTTCTTCCAATTTTATGTCATTTCTACATAGAATTCCGGGCTCTTACAATTTCAATCGGACAAAAAATTGTCCCAACATTTTTTTTCTTAATGTGTGACCTTTTTTCCATATGTGACGTTCCGCGCATAAAGGTACCTTATGGATATTGTCGCTTGCGTCTTTCTATCTTGATGTCCTATAGTAACGGAGTAGGATACGACGCAAGCGACAATATCCATAAGGTACCTTTACCTTTTTTTTTTTTTTTTTTTGACCCCGGGAAATGCATAAAACTGCATACCACTACGTAACCTAAGGCCATCGGGGGTGACAGCCAGATGTTACGTATTGGTTATGTGGGGCTCTCCGCTCCTGAAGGGATTGGCCTACCCACTAAAACCCAGGGATGCTACCAACCTGTGCCTTCACGGTGATGCCGTGGGATCGCTATCAAGCCACCACGACATCACCAGCACCTCCGCCCTAGGGCGGACCCTCTCCGTAAAAGGCACACTGTAGCATGGCCAGTGTGCCTTCCCCACCTGCTTCCCTCCGGCCAACCGGGCCGTCCCCCAGGGAAGCCAGGAACCAACACCAGACACACAGGGTCCGCATGTGTATCCGGTGTCAGTCCCTCCCTCACCGCCACGGGAGGACAAACGCCCCTGCCCCGCAGCCGTCTACGGGAGGACAAACGCCCCTACCCCGCAGACACTCCCGCCTGTCCTTACGGACCGCGGTGGGCCAGTCCTCCGCCTCCCGCCCCCAGCACATGAGGTAGCGGCAGCCTGCAAGGCTGAGCTCTCGGGACGCAGAGGACTAGTCCACCGCCACCACGCAGCGGCACAGGTCACCCGTCTGGTGCCTGCCCGCAGTGCCCCCCAAAAGGAGACGTCGGAGGGATGCTGCCCGTGCCCGACGCTCCGCCCTCGCGTGCCGCACCTGGAGAGTCCTCTAACAGAGGAAACCCGGTGCGGGACCCCCCAACCCCCCCTGACAGGCTCATTCGCAGCATCGGCAAGTGATCAATTAGGGGCCCCTAAGAAATCACTTGCCGTTGCTCCCGGGGTGCACCGGCCAAGACGCTTCCCTTTCCTGCGGATCAACCGGATCAAGAGGAATGAGAAGAATCCAGACACTCTGGGAGGTTTCCTGTCTAGCACCCCAAGGTACCTTTACCTGCGGAACGTCACATATACTTTGTATAACAGTAAAGCAAAGTTCCATTAATGTATGGAAATTTTGGGATACTTTTATCTTCTACTGGGATGGCAAAATCTCGTAATTTTAAGTAGAAATAACAAATGAGTAAGGTCATGTGAAGTCGTTTATTGTAAATTTTTCATTAGGTTATTTAGCCCTAAGTAACTGTTACCTCATTATACAATTGTATCTTTTATTACATCCCAGGCATGTCGTTATTAAAGTTTCATAATAATATTTAGCATATAAAATCGTCCCGTGCCGGCAATTCCCGTATTTGGGGTTCCGCATTCGCGTTTCCAGAATAAAAAATACATGAAAAACTAGTGAGCATTTTGCAAAACTAGCATTTAATCACGACTTTGCCTGCGTTATCCCCGTAATTATCACAACTCCCTATAAAAAAGTAATTGGACATTGAGTATACTCGCTGTACTTTTAGGTTTTAAAAAAAACTAAACAAAAAACCACGTGACTCGGGTCGTTCAGCCAATCAAAGTAACGTTTTGTATCTGTGGCATAATACCACTGGCTGAACGACCCGTGTCACGTGGTTTTTTGTTTACCTTTTTTTAAATACCTAGAAGTACTGAGTAGGTATAGCATAAGCACATAACAACAGATCATTTTTAACAAACTTCAAAAAAGAGGTTATCAATTAGACCCGTAATTAATACCGTCAGAATTGCACAGTTTTTGTATATATTAGTCTATACCCAATTCTAGCTTATCTGTGCTCCTACATTATAAGCATATGTATGTCTGTATAATTTGTATGTTTGTCCGCGCACATCTAAAGAACTATAATACTACCTGTGCTCTTTCCTTCGATATTAGGGAGCAAGTGCCTTCTATGCATACCATGTGAAATGCGTGTTCTCAAAGAAGGCGTTTAGGTTAAAAACCTATTAAGCCAGAATAATACAGAAGTCAACTTGCTGGCTGCTCCGGTGGCCAAGTGGTTGAGACACTGGGCCGGAAATCCAGAGGTAACGGGTTCGATTCCTGCTCTGGACAATGGGTGAGTGCCAATTAATATTTCTATGTACTTTGATTACTTGTTGCTATATATGTAACAGAGTTCGGGTTGGATTGTTGAAAAAGTGATGAATTAGTTGAATTAACTTATTGGATCTCCTTGAATTGGAGCAACTTTCCTACCACACCAAACAACGAAGTTAAGTTACTTTACGGAACCCTTGGAGAGCTCTAGTCACGTAACCCGTTTTTAACTAAAACCAACACAGCACCTTATCACGACGAGTTACTAATGTCTTAATGGAGCAAGTTCTTCGAATGGCCGCCTGGAGGGCACTATTCTTCATTAAGGAGTGGGACCCTGGTAAATTATTCTTAAGGTCACTTTGGTGCCGTTTTAGCTAATTTAATAATAACTTTGACATTCCGTGGCTAATAGGGGTGGCAGTGTTAATGTGCTAGTTTAAATATTTATTGCACTATTTAATAGAACATGTCCGCAAATTAGTTGAAACATGTCATAAGTCTATTTCGTTTTTAGTCCTCGGAAGCGGTATATTTAATTTTAGGTATTGTTAGGCGATTACTCCACCGACAAGAGCGTAGCTCTTAAGTTTAATGATGATGATGATGATACTAATTGTTTAACATTTTTCTTTATTATGATTTTCGTATACATATTATGATTGTATGTGTCGCCCATTCACGGGACATTAACATTAGTCCAGGAAACGAGGAGATTCTTTGTATGGAGACCTCGGAATAATTCCTCTGTCGCTGAAACTTTGCAGTGTGATAAAGTAGGGTATAAAGCATACGTTTGACAAATTATCTAGGATTTTTGATATTTCGAAGTTAGGTATTTCTGCCAAAACATGAAAATCGCTTATAACTGCTTGTGGAAAATTCCTCCGTCCGAAATTCCATCGGTATATGATATTATATATTAATAAGAGTATATATTATCATTATCTAGGAAAATTTCGATTTCGAATAGGTAGAAATTTTAAAATACCTATTTTGCATCATAACTTCTTCAGGAAAATTGCTCCGTCAATATTTATTTTTTTATATGCCCTAAATTCTTTAAATATATCCATTTTCACAATTATCTAGGAAATTTTCCTCATCGATCACACCTTTACAGATTTTCGGCAATAACTCATGGGGAAAAATTGCTCCGTCAATTTTTATTTTTTTATATGCCCTAAATCCTTTAAATATATCGCTTTTCACAATTATCTAGGAAATTCTCCTTATCGATCACACCTTACAGATTTTCGGCAATAACTCACTGGGAAAAATTCCTCCGTCCATTTTTATTAACTTATTAGACACAGAACATCAAAATAATTGTGTATTATCAGTACAGATATAATAAACTATTTTTAAAAAGCGCGCTTTCGAACAGCACCGAGCGCGGGGTGCGGGAGGACTGCGGGGAGTGGAGAAGAACTACAAGCCTACAAGGCCACCGCCGCCGCACCGCCGACGCCGCGTCGCCCCGCCCGCATACCCGCTCGCAGCTCATCATCGTTCTTCGTACCGACGACGACGACACGACCCTCCCGCCCCCCTTGATTTTTTTTTATTTAAATGACCTAAATAGAAGAAAATAAACTTTAAATTAAATCAAATCACATGATTTATATGATATAGAAGCTTTATGCATGAATACAATATGTACCTATCGATATGATCATGAGCTCGATATGAGTAATTCTAAGGAATCTCGCGACAAGCTTTTTATATCATGTAAATCTTGTGATTTGATTTAATTTAAAGTTTATTCTCTTCTTCTTAGTTCATTTAGAAAAAATTATACCTGTACATATAATACAACTAAACTTTTATGAAATTATGATTAACAAAGTCATTTGAATTGTAATTTGTAGGCAATTTGATAAATAAAAGCTTTTTTTTAACTTTTTTCTATATTATTCAGTACATCTGGAGATATCTGCGTGTAACCGACGGACGGACGGATAGATGATTTACACGGCGCTTATGACGTTTTTGTCGCGATGTTGATCCCTGTATAGATTAAAATAGAAGCCGTAGAATAGAAGGGACATGGGTGTAGATATAATATAACAAAATAAATACTAATCCATGCCTCTCTTTTTTTCATGGTCCGGCCGAGGAAACCTTGAATAAATGTTGTGTTAATAAAAATAGCCTTTTTTCCGTAGTCGGGCAAAAATAAATATTTCATTTAATAACGGCTTTCTAGCCCAGTCGGTAGTGACCCAGCCTACGAAGCAGGAGGTCCCGGGTTCAAATCCTGGTCAGGCCATTTATTTGTGTGCTTATCACAGATATTTGTACCTGAGTTATGGATGTTTTCTATGTATTTAAGCATTTATATATATCTATTTATTATACTGGGTGTCCAAGATTATGGCACATCAAGGAAAAGTATCTCAAATATTGTAGATAGGATGTTTTGCTGAAGGGGAACATTATTTTATTTTTCAAAGTAAGACATACTGCATTCAAAGATTTTCTAAAAATTACTTGCTTCGTCGGAGAATCGAACCGACTCAAATGTGAAAAAACAACACCCCATATTTTTAAGATGACAATCAAAAGAGTGGTTAAAAACAAATAATTCCTCTTAAGTAACATAGTATCCCAAAAGAGAGGAATAGCGTAAAATATTTGATTTAAATGTTAACCCTTAAATGGATTTTGTCCGTTTTAAAGGACATACCAATAAAACGCACACAATTCAAATTTGAACGAACTTCCGCGCGGTTCAAGTGTCACGTGACGTTCGTTAGGCTATCCCCTTTCCTCCTTGCGTATCGAGAAGCCGTGCGCACGCGATGCGTGACAAGGAGCAAGCATTCCTAAAAGTATAACGACCGAAACGGTGTAGGCTCATCGTCAAAACATTTTTTTCGTAAGTATGACTAGGATTTATGTTATTTTATTGTGTAAATAAGTTGTAATAACAGTATAAAGTAGTTATTTTGCTAAAATGATCTGTAATTTCTTCATGATGCTTGAAATAATCAGAGTGTCACTTAAAACGGACATTGCCCGTAATACCTTAAAGTTGTGATTTTAATGTTTGTCCTTTATAACGGACATTGCCCACGTTCCCTAAAAGTAGTGATTTGAACATATGTCATTTATAACGGACTTTGCCTGTGATCCCTTAAAAGTTATTTGTCACTTATAACGGACAAAGTCCACTGCTTACTATTCTGTCGAGACATGGGCAGTACTATAGTCGCTCCAGCAATACCGAATTAACTAAGAGATGTGCACAACAACGCCATTATGTCGGTCCAAGTACTATACCAGTGTATGGAGGCGATTCTGTTGCAGAGGGGTGTGAGACAAGGAGATATGATATCTCCAAAGCTCTTCACCAAAGCAATGGAAGACGCCTTCAAGCTCTTGGAATTGCAAGGACTTGGCACCAGAATTAATGGCGATTACATCACGCACCTTCAGTTTACCGACGATATCGTGGCAGAGACACAATACAATGCTCGAAGATCTCAACAGAGTATTCTAACAGGTGGGCCTTAAGATGAACATGGACAAGAAGAAGATCGTGTCGAATGTCCATGTAGCGCCCACCACAGTATTGCATTGTATCTCGGTCCTCGAAGTTGTCGACGAATACGTCTATCTAGGACAAACAATCAAGCTAGGTAGGTCCAACTGCGAGAAAGAGATCACATACCGACGGATCGACGGATCGAACTCGGATGGGCAGCGTTTGGGAAACGGCAAAGTATCTTCTCGTCCGAGATACCTCAGTGCTTGAAGATTAAAGTCTTCAACCTGTGCGTATTACCGGTGATGACCTACAGAGCCGAGACGTGGTCTATAACTATGGGCCACTTAAGGAAGCTCAGAGTTACTCAGCGAGCGATGGAAAGGGCTGTGCTCGGGATCTCTGCGTGATCCAATCAGAAATGAGGAGATTTGTAGACGAACTAAGGTCACCGATATAGCAAACCGGGTAAACATACTGAAATGGATATGGACAGGGCACATAGATCGAAGAACCGATGGCCGTTGGGGCAGAAAGGTTCTCGAGTGAAGACCACGTACTGGTAAGCGCAGCGTGGGACGGCCACCTGCCAGGTGCTCGGATGACCTGGTTAGGATTGCAGGGACTCGCTGGATGCCCATCATATATGCCCATATAATATCCGGTTCATCTGGAAATCTATTGAGGAAGCCTGTGTCCAGCAGTGGACGTCCTATGCCTGAAATAATGATGATAGAGATGCTCATGGGTATTGTAAGGAAGCTGGCTATTGAACATTACTAGAGCAACGACCTCAGATTTGAGCCGATCGCATCTGCCATGCCACTGGCGCAATCTATGTATGTAAGCATGTAAGTATGTATGTATGTAACTATGTTTGTTCAGATCGAATCTTGCAACTCAATTTTGTAGCAGATATCTTCAACCGATGGAACTGAAATTTTGCATGAATATGGTGGAACCAGACGGTATGATGATCTAAATTCACATAAGATAAATTCACCGTGTTTGGGTTCATTTCATTAGTTCTGACGTACACATACAGTTTGCGATTGTACAAAAAAGTACAGGCGGTAATATAAGCTTATTTTATATTTATTTGTTTTCTTATATTCCGAAAGGGAAAAGACTAGTTTATGTTTAGATTTTTTTTGAGAAGCATGATAATGATTTCATTGTTTTGCAAGTTTAATAATAAGAACGTATGTATATGTGGAAGGTAAATGTTTCCTATATAATAAACATGAGTCGTGATCTCAAAAGCTGTGATTACATATAATTTTTAATAATTTCATTGTTTGTGTCCTAAGAATATTTCATTAGGTTAAATGGGCAATGTCCGTCCTGTGTGACAGATCTCGAGTACGCATAGTTAACACATAAACGGGCAATGTCCTTTTTAAGTGACATGCTGAAAATCATAAAAAAATTATAAATTATTGACAATTACGAAAAAAAAATTCTTTTCCTCCCCAAATACAAAACTATAATCAGGATTTCAAAAAAAAAACAGCAGGGGAAACACATGTGTCCATTTAAGGGTTAAGAAAATTATTTCCCATACAAAACAAGTAATTTTTAAAAAAATCTTTGAATGCAGTATTACTTACTTTTAAAAATAAAATAAAGTGTCCTTTCAGTAAAATATCCTATCTCCAATATTTGAGGTACTTTCCCTTCATAGTTTAGGGACACCCTGTATATGTCGTCGCCTAGAACCAACAACAGAAGCCTTATTGAGCTTACTGTGAGACTAGGTCGATTTGTGTAAGATTGTCTCATAATATAATATAAAAAAAAAATCGAATAATATAAAATTTAATATCCGATAGGGAACTTCAAAATAATTTCATTATCTATATTAACATAACACCTCGATATTGTCACGTCTGTGTAAACCTTTTTTTTTTTACTCTTTGATTTCTACAAAACATGGCCGCCACCACATGGCGCGACTGCCGAGTTTAAATTGATTCAAAAATTATTAAATTAAGCGTGATTAAACGAAAATGCAGTAAACTTACGTGTGAAAAGTCACTCCTTGACTTTCATTTGATTTTCCTGAGCAGTTTGTTCAGTACCTCACTACACATGACGGCATATTTAGACGTAATTATTTTTCACTCCAATGCGTCCAGCTACCGCAGCCGTCCGGCACAGACTAAGCGTGTTTGTGCCGATCGGCTCAAACAGGTTTTACAAGAAATCAAGTTGAGGTGCCCACTCTAGTATACATAATAACTCAATGGGCACGGAAAACTTGACGGTGCGGGCGGGGTTACCCCACTCCCGCACTACGCGCTCGGTGTTGTTTGAAAGCGCGCTTTTTAAATATTGTTCATTATATTGCGATATTCGAAAGTTAATGTTTAAGGGCGAAAATTTACTGGATAATACACAATTATATTATATTTTTATGGTCTGTGTCTAATAAGTTAATTTCATACAAATGGACGGAGGTGTTTTTCCCAGTGAGTTATTGCGGAAAATCTGTAAGGTGTGATCGATAAGGAGAATTTCCTAGATAATTGTGAAAAGCGATATATTTAAAGGATTTAGGGCATATAAAAAAATAAAAATTGACGGAGCAATTTTTCCCCATGAGTTATTGCCGAAAATCTGTAAAGGTGTGATCGATGAGGAAAATTTCCTAGATAATTGTGAAAATGGATATATTTAAAGAATTTAGGGCATATAAAAAAATAAATATTGACGGAGCAATTTTCCTGAAGAAGTTATGATGCAAAATAGGTATTTTAAAATTTCTACCTATTCGAAATCGAAATTTTCCTAGATAATGATAATATATACTCTTATTAATATATAATATCATATACCGATGGAATTTCGGACGGAGGAATTTTCCACAAGCAGTTATAAGCGATTTTCATGTTTTGGCAGAAATACCTAACTTCGAAATATCAAAAATCCTAGATAATTTGTCAAACGTATGCTTTATACCCTACTTTATCACACTGCAAAGTTTCAGCGACAGAGGAATTATTCCGAGGTGAAATGCTTCATTAATCGGACTACATCGCGCGCGGACCTTTGGGAGGCGTGCGCGGAGCTGAAGCCAACGCGTAGAGGCCCTTTCGACAATTTATTGAAAGGCAAAGTGTACACACCCAGCGGATGCTCTGTCCAAGTCATGGGACGCACACAGAGACAACCCCCGCCAGATGAATCTAAATCTACTGGGCTATGGTGGTAGAAAAAGGAACAGGAAACAGAGCCATTGATTATGATTATTGTTATTTTAAGAAACGGGAATTAATTGAGGCATGATTATATCCCGTTTTCTTATAATAATGAGTGAAACTCTTGAAAGTTTAGATCAATATGTCTATTGTTATTATTTTTATTTAAACGTTTCATAGAACTGAAATGTATATCTTTATTATAACATTATTATTTTGGGGTGTACAATAAAGTGGGCCTATTGTTCCATTTGGAGTTTAACAATAGTACATTACACAACTAGGGTGGTAATACAAAGAAAGGCCGAGATCGCAAAAGTTTGCGGCCCAAGCTGCAAGCGAGGGACGTAAATATGCGATCGAAGGCTTTCCTTATTACCTCCCGTGTTGTGTACATCATTTTATGTCTACACTTGGCCAGAAAGCGGCTTTTTCCGTACGCGCAGCGTATGGCCAGGTGTGGCATAAAAAAAATCGTACATATAGGCATTACATTCAGTTATCCTTATACCAAAACTATAGGCTTATGATGCTACGCTTTGTCGCGCTATAAATAAATGATAAAGCATCCGTCACTATCACACACTATTTGTCAGAACGTGACTGATGGTTTATCATTTATTTATCGCGTGACAAATCGTAGCATCATTCGCCTACTGGTCGAATTCAATCAGGTAATTTGCCGTGACGTGGCTACACAACAAACATACTTACAAATACAACACAAACATACAAATAGCCAAAATATATTTCTAGATTAAGAGAGCTAGACTATTTCAGTTATTTTTAAAAGAATTTAAGGTAAATGTCCCAGTGCCCGACACGCTAATGCCCAATAGTCGACACTGCTGTCACCTTTATTGTCAATGACTTAATGTTCATGTTGCCAGAAAGCGGCTTTTTCCGTACGGGCAGCGTGCGGAAAAAGGCACTTTATGGCCAGGTATGGCATAAAAAAAATCGTACATATTAGGCATTGCATTCAGTTATCCTTATACCAAAACTGTAGGCTTATGATGCTACGCTTTGTCGCGCTATAAATAAATGATAAAGTATCCGTCACTATCACACACTATTTGTCAGAACGTGACGGATGGTTTATCATTTATTTATCGCGTGACAAAGCGTAGCATCATAAGCCTACAAGTAATTTGGCGTGAGGTGGCTACACAACAAACATACAAATACAACACAAGCATACAAATAGCCAAAATATATTTCTAGATTAAGAGAGCTAGCTAGACTATTTCAGTTATTTTTAAAAGAATTTAAGGTAAATGTCCCAGTGCCCGACACGCTAATGCCCAAGAGTCGACACTGCTGTCACCTTTATTGTTAATGACTTAATGTTCAAAATGGCGACTACTGGGGCAGTGTCGAGCACTCGGACGTTTACTTCATTCAACGTAGAGATTATTACGATTTTACAATTTCGTAAATGAATAAAAAAATGGCGGTCTTAAAGCGTCAAATATCAGTCAACATTGGGCCTAACTGGGTTTTTCAGTTGGTGCACACTCAAGTAGACACTCGCGACCACTGACCATCGCTGAATCAAAAGACAATTATAAGTAGAAAATCGATGCAGTTTTATATATTCCCGAATACTAAAAGTACGTTTATAGATTCTGTGCGGAAAGAGAATAGGCGTGGCGAAAAACGGAACTAACCTAATCAGTATGGCCACAGAACAGAAAATACAGCACATACGGTACAAAAGCATTACAGCGCCCCCCAAAATTAATCCTATTCTCTTTCCGCACAGACTCTATCTTTGGCATTTAATTTTTTCACATCAAGCCATGCTTTCTCCAAGCCAATTCGTAGCTCCTTGTCAGCCACTCAGTCCAATAAGAGTTCGTAGCTCGTTGACCACCTACGTGACGTGCACGTAATTCGAGGCTAATCCGTTAGATGGCAGCACCGGTCCCGAACGTCTTGAGTTACAAAGGAAAGTGAAAACTAAACTTTTTTAAAAAGATGTAACTCTGTAACAAATATCGTGTTCTTTACGCCATTTTGTACAAACAAAGAGACTTGGCGCGAGTTGCTTAAACGAGTTTATCAAGAGGACTTTTGAAGGAACAACAGTGTAACTGACTATGAGGCCCCAGTAAGAAGGGTCTTTGTTTCATTAGGAAGATAACATATTGAGTTGAACGAAAATGTTTGAGATTTATTCCATTCAAAAGTATCAATCTAAGTAGCTATAGTATTGCTAAATAGGAAATTTACAACGGTCAGTCCATCAAACAAATGTGTAGGTTGCAGAAAGTTTCAAAAAAGTTGAGAAGTTCGCAATATTTCCAAAGAATTTAAAGAAAGCTTCCACGTTAGAAATTTTCTTATAGGACACTATATTTATGTTATAATGTAACGAATAATGTATTACACATTTTGAAAACACCTTTGTAACAATCATTTTTACATTTAAGTTTGGTTTTATAATATACCTACCAGAATTTTGAAAATTTTAATTTTAATGTTTTCTAATCTAATTATATTAGTATTGGTTGTAATTGTAGCCCCTTAGCTGGTAACGGCAATAGCCTAGCTGCTTTATCTTGAACAGTATTGTTTCCAATAAGTTTATTACCCAATTAGTATTGCAAAAACTGCAGGTAACCTTATTAGAGTGCTCATAAATAACCAAAATCCAACAGCCCACGGGAGGTCTCCCCAGGCGAAATTTTTTAGTCCATAATTATTCATATAGGTCTCCAGTAACGCTAACAAGCCCCGATATTATTTATTAGTTAACAAATACAATAAATCGCGGTTGAGATATTAATAACACACTGTTCGGGTTTATTTTTCAAATTCATCATGAGTGTTGACAGGTATGCGTTCTAATTTAAATGTGTATTTAGTGAATAAGGGCGTAACTGACTATGCTTGTTTTGAAACTTATAAATGAAGTCAAAAGAGTTGGGTTTCTTTCAGACTTTTTCTCAAACATGGCATGAAATGTTGACATTACATGTCTAATAACCACATTTTTACTAAAAAAAAACCCGACCGCGGTGCACTTTGAAACTGCATAAAATCCGCCATTTTGTTTATTTTAAACTTCATACCCAGTGACACTCGCACCATCAAGACGAATCTAATGATGTATCATTTATCAAAATCGGATGTGCCGTTGAGTAGTTACGAGCGGACACAGGAACGGACATACATACATACATACAGGTCAAACACATAACCCTCCTTTCGGCTTCGCCGCAGTCGGGTAAAAATAGGCCGCAATGTACTTCGTTTCCGGTGCGGCTTGACACTTGGCACGTAATGGAATTTCATACTTACATTGCCGGCCTAGGCCGGCAATGTATTTTTTTTTTAATTTCCATTCCACATTTATTTGGGCCACAGCATCATGGCATTCAGCCATTAAAAAAACAAAAAACGATTTTGGCTATATTTTGCAGTTTTATTCATTTCAAAAAGACATGAACATAACAAATAACACATTATAAACAATTTCCAATTATTATAAATTGCAAATTAAACCACAAGAATACACATTTAAAATATTTCATCTAAATATTCGCGGTAAAAATGTAAACTGAAACAGCTTTTGGCTGTATATGGTTTCCGAACGTGACATTTGCATTTTCTATGGATATGCCACTAACGTCACTTTCTGATTAAAATAATATTTAGGGTAAGTAAGGATATTAGTAAGTTTATTTATTTCATTGCATATTTGAGAAAAGCACTATACATACCTCGGCGGGGAATGGGGTTGCCGGCCTCTGCAGTAATGTACTATTTTTCACCTGCGTTGTTCTTTTTAAAAGCGCTGCCTAGACTTGTAATGCTCTGTATTTTTAAATAAGTATTGAATAGGTGTTTTAACAGTTATAGGTTAACGCGGGCTTATTTGCCGCATCTCGACGACAAACACGCGTCTATTTTGCGGTGTCTGGTTTTAACAGTTTTTCAAAAAATGCAAAATCGAACTGTCAGAGCCATTTTGGCTTAGACTTCTATCAGTAACTTTCTTTATAAATATCTATGCTTTGAAAAATGCTTAATTATGAAGATTGATAAGTACAATATAATTATTACCTACCTAATATTATTCTTATATAATAAACGAGGTGAACAACATCTGTTTCACTTATTTTGGTAACAATAAGTATCTATTGCTGGCATTGACACAAACACCATTGCAAATTTAATCCACCTTGACCAAAATACTAACACTATATCCCTACACGCTAAATTAAAACAAACATTTTCACGCGCGGCGTGTCTAAAAATATTGCCAACACAGACGCCTCATTAATAACCCTTTTGAATCCAAAAAACTTGAATCCGAACCCAATTCAATACTCCATCACACCATCGCCCATTTTTAAACGGATGTCCAAACAAAAAATCTATTCGCCGAAATTCGCCACAGAACCAATATAAATTAGCCACGCATATTGCAATAAAAAGGATTAAGATCGACTTCGAAAAAGGTCGTAATTAGCTCGAGACTAAAGCGCAGTTACGCCATTTTTGGGAACTGAAATAACAATGCTTGCCGACAAAGAGCGAGACATGGGTCTCACCGCAGAGCAGATATTGAATCAAGAGCCCCGTGACTAATGATGCGTCACGTACTTTGCCTTTTAAAATCAAATAAATCCAATCAAAATTCAACCCTAAGCCTCACTTACAAAGTCCAAAATCATGTAGCAAATTATTGTAGTAAACGGCAAAGATATTAGCTGTTACTACACATTCTTGTGGTCGGAATATCACTGGCCAAGTGGCAAGATCGTCATAAAAATTCACTCTGATTATACTTGGTTGTGGTATAAGGTTTTGACACGAGGCTAAGTGATTTTTTGACGCCGATAGACAAGCCGAAATAACAACTTTGAGTTGCTCATTTGATTCCTAGAAAAATATCAAATCATTTAGGTACGTAAGTGTGGGATAATACAGAATTATCGATAGATACATATTTTTTGAACAACCAAGTTCAAACTAGTCTAGTCAATGAACAAGACTTACTATTAAAATACCAAATCGTTTGCACTTTATATTTCAAGAGTGCTATCAATTTCTCCTATAGCCCACCGTTAATCAGATCCTGACGTAGCCACAGAATAAATAAATAGTACACTCTAAAAAATCAGGGCCTACCAAGAGAGATTTTCTCTTTGTTGGCGTTAACTTGAATAAAACAAACAAGATATTAAACATATCAACGAAAGCCGATTAATTAAAACAGCAAGTTCATTGGTGATTAAAACAACAATCTAGAATCTTGATAATTTTAACAAACATTTTCCTTGTTTCTATCATTATTTTCTTCTTTGTATGATTCGATCATGTTTAATTAGTTACCTTATACACCAATGTTTGTTGAATCAAATCAGAACATGGTTAATTGAACTATGATAAACAATCAATATCATCTTAGTTGATGCATCTAACGTCTTGTTAGGCTCGTATGGAATCAAGATGCTTGATTATAACTATCACAATCTTGTTAGGAGCAACCAATTTTTTTTTTGAGTGTACTACCTACAGAAGTCTTTCAGTCTAACAAAACTGATATGTTTGGCACCAACGGACGGAACGCACTGGATCCGACCTTTTCTTTCTATTGCATAGCACGTGCTCTTTCTGGTCGCTGGATAAGCCCCTCCGCGGAGGTTCAATTTCATAAAAAAAGTTTCCAAAGAACTAAGAATGAGAACTTCCTTTTTTTTCAAAGTCGATTAAAAATCAAATCTTATATGGGCCTAAAGGACCTGAAATAAATGTTTTCAATTGAATTCAAAAATACTTCACTTAGGTGTTTTCAAATAATTATAAGACAAAACACAAAGACAGACTATTATGAAAATAGGTGTGTCCGAACACCGATAAACTAACCAGATTGTTTAACCAGAACTGTGACTCAGTGAGAAAAATATCACCCAACGTTCGAACATAAAGTTCTACAATTTTATGATCTTTGCGGTTCCAGTGTCACTTTATTTATGCCTATTACCTAACGTTTCTTTTTGACGGAGCGAGAGCGAAGCGACTCTGTTTCAGCTTGGGCAAACATGTCTTCGCATGACCGGCTGTTCTCTACAGGTCGCATTTCTCAATCGATTCTCGAGTGTGAGTAGGTTGTATAATTATTAAAGAATTATTTTGTCGATTATATTTGTAAGTAGATATTTCAGTTAACGGTTTTTTTTTCCAACATGGTGGAGCCAAGGAAGTTGACAAGTACGCGACTTCACAGACATCTAGATCTTCAGAGAGCCTAGTATTCCTTGTGACATATAAACATATCGGTTGATTTCTGTAAAATGGTTTCCAAATATTTATTTCTATGTTCCCACGAAGTCGATGGAGGTACACGTAAAGCATACGATCGTTCGCTGTGGAAGTTTTTGAAGGAGACTTATGTTTTGCAGTCGTCGGGTTGAAATTATGATGACATCTGGCGAGTTTCGAAATGTGTTACCTTCGTTACTGACGCCATTTTCATCCTCGAGGTGGCAAAACATATGAAACCTTATGTTTTAAAAATAGGTTTACATGGCTGAAGGTCCGTTATGTATTGGCAAGAAAAACATCGTCATTATTAACAGACCTCATATAACCGTTAATTTTTTATGCATAAATACCTGTCTTTATTTATTTTCATTATTTTTCTTGTTATCAAGTATCTCATAATTTTTTTTAGGAAAAAGAAACATGCATAGGTAAAAAATAGGACACAGTTTTCCTTAACTGATAATATAACATGAGTAATAAATACTTATACGTAACGAGATCTGAAGCGATAATTTATAGTAGGCGTAACACTATTGTCCGACCGGGAGATAAAAAGTAAGCTTCTATTACGACAAAAACGTCAGCTATCATTTGACAGATCTGCTTTATTACACAAAATGACTGGTATAAGCCTACTTACAGCACTAAAACAGTAAACGCGATCACTGCGTCCGATTTCGACATGAAAAAATATAATCCGATCGAAACGTAAACAATGTGATATTTTGCTATTTTTTTCCGCAAAGCAGTAAAATGCAGTTCACAGAAATACGGAATTTTGAATATTGATATTAAAGCAATAATTAAGAAAAATGTTCTAGACCATTACTATTAATAAGAATTGAATAATAAGATTGGTACATTACATAACTAGGGACGTAAATATGCGATCGAGGGCTTTCTTTATTACCTCCCGTGTTGTGGACATCATTTTGTGTCTACGCTGCGCGTACGGAAAAAGTCGCTTTCTGGCCAAGTGTGGCATAAAAGAACTTCATACCATATTTATGAAACTACTAGTGGTCCCGGTGAACTTCGTTCCGGCCCTTTTTTTAATGTTAGTCTGTTATTCGGGGTAGAAACAAACCCAAAAAATCAATGATGATAAAAATCGGTCCACCCATTCTCGAGTTATAAATGGTGTAACCAACACGACTTAGTTTTATTTACGATTTATTCGAAAGAATTACAACTGAAAATTGTGTTTAAATAGAAAGGTAATTTTTTTTGCTAGAATGAAATAAATGGGTGATGCTCGAAAAAATAAAAGTCGATTGTATTAAAAAACCCGTGACTATTTTGTATTTTCTCGAACTCAAAATGGATATTGTGCGTAAGCGCTCTAACCTGACAAAACAGTACAAAACACTTCTAACGATAAATAATAAATTAAGCTTTCCAGCTACATTAAGCCATCATTAAGATAGTGCTTATCTCCTACACTTCCCTTGCAAAATGGCGTAAGTCATTTACAAAGAACTATAGCATACGTTATTTTGGATATACATAGCAGTTTTAATGTTTGTTTTAGTTGAAAATATTACCAAACGAGGCAGGAACGGGGAAAAGTATCTCTATTGAGATAAGTAGTGAGATTAGAAGCTAATTCGCCCACATTCGGTAGTGCTATGACTGATTTAAAGTATGTAATGTAGTGTTTTGTCCCGTATTACCGCTATCTTAATGGGTATTGTGGGAAATTTACTGCGGAGTTAGCCCCGCGGGCGTAAAGCGATACTTTTAACTGTAGTTTCTTTAATAAAATGCCTGAGATGAAAATTAAAATGAATTTGTGGGAAACGGAAATAAAATATATGAAGATAATGCATATATAAGCGTAAGATGTAGTTAAGGGATCCAAAGGATATATAACCATGTTAGTATGGATGAATTTCGCCCCTAGACGCGCTAGTGTATCGTGAGGTCTCTGAAATGTCAAATATCACTGTTTGTCGAGTTACGGGTCAACGAATGTTAGTGCTTTGAAACAGTTTCATCATTTGGAAACTTTTGTATTGTTTTGAACGTACGGAACCCTCTTCACGCGAGTCTAACTCGCACTTGTCCGGTTTTTTCAGAACTAAATGCAATACTGTAGCATTTTCGATATCTTTATGGTATGGTTTTAAAGCATTAAATACGACTGAAAGTAAACTTCGTATTCACACCCGTAATAACAAACTGACAGCTATACTTCAGGACCCTACGCGACAGTGGCGCCAACTGGTGAGCACAAAAACGATAGCCCTCAATGAATGTCAGGAAGCAGTTCTAATTGAACTTCCAAGATTTGACCAACACAAACATTCATTATGCACATGTTA
The DNA here is from genome assembly GCA_947034925.1 of Eudemis profundana. NCBI lineage: Eukaryota > Metazoa > Arthropoda > Insecta > Lepidoptera > Tortricidae > Eudemis > Eudemis profundana. The sequence goes on along the minus strand of OX344804.1, from coordinate 3,376,071 downwards.
TACACACAACACACGGTAGTATGTGTGTATGGAACAAGTTTAATAAAAGCTTATAAAAACCCGGATCTCATAATTTGGTCACCATCAAAATATGTACCAATAATATTACGGCAAATTGCTTTCCCGTATTGTACCATTGATGTACCGTTTTTCAAACATAGCTATGACAGTCAATACGAAGTGGCTCAAGTCCGGATGCGAAGTGAGCTCGCCGAGTCTTGTATTGGAGTGGACATTCAATATTTGCGCAGAAAAGAACTAATCTCTGAAACACAGTAGTTTGACTTTATTTATTCATAGGCTCGTACCAATGAGTTTTTCGGAACTTATGTACCACGGCCATTCTCACGAAGTGTGACTGCGTCTAATTACCGCGTTTCCATACATTTAATATGAAAACAGCGTCGCGGTAATTAGGTGACCGCAGACATACTTCGTGAGAATGGCCGACCAAATATTATTAGATTTTTGGTAAAGCGAAAACATCGTGAGGGAACCGTACACCTGCGAAGAAATTCAAAGGCGTTTGTGAAGTTTCCAATCCACAGTAGGCTAACGTGGCGTGGGGACTACAGCTCATTCACTCACTCCTATGAGAGTAGGCCTGTGCGCAGCAGTGGGACGTAAATAGAACCGAATAAACCTACAGTTGTTTCCAATATATGTAATATGTGTAATATTGTTTGTAAGTTTAATTTCCGATTTTCAAAATATTTTCTCCTTTGAGAAAAATAACTTTTATCTCGTGCATTCTTAATGTCCTAGATAGCGCGATACAGCATAAATTCGTTTATATCGCGATCTAACCCATAGCTTTAACCGCGCTACAATCTAGCTCTTTTACATACAAAATCATGTTACTTTATGAAAACACCTCTGGTTATAGTAGAAACATAATATTTTTAACTTGTAGGCTTATGATGCTACGTTTTGTCACGCGATAAATAAGTGATAAAGCATTCGTCACTCTCACACACTATTAGAGAGAGAGAGAGATTTATATGGGGGGCGCTGTATTGCTTTTCGACGGTATTTGCAAAAAAAAATACCATACTGGTTAGGTTAGTTCCGTGTTTCGCCACGCCTATTCTCTTTCCGCACAGACTCTAGTTAGAACGTGACGGATGCTTTATCATTTATTTATCGTGTGACAAAACGTAGCATCATAAGCTTGCTGGCCTCGTTGGCGTCTCCAAACAGTTCAGGCAGAAATTATCTAGGAAAGCCATTATTATAAATTTAGTTTACTCTTCTAATGATGGTGTGGTTAATTTGTCTGGTTTTTCTCGTTCTCCCCCATCATGTCGGCTTTTAAGATATCCTATGAACTGAGGTCGTTCCTTATGTCATCTGTACATCTCCTCTTTGACCAATTTGACTAGTTTAGATTTTTTTTATTACCTTACCTGCGATTGACTTCAGTGGCTCCTGAAGGAAAGGGACTACGAGGCCAAATATGTAGTTCGGTGGTACAGTACAAGCCTTCACACTTTTGAGTTATGTCGATATACTTGCAGGCCTACTTAGCTAAACTTCTGTAAGATATTATTCTCTGTGATATTTGCGATTCTGCCAAAGGCGTAGGAGGTGTTTTAATAGCCTTCTCTTCGAGTATTGCGTTAACATTCATAGCTTCCTCAGTAGTTACGGTAACTCCGTCCTCTAATCGAAAAAGGTACTAAGCGTCTTCGACATCTATACGTTCCTGCAGCCTTCCTTAGCTTCTATTAGGCTTGAAACTATGACTAAGGTCTGGATTATTCAGTTTGAAAATAGCTTAAGTCTTTATGAAATCAATATTATTTTACATTTCTTGGAATATTTAAAACCATTCTTGTGCAATGCCAGGTTTGTTAATTTATTGAATCTAACAAACAGTCAACTATTTCTTGATTTATACGATTGTTTCAATTATTGGAAAATTAATCGTGGGAATGATTCTGACAATTAGTTGAATGGTTATTAAAATTGAACTGATCTTACTTATCTGCATAAAGAAAATTTACTTTCCATCAATCTAAAAGTAATGACGAATCGATACATCAGAGGTCAGATACCGGTATTTTCTTCATACAAAAATACCGTTTTTTGCCGTTATTTTTGCTCTTTGGTTTATTATTTCATTTTTTAATCGGACACTTTAATAATACGAGATTGAGCCCTATATAAAAAACATACAATAATTCAAAATATTGGGCTATTTCGGGGGATTTGATTTGACAAATTACAAAGTAATGCAGAGAATAGCTGCTGACATCACCAACGATGCTATTTAACATATTCACAATTTTTTTCATCTAAGTATAATGTTAGTAGAATAGGTTTGCTTTATAATATATTACATTATTATACATTTATTCATTGGCGCAAACTAGGCGCATATTAGACGCCGAGCTACGGCAATAGCCCCCGTAGACCTAGTTATTAATTCTAGATAATACAAAATAACCCCATCAAGGACTTTAAAATAAATAGCCGGAGATACCCTTGCTACCAGGTAAGGGTTATTCTTCAGCAATATGTCTGCGATCATGCCCTTTTTCATACTAAATGTATGGAGACAGAGGAGTAAGTCGCAGACATATTTCTGAAGAATAACCCGTAACGGAAGCATCTCATATGTAGTAAAAGCCAGCAGCTTTGTACTTACGAGTAGCACGCACACATTAACCAGCGTAGTAGCCTATTTCTACGAGCAGCACACACACGAACTGCGTAAAGCAACCGGCTTACTAGAGGTGTTTCAGTTATCTGTCAGCGATGCTACGTCCGGCTATTCACTTTAAGATCCTTGAACCCCACCAAAATCCAAGCGAATGGGGTTACAAATGACGCGTACAAAAAATTCCATCAAAATCTCAAACGCTTCACGAAACTGTCGTATCCTCTCACCTTCCGCAACAAACTATAAAAAATCCCATCTCAAGCAGTTTGATAAAAACGTAATATCCTAACAGATCGGCCGTAAGCCGCGACGCAGACAAGGCTCCATTCAGGAGCACTATCAATCATAGTTTAACGGCTCTTGTATCAATATCGCCGAGTTGCAACTCACGCCATATAGGGCTGTGCTTACAAACTTATTTTAGGCTTTGAAAATATTATTACTTTTTTTTTTGCTTTAATAGGCATACAAACGTGTGTTATCTAATATTTCAAGAAAAATCAATTTTGAACCGGAAGATATGAGTTGTATCTTTGAAACGTAATAAGGTATTGAAATAAATTACATATGAACCTTGCGGTACCCCCACATACGTAGAAATAAATGTGATCCACTGTTTTAAAATATCGCTGTATTTCACCCGCATACAAAGATAATATCAACCGCTAGAAAAAACCCTTTTCCTCCACACACGGATGTAGATTTGTTACAACCCTACCTCTAAAGAGCATTCTTCCAAATATCCTTTCGGAGCTCGAGCTAAAGGAAATGTCAATCATGTTTTTCTTCGTTGGAAGTAGGAATTTCTTATAAAATCTTCATGTTCTTTGGAAAACAGGTTAAAAGCCTTTTATTGTATTCAAAAGCAATTGTAAGCATTAAACGTGGGTACAATAAAATTGAGCATACTTTCAGAGTTATTTCGTGATGTTATTTTTAGATTTAAATATTTTTTTGGCATAAATTATTTTATAAACGTTGTTGGAGCTTTGTATAAACTTTTTCTGTTTTTTTTAGGTAGTGAATTGACTTTAGATAGAGCTAATAATGTTTAGCTCACTTTACGCCATTTTAGGTGATGGGAATGAATCAGTGGCGTGGCGTCGAATATATTCTTAGTAAACCCGGAGCAGATTTGAATTACCTTTTCTTCAGGAGTAGTAAATACTCCGGTCATATGCTTTAAAATAGGCAAGCCGATGGGAATCAGGTTCTATGGACGCCACGCCACTGATATCTATACTGTCTATGTATCTAGAAACTGCTGATCAAGTTAATTGTAACGTAATGAATCCGGGGATAATATTATCGGTTAAAAACTGGACGTAGTTATGCAATAACGTTTCATTTCACATGCAATTTTTTTTGGATTACGGACTTTGCTTTTAAAGACAGAATGTTGATACTTTGTTTTGTGGATTACTGTGCCTATGATTGTGCATATTTCTACCTATGATGAATTTATATTGCCATGGATTCTCATGTAATCCTGTACCATAATATTGTTGGGTTTAATGTTTTGTAAAAGAGAATCTGAAGACTTTTTTTATGTATTTCTTACCAGAGGTTATACTTTTCAAGCGCTGACAGAATCATACCTGTAAAAGAGTATCTTAGTCCTATTGGCAGAATAAATGACTTACTTAACAATTTTTGGGCATTACTATAGCAACATAAATACGCCAAAGTAACAGCATCCGAAACCATATGTCCAGCATATGGCCAACCGCGCTGATACAACAATAACTAATTGCGCTCATTAGCAACAAACAAGTGTGTAAATAAGGTTATTCATGCAAATTATATTTATCGTATTTACAATACAACAATACAATACAATCGTACTTTATTGCACACTTGTATAAAAGCAGTATTTATGCCTTTTCATCGCATTTATGGAAATAATAATATGGCGTGTAATTTGCTATTAAGAAGTTTAAAAAGAGCGGGCTACAGTTGAGTACGTACAATGTGCAGTTCACTGAAGTAAAATGGAAAGAAATTGATGGTGTTAATGAGGGGTAAAAACTTCAATAGTCCCTGCTGTCGCAAATTTGTTAACTTCAGGGTTCAGAATCCGTATTTTGCAAAAACCCGAAATAGCCCAATATTTTGAATTATTTTATAAATAATAATGTATTTAAGTAATGATTTCGTATTATTAGACTGTCCGATTAAAAACGAAATAATAAACCAAAGAACGGAAAGCACGGAAAAGTACCGGTATTTTGGTAGGTATGGAGAAAATATCGGTATCCGACCCCTGGATAATGGAATAATGAAACAAAAGTTTCTTAAACAGTAATGTTATACTGCTTAAGACACTTTATTTCCATTATTTTAAATACTTTTAGCCAACCTGTGAATTTGAATTAGTTTTTTATATAAATGCCTTACTCGTAGGTATGATCCAACAAAATTTGGTAATAAATAAACTACTTAATTTTACACTTTTTTATAAATAAAAGAGAGAAGATACTTTTTAAAACAGTCTTATCATTGATAATACAGTAATACAGTAATTTAGTAACACATAATTATAATTATGTGAAAACATACAAAAACGAATATGAGTGATTTAAGGTAAATAAATTTAAAATTAAAACTAAAGCCATACCAAGCCATACTTTATCACAACGTAAAATAGGTAGTAGGTAGTATCGTCGTGCAAATTTAGATAGGACCTTACTGCAAGTCCTTTAAACTTATTTCTAATATCAGTTTAGCTACCAACAACGGGACAACCCCGCTAGCTTCTTGTTATCGCATTCTTAGTGAAACAAAGACTTAACTGATTATGGGGCTCACGGTAAGATGCGTCTTTGTTTTACAACGCAACGACATCTATCACACAGTCTCATCTCCACTTCCCTATAAACAGGCTAGCCTGGGGCGTTCCTTCGTATTTATCTTAAATCCTCGATGAAATTGCACAGATCCACTATAATGCAGTTTAATTAAGCCACACAATCAGCAGCCGTTACCAAAGAAACGCCCCAAACGTGAAATAAATTCTTGAGGGGCTGAACTTGGTCTCACAATGCCTGTGGTGATCGCAAACCAACCTCCACTTGCAGTTGCGTGATCTGAAACTGAGCCGTGTTCCATAGTTGGGTCGTGTTTGGGAAGCGCATGTTAAGTTTGCAAAGTTTGTTCCGTGGGGTTGACGGTTAGTCTCTAACGTTTAATTTTCTTTTAATCCCGAACGCCTCGATCGTAATCATTGGGGGGTTGGTTGCTGCGTAACGAATTAAACGGATTGCGTCGGTGTCTCAAATGAGGCTAGTTTATTTCTCTGGAGACGTTTGACAATAGGGGAGAAATTGTTTGTGTTTACGGTCAACTGGTTGACATTGCCAGTATAAAAAAGCTATAACTTAAAACGTGACTCTTTCGTTTCCTAAATCATCTGCAGGTAAAGCAGTTTGATTCAAATACTTAACAAATAAATTGTGACTTCTATTGTATTTTATTGCCTTATTTATTCAGGTACCACACCAATATCAAACGCAAACTTACCCAAAATAGACCTTTTTAGCTGATAGATTGCATTTTGTCCACTTTCAATTATTTCAGTTTTGTTCAGTTTCTAACTTTATAGTGATATACATATTTCGCAATAAAATCTATCAAACAACTTGTTCCGAAACAGCCTATCAAAGTTGTTTATAACTCAATATCCCTGACTACACATGCAACAGCACAGTTAAACCACAATCGGTCTCAATGCATAGCGTATGGTAAATCGCACAGGTCATCAACTAGGACATAGACGGATAGTTAGTCTCTCAGCCAACGGCCATATCTCGACTGTTACGAAACTAGGCAACGTTTATACACTTTCGAGATTCTGATTGCAGAATTGTATGATTGATTAGCATGAAATACTATTTGTAAATGTTAGATTCCAATATGGAAAAACGATAAATCCCTTTTCCGTCGATACATCTGGTTATTTAGGTATTTTTACTTATTTAGATGCAGCAAAGCATATGGAAGAATAGAAACGAAGAGAGAGAGATAGAGCAAAATCCTTTCTCAGCAGTGAGACAGTAAAGACTGACTGAAAAAAAAAACAATATAGTAGCATCCAATTTACCACACGACATTAGACGATACAATAAACAACACAATTCACAGTCACATTTACACAATCATAACTCCAAACAAGCGAATAAAAAAGGAATAAAGTTAACAAAGTTGATACAGCCATGAAGATCCGATGCTTTTTACTGACTAGAAAACGTTTACAAAGAACTTGCAAGACGTTGCAAGTTGCAACGAACAAGATAGTAACTTTCTATAGACATGAGACATAGTAACTACGTTTTTCCATTGAACATCGCCCTTGGACAGTACTTTACGATTTGCTAACCGAACTATCCATTGTCTATCGACGTAGTTCGTAGTCAAAGGCCGTAAGTTGCGCTTTTCATGTCCTTTAGCCTGTAAACAGCGAGACGGCAGTCGGTTCTTCAATGGCCATTGTTTTGTACAGCAAAACGGTTTTTTACAAGCCAGCGATGATCTAGGAGTGTGTTTAGGTTTTCCGATAATACGGCAATCAAAAGAGGTGTAATGCGAAAAGCGGGGTTTTGTATGATGCTGAAAAAAGTGCAATTGTCTCTTGTAAGGTGATCCGTGATATTGTAGATTTAATGAGATTGGAGTTTGGGTTCTTCATACAATCGAGAGGTTCACTTTAAAGAGGGTCGTATCATCATATTTGCTTGAAAACTGATATATAGTTTGTTATTTTGTCTCTGCGCAAAACAACATGGGTAAAGCATTCTAAAAACATCCATAGAGGTATTTTGACTTTTTTAGACTTCTGTATTGTTTCGCGCAGACAAGATTTGAACCAAATCCCTTTTCACCTCTTTAACAGACGATTTTCAGGATAAAAACTATCCTGAGTCCTTCCTACAGTGTCAAACTATCTCAATATTAAGTTTCAACCACATCAGTTTACCGGTATAAGCCTGAAAAACAGACCTTTGCATTTGTAAAATTAGTTTTGAAATTTGGTTTTGGATTGATTGGATTGTAGCTAGCTGCCGAAGAAAACATAAATACAAACGAACAACCATTTCAAAACTAAGCTAAAACCTGAAGGGTGTTAGCTCAACTAATGTATTTGCCTAAGAGCAAAATCCCAGAAAGCTAGATGTCCTCAAGGGCCGGTCATTTAAGAATGTTGATTGCTCTTCCACTCACCACAGCCCATTTGATTTACTGTACTAACCATCTGTTCTTTAAACGCTAATTTCACCCTTATACCTTAAGAACTAAGGTAGTTGTTAGTATTATAGTAATTAGTATGTTTACATTAATTAAGTCATATTTCAGCGGTTGACGCCGGCGCCGACTGCTAAACGCCTTGACGGCGTAATATCCTGGAATGGGTTTCTTTGAACGTTATTTTGAATACTAAAAAGAGAAAACTTAGTGTAGGTAGGCTGGAAATATTAATGTCACAAATATATTTAAAAGTAGTTCATACTGGAAATATTGATTTACAAGTGTACGATGTTCACCCATTATTATAACGAAAAATGCTCTGGTGTCCTGATTAAGGTTACCGAAAGTCGATAGTTAAAAAGCGTGCAACCGTTCGTTGTGGAACTCTTTGGGGAGACCTATGTTCAGCAATGGACGTACCAAGGTTGCAATGATAATGATGATTATGACCAGGGGTCGAACTTTTGGTGCCGATAACATCAAGCTACATACAGGGTGATTCAGCTTAGGTTTCACATTGATTTACCGTTACCGTAAATTACCGGTATCGTAAAATTTATAAATTAATTCTGTCACTAATTTCATTGGTTGGTTTTAATGGTAGAATACGGATACTAGAAATATATCGAGAGACTATCGTACACATATCAAGCTAGTCCCAAACTGGAGCATTCCATGAAAATATTTCGTGAGGGACACCGCCGTTTTAATGCTTCCGAGAAATAAATTCAGGAAGCTAATTATCAGCATTGTAATATCATAACTCGGCTTTAAGATTGGTATTGTTTCTTAGCAGCTAATACGTTTTATTAGGGTAGCTGCCATAGCGTTTCGTAAGGGACAAAAATTTGATGTTTTCATGGAATGCTCCAACTAAGCAATGCTGGTACTATGGATAAAGGGACTAGACCGACGATATACATACATACTTATATAGATAAATACATATTTGAATAGATAGAAAACATCTATGACTCAGGAACAAATACTTGTGCTCATCACACAAATATTTGCCCTTACCAGGATTTGAACCACATTTGAACCCGGGACCTCTAGCTTCGTAGGCGGTGGCACTCATTGAGCTAAAGGGGTCGTACTTATACATTTAACTTTTACGATACCGGTCAAGATAAATCAATTCAAAACCTGGAGTTTGAATCCATCTTGATCTCATTTTGACGTCATCAGCACCCAAACAAAGTTCGAGTCCTGTAGGCTTATGATGCTACGTTTTGTCACGCGATAAATAAGTGATAAAGCATTCGTCACTCTCACACACTATTAATTAGAACGTGACGGATGCTTTATCATTTATTTATCGCGTGACAAAACGTAGCATCATAAGCTTACTGATTATAACAAAACGAGGCTTAATCGCGTAAAAACATGATGTATTTACCTTGACGTTTCGGACGTGTAGCGTTCATTGCCGCGAAAGAATTGAGAAGTAGGCATTTAGTATAAGAAATTCAAACACAATTGTAAAATTATTATTGAATATATGAAATGAAATGAAGCGGGCGTCAACATTTTCTAATTGCTCGTGTTTTTCTAACTCACTTTGCATATTTTTTATGCAATAATTATTACGATGTTTAAAGGACATCACTTTGAACATCGATATATAATTATTGCATAAATATAAATTATTTTGCTAAGCAATATTCGTGTTTTGATTTGATGAAAAAAGAGTTAGCAAAATTTTACTTATCATATATTTTACAAAATATTTCAGTATTTTTTGTTGAATTTACGCAACATTTTTCAGAAACCCAATGAAATAAAGTAGTAACTGAAAGGAAAAGCACAATGCTCTCACGTTAGCGAGCGGGAAGATGCTCGGAATCTCTTACATCGTCCATTATCTGATCAGGGCTGTCGGCGACAGTGAGCGCCGAACCCGCGTCAATCTCTATCAGCCAATACAAATGGAAACAGTAGCAGCACCGTTAAATTTATGACGTACTAGCATTTTCCCGCGGCTTCGCCCGCGTTGTTCCCGTTATTGTCCCAAAGGAACTCTTTACCGGGATATAAGGTATCCTATGTTTCAATCCAGGACTTGGTCTACTTGCATGCCAAATTTCAGCTTGATCCATCCAGTTGTTACCCCGTTATAAGGTAACAAACATCCAAACATCCAAATATCCAAACATCTTCACAAACTTTCGCATTTATAATATTAGTGGGATACCAGTTTTTAAACGACTTCAAACAGAGATTCTCAGTTCACCTTTTTTTTTAAAGCCTGGCTAACTCGCAACCCTAGTGGGCATATGGCATGACCGGGTGGTCGGCCGTGGCGTTCCTGGGGTCGAACCAGGTCGCTAGCCGGACCACCCCGAGTGAATCGGACTGGGTACCGGGGGCGCCTGGGGCCCTCAATTCACCAAGATCTTCGTTTCTCTTTTGGGTTCCGGATTGCAAAAAACGGCTGGACTGATTAAAAAGAATCTTATATGGTTTGAATTGGTCTCATTGCAACTAGTCGGTAATTATAATTAATTCGTAACATTTACGACACCGGTAATTTACGGGACAGATTAATCAATGTAAAACGTACACTGGATCGTGCATCATGCTGTATGTGGTTTTATGTGTTTTGCCTGTCTTCGACACCAAGATTTTTTTCATGGTCATCATATAGTAACTATTGGGAAAGGTGGGTTTATTTTAAACCAATCACAAGAAAAAAAAAACTTTTTAACAGAAACATATTTGTAAGTAATTTTGACAGAGTTAAGTCTGATACTTAAATAATAATAATATGTAGAACAAAATTCATACCTACTGTATATATCATTCACTGAGTCCTGAACCAAATGTGCGTACGCATCATTTGTCCCGGTTCACGCACACGACGCGTCACCGAATCTAGAACATCGTGGCTCAATTTGCCACGTTCCCGTCTTCATTTGTTTACCGGAAATAAATGTCTGAACAGGTTTGTTGTCAGCTAGATCAGCCAATCTAGATGATGTTACTTGACCTTTCAGACATTATAGAGGGTGGTCCCCTTTTTTTGGTATAATTTTATTTCTACATATGAAAGAAACATGATGTTTCTTTATTTGTTTTTAATGCGGGTAAAAACCTATTAAACTAGACTGATACGAAAGTCAAATTAGATGGTAAAATTGAGGGCGCTTGCTGAGTGCTCCGGTGGACAAGTGTTTAAGGCGCTGGGCCGGAAATCCAGAGGTACCGGGTTCGATTCCCGGTCTGGACCACAGGTGAGTACCGTTTAATATTTCTATGTTCTTTGATTTCTTGTATATATCATTTTATTTGTCCGAATACTATTTAAGCGTAATTGTTATGTTACAGCTATGATTGAATGACTTTGTTGTCTGTATTTCCGTCTGTCAAGACCCTTTATCTCGGGAACGCGTGGAGATATCTAATTGAAAATACCATACACTCAAGTCTACCTACAGTCCCCTGAAGCTCTGAAAAGTTCAAACTTCTAAGTTAACGTAAAAAAAAGATAAGATATTTATGCCGCAAAAAAATCATATTTCGACACTCTCTCTTCTTTCCGTTGACCTACGAGTAGAAATATAGGAAAAAAACTGAAAACTATACATTTGTAATGAAATCATAAAAAATATACCTAGTCTTTATTTAAGGTATTTGTACGAACCCTCGGTGGGCAAGTCGGACTCGCACTTGACTGACATTTTGTAATTATTTGTAACAATACATTTGTTTGTACTTTGCATGTGTTATTCTAATTGCATATCATCGGCCGTAAGTTCAATTACCGTAACGGACATGGATTTCTCTGGTCTTTACCCCTGTACCTACGGTTGATGATATTTATTGCAATGGTACCTTATAACGAGATCAACTGACGGTAGGTTGTTTTGTTTTGTATGTAAATTCCGATTTGTGTACCCCATACAAGCCATAAATTTCGGTAAAATAATGCCCCACACCCTTCATGGTGATTGGTGACACATGGGCAATGTCAGACTAATTCACAACTTTACTGTCAGTTTAATCCCTAATATAATTTCAACCGCGAACTAGTAATAACAAGGGCTTCTAATCAGGGCTCGGGACCGGTATTTTGCAAAAATCCCGATATAGCCCAATATTTTGAATTATTTTATGCTTTTTATGTAGGGTAGGGCTAAATAAAGTATTTAAAAATGACTACGTATTATTAGATTGTCCGACTAAAAAATGAAACAATAAACCAAAGAACGGAAAAAATACCGGTATTTTTGTATGGAGACAATATACCGGTAGCAGGGGTCGGCTTCGAATACAAGTATTTTTAGTATTGGCAATACCGGAATCCCGGTATTGGCTTAAGGGGGCTACAGGGAAGATATTTTAACAACATGGAACACTAAACTAACAAACAGCGTTACTTTCGCCTTTGCTAATAAATTTATTCAACTTTGTAAAAAAAAAGAAAATAGCCGATTACAACAAAATGGCGCACCCTAAATGTGACAGCTAGGGCATGCAATACTGGATACTGGTATTAATTGTATGGGACAATACCGAAAAACCGGTATTATCCATACAAATAAAATATATTGTATTGCATGCCCTAGTGGCAGCCAAACAAAGGACTTCAAAATAAACGCATATTTTCAATCACCAAAACGCATTTAGATCCCAAAATGCAATGACATCATTACAAACACATATTTATAAACGTCAACATTTTAAAACACTAGTTTAATATGAAACGCCTCACCACGTGCTCACACTCTGTCAATCCCGCGCAGAATGCGTCTGTCACAATACTAATTCGGTCCATTTATCACCACACACCTACACTAACACCGTCGAAAATGTCCTGTATATGTATACTACGTGGTTGACTTAAGAATGCACCTCTTTTATTTCCCGCGCTATACACTTTAGGTGCAAACTTAACCCAAACAAATATCTCATACGCGGTTGAGTTAAGAATGCACCTCATTTGTATGCGATGCTCTGCATATCAGGTGCAAACTCAACTCAAACAACTGTTGGTAGGCGTTTTCGATGTCTTTTAGTCAATGTCATTACATTGTAAGTAACGTTTTATGGCGCTATTTTTATGTCTCGACGTTATTTATAGAGAAACAAAAAACGATGTTTTACGAGTACATGGCACTAAAGTTTTTGGAAAAAGGACGACATGGTGCTTTCCCATTTATGGGACTTGTATGAGGTTATTTGGAACTCATTTCTTATATTGTTGTTAAGTTTTAAACATACTTTTGTATCTTAATCCAAAATGAAGATAACAATTCTACGTCTGCGTTTTATTTGTAAATTATTGATAAGTTATTTAAGTAAATGGCGATGTCAACGTGATGATTCACTTTTATAAGTGGGTATAGCGTCGATCTTACTTGTGTTGTGAGCGTATGTGTGGGTGGTATCTAAGTATACATGTTTCTTCATTGTTCTAAGACAATTCGGAAACATTCTGAAATTACTTTTTTTATTACATTATCTGTGCCTACATGCAATTTAAGCCAAAAAGTATAATCTGAATCTCTAGAGTGAAAAGGCACTCTAGAAAAACATGCTCCTTCACAGATAGCCGCTACAAGCGCGCACATTAGTATGTGTGCGCGCCGTGTACGAACGCACCACATGCAAACATTTAGCAATACGTAAGAATGCTAAAGTCAGGGCTGCGCCATTGCCGCGAGCGCTCGTGCGTCCGATGTACCTTTTGTCGGAAAAAAATTACTGTTATTATACTGACGACCTGTTGACGACCGGTTTAGCCTAGTGGTTAGTGACTCTGCCTACGAAGCTGATGGTCCTAGGTTCGAATCCCGGTAAGAGCAAATATTATTTGTGGGATGATATTTGTTTCTGAGTCTTGGATGTTTTCTATGTATATAAGTATTTGTATTTATTAAATATATCGTCGTCTAGTATCCATAACACAAGCCTTATTGAGCTTACTATGGGACTAGTTCGATTTGTGTAAGATTGTCCCCTAATATTTATTTATTTATACTGTTGCATAGTGGCCTAACTGAGCCATCTGTAGTCGCGATTAGTGGTACTGACTGTCGTACTCAAACCACCTTAAAATAAAATCCATTCCTTTTCCCGTTATAAATTCACAAAGCCTCAGACCTACCCTAATACACTTATCCTCCATCAGGAGCTGAAAAATCGCCTTCCCTAATTGCGACCGAATGAATGAACGATTCAAGTCCGTTCATTGTCTGCGGCATACGGGCTGTCGCGCGCCCATTACTCAGCGGGCGTCGTTTGTCGTGCGTCACATATAACTAATTGCTGCTGTAAATCGTGTCCACACGCTGGTGCGACAAAAGTCGCGATTGACGTCCGGATTTTGTTGTAGTTTCTATTACAAATTTTTGAGGATATGTAAATAATAATGATTCATCGCCACAAGAAACAACAATTACATAGGAAGTAACAAGTAAGTTATTTGGGCCATTCTCGTTTTTGTGCACACAGTCACTACCGTGGCTTTAATTGCTCTTTCTAATCGTTTGAACTAACCGAATCTCGAATCCTTATCATGAATTCTTTTTATCATATGGATGTGTGAATTCATGACAGTTGTTTGTGTTTTTTTTATCAGTTAGAAATAATAATAAGTCCTACAGTCGGTATAGTGACATCCACGGTAGTGACTGTGTGCACAAAAATGAGAATGGCCCATTTAGTAATATGTAGTAAGTACTAAGTCCTCAAAATTTCAAGTCATCTGAACTTTAAATCAAAAAAACCGGATAACTAACTTTGTTAATCATGACTATTCACGGCCATAATTATCTCGTCGAACAAACTGAGGGCCATACTCATGATAAAGAGTGCCGGATGCACTCGTAACCTGACAGAAAATTCTCGGCTATTTACTACGTGAGTGATCTTCAATTTTATATGATTGAGGTTCACGGTAGTTTTCTAAGAAAAAAAGTTTATTCCCTTTTTTGAAAATATGTTCACTTAAATTAAGGTAATATACATCGCTCCCATTAGATCAGCATGATAGGGGAGGGTAAGCCAGGCTTAGGCTTGCTAAACAGTGGACCTAAGCGACGAGCCGTGCCTTGAACGCCTATGACGGGATCAAAAGCACCAGCCGACACGGATTACTATGTAGGCTGTGTCGCTGCAGTGGTCACGGTGACAGTAGGGTCACAGTCTAGGCACAGATTATTGAATATAAACAGATATTTCAGTGTCGCGCGTTTCCATACAAAAAACAAGAATTCCCACGCTCGTGTCGAAGCCTATTGTTTTGACGCGAGCGTGGAAATTACCACCGCCACAGCCACAGCACGGAAACTTCGCACAGTACAATACGTTCTCGCATAGTTTTCGCTAGCGGCGTTCGGCCGGCATCAACGGCGTTTGCGTACTGTCACGATTATTATATTGTGAAACTGTGACGTTTTGGTTGCCGGAGACCGGTTCGGCTACGCCCACCGCACGGAAGGACAAAATCGAGTGGAGTGCACCTTTTTTTTTTTTTTTTTTTAACCCGGAGAAATGCATGAAACTGCATACCACTACGTAACCTAAGGCCATCGGGGGTGACAGCCAGATGTTATGCATTGGTTATGTAGGGCTCTCCGCTCCAGAAGGGATTGGCCTACCCACTAAAACTCAGGGATGCTTCCACCCTGTGCCTTCATGGTGATGCCATGGGATCGCTAGCAAGCCACCACGACATCACCGGCACCTTCGCCCTAGGGCGAACCCTCTCCGAAAAAGGCACACTGTAGCATGGCCAGTGTGCCTTCCCTCACCTGCTTCCCCCCGACCAACGGCCGTCCCCCGGGGAAACCAGGAACCGGCACCGAACACACCGGGTCCAATCGTGTATCCGGCGCCAGTCCCACCCTCACCGCCACGGGAGGACAAACGCCCCTGCCCCGCAGCCGTCCACGGGAGGACAAACACCCCTACCCCGCAGACACTCCCGTCTGTCCTTACGGACCGCGGTGGGCCAGTCCTCCGCCTCCCGCCCCCAGCACATGAGGTAGCGGCAGCCTGCAAGGCTGAGTTCTCGGGACGCAGAGGACTAGTCCACCGCCACCACGCAGCGGCACAGGTCACCCGTCTGGTGCCTGCCCGCAGTGCCCCCCAAAAGGAGACGTCGGAGGGATGCTGCCCGTGCCCGACGCTCCGCCCTCGCGTGCCACACCTGAAGAGTCCTCTAACAGAGGAAACCCGGTGCGGGACCCCCCAACCCCCCCTGACAGGCTCATTCGCAGCATCGGCAAGTGATCAATTAGGGGCCCCTAAGAAATCACTTACCGTTGCTCCCGGGGTGCACCGGCCAAGACGCTTCCCTTTCCTGCGGATCAACCGGATCAAGAGGAATGAGAAGAATCCAGACACTCTGGGAGGTTTCCTGTCTAGCACCCCGAGTGGAGTGCACCTGGTTTAGGTTCCCAAACTTTTTGATTTGCCGCCCACTTAGGCATGATAAAAAACTTTCAGCGCCACCCATGACGTCTTTCGACATGTGGATAGTACCATCGCCAGGAATAGCGTGTACGGAAAAACTAGTATATGATAAAAGCTAGCAATATGTGGTTGTTTTGTGTGTCTACGTAAATTAAATTATGTCAGCAAGTCGGAAATAATTATTTAGATTGTGCGGCTTTGGGTGGTGGTGGGAGTAGGAACGCAAAAACTTAGCCTTTTTAAGCTTTCTTCTTCGTAAAATCCAGTCATCAAAGCAGTAAAATCAGCACACAGCTGGCCGACGATCCCTAACCATAATATTGTATTACTGCAGAGGCAGCCGGCCGAGCACATATAGATGGCCGAGCGATAGCGAGGCCAGATAGTTACAAGCCCCATTTTCACGCCGAGGTATGCGTTTCTTTTTCATTCTGTAATTCTATTTTTTGTCTACTTTTCTTTTAGTGTATCTAGAAAATAAAGTTTGACTTTTTGAAGTGTTTTTAATTTATTTTATTGCATGTTTGAGAAATGCTATATAACATTATTAGCTAATAACAATAATACGGTATGGTAATACTATTACCATAGTGATGATTGGAATCAGAGTCGCAGTATATTTAATATGATATTTTATTTCCGATGATTGACGATTGATTGTATTAACGTACAATAACGGATAGGTAGCGTAGCAACCATCCAATATGGTAGCAGAGTGGCGCAGTGGAAACGTCCTGGGCCCATAACCTGATGACTGGAATCAGAGTCGCAGTATATTTAATATGATGTTTTATTTCCGATGGTTGACGGTTGATTGTATTAACGTTCAATAACAGATGGGTAACGTAGCAACTATCCACCACATAGTTAAGACGGTTTTATAATCATTATAATTATCATCATCGACCGTAGGTTCATCGACGTAAGGGACAGTCGATGATATGGTTACGTTATAGCGTCCGAGTTCCAAAATAGACAACAGTTTTATTGCTCAGTTTGGCCTACTAAAATTTCCTCTGAATGGATTTACTAAACTTGACCTAGAAGATCATAGGTTACTTAGTTACAGTAAACGTCCGCAAAACGGTGGCAATAAATTTAGAGTTTAGCTAAAATTTATAGTGAAACGGGTAATTCGCCTTGTCACTGTTGGTAGTTCGTAGTTAGTAGTTAAAACAACCGTTTTACAGTAATAGGTATGAGTAGTAGGTAGTGTCTTCTGTGGGGAAAAAACTTTTTTGTATAAGTATAATTATGAAGCGTGGAAATAGTATATTACATAACTAGGGTGGTAATACAAAGAAAGGCCGAGATCGCAGAAGTTTGCGGCCCGAGCCACTTTATTTAAATATTTTTGCCCTAATCTTTATATTCTTATCTTTTCTCATCCACTATCACTTTCGCTAGGTGTCAAAACGTATCCGATACCAATGCAAAAATTACACTAAGTCACCAAAGAACTGTATTTATAACAAAAACTAATGAAATATACTAGTGATATATTTCCTGAACTCTCCTGAGCTCGTTTAGTTTTATAACTCGATAATACGGCGACCTAGTCGGAAACGTTACAGCGTTGAGTCAGTTTAGTAGTTGTAACCTTATTAGCCCAGGTCAATGAGATTAAGCCAAGGTGCCTTGAAGGCTCGAACTTTACATTGCTGAGGCAAGACCTAGCCTCGGCCGCAGCAGATAGAGTAAAATCAGTACGTCGCGTCGATGATTATAATATAAAATATTTCGTCTCCACTTTGAAAAAGTCGTATCTAAAAACGTCTTATAGAAAAACGTCAAAGCTCTATACAAACTTCATATAGACTTACTGCGTTTTTACCTAAAGTCATTATCAGATACGAGTTTTTTTAAAGTAGTTACGACTTTCCAGTTTATTTTGGTGTTCCGCTGTTGGACAAAGGCTAACTCCTCTACTTACGTTTTTTACGTTGAGAAATATATCTTCAAAAACAATATTATAGTTCGATTCGATAACTTTTCTATTTATTTTATGGTTCTAAACACGATGCTTACAACTTTGCTCGGTCATAATTTATGACCGAGCAAAGTTGTAAGCATCGAGAAGTACTGTGTTTTTGTGTATTTTATGACTCATAAAATACACAAAAACACAGTACTTCTCGATCACGGAGTTGGTTAAATAAACACGTTATGTTTAGCCGATACTGCGCGCTATAAAGCCTTATCATAATCAGCGGAAAAAAGTCCACTGCTGAATATGTCTTCCAAAGAAAGCTACTGTAAACATTTCTACTCCACCCGCAACCACCGGACTTCAGCAACCCTCAACATGTTAGTCCACGTTGTGGAGGCCATTTTTCATTCCAAAATTACTCTTAAAGTTTCTTGAGGCGGTAGAGCTGAGAACTTGTCAGTTTCTGGTAGCTTCATAATAGAGCTGTGGAAAGGAAATGTCGATAAGCAAAAGAAATCGAACTCAACAAAATTCCGTTTAATTTTTACACAGAGTTTATAAAATAGTTACACCGAATATTAAACTGAATAATTATAATAATGATCACAAACATCATATGTGAAGCAACCAAACATAATCCCAAACCTATCTATCTGAAAGACACTTTTCCCAGCCAGCGATAAAACTCCTACGCGCAGCGGCTAGCTGCAAAGAGTTTAATCGCGACTACTGAGTGGCGCCGAATTGCGTACGAGACACATGGAATCGCCGTTGCTACAGATCTATCTATCATTTGATTCCAAAACCTTGTAAAGAACTCTTCGAAATCTTTCAGCAAATCATGCCTGTGTGTAGACAAAGTGTTGTTTTTGGCCATATTTCATTCTAAAATTACTTAAAAAGAACTGTGTGGCAAGCGAATAGAACTCTAACTTTTTCGTGATCTACTGAAACTTTATCTGCTAACTTCACGGACATGCCTGCTGCTGCTACATACCGATTTTTTATGGAAATTGGCGTACAGGTAAATTATGATTTCTGATAACACGTAGGATAATTTTTATCCGACTAAGAAAAAATAGATATTTAACTTATTTCACGCCGGTCGGATCCAGTAGCATTAACCGTACTGTTTATAATTGGTTACAGTGGCGAGATTGGCCGCTAGGCTTATATTTGAAGCGGGCTTCAGCTTGGCCATCGAGTCGCCGAAGGCAAGGGTTAATTTCGTGAAGTTATCTAACCTTCAGACATACTGATTAATTATGTAGTAAATTAGATCTACCTACCACTGCTTAGAATTGTACGAGACTACCAAAGAGAAGAGTGGAGCTTTAAGTTATGGACCACCCAGCAACAGAGGTTTCACAGAGACATAAGCTCTTTTGAAAATACACTCCTCATATTACCTATTCAAAATCAGCGTCGTCGGCACCCGGTGCCCCGACACATGCTGAGTGGCCTCCTTTTTGGACACACCTTAACTTAATATTGTACACGCTTCCATAGATCTACCAGTAAGTGCAACTTATACCAGTTCAATATTGTCGTAATTGTTGAAATAATTAAATGCAAACATCTACTTTATCTGTGGTGCACATATTTTATTATCTGTTACTTTTTATTTATACTGTCTTGTCAAATTAAACGTCAAGTCGAACTGTGTCTTCTGTTTTATTTTAAATTCATTATAGCTCCAATCCATTTCTAAATTCCTAAATAGATAATTAAATCAAGAGGTTATTGGCCCTACTCGCTTCCAAAATAATTAGATTGGAGTTATACCGTGAAAGTACCGCGATTCAATTAGATTCCAGTAACGTAACCTCAAAAGTTGTCATCTCGCGTGGCCATTTTAGGATTTCTTTTTTCAGCAAAGTCATTAATTATCGTCAAGAATGTCGTCTCAATTATCCATGGGGACGATTGAAAGATTGGTAGGCAGGGAAAACTACCAAACATGGAAATTTGCTGTAAAAAATTACTTGGAACACGAAGATCTTTGGGACACAATTGAACCGGGCGCGGACTATGTACATGACACAAAAAAGGATACCAAGGCGAGGTCGAAATTAATACTGTTGATTGATCCCATCAACTACGTCCATGTTCAGGAGGCAACCACAGCGAAACAGGTATGGTCAAAGCTAGAAAGCGCGTTTGATGACTCTGGACTTAGTAGGAAAGTGGGTTTGTTACGTGATTTGATCACTACATCTTTAGACAACAGTTCTGGTATTGAAGACTATGTAAACAAGGTTATGACAACAGCTCATAAGCTACGGAATATCAATTTTGTAGTGGGAGACGAGTGGCTCGGAACTCTGCTGCTCGCCGGCCTCCCAGAGGTATACAAACCGATGATAATGGCTATGGAGAGCTCCGGTGTGTCAATTACTGCTGACTATGTAAAGACTAAACTTTTACAAGAGGTCAAGGTATCCGATTCTACGGCATATTATGTGAAGCCGAATAAATTTAGAAGTATGTCAAAGTCTCATAAGGAATTACAAGATAAACCTCAATCGAAGGGTCCACGTTGTTTTAATTGTAATAAATACGGTCACTTCAGCAAAAACTGCTATTTTCAGAACAAAAAGAATAATTCTAACAATAAGAATAATGTTTATTTTGCCGCTTTTTCAGCATGCACTGCGACACTGGATGAAAGATGCTGGTATATTGACAGTGGGGCGTCTTTACATATGTGCAGAGATAGAGGATTGATGTACAATGTCTCTCCTTCTACCGTTAACTCAATAAAAGTAGCAGATAATAAAACAGTGGCAGTAAAAGGGTGTGGTAATGTGGACTTGCAAATAACAGACTCCGATGGCATACTCCGTACTATACAGGTTAGAAATGTCCTATATGTACCTTCTTTGACAACTAATTTACTTTCTGTAAGTCAGATGACAAATAATGGCTGTGAAGTGAAATTTGAGAAAGATGGTTGCAGAATATTTCAGAATAAAAAATTAATTTTGACAGCATCACATTGCAATAACATGTACCTATTAAAAAATGTTACTGAAGCACCGGCATTGCTGTCAACAGTCGATGAGCATGACATAAACATTTGGCATCAGCGAATGGCCCATCTAAACTTCACTGACTTACAGAAAATAACTGACAATACTGAGGGAGTGAAATTATCTAGAAAAGGTAACCAGATTTGTACAACCTGTTTAGAAGGCAAGATGAGTAGATTACCCTTTAAAAATACTGGCACCAGGGCTACAGAAATTCTCCAATTAGTCCACTCCGATCTATGTGGCCCGATGGAGATTAGCTCGATTGGAGGTGCTAAATATTACATATCTTTTATAGATGACTTTAGTAGAAAAGTGTATGTCTATTTTTTAAAACATAAAAGCGAGGCATTAGAGAAGTTTAAGGAATTTAAAAGCTTAGTAGAAAATGAGACTAACAAGAATATTAAAATACTGCGCACAGATAATGGCAAGGAATTTGTTAACAATGAATTTCAAATATGCTTGAGGAAATCTGGTATACAACATCAAACAACGAATCCATACACTCCAGAACAAAACGGTTTGGCGGAGAGAATGAATCGTACTCTTGTTGAAAAAGCTAAATGTTTACTTCTGAATTCCAGGCTAGAAAAATCCTTCTGGGGGGAAGCGATATCCGCATCAGCCTACATATTGAATCGCTCACCCACAAGGGCTCTAGATTTCAAGACACCGTTTGAAATATGGTCTGGTAAGAAACCTAATATTGATAATATGAGAATATTCGGCTGTCAAGTTATGGTTCACGTACCCAAGGAAAGAAGGAGGAAATGGGACCCTAAAGCAACAAAAATGATATTCGTTGGTTACTGTGAAGATACAAAGGGGTACAGATTGTATGATGTAAATAAAAAGCAAATATGTAAAAGTAGAGATGTTGTTTTCCTCGAACACACCGTAAAAAATAATAGTGTCATAATGCCATTATCTGAATTGCAGCAGCAGCAATCAGCTGATTCACCTGATGCCGAAGACTGTGATGAGTCCGCATCTGGAGCAGAGACACCGGGTTCTCAGAATATAACAGAAAATGAGATTGAAAAGAAGGAACCATTGTCTGATGACGGTTATGAGCAGTATTACTCAAATGACGATGAGTATGAGCCAGATGAAACTCTCACCGACATACCATTACGTAATATAGCATTGAGGCCAAGAAATAATTTAAGTAAACCCACTACATATCTTTGTCATCAAGAAAGTCAGAGTACATCAAATCAAGCTTTAATGATAAAGGAGCCGGAGACTGTGGAAGAAGCTCTTTCAGGCCCGAACGCAAAAGAGTGGAAAAATGCCATGAATAGTGAATATGAGTCTCTCCTGCAAAATAACACATGGACGCTAGTGATGCTACCTGAAAATAAGAGAGCTATCCCTTGCAAGTGGGTATATAAAATAAAAACCGATGCCAATGGAAGACCTGTGAGGTACAAGGCAAGGTTAGTCATAAAAGGATTCATTCAAAAGAAAGGAATTGAATATAACCAAGTATATTCTCCGGTTGCACGACACACATCCATCAGATATTTGCTTGCTATGGCTGTCAGATATAATTTATTTATTGAACACCTGGACGCTGTTACAGCCTTCTTACAAGGTGATATAGATACAGAAATTTATATGACTCAGCCACCTACCTATGAGCATGGAGAAGAAGTTTGCAAACTGAATAAATCCATTTATGGTTTAAAGCAGGCAAGCCGTCAGTGGAATTTGAAACTTACATCTGTGTTAAAGGAGCTGGGATTGAAAAGTACATCTGTAGATCCATGTATATACTACAGTATCAACAATGATAATATTTTATATGTATTGATTTACGTTGATGATCTATTATTGTTTTATAATGACAAGATAAAAGGAGAAGAAATTAAGCAACATTTGAGAAGTAAATTTGATATGAAAGAACTTGGTCCAGTACACCATTTTATTGGTTGGAGAATTCAGCAAAATGTTACTAGAAGTCAGATTAGTATTGATCAAACTGCATACATTGAACGAATTTTAGAGAGGTTTAACATGACGGAGTGTAATCCAGTTCATTCACCTTGTGACCCAAACATGAAATTAATCAGTACAGGTGAAGAGGAAAATGTACTCACACATATACCGTATCAAGAAGCAATTGGAAGTTTGCTTTATTTATCTCAGGGAACGCGACCTGATATATGTTTTATAATAAATAAACTGAGCAGTTTCAACAACAAACCTGAAGAGCAGCACTGGCTGGCAATTAAAAGAGTACTGCGGTATATAAAGGGAACAAAGAACTTGAAACTGATATTTAATCAAAATGAAGAAGAACGAAGAGTCTATGGTTTCTGTGATTCCGACTGGGCTTCAGATATTGACAGCCGGAGATCCTGCTCTGGCTATACTTTTCTGTTTCAGGGTGGAACAATATCATGGTGTTCCAAACGTCAAAAGACGGTTGCTCTATCAACTATGGAGGCCGAGCTTATGTCTTTAGCCACTGCTGTACAAGAGGCAATGTGGCTCAGATACTTGGAGTCCGAATTGCATAACCACATTGGGACTTCAGCGACTGTAATTTACTGTGATAATCAAAGTGCCATTAAATTTGCAGGTACTGATTCTTACTGTGCCCGCAGCAAACATATTGACATCCGCTACCATTTTCTTCGAGAGAAAGTTGCCCAAAAGGAAATTGATGTCAACTATATTGGGACTGACAGTATGGTCGCGGATATCCTAACAAAAGCCACTTCGCAGAAGAAGATTGAAGAATGTGCCAAGGCAATGGGTTTGCATTCAAAGGGAGGATGTTGAAATAATTAAATGCAAACATCTACTTTATCTGTGGTGCACATATTTTATTATCTGTTACTTTTTATTTATACTGTCTTGTCAAATTAAACGTCAAGTCGAACTGTGTCTTCTGTTTTATTTTAAATTCATTATAGCTCCAATCCATTTCTAAATTCCTAAATAGATAATTAAATCAAGAGTAATTGATCCAAACAAAAATTCTTTCTTTCTTCTTTCTATTTTATAATTGTTTCTTATTTTAGCTCAAAAATATTTGAATCCGTTACTAAGCGGATGATAATTCGCGTAGCCTCATTTATTTTTTTTACTGTACCTTTGCGCTTTATGTAGCAAGTACCTCAGTAACTTCCTCAGAATAAAAGAAATCCTTTTTGAGAGCAAAAACGTCTTCCCTTATCCCGACCCACGCCAAAATGCGTTCGGAAATAAAAAAAGCGACATTATGCGAACCGAAGAGGATAATGAACGAGTTGCATACATTATTACGCAAGTCTTTTGGTATTGTATGAATTTCGAATGAGCTCTCGTTAGTACAAAATACCGCAAAATCGCTGCCATGAAATCCGCTCTTAATATTGGGCTGACATTTTTTAAATGCTTAATTAGGTAAGTTTGGTTTAATTTAAAATTTAAATAATGCGTGCCATTTATCAGAACACGGCTCGGCTGGGAATTAACAGTATCGTATTGCGAGGTTTCATGTAAATATTGTTTGTTGTATGTAAATACTTTTATATACAAAAATAATAGGTACGATGCGGAGTTGCGAATTAGTGGTCAAAAGCAAATTGTATCTTCTGCATCATAGATACCGTAAGGTTGGGGTACTTTCGCCCTGGGGGGGTAAATTTTGCCATGGGGATTAACTCGAATGACACATTGTGGGCAAAGTTACCCTACATTTGGCCAAAGTACCCTGACCTTTGAAAAGCAAGAACGGAAGTTATAATGCCATCATCATGAAAAAGACACACACATCGAATGAGTAACTTTTATGAAGTGTCAAACTGCTGAAGTTTCTATGAAAAAAGTGCTATGGTGTCATTGCTTGGTGTGGCTAAATATCCCCTTATTTTTAGATTTTCATTATTATCATTATCAGCTGAAAGAAGTCCACTGGAAATAAGCCTCCGCAAGGAATTCCATCATGGCCGGACCTGTGCTGCTCGCAATCATGTGGGTCCAGAGACATCTCTACGTTCAGAGTGTCTCTGCGAGACCAAATCAGAGATGAAGATTTACAGAAGAACCAAGGTAACCGACATAGCTCGAAGAATTACAAAACTTAAGTGGCAATAACAGGAGTCTCACTCCGCGATTTCGCGGCGTGGCTAGTATCAAATTTTGCCCTCTGGAGTGATCAGAAAGAGCACGCGCTATGCGATAGAGACGGTCGGATGCAGTGCGTTCCGTCCAGTGGCCGGACCCGAACGTCAGTTTTGTTAGAAAGAGAAACTTCTATATAGGCTACTTATTCTGTGGCCCGTAGAATAGATTCAGGAACTGGTTCAGTTAGTAATTAGAGGTCATATTTCTGTGATCCACCAAAGTCGAAGCGGCGTCCGCACCGACATAATTTGACACCCAAGTTTATAAGTCAAGTTATATTAGTACGAGATAGACAGCGAAGTTATGTATTACTTTGCTAGGCGGAATGTGAACCAATGCAAAAGGAAGTAATTTTACAAACATTACAATACCAGTGCTGAAACACAAGTAAACTACCATTTTACAAATATGACTATTTTATCTATCCACCTTCCTTACTCACTTTTGACCTTTCGACGCTTCCTCATGAATTGGAAATATAATTTATGCCACACCTGGCCATAAAGTGGCTTTTTCCGCACGCTACGCTAAAGCCGCTTTCTGGCCAAGTGTAGACATAAAATGATGTACACCACACGGGAGGTAATAAAGAAAGCCCTCGATCGCATATTTACGTCCCTCGCTTGCAGCTTGGGCCGCAACCTTCTGCGATCTCGGCCTTTCTTTGTATTACCACCCTAGTTGTGTAATGTACTAAATCCACCTCGAGCTTGTGGGTACATTTCTTGAAAGACACATGTCATTATTATTTTGCTCAGTAATAATCGACTTCAAACGAATCAATTTAACTGACGAAAGTATTAAGATTTACTGTTAAAAATACATCCAATTCGCTATAGATTTGAAGAGTTCCTTTGGTGTCTCCTGGATCCTAAGCTGATGTCAATAGGCCCGCCAAGGCAGTACTATTACCCATTCAAAACAAAACAAAAAAACAGATCGGCAGAACCGTCCTCAATGCACCGGGGTACAGACATAAAAAAGTCGTCGAACTGAGAACTTTCCGTTTTTCTGAAGACGACACGTTTAGCTTAGTGAGAGTGACACCGCCTACGAAGCTTGAGGTCCCAGGTTCAAGTCCTGGTAAGGGCAAAAATATATATGTGTGATGAGCACGAGTATGTTCCTGAGTCATGGCATGGATGTTTTCTATCTATTCTGCCGCCATAACGCAAAAGGGCACATCTAACTTTTTTTCGACACTGAGTTCTATACATATTTCGAATCTGTAAATTTCACTGATTCCAAATATGTATACAACTCAGTGTCGAAAAAAATGTTAGTTGTGCCCTTTTGCGTTATGGTGGCAGTATTTAAGTATGTATTTATCTATTAAGGTATGTATATCGTCGTCTAGTACCCATAGTACAAACATTGCTTAGTTTGGGACTAGGTTGATTTCTGTAATATTTATTTATTATAAATTCCTCCGTGCACCTTGAGGCAATAAAGTTATCAACCATCAAAGTGTTGACATTCTAGATATGAATTCATTTAGCGTCATACAATTCATGTTAGTCACTTTTTAAGTAGTCATTATATGCAAATTACTGAGTCGTGATGATGACTGGTGAGATATACGGGACGTGTTCCGTTGCGGCCCAGACACACGGTCGCAGCGCTTAGTGAACCAATATATACTCACGGACAATGAATTCGGTCATTTTCTATGAAGAATTATACAGAAAATTACCCGAAGTCATTGTCCGTGTACATACTTGGATTCACGCAGCAACATTTATTATTTACACCCTATGTACACCTAGCAATAAAGTGACTTGTGCGTAGCGTGCGGAAAAAGTCACTTTATGGCTTTATGGCTTTCTGGATTTCTGGCCAAGTGTAGACATAAAATGATGTACGTACACAACACGGGAGGTAATAAAGAAAGCCCTCGATCGCATATTTACGACCCTCGCTTGCAGCTCGTGCCGCAAACATCTGCGATCTCGGCCTTTCTTTGTATTACGACCCTAGTTGTGTAATATATTATTTAAACCGAAATATATACCAAAATATAAACCTTTGATTTCGAACGCGTTTATAAAGCATTTTTATTGAGATTGCCAACCACATAAATATATATGGGAACCAAGCGTGTAGCGTTTTTCGCTTGGCGTTTGACGCCAAAAGTGTAATTTATTGATGGAAAACATAAATTTTCCATTTCATTTGGTGGTATTTGAGCAATTTATTATACTATTATTACCAGATTTTCAAATCTGACAATAATATTGACGACAACTGAAGTTAACGGCGTACAAAGTAGGTTGCCGCCACTTCTTTTTAGCACGCGAGGTACATATGTACACTTTTTCCTTCTACCTCGATGTTTTTCTGTGTTGCCAGCCCTAATAATAAATTGTTATGAAAGCATTTAGAAATCATCAGGCATCTTCTGAGTAAGCGTGCTCCATCTTAGTCCTTGTCTTCACTGTCCATCAAGTGAGACCTAGGTTAAACGCAAATCCATCATCCATAAAAAAACTAACTTTTTATAGTTGAAATATCGATGATAAATGTTACTCCGTGAATCATTTTTTTTTGGAAGCTGACAAACTCGCAGCTCTTAGGCGCATAGCGATTGTCGGACCGGGTGTACGGACGTGGCGTTCCCTGGGGTCGAACCAGGTCGCTAGCTGGACCACCCCGAGGGGTCGGACTGGGTGGGTGCCGGGGGCGCCTGGGGCCTGGGGTCGAACCAGGTCACCTTGTCCCAGTCCACCTCTGCACTCCGTGAATCAAAGTAAAGGTCCATGGTACAGTCGAGTTCATCATTATCTGAGCAAAGAACGGATCAAAAATATCTGATCTAGTTTTTATGCTTCTGACAATAGGGTAGGTTTGTTCAGATGTTTTTGGTCCAATCTTTGCTCAGATAATGATGAACTCGACTGTACATAGTTTCAGATAAAAATAATCGTGCGTCACACAATTTCAAGGAGAACAATCTAGAAACGGAAAAATTCTCTCCTTAAAACGTAATAAGTTACTAAAATAAATAAGTGAACTTTGTACAATACGAGTATTACCTTCTAATATCCTAACAAAATGGGAAACCAAGAAACATGGACGAAAATCACCGTTAAAATTCAAACTCACAAAAAAATGACGTAGGTATAGATTTAGATGTAGGAAAAAATAGAAAACCAATCCCGTGAACGCCTAGAAATCAACAACACATTAGTTTTAACGACTAATGATTTAATGAGTTGCGAAATATTTTTAATGAAGCGAAAATTGAATCATTAAATCTCCGGGCAGGACTCCGGGGATGGATTGGCTTGAGTTTTGCTTCAAACTAAATATTTAGATTTCGTTAGGTGACATTTCTGCTGTAATAAAAATCCATAGCTATATTTTGTGAGTATTCTCAATTATTTCTACAAATTCTTTCTTATTAGAAGCTTGTCTTTATGCTCTGATTGAATTTTATAGAAAATTTACCAAAACATTATTTTTATCTTTACAAATAAATTATAAATTTATATATATTTATCAATAGCGTGTAATAATATAAATTTATCAATAGCGTGGCGTCCAAAGAACTCGATTCCTACCGGCTTGCCTAATAACAGGTATTTGAGCACCTTATTCTACAGATCTTACGGAAAATGTAAACTAAATCTGCATCGGCTTGCCCAAGGATATCTTTTACGCCACGCCACTGGACTTACACAATGTTTGCCTTCAGTGGATCATAAACTAAACTGAAACTTTTTCACGTTCAACTTAGACGTTGCTAGAACTTTGCCTATTTGTACAGTATGATTGTTATTATCCTATCCTAGTTCTAGAATAGTTTTAATAGAACTCCGGCCATCCTCTTGACCATTTCCGCAATGCACGGCACTCTGAGCTAGACCGTGATTGTTTTGACAGTTACTGCCTGTCAAGTCGTTGGTTCAAGCGGATAGTTTGCTTTTAGTTTTGGCACTTGGCATGCATTAAGAAGTTTTGTATCTTAGCTTAAACTAGGGTTCTAATAGTACATTGTGTATCAAGGGCGGTAAGTAAGGAATTACAAACGAGTGTTTGTTACAAGGCCGAGGCGAAGCCGAGGGCTTTAACAACACGAGTTTGTAATTCCTTTACCGCCCGTGGCACACACAATGTTTTTCATCACACTTGTGAGGAAATCTGATTAAAATAACCTTACTTAACCTAAATAAAATTGTAAAACTGACAGTGACATTAGTGACATATATCAAGACGACAAGTCACGTTCGGAAACCATAGCGGTAAAGATTTAAAATGGTTGATTTTATATTTGCAAAATACTGAAATACACTATTGAAACATTTAATTAATGTTACAGAAATATGTGTTTACATGTATTTGCAATAACAGTTCTCTTTGAATAAATATTTCAGTAATAAAAGTTAAAAAAGTAAGTTGGCGTTTCCTTTGATCATGACAAATAAGAGTAAAACAGAACCAGCGTTTCAAATTTAAAAAGAAAACCATTACGCCCTAGGGCGTAATAGGTCATTTACGGCCCGCAAAACCTACGTGTAATGACACCATTTTCGAGCAAGTGTGATGAAAAGTATGTTTAATTAAGAGATACTGCTTTGTATTGGATATTTTTATATGTTTTATATATCGTCTTTATCACTATAGGCGAATTTTATTAAACCCATTAAATGTGAAGGTGTGTATAAAATAGTTTGGCTATACCAAGGACCATTAAAACATGAGGACTGTGCCATTATCCATACAAAAAGCTGTTCCCAGATATTTACAACGCCGTCTATGTGTAAGCTTGGTATAAGAATTATATTATTTAGAATTATTCAACTTTGCAAGCGTGATACAGTATTTAAATGTTAGAATTTATTTATTATTAGCTGTTTACGAACTAATTGTAACTGTACTACGTTTCTTTGTTCAATTATAACATGGTTAAATATTTAGTTTTTTAGCGCCATCTAGTTTTTGCCTGGATATCCCCTTGCGGTCGGGGTACGATCTAAAGTATGGAGAATGACAGTCCTCTTGTTTTAATGGTCATACACATATACATAATAAATTTTGCATCTAAATCTATCAACAGAATCCTATAAAAATAGTAACATGTTCTGATTGCCCAATATTGTGTAAAGTTTTTACAACCCCAGCACATTCCTCTGCTAACTTATATTGCACCTTGTTTACATATGCATCAAGTTTACAATCGCTCAAACCCCCGATGTTCGGCGTTAAAACTGTAATATTACATCTCCCTCATACAGAGTCAATATTAGCGCATATAAAAAGCAATTCACATGCCAGACGAGTGGAGGCTTTCATCCTGCCCATTCAAACTTCTTATGCAGATTATATAATGTTCTTTATGACATGAAATGGCGAACGTTACTTAAGAAGTAAATATTTATGGTCGGGTAAGGGCTTCAGTTGGAGTGTGCTAAAGTGTTTTGCTTTTTCTTTTTCATAAGGCACTCAGCCTGATATTGTATTATTCTTTTGGTTAACGTATTATACTAGAAACTAGACAATGCTCGTAATTTCGTTCACGAAGGTGAAATAAGTGGAATGTAACTTTTTTCTTCGCTGTGGTCTGTTCGAAGATAGCTAGGTGAAATAAGTGAAATGTCTCTTTCTCTTCGCTGTGGTCTGCTCAAAGATAGCTACGTGAAATAAGTGAAATGCCTCTTTTTTGCTTCGCTGTGGTCTAGGCAAAAGTAACCAAGTGAAATAAAGCACAAGTCTCTTTCTTGCTTCGCCGCATGCGCAACTTGTACACCAAATTTCGTGGCAACCAGTGTAGTAGTTTTGCGGGAACAAACAAACAAGCAGACAAAAAATCGGTTGTCTGTAAAGGCGGTTTACTGACGATAGTCGAACGTGATAACGTTGACCTTGACTCTGACTTTGACTTTGACTTTGACATTGACTTTGACTTTGACTTTGACTTCGACTTCGACTTTTTTCCCAATAAGCTGCTACAATGACATTGACACGCTAAAATGATGGCTAAGTGGCCAGTGTAAATATCTGCCGTTCCACGAATATAATGTTAAAGATTTGTTTTAATAATTTTTAAACTACGATTAAAGCAGGCGTAAAACGGAACTGCCAAAGCAGCATCCACTATTTAAATTTAAAGATTTTTGCCCAACTCAGCAGTGTCTCTTGTCTTGTCATTCAATAGAGATTTTGACAGCCGTATCTTAGGGAATAAGGGCTAATTTATTAACAATTTGTAAGAAACTATCGTCTTAACGACTTTAGTGCTGGAATTATATAAAGTACCTATTTGACAGGTAACGGCCCTGCAAGGTAACGGCCCCGCAAGGTAACGGCAAATGACGTCACACTTTTTCGTGCGTGCAGCCGGCTCCATCGAATTATAAGACGTTATCACGTCAAAAATGCAAAAACTTTATGCGTGCATTACTTAGTTTTGGGACTGAGGCAGATTGTCCTAAAGCGTTCTGTCACAGAACCTAATCTTCAGCTCTGTTATCAACCGATCTATATTGGCTAGCTAGTTTATTATTCGATAAGTTGGACATCGGTCTCGGTGGTTGGATGGGCAGGCCGTGTAAATAGGCAACGCTGATTTATTCGCGAATAAATCATCCGCGAATAAAAATATCGTGAATTATTTTTTTATTCGAATGATCATTCAAATAAAACATTATTCGAATAATGCCCATCTTTGTTTATTGATACGCCATTTTCTTATTTATGACGAAAAGTTAGTGATTCGTATAAAATCCATCACGATAGGTAAATAGTAACAGATCACCGTGCAGGTTGATACGTATGTGCCATCTGGCGCCGTCAGACATCTTGCCAAATTCGAGGGCCACTTGGCTGCTCGCCAATTTGGCACTTGGTGTCACGGGGCGTGTTAATAAACGGTCATGGAGCCCTGGCTCGAGATATGCGACCTCCTACCTAAATTGGATAGTCTAACAAGTTGACTAAGTATATAAAATTGTAAATGTATTAGAGTTCTGCCCGCTTGTTCTTTGAAGAGAGCGCTCCGATCTCGGTCAATCGGTCAAAGGAACTAGTTCGGTCTTTTAGTTCCTTTAGTTCAGGAGCAAATCTCGAGATCTGAAGGAAAGAAAGGAGCTCGCTATTTAATATTTGATGTTGACTCATTCGATCATTCTCTCCCAACCGATTTGTACCGACGTATCGACTACTGAACTAAAGGACCGAAGACCGATTAAGAGCGCTTGAGAGGCTAGTTCCTCTCTCTATATCAGTCCGAGGTGGGATTTCATTCCTTTTAGTTCTTCGGCCTGACCGACACAAGCCTAAAATGTATGAAAGAAACATGATGTTTCTTTATTAGTTTTTAGGGTTCCGTACGAAAATGGTAAAAAAGGAACCAGACGAGGGTGCGACTCTGTATGTCTGTCCATCTGACACAGCCAGATATCTCAGGAAGTACTGCTGCTATTGATTTACAATTTAGAATGACGAAATCGAACGACGGAGGCTGCCTCTGTCTGTCTGTCGCCCTGCTATAAAGTTGCCAAGCTATAGTGAAATATCTACTATTCGAGCCAGATAAGGGGTTGAAACGGGGGCTGAAAGCGGGAGTTGCATGAAAAAGTTGTGAATCCATGCGGGCAAAGTCGCGAGGGGAAGGGCTCTAGTAGGTACCTAAAATAGTATGACAGTTAACGTCAGTGTCACATGACTTTCGTGTCTAAAGGACCTCCTATAGATAAAAGTGATGACCTTCCAAACTAAATCACGTTTTCAATAACCAAAATAAATACAATAATGAGGTCCCTCGTCGAATCAAGGGATGCATTGACTTTGCACGCCCCTGCCAAAATGAAATTGCACCAATCTGCCAAGATTTCTGGTAAAATCTCTCAAATAGGGGGATATTGAATAATCTCTTTCAATTTCCCCCAACTATCGGAACTTGCCATAATCTGTAGCAACCGGCTTATTTAATATTCATTGGGTTATAAGTCATATGGCAGTAGCAAATATGGCATATGGGGATATTGTGCGCTTTGTTAAGAGAATAAATACCTACTGTGATTTACCTACCTAGTCGGTGATTTATTGACTTGATTTAAAGGCTCATATCCTACAATTTATAGTAATTCACAGTGGTGTTGCTATCAACATTGGTATTGTATTTTAATGCCTGGTAAAACAATAATAATTGTCGCTAGAAGATGATTTTTACTTTACCATCTAACGTCAGTATTTTTTAGTGTTCCGTACCTCAAAAGGATAAAACGGAACCCTTATAATATTACTTTGTTGTCCGTCTGTCTGTCTGTCGATTTGTCCGTCTGTCAAGACCCTTTATCTCGGGAACGCGCGGAGGTATCCAGTTGAACCATACTCACTCAGGTCTATGGTCCCTTGAAGCAGTGAAAAGATCAAACTTCTAAGTTAACGTGCAAAAAAGATGCGGCCGGTTATGCCGCAAAAAACCTAAATTTCGATACTCTCAAGAAACCAAAATTCAAAGGGTACTTTCTGTTGACCTAGAGCTATGAAATTTGGCAAGTAATACCGTCTTATACTACAAGTATAGGGGAAAATCTAAAAACTATATTTTTTTTTCTAAAATCATACCGTAAGGTCGGGGTACTTTGGCCAAATGTAGGGTAACTTTGCTCGCCTTGTAAATCATATATCTCAAATGTATAAGGTCTGATAATAATCATAAAAACATGAACGGTCAGCTAAAACCAACCCAACAACACGGCAATGTGTCGTAATTCAAATGCAATAATAAAACCTGAATCGAGTTAATCCCTATGGCTAAAGTTACCCCCCCAGGGCTAAAGTACCCCGACCTTACGGTAACAAAATTACTTTACTAAGGGAAACAAAAGGTATAGGGTACTTTAATATGTACCTATAAATTTGTACGGAACCCGCGTTGGGCGAGTCCGACTCGCACTTGTCCAGTTTTTATTAAGACCGAGTGCTATCCACTTGCTAAAACTTTGGAGAATTTAAGTACCAAGACCCAAACAGTCACGATTTTTAATCAATATTATACCTTCTTAACTGTTTCACTGACACTCTTTGACTAAATTATTTACTTATTATTTATTAGAAATTACAACTGAAGCGAAAATTTGGAGCATTTCTGAACTCAAATTCACTCTTTGGATTATTGAATAGTACTCGTACATTATGCGATCGAGGGCTTTCTTTGTTACCTCCCGTGTTTTGTACATAATTTTATGTCTACACTTGGCCAGAAAGCGGTTTTTTCCGTACACGCAGCGTGCGCAAAAAGCCACTTTATGGCCAATAGCCAAGTGTGGCATAATAGTACATTACAGAACTAGGGTGGTAATAGAAAGAAAGGCCGAGATCGCAGAAGTTTGCGGCCCGAGCTAAAAGCGAGGGATGTAAATATGCGATCGAGGGCTTTCTTTATTACCTCCCGTGTTGTGTACATCATTTTATGTCTACACTTGGCCAGAAAGCGGCTTTATAAAAAGTCACTTTATGGCCAGGTGTGGCATAAAATAATTAAAACCAAACAGTAAAATATTCACTTAAAATCATTGAAAGCTAGTTTAGTTTAACACGTTCGCTTTGTTAATTCTAACAGAAGCTTTTAAGAACGAATAAGAGTGCCTATTTTTTGTACCATCACTGAAAAAACTCCATTAAGAATAGCGCTGAAATAACGACATATTATAAATGAGCTAATTAACGTTTCTAAAGAGCACTAACGTGGACTTATGTCCTGTTTCCTCGCCTTTTAAATTAGACTGGGGGGAGTTCTGAAGAAGTGCCTAAAGAGCGTTTTAACGGGGAGATGTCGTTTGAATTAATTATCCTTGACGGAGTAACTAAGGGGATTATTTTGAACTCTAAATGTGGGTATCCGGTGAAAAAGAAATTATGTTCGTGTATTAGCTAGGCTTTTTTAACTTTTCTCGAAGTCTACAGGGTGGATTTTAAATCGTGAATCGTAATAATTTTTTTGTAGTCTATACATAGTTAACAATAACTTACAATGCTTTTAAACCTAAATTAAGTACGTTTTTATTTCGTCCACTTTTAATTTGATTTATCCTAATTTTTAAAATCGTGGTCACCCTACATTCATGTTTCGTACTTGTCATGAAAATTTCAACATTAGATATCCAACCTCCTAATATTGAAGTTGGCTGGATAGAATTTTGGCACGTATTGTCAATAATGTCAACATCGTCGACATTGTCAACATAAGTACCTATTTACATCGTATTTACTCATAAAATACTTCTGTTTTATTACGATTAATGGTACAAGCGCCTCCACAGTTTTGTTCATAATTAATTAAGCGGGTCTTTAATTGTAATTAACACTAGTGCTCTGTATTAGTCTTAAGTAGCTTTACCGGTAAACGTGGTTACGATTCACGATTAAAAATTCACCCTGTATAAATCAGAGTCAATAACAATTTATAATTACTTTTGGGTTATTCTTCAGAAATATGTCTGCGACTTATTCCGCTGTCTCCATACAAAAAGTATGAAAAAGGGCCAGAGGAATAAGGTGACCGCAGACATATTTCTGAAGAATAACCCTTTTTCACAATATTAAAATTTGGATCGGCGTACTATTTGATATTATTCTAATATTAGGGGTATTTTTGAATACACTTCGATCAAGCGGGATTTTCTGTAGGTACAATAGAACACACTGTTAACTGTACATTTGTAAACGAATGCCAACTTTATTGCAACGCGTTAAAGTGTTATGGGTGTGACCACCGTTAACAGTAGCTTCATTTGTACTTACCCTATGTCATCATCATTACCAGTAAGAACTGGTGAGTGTCTTGCACAGCGTGCTCTCAAACATAACCGTTTGCACCGTGTACGGTAGACTGGGGTTACTCTGATTCGCGGGGTAACACCGTAACATTGATAATCGATTTTTCACGTATTTTAAGTTGGTTTTTGAATGCATTCAGAACAATTTATTACTAAGGTAGGCTACCTCAATAAAAATACTTAATAAAAGTGTTCAAAATCAAAGGTATTTGGGTTTAAAAATCGATGATCGATGTTACCCCGTGAATCAGAGTAACCCCAGTCCGCGGTAGCTCAGCCAATAATTGGTAAAAAGCGACTAAGAAGGTAGTACATAGACGAAAAGAAGTGCCGTAAAAACTCACCAGTTCTTTCTCAAATATGTATCATAACAACATTACGTAATTTGATGAAAATTCTAGTATTCACATTGATGTCCAATTTGAAACCCTTCAGTGCCAATTCGATTGACGCGCGTCAAAGCACGTCAGTCCTGACTATCGAATAATCGGCCGTGTTAATACGTCTATTACGTTCGAATTTTCACGCCATAGTGAAGGGGTGATTAGTAGTTAGCGGCAGATAGAGCTGCTCCTATTAATTTGTCGGCAATTATGACGCGCCGCGAGTCTGCCGATAATTGCGTTGCGGTTTTGATGCCCTGACGTGTGAATATTTTGATTTTACAATCACCAGCTTCGCGCAACTTCGTACGATAAGATATCTGTATCTGAACGCATATCTGTCAATATCGCTCCCTATACAATTCAATGAGCTAACACACACAGCGCAGATAACTTATATTTTATCGTGAAGTATCTGTAGGCACCGACATATATCGAAAGATGGCAAAGATATTATCTGCGTATATAAATTGACCTGTGTATAATACAGGGTGGTTTTCTATAATCTGTACATATGAAAAGGGGTGTAATTTCAGCCAATTTTATCGGTAAAACTGATTTTAATTTTTGTTTGTGGTCATTCGTTTTTTTTTTACAGATTTTTAAACTTTCAATGAAATTTTCGGCAGTACATCTGTTTGCCGCGGTATAACTTTTGATCTAATTGCTTCAAATTGTAAGAAAAAATTGCAGGATCATGGCAATAGACACGCTATTTAGTAGCAATAACAATAAACAACCGATTTGAAGAAAAAATCCTCCAAATAAATTATAATTGCGGAAAACGGTTGCAAGCTTCAGTTTTTTTTTTACGGAAAACACTGTTTTTCTCGAAAGTTTGTGAATATTGTGACCATTTTTTCATGCTTATTTTCGTTTAGCACTTAATTTTGATCTTAAAACATTTTTTTCTTACAGCTTTGAACAATAAGATCAAAAGTTATACCGCGTCAAACAGATGTACTACCCGAAATTTCATAGAAAACAGTAAAAATCCGTAAAAAAATTTTTTTGCCCAGAAACAAAAATTAAAGTCATTTTTACCGATAAAATTAGTTGGAATTTCACCCCTTTTAATATGTACAGATTATAGAAAACCACCCTGTATCTGCCGATATAAATATGGTATAGTATTTTATCTGCAGATAGATACAGGTTGATGTGAGACGGAGCCAGTTCAGTTTGAAGGATTTCCACTTAATGTATCGTCTCGTATATTATCGTATCTGCGTAGTGTGTGATAGTTTCAGATCATTAAGTTATTATACGCAGATAAAATATTATCGTATCTGCGTAGTGTGTGACACGCTTTAGTATTAATGCTGACACATCATTTAATAGGGAACGTGAACGACGAAGGTGCTGCCAACTGGTGCCGCCAATCTAAATCAAGAACCATCTCATGCTGGGGCCACATTGACGGAAACGCCGTTAATTTATCGCGATGAACTCAGTGTAGCTACGACTTACTATATTTGACATTGACACTTAGATATTGTCATTGACATTGACAGCTTGATTTGACAGGCATGATAGTTTCCTTTATTGTCTCTTTTGTCGTTTAGTGCTGTCACCTATAAGTTCGTGCACGTTTGCTACATGTCATCATCATCATCATGGTGGCCTTTTGTTTATCCATTCTTGGATGTAGGCCTCTTCCCTTTTCTTCCATTCCTGGCGATCTTGTGCCCGATTCATCCAGTCCCGTCCTCCGTGTCGTCGGATGTCGTCCGCCCAGCGCTGTGGCGGTCTGCCTCTCCCTCTCTGCTGTCCGCTCTGGGTCTCCATTAAAGGCTACATGTATCGAGCGCGAAATATATCGCGGCATAGGTACGAATATTTAACAAATATAGCACAGCTAACACAAGTGAGATCATAATTATGTCTCAGAGTGCTGGTAGAATCTAGACATTTAAAAAAACCATTGATAAGAGTAAAATTGGTACACATAATGACAATTGCCAATTTTGTATTTCAATGTTTATAATGTTTTGTTGATAGGTGTTTGGAAATAAAAAAAACACCGAATTTAATTATATTACCTGTATTAAGCAGGTTTCGTTGCGACAGATGACACAAATCGTGTAAGTCTTCCAAATTTGGTACGTCAATTTGAAATATATATTCCTTTTATGAAAAGACACAGATTAACAAATCCCACTGCATCGAGATGTGAGCGATAGTTTTGTTGCTGGATTATTAAGCAAGTGTATGAGTGTGACGTATTACGACTGCTGTAGGCTTATGATGCTACGCTTTGTCGCGCGATAAATAAATGACAAAGCATCCGTCACTCTCACACAGTATTTGTCAGAAGGTGACGGATGCTTTATCATTTATTTATCGCGTGACAAAGCGTAGCAACATAAAATTACTGGTAAATATGCGACAGACCAAACCTCTCGGTGAGTATTCGGACCATCAAACTCACTCCGACCTTGCTCGGGCTTAGCTAAGTTTCTTGCCGGAGTCTTCTTAGCTGGGCTAGGTTTAGCGAACCGGCAACTAAAACTCACATTCGTTCGATACACACGCTCACATAAGGACAGGTTGATCCGCTTCATCCTTCCCGCTGGTCCGCTGCTTACTTTGAGCAATCAGTGGAAAGTCAAGGTGGCCCTGGCCAAACCTCCTGGTTCCCCAGGCGTTCAGGCCCCACCTAGTCCGACCTTATCGAGGTGGACCTGGTGGTTCCCAGGGAACACCACGGCCGACCACCTGGTCCGAAGATTACTTTGCCAATAAGGGTTGCAAGTTAGTCAGGCTTTAAAAAAAAGGACCATCAAACGAGCATCGCTGAGGTCTCGTCGCTGCTACATATGATTGAAGCGAGAAACTATTAATACACCCATCTCTTTACCCGGGTTCTAACTTTAAATGTTGGTACGTTTCTTGAACGAGAGAATAATCGATAACTGCCCACATACCCTAGCTATAACTCGTAACTTGACTTCCTAAAGACAAATGTCGTGTCGACGCATAATATCATAAACTACCATTAACATCAATATCAAAAACAAATGTATATCGAGAACACTTTACAACGCAATTGTCGATTCATGCAATCTGAATGCACAAATCTAAACGTCTTACTCGTGTTCTAGATAATACTCTCCCGTTTTAAGTCCAGGGAGGGGTATTAGTTAAACCAATCTCCGAACTTCAATTAGAAGACTTGCTGTCTCCTTTTTATGTACAAGTTTTAGAGTATGTAAGAGTGGAAGAGGTGTACTAGTCGAGTAACTCGGATGTGAAACGCGTGGCTACTGATAATCCAAGATACTGCCTAATGTCGGCTTCCTTCATTCTTTTTTCCCAATGAAACTTAATTGGTACTTATAAAGATGTAAAAATAAACTTAACCAGTTAGAGTTGGCGCCCATATAGCAAAGGTATTTTTAACTGAAAATTTATTATTCAAATGTTTATTTGATAACTTAGGTTTTTAGTTTGTTTTAACTCAAAAATAAGAATATTTTGGAAAAAAAAGGATCAAGTATAAGTATCTCAGTTTCGTTACGCCCAAACTAAATAAAGGGGAAAATAGTAACAAAACTGATAAATATTTTTCTGCAATTGACCCGTTAACGTACATTGAAAATACTATTTACTTAGTATGAAAAAAATAAACTCTAAAGATTACATAATTTTTAAAAGTTGTCGAACGAAAGTTTTATTGTTTTATAAGTAGACTACGTTTTAATTATTTGCTCCTGTTACAGCATAATATAAGTAAGTACAACACCCGGTATAAAACCGTTTGAAAAAAGAATGAGGGAAGGTCGTCGTTAGACAGTCTCTTCTACTATGAGATTAACATTGCACTGCGCAGTTTATGGTCAATCCTAGTTTATGGAGGCATAACACCTACGCTGCGATACAAAAGACGTTCGCTGGGGATAGCAAATTGACTAAGGAACTGGATTAGCTCGTTCACGGTGTATCAAGTTTTTTTTATTATTTCTGAATTCGATTTAAATGCCACATACACAATTCAAATACAAGAAGTTTATGTAATAATTATGTAACTACCAGTGGCGTGGCGTTGAAGAAATCCTTGGGCAAGCCGGAGTAGCTTTGGCTTCAATTTTCTTTAAGAGCACTAGAATTAAGTGCTGATCTGCCTAATATTAGGCAAGCCGATGGGAATCGAGTTCTATGGAGGCCACGCCACTGCTAACTACTAAATAACGGGGCTACAACTGAATGGATTGAGCTGAAATTTAGCATTAAAACATACATAATTTGTTTATTGTTTCATACATAAATAAATTCAGAAAGATGAGTTACTATCAGCCCTAAAAATATTGGTACCTAATTTATTAGATACCTTATATAATTTTATGCCACACCTGGCCATAAAGTGACTTTTTCCGCACTCTGCGCGTACGGAAAAAGCCGCTTTCTGGCCAAGTGTAGACATATTATGATGTACACAACACGGGAGGTAATAAAGAAAGCCCTCGATCCCATATTTACGTCCCTCGCTTGCAGCTCGGGCCGCAAACTTCTGCGATCTCGGCTTTTCTTTGTATTACCACCCTAGTTGTGTAATGTACTAATATCTCCCTTCCCATAAAATCCTAATTTCAATGCCCAATTAATTCTCTCACCTTATAGACCGACTTGCCAATAAACCGAGCCCCCGGCGACCAAAAGTACCTAATAAAGTTTAAAGGCAGATCCAGGCTCCAGACCTAGTACTAACTACTGCCAATTTAATTCTGAACCTTAATACTTAAGCATAAGGCTTACAAACGCTTAAATTGTGTGAATGCATAAACGTTTACCGCCTCGGATGCAATGTAAAACCATTTCACCTGATAATAGCGAATTCACTTCGAATTGAAAGCTAAAGCGAAGATTGGAAGCGTTATCTTCGGTCCTGTCCCTTTCACTCCTATCTTTAAAACGTTTTGAGAGAAAGAGATGACACGGCACTGCTGTAGATTAAGAGGTAGACTGAGGTCTCATATAGGCTTTACGTGTGAAACTTTACGAGAACATAACTTTACAATTATCTTTTGTACAGTGAAGGTGATTGTTTAGATGTCAAATGCATAAGCGAGTTTATCGTCTATTATTTATGCGATTTGGTATTAACTGCAGTAGGGTAGTTCATAACTTCCCCATAAATATGGTCACTAATATAATTTGAGCTGTGAATTTACATATTTTCACCCTTGATTACTGTTATTATTCCACGGGTCAAATTATATTATAGACGAGATAGACAGCCAACTTGTGAATTACTGTACCGGTGCCTATTTGCCTTTTATAATTGTAGTAAAGCCATTGCGGCATTGCAGAAAGCTTCTAGAAGAGAAATCTAGCTCTGGAAGAATCAACGGCAGGTAATAATATCATTGTTATGTAATTGAAAAAAAAAAATTATATGTTTAAGTTTGATAACTGTTTAGTTTATTTTTTTGGTTTAAAATACGACGCTTTAGAACTTCAGTTGGTCACAAAAAATCACGAGTAGGTACGTAGTTTTTAATGAATTCCCTGGTTTTCTTGACACATACCGCAATTGTATGGCAAAACAACATGTAATAAAATTATTTCTACATCTAGGAGAATGGTCTAACCACAGAAATATATCGAGAATATATAGAGAAAAAGAT
Source organism: Eudemis profundana (assembly GCA_947034925.1). Taxonomy (NCBI): domain Eukaryota; kingdom Metazoa; phylum Arthropoda; class Insecta; order Lepidoptera; family Tortricidae; genus Eudemis; species Eudemis profundana. The sequence goes on along the minus strand of OX344804.1, from coordinate 3,333,869 downwards.
ATGATAGATATTGCAATTATAACATAGATGATTCGATCATGGTTTTACAATTTCAGTTAAGTACAACCGGGATAATTGTTCAAATACCAGCAAATAAAATGGAAAATATATGTTTTCCAATATTTCCATCATTAAATGACAGTTTTGGCGTCAAACGCCAAGCGAAAAATGTTGTTACACCCTCACCTCACCTAAAGCAAATCTACGAACTATTTCCTTGTATCTCGATATATTTCTGTGGGTCTAACTGTAGCTTCTGGGCGTTAAGAGGAAACAGTAAGGTCGAGAGAATTGAAAATTAGGTATTTGTAAAATGTGTCGCTATCCCGCACTGCCCGCCTCTCACCCGCGGAGCGCGATAGAGACAACTGCAGCTTGGACCGAAAATACCTTTAAAATTTCATGAAAACAACGTTTCGTAGTCCCCTGATTTCTTCCCCAAAACTTAACCTATTTAACAAATTTTTTCATTAAATATTAAAGAAAGGCTTTGGCCGTGTTCCTATGTTTTCCTTTTTTTTTAATAATCTAGTCAAATTTGTTTTCTGGATGTGTGAACACAGCGGAAAATCTGGCATTTTTTTAGGTTTTTGAAGGTGATAATCTCTTCTGAGAATCAATTTATCGTAAAAAGGAAAACATAGGAACATATCAATAGTAGCCATAGATTTTTGGACAAAAAATTATTGTTCTACTGGCATTATCCAGGGAGGAAACAGGGGACTACGTTTGTATGGAAAAACTGCCCTCCTGTTTCCTCTTAAGGGTAAGCCCAATTTTTGCGGCGACCTCAGGGATGCAACGTACTCCCAAACAGCTTTAATCTCCTCGTAAGACAAGCACAACGCTCGATCACAGTCTAACAGTGTTCCGCCCCCTTCGAGACTACTCGCTACTATGTTATAAATCCAGGCGCGAGCTACAAAAGAGTTTTATTGAATTTAACATGTATGTGAGACGTAACGTCTGCTCCGGTGTCTGCTAGGATTTTGCCTTATGACGATCCATACATCCCTAGTGGCGTACAACCTGCATCATAACTTATACAGCCTTTAAGACGGTAAAACAGGTATCAAAAAGGGAGTTAGTTATATCCAGCTGGTTATACAAGGCTGCTGAGAGTGTTGAGATACGAGCCCGGGATACAAAAATGTATGCCAGGATGGTTACTTATCGTAGGTGAATGTACTTAGATGCATTTTATAATCATACGTACGTTTATGTCTATTTGGTCACCAAATAACAAAAAAACATAATTCTCTTTTCTTTGGGCAGTCGCATACGAGTAACAAGTCTGGAATTTTATTTGTCACCGCTCGTAGGAAGCAGGTTAAGTATTTGTAAGATTTTCGCGAAAAAGCTTCAAGAGAATAACGTCACCTCAACAGGAATAAGTCAATAGCTAAGTGCCTATTTGATTTCCGTTAAAATTCTGTGGCTATGAAACTTAAAGTGATCTAACACTGTATTAGTATCATTACATCAACGTAGATTCTCATTAAAATAAATCAAGTACGGTAACAAATTTTCAGTTTTACAGAAGCTTATAAGCTGTTACATCGTGACTCATAGCGCCATCTAGCGGGCGTAGTGAAAGTGACCGTTTCTATTACAACCTACGCGAGGGAGCTAGCTGTCTGTTCGATGCGCAGTCGCAGATTTTGCATCATAATAATAATCGCTCTTTTTAGGGTTCCGTACCAAAATGGTAAAAAAGGAACCCTTATGGTGCGACTCTGTCTGTCTGTCTGTCTGTCTGTCTTTCTGTCTGTCTGTCTGTCTGTCTGTCTGTCTGTCTGTCCGTCTGTCACAGCAATATATCTCAGGATCTACTGATGCTATCGACTTGAAATTTGGAATAGTGTTAAGAACCGCTAACCCGAGCTTATAGGATGTAAAAAAAATCTTGTAACTTTTTTACTTTTTTTTTAAAGGGGTCCGTAATGAGACTTTGCAAATTGAAAGTAGGGCTATTATATTGAGTGAGGTATCAAATGAAAGGGCTTAATTTGTAGATTAAAACACTATTTTTGTATTTTTTTTTAAATAAGTAGGTTTTGATTTATTGCGAAAAACGTTAAAAAAAATACCGTTCCCCCCCTATTATCTTCGAAGTTACTGAACAGAAAAATCTGTAATAATTATCAATTATTAATGTCATCCTATATATTACAGGAAAAATATAACGGTTTTCCTAACTTGCACTGTTTTTGAGAAATTTGCAAAAATCTTAACACATACTTATTTGCTCCTACTAAACTAATCGCCATATAGTTTTTCTTGAACTATTCATGTATCTACTTATGAGTTTGTACGGAACCCTCGGTGCGCGAGTCCGACTCGCACTTGGCCGGTTTTTTACTTTTTGGTTTGCGTGAGAATCAAGTGTGAGTGATGTTTTTATAAAGCCGCTGATGTTTTTAATATAACTCACTCAAGCTGACGTTTTTTGTGGTACATAGTAGGAAAAATACATATTTTACCAAAAGTATTAAAGTCTGTAAGAAATGTGTTTAATTTCAAAAAGCACGTATGTGAGTAGTTAAAACTCTTCATTCATTCATTAAAAGAAAAAATATATCAAAAAATCAACACTTTTTCAAATGCCAGAATTTTGCGAATCAATTTCCACAGATCAAGATAAGAAAGATTATTATAAATTTTGTCAGTAGGTAGTCATTGTGAGAAAACAGCATTGTTGAGGTATTCTATAAAATTAAGTACATTACTTATTATAAGATCTAATTTGCAAAGTCACTACCAATTGTTTAATAGGTATAGGGACACGGTGCCAGTTATTTCGTCAACAAACGTTTCATCGAATTTTTATTTCGTCGACAACTTTTTTCTCTGAAACCGTATACTTTCAGGATTTTTTAAAGTTATCCTGTAAATACCATTAGGGTAGGTTAGGTTGGTTTTATCAAGGACCATTAAAACAAGAGGTTTGTCATTCTCCATACTTTGGATCGTACCCCGACCGCAAGGGGATTTCCAGGCAAAAACTAGATGGCGCTAAAAAACTAAACATTTAACGATGTTATAATTGAACAAAGAAACATAGTACAATAACAATTAGTTCGTAAACAGCTAATAATAAATAAATTCTAACATTTAAATACTGTGTCACGCTTGCAAAGTTGAATAATTGTAAATAATATAATTCTTATACCGAGCTTATACATAGATGGCGTTGTAAATTCGGGGAACAGCTTTTTGCATGGAGAATGACAGTCGTCTTGTTTTAATGGTCCTTGGTTTTATATTAGTTTCTTGAAAAATATGGTTTAAGAGAGAATTTACTTTCGATGAAATGATATTTCGATGAAATGTTTGTCGACATTTCAAGGGTAAACCATAGAAATAATAGTTCCGGTAAGTTCTCGTCATCATAATCATCCTAAATACGTCCCACTGCTGGGCACAGGCCAACTCTCATAGACGAGAGTGTATGGGCTGTAGCCCCGACGCTAGCCCACTGCAGATTGGGGACTTTACATACACCTTTGAATTCCTTCACGATGTGTGCAGATTTCCTCACGATGACTTTTTCTTCACCAAAAAGCTAATGGTAAATATCTAATTATATTTCGTACATAAGTTCCGAAAAACTCATTGGCACGAGCCAGGATTCGAACCCACAACCTCTGCTTGGAAGGTGCATGAACCGCTTGGCTACCATAGCTTCTTGACCATAAAATAGAGATAGAAGGAAATAGTACGTCGATTTGTATGGCAACCAAGCGTGTAACGTTTTTTCTTGACGTTTGACACCAAAAGCGTAATAAAGTAATCGAAAACATAAATATTACATTTCGTTTGGTGGTATTGGAACAATTTATTATACCGTTATTATCAGATTTCCAAATCTGATAATAATATTGACGGCAACTGAAGTTAACGGCGTGTAAAGGAGGTCGCCGCCACTTCTTTTTAGCATGCTAGGTGTTGAATTTTTTTAGTGTCCGAGTTGTAACAAGAAAATGCATTCAAATTGCAGTTTTATCACGGTAGACGGTAGTTTTTGTTCCGATAAAAGGTACATCGGGAGCGCGCATGTGTGCGCGCCGTGTGCGCGCCGTGTACGGACGCACCACAGACAAGCATCGGCGCGTGCTTAGTCAGGGCTGAGCTCTCGACGCAAGCGGTCGAACGTTCAAAATGTCTGAGGACGAAGCAAAGTATAGAAGACGTATATACTGCAGTGTGTTCGGATGTTTGAAGAATAATGCGCAAAATCCAGAATTGTCATATTTCTGCATTCCTAAGGGTCCTGAAAGGTGTGTATTTTATTATTACCTACTTATATAAATGTTATATTTTAAGTCGTTTATAGAATGTTTGATAGTTTTGTGATCAAACTACTTATACCAATTAAATAGAGTAGATAATTATTTTCTTTGACAGACATGAGTAAAATTAGCAGATTTTTTAAACGTGTACTAATTAAATAGTAGTTGATTCTATTGATACATAAAATGCCTTAAACACAAGAGTGGTTTTATGAAACAAGCCGAAATATCCTTGCGTTACTTACATGTACACATACCAATGCTAATTTATTTAAACTATTATACTTAATAACATTAACATCAGATGTGTGCGATCAGATACTTTCATATTGAAATAAGTAACTTTTACTAGGTTGACCTCGAACTATTGTTCGTTCGATCGAGGTCAACCTAATAAAAGTTACGTTCGTAGTAAGTAGGTATTTTACAGAACCGACGAGCGGCAGCCCTGTGCCTTAGGCACGCTCTGGTGTCGCGCGCTCCTAAACGGCGAAGACGAACTACTTGGTTGTCTTTATACTTTGGTTTTATGGTCTAAGTTAGAAGGTTTAATTCGCAATGACGTATTTTGCTAGAACTCGGACACTAAAAAAATTCAACTATACGTACACTATTATTATTTCTGTGTTCTAAGCTTTAGTTTAAATATTTTACCTTTCAATCGGATTTATCAGTTGGGGCATCTCTCATATTACATTTAATAATGACCATGACATTTCAATCTGTTGTTTATAGATAAATTTGTTTGATAACGCACTTTGATGAGCTTCAAGATTATTTAGCTGCGTTTATTTTATTTGGTTGTAAGCCGGTAGTTGGTTAATTAAAAATTTATGGCGTTATTTTTATAGTGAAACTTTCCGATATGGATGAAGATGTTATGCCAGCATTATTTTGTTCTTCTCTTAGTCGATCCCTCATGGCTGAGGATCGTGACCGAATGCAACTGCCCTCCATTCCATGCAGTCCGGTTCTTGGGGTTTATGGAGCGCCTGATAGAGACACTTAGGAGCCCTTTTGATGCGCACCCACCCGGTGTGTTTGCCCTGCACTGATCCAAGAATAAAATACAAAATAACTAAATATTTTTACCAAGGACCTTAAAATAAATAGCCGGACGGAGGCTCACAACAGAGAACTGAAGCCATTTCTAATGCGCCGGCTGCTTGTACTTACGAGCCGCACGCACACATCAACTAGTTTTTTCCTATTGTGAGCAGCACACACAGATAAGTAGCCGGCCGATTAGACATGCTTCAGTTCTTTGTTAGTGATGCTCGGTCCGGCTATTTATTTGAAGGTCCTTGATTTTTACTAAAAAAAACCGACCGCGGTGCACTTTAAAAGTGGATAAAACTTTGTTTATTTTAACGAACTTCATACCCAGTGTGACACTCGGGCCATCAAGACGAATCTAATGATGTCTCATTTATCAAAATCGGTTGTGCCGTTGAGTAGTTACGAGCGGACATAGGAACGGACATACATACATACTGGTCAAACACATAACCCTCCTTTGGGCTTCGCCGCAGTCGGGTAAAAATATACTTTATTGCACACCAGAAACACACATTACAAGAGGTACTTACATAATTAAAACAATTTAAAAAGGCAGACAACACGCGGTCTTATCGCTAAAGAGCGATCACTTCCAGACAACCTAGTTAGTCTGTTTTTTGTTCGTTTTACACTACACTTTTGTAAACCTAGGATGGAGCTTGTTAGGAGCTTTTTAACTACATGGTAAGGTTTGCAATGAATGTCTAATAATTTTATTAATTTTGAAATTTGTTATACAAGCCGCGCGATGTACAGTCGAGTTCCTTTCCATCTACACATTTACGGGAGCAAAAATATCTGAACACGACCCCGTTAAATAAATAAATAAAAAGACTATTTATTTAGGTATGAACCCATTGGTACAACATTAAATTGCCAGGACCATAAAACCGTCATTCTTCAAATATTTGTGTCTGCGTCTAATTACCGCGCCTCGATATATATGAAATTAGAGACGTGGTGATTAGGTGCACGCAGACACGAATCTAAAGAATGACCGAAAAGCGTGTTCAGATATTTTTGTTCTCTTATATGTGTAGATGTAAATGAACTCGACTGTACCTTTTGTAGGAAGAAAAATTACTGCGATTATAATTATTGTGTGTGAACTATGAATCTAAAGGAATAAGTCGCATGGGGGACCGTCTGGTTGCATAACAACTATTGTCATATTATTAATTGTCATAGCAGTTTAAGCATAAAGTTGATGCTCATTTTTTTTTTGGCATAAATTGTCCTATGGCATAATTGTTCCGTGTCATAATTATACGGAGTCATAATTGGTTTAACCATAATGTAAATTGCCATACATTTATTTAGTCATAATATTGATGATCATAAGTCGTTTTTGCAATAATTGTAAATTTCATACATTTATTAAGCCATAACATTGATGATTATAAGTGGTTTTAGTAATAATTGTAAATTTCATACATTTATCAAGCCATTATATTGATGATTGTAACAATCGTATTGCATAAATTTTAATAATGGACTTGCGATGGTTCTTCAAAAAAGAAACGATTTATATTATTGAAGTATTTTTAATTTCTACTCATTAACCAATATTAGTGACCTCAAACAGAACCAAATCGCTGCCAGAAAAGTAGATTAGGTTAGGTTAGAACTGTGACCTCACACAGAACCAAATCGCTGCCAGGTAAGTAGGTTAGGTTAGGTTAGAACTGTGACCTCACACAGAACCAAATCGCTGCCGGAAAAGTAGGTTAGGTTAGGTTAGAACTGTTATCTCACACATAACCGCATCGCTGCCAGAAAAGTAGGTTAGGTTAGGTTAGAACTGTTATCTCACACATAACCGAATCGCTGCCAGAAAAGTATATTAGGTTAGAGCTGTGACGCAACATAAAAGATAACTTTTAAAAAAACTTTTAAAATTAGGCTTATGCGTTTAGCAATTTATGCTTTTACTTAGTATGGTTAAAGTGTTGTATGAGCAACCTATTTATGCGTTTAGCATTTTATGCCTTTACTTAGTATGGTTAAAGTGTTGTATGAGCAATCTATGTGTGCCCATTATAAAGTATGCTTGAATAAATGTATGCACATCAACTATATGCCCAATACACAGTATGTCCATAAACATTATGATTAAAATCGTTATGCGCATAAATGTATGACTAATTACAGTTATGCGTAATGATGAGTATGACGAATCCTCGTATGCGTATCAAAAATATGACCTTAAACTTTATGCAACCCGACCCCTACCCAAGACGCATATAACATACTGAAGGATTACAACATACATTCCACGTATTTGCCAACGTCTATCTATAGGTTAGTTATGAACCACGCAACAGGACGTGTATGGCGGAATACTGCACGGAACTGAGAGGTAATCCGTGTTCATTAGTACACGGGTACGCGCCGTGTCCAAAGCGACCGCGACCTTGCTTGAGAGAATACTTAATCAGTGCTGATGAACTTCGGGGTGTGGTATTTAGGAATAAGGAAATCTATAGATATCCAAGCACATAGGTAAGCTGTATACCGCTTATACCGGTATTATACTCCTATTTGAGCTCTATAAACGCTTTATAAGCTTGCGAGTACAACTTGTGAGTTACCTCACACACGGTAATTCTGAAAAGGCAGTGAAAGGATCAGGATAAAACGTGCTTCAACGGCTAAATAATGAAACAAAGAAATGAAAACTAACTTTAAACAATTGTACTCGTTTTAATAAGAATGTACGGATGATATAAAAAAAAACGACAAGTGCGAGTCGGACTCTCTCACCGAGAGTTCCGTACAAATTTGTGGGTACATCGGATGGAGAAACAGACAGACAGACAGACAATAAAGTGATCTAAGTGTTATAAGGGTTTCGTTTTGTTTTTTGAGCTAAGGAAACGTAAAAATACCCAATTTCTTTTTTTTAATAATTAAAAAACTCAAGTTTCGCACTGACAGACAAAGAAAGTGAAAGTTATATAGACGGATATGCATTATTTAACGTTTATGTCTATTTGATTTAATGTATCTGACTATACAATACTTATACGAGGCATGTGTCCAACTGTCCATGTTCCAAAAATAAATCCACCAACTGGCAAAATCGCTCTTAAACTCAGCGGAAAAATACCAATAAGACCTCCCGTAAAATCTGAGCCCTTCAGCCTGTAATCCCGGCAGCCTTTGTCCGGGATCCGGGCAAATTAACGGACAGCCGGACGGGATTACTAGGGCAGTGGGCAGTGAGCAGTGGCGAGCGGACAAATCGCGCTAATGAATGAGCCTGCGAGACGGCGATCAGCGGAGGCCAGAACCACTGGAAAGCTGCGAATGTGGATTGTGGAGTGTCGTGTGTAAGGTAGGCATTGGCAGTGTGTAAAGTAACTATTTTATGCGGTGACTTGGAGTTTTTGATCGAAAATTAGGAGATTGATGGGTGATTTTATGACATTTTCTTTTGTATCTCTTAATGGGACGTGATAGTTAAAAAAATAGATTTACAGATAACAAAATAGTTTAATATTTTGCATATATGTAAAGAAAATACATAGTTAACTCTTTGGGGTCATCCAGTCTAAAAGTCTGAAAAATCGTGTGACGTACTTTTTGAACGACCCCTTTTTGAAAAGGTGTTCAAAACCAGCAACACAGGTTTTACTCATGCATCCAAAAATGTTGTGACTTGGATGGTTCAAATGTCCCTGATTTGCCGTATTACACAACTGCCCAAAAAAAAGTATTACTGTTACCAAATGAATTGCCAGTGAAAGCTTAACCATTAAATTAGATATTTATCACAATCGATCGACGACAGTAAAAACTTGACAAAATCAAATCAAGCGATGCCTACACCGTCGTTTAATAAACCCATCGGCACATTAGGTTTTTCTCATACCATCGTCAATTAGTTCGGGTTACATTCCACGAACCTGTAGTCTGTTCGATTCCCGGGCAAAACATGCCGTAATGTGATTGAATTGTTAAATATTTATGAATCCGCGAGGCGGGTTTTTGTATTACATCGATCTGTGGAATATCAATGTTTAGGCGCATTCCCGGTTGCTGTTCGAGTCACTGTTTAAAACGGTCATTGTCACGAAGTGTCTCAGTCGATACTCCGTATTTGATCTCGCTATAATTATATTACTTAAATTATTAAGTGTAATTGTATGCTGTTTGTTTCCCATTACAATAAAATAAAAAATAAAAATAAAAAATAATAATCAAGATAAATTTATTAACGCCCACCATCAAATTATGTTTCCAATAGTGCTTGCATAAAATCAATTACTTGCACTAATTTTCATTACATGATTTTAAAATGACAAATAACTAAAAATAACTTATAACATTGAGCATGCCGTACAAATACTTTAAATAAAGACGATTTTTTTATGACTCAGTTACAAATGTATAGTTTTGAGATTTTTCCTTTTACTTGTAGTATAAAACGGTACCTATTACTTGCCGAATTTCATAGTTCCAGGGCAACGTAAAGTACCCTATACGTTTTGGTTTCCTTGAGAGAGTCGACATGTACGTTCTTTTGCGGCATAAACGGCCGTGTCTTTTTTTCACGTTAATTTAGAAGCTTAACTTTTTAATCATAGACCTGAGTATATGGTTTTACTTTCAGCTCGATACCTCCACGCGTTCCTGAGATCTTCACAGACGGATAGACAGACGGACGGACGGACGGACAGACAGACAACAAAGTGATCTTATATGGGTTCCGTTTTTTCCTATTGAGGTACGGAACCCTAAAAAGATGGACAGACCTGTTTAAAGCTGCAGTAAAAGGTCCTAGTGTAAAAAGCGACTTTTCGACATTTTGCCGAAATTGACTTAAATAAGTAGATGTATGTACTCTCAAACAGAAAAAAATTAAAAAGTTATTCCAATTCGTAGAAATACGAAAACAAAAAAGAACCACTTTTTTGCGATTATCGCGATACTAACTTTTAGAATAGAATAGAATAGAATAGAATGATGATTTATTTGCAGAAACACACACAATGGTTATAAAACAGTAAACATGAATAATAGAGATTGTGTGTACGCAAAAAGGTGTAAGCTCAGCATGTGCTGCAGCCGGGGGGCCACAGCGCTGATTTTCAGCTTAAACCTTGTTGGTGACATTCGACCACTCACACAGGATATCAGCAGTCTACAAAAATTAACAACAAAAAAAAAGAGAAAGAGGCTAGCGTACAAAAAACAATCAAAATTTAAAACAACTTTACCCTAATAATGAAAATTAAAAACCATACCATTTTGTCGAAAAGTCGCCTCTTACACTAGGACGGCAGCAGTAGATGTTCCTATGCACGAGTGCAGCAGGAAAGCAGCTCTTAGAGAAGAGTGGCGACGCATCGTGAAGCGTGCCACCGACACCTGAAATGACGACCACGAGCACTCTGTCAAAAGTGATACCAACGAAGAAGAATTTACGAAGTTCTGAATTTTTAAACAAACTTACATCTTCCGTTATCCTTCGACCGTTGTATTTCGAAAAATCCTTTCTTAGTTATTACTGAATACATTTTTTCCTTCTGCGTATTTGACTACGACTATTTGGAAGCTGTTAAAACAGTACCTATAGAGTACGCCGTTACTCATTAATGTTTATATTCATTAAATAGCGAATGAATTTAATTAGTAATGAAATGATATTGACGAAGCCAATAGCTCGCGAGCATTAAAATAGCGATAAAACATCACGTGCATTATCAAATTTAATGTTAAGTTTTGCAATTCAGTAGGTAAATGTTATGATTTTGAGGTCGAGTTTATTTCAAATGTCGATGCCTCATTAACGCCTAATTATAAAGTTATGAATAGAATAAAATGCTAGTGAGAATATCGGGCTACTTTTAATCTGTACATTTATAACCGTAGAAAGACTGTGTTTATACCTACTTAAAAGATTTTTTCAAAAATGTAACCGGGGAGTGTTTAAAATAAGTAATCATAAATAATAGTACATTATACAACTAGGGTGGTAATACAAAGAAAGGCCGAGATCGCAGAAATCGGCCCGAGCTGCAAGCGAGGGTCATAAATATGCGATCGAGGGCTTTCTTTATTACCTCCCGTGTTATGTACATCATTTTATGCGCGTACGGAAAAAGCCACTTTATGGCCAGGTGTGGCATAATAGTACATTGTGTATCTAGGGCGGTAAGTAAGGAATTACAAACGAGTGTTTGTTATAAGCCCGAGGTGAAACCGAGGGCTTTAATAACACGAGTTTGTAATTCCTTTACCGCCCGTGGCACACACAATGTTTTTCATCACACTTGTGAGGAAATCTTCATAATATAACCTTACTAATCGCCCCAGTATGACAAGAAAATATTAAAACAGACAGTGACATTAGTGACATTTAAGTCCATAGACAATGCGAAGTCAAGTCACGTTCGGAAACCATAGCGGTAAGCGGCATTTTATATTTGCAAAATAAAGAAATACAATATTTAAACATTTAATGAATGTTACCGAAATATGTGTTTACATGTATTTGCAATAACAGTTATCTTTAAATAAATATTTCAGTGATAAAAGTTAAAAAAGTAAGTTGGCGTTTCCTTTGAACATGACAAATAAGAGTGAAACAGAACCAGCGTTTCAAATTTAAAAAGAAAACCATTACGCCCTAGGGCGTAATAGGCCATTTACGGCCCGCAGAACCTACGTGTAATGACACCATTTTCGAGCAAGTGTGATGAAAACACTTTTTACGTCACACGTGCGTGCTACGCGTGCGGAAAATCCCACTTCCTGGCCTGGGGGAGACGTAAAATTTTGTACTTGCCACGGGCGGTAATAAAGAAAGCCTCAGTTCGCATATTTATTAAATACCTGCGATCTGAGACACTCTTTGTTTTACCGCCCTAGGTAAGTAATGTACTCTCGAAATTTTTGTGTGTTCGTGCACGCATCACGAAAAACCTAGGTACTGGGTCGATTTGCATGAAATTTTGTAAACAGGTAGATTATGACCCCGGAAGCAAAAAAAGACATTTCACTTTTTTCACCTCCACGAACGAAGTCGCTTCGCTAGGGTCTTCCAGTAAGTACTTAATATTTATGCCACACCTGGCCATAAAGTGACTTTTTCCGCACCTTTCCGCACTTTTTTAAAATCAATACCGCTTAATGTATCAAGTGGTATTGATAACCAACTTAATGTGCAAACATTAAGTTGGTTATGTGTAAGTTTAAATTCGTTTATGACAAATATTAGTATTAAGTTTGAGGAGACTTCATTTTTGGATAGGTTGCATATCGTTTAAAAGACAAAAATGTGTGGTTGGTTACAAGTTACTAACGTGAGAATTTCATTTGCCGCCATAGTTTTTTCTTCAGTACTAAGTACTAGCTCCGCCCTGTTAGTACGTATTCCGTGGGGTCGATTTTGAGCCTCAGTTACGCTTTCATACTTATTATACACCGTGGGCCAGTACAACCCGACGAACTTTAACCACGTATTCCTGATGGTATTACAAGTAAATAACGTAATATCAACATAGGTCGAATTTTGTCATTTTACATTAATAGTCTTATGGAATAAAACAAATCAATAAATTCAGTCCCTCGTTATAAACATGTCCTTACTGGAGGAAAAGTTATTAAAAAGGAAAAAAAAGCTAAAATGGAAACGAAAGGTCAATATTTTGGCTTTGTAATCGCTTACCATCTAATACTGCGAACGTTAATTGCCGTTTAGTTAAAGGATTTTAAAAAATCAGTAAAAGTATCTTAGTCACATTTATTAGGGCTTGTTACACACTTGGGAGTTTTGATTTTAAAAATTATGAATATCTCGGAAAGCAAGCGTTAATCGACTATACGTCACATAACTTTTTTTACTTCTAATAGTTGTTAGAATCTATGGTTAAAGTTGGTCGGGTTATACGGGCCCACGGTGTATTTCGATGGCTTTATTGCACATGTTTAATTCCCCACGGAACGAAGCCACCATCATCAACATGGTTACATCATGTTGTTTATCAATTGCTTGGTTATTTAAAAAAAATAACTAAGCTATTATTGCTTTGAAATTAAGGATATTAAAACTTAATAACCACTCAGCAATAACTGTTGACAGCAGTAGCGTGGCGTCCAGAGAACTCGATTCCTACCGGCTTGCCTAATTTCAGGCAGATGAGCACCTTATTCTACAGCTCTTAAGGAAAATGTATGCCAAATCTGCATCGGCTTGCCCAAGGATATCTTTTACGCCACGCCACTGGTTGACAGGTACCATGAAAACTACATAAATTCAATTATTTACTCATAAATATTGTAGCGCCCGCCTGCCTCATATTTTTATAGAGCGAAACTGCGTCCGAAGAATACATCACTCACGGCCACAAACAGTGCAAAAAATAGGCAAATAACCTAAGTACTGAGCCGTATGCTTCTCAGTACCACAGTCTAAGGATCATACAGTAGGTCGCCTGCTAAGTCAATAACCACATTTGTATTCCAAAAAAACACGACCGCGGTGCACTTCATGCCCAGTGACACTCGCACCAGCAAGACAAATCTAATGATATCATTTATCAAAACCGGATGTGCCGTTGAGTAGTTACGAGCGGACATAGGAACGGACATACATACGGACATATATATAAGTTCGCCTTTGTACATATACCTTTATTTTGTAAGCCTGTACTTTGCTTATTTTGTGCAATAAAGTGTTTACAGGGATGTAACGATACATAATTTTGCCGATACGATACCGATATTTGTAGTAAATTATCGGCGATACCAATATCTTAGTTAACTAATGAAGTATGAACTTCAGATTTATTATTTGTATGTCCTTATTATACCTAAAACTTGGCGTTAATGGAGAGTCAACCTTGAAGGTGTAAAGTAATAATAAATAAATTGTCAACACAAAATTATTATTTTTTATTATGAACCAAATATATAATTAACATAGTAATTATTATTGCACAAGGTAATAGACCAATATATAAATTAAGTCAGTAATTGAAATTACTTTTTGCAGATTTTTTTTTCATACAGCAAATTCTTTTCGAGCTCTTCAAATATCGGTTGTATATAATCGGCGATACCGATAAATCGGCGTTACCGATATATCGGTATCGGTATCGTTACATCCCTAGTTTACATACATACATACATACGTACATACATACAGGTCAAACACATAACTCTCCTTTGGGCTTCGCCGCAGTCTGGTAAAAACGAGTAAGTCGTATTTTTTTTTAATTTCCTTTTTTGAATCATTTTATTCCTCGCACGCACGTTCCCTCGTTTTTAGATTTTATTTTATTTTCATGATTTTTCTGTCATCCGTAAAAATAAAATTCAAGTTACTAGCTGAACCTTTGAAGTTACATCTATTAACTACGGACGTACATTGCTGGACATAGGCCTCCCCCATAGATTGCCACAGAGTGCTGTGGCACATCACGAGCATCATCAACATCATAAGAAGCGATACCCTTTCCCATTGTATGAGCGCTGACCAACTGAACATTTCTAAACTGCGTCAGTACTCCCATATCTCGTTAACCTACCGTAGATTATGATGTATTTATTTTTTAAACTATAATTTAAGTAAATTGCGGATAATTTTATTGTACAGCACGCCGCAGCAAAAACTTAATGGTCAGGTTTCGTAAAGAGTGATTCGCGTCGACTGCGGCTCGAGGGGAATTATTAACATTAACAACAAGGCCTTTGTTTTATTATGTCATCAATTTATCAATTACGGCTGTTTTTAGTTTATTGGATATGTTTGTGGGAAAATAGTATGTTTAAAACTTGTATATCCAGTCGGACATATGTATGGCATATCAAAACTCGCTGAGCTACAAGCGTAAGGTATCTGCACTCACGACAATGATATTGGAATTTAAATGAAGCCTTATACTTGAATTATATTTCGTTGTGCTTATTAGTCGTACAATTTACATTGTTGGATTTATAATAATAAACACACTTTTGAAAAAGTTTACGCTATGAGCTAAATTAATGATGTCAATTGTTCCCAGAAAATAAATGCATTGGAACTTAAATGAAGCCATCCATATACTTGAATTATAATATAATTATTTCGTTGTGCTTATTAGTCTTACAATTTACATTGCTGGATTTATTAGTACATGTTTCGTACGGAACCCGGATGTCCCGGACGAAATTTAACCCCGATACGGAGTGCAAACGAAACAACAATGACAACCGGTACTTACCTATTCGAGCGCTGAGGCGGGCTTTTTCGGTCAAGTAAATCACAGTCAGGTCAGTCACAGTCAGAGTCTCGTCAAGGTTCAGCTACTCGTTGCTGAAGCACCAGCCCCGGGTCGCCACGCGGCGAAACAAGCACCGGTCCAGACGCCAAAAATTGCGGATTCGCGTTGCGAATACTGTCTCGCACTTCAAAACACAAAATTGTTCGTGTACACCAAATTCACAAACCAAAACCACTAATTCGGCACACAAAAGTAATCCGATCGCCTGAGTGCGTTACTTTGCCGAGTTCCGGATACGTTATGTCAGCGACATGACAGTCGGAAAAAACGCGTTGCGTTTTCAGGTTATAATTATTTGACATTGACAAGTGGGCGCGTTCCGATTCACGTCGGGACGTAACAAACACCCGCCTCGGACAGGCCTCTAAGCCGGTCCGCTATACTAATGGAAGTCGCGACAAGGTTGCTACCGCTAGCTTGAGAACCGAGTCCCCCACCATGACCTCGGCAAACCGGGGCGTCTGGTCTTTACCAGGAAACAAGTTAACAATTCGCCCCCGGCGCCAACGCAGTGGCGGTAGGTTCGCCTCCTTAACTAGCACTAAATCACCAACCTTGGGGGGACTGGTTTTGTCAGTCCACTTGAGGCGCTGCTGCAGGACATGCAAATATTCCAATGACCATCTGGCCCAAAAGTTCTGAGACATTTGTTGCAGCATTTGGTAGCGCGACAAGCGAGAGCTCTTTACTTCCCTGAGGGGGTGCTCTGGCAACGCTGCAAGTGGCTGACCAATAAGGTAATGGCCTGGAGTCAACGCCTCCAAGTCATTTGGGTTGGAGCTGAGCGGACACAACGGACGGGAATTGAGCACCGCCTCAATTCTACAAAACAACGTCGCTAGCTCCTCAAAGGTCAAAATAGTTTGACCAACAACCTTGTACATATGTGCCTTGGCTTGTTTTACACAGGCCTCCCAGATTCCACCCCAGTGGGGGCAGCCTGGCGGATCAAACGTCCAGGTGATACCCCGACGGGAGAGGTCTGTTTCAATTTCAATCTTATTATCTAACAAAAATTTTACAACATCTTGTAAATATCGGTCGGCGCCCTTGTAGTTGGTGCCACAATCTGACCGGATCAGAGACGGAAGTCCCCTACGTGAGACAAACCTATCCAAAGCAGCAATAAAGGCCTCCGTCGAAAGATCACTAACAAGCTCAAGATGCGCGGCCTTGGTGGACAGACATACGAAAACGCACAGATACGCCTTTACCGTCTTCGCGTTGCGGAGTTGCGAAGTTTTCACCAAGAAGGGTCCGGCGAAGTCCGTTCCAACCCTGGAGTAGGGTCTAGCCTCAGTGACCCGGTCCGGTGGTAGGTCACCCATCTGAGGCTGCATCGTGGCTGCCTTGAGTCTGAAACAAGGCAAGCACCGAAACACGATGCCCCGCACGAGTCTTCGGCTGTTCAAGATCCAAAACTCCCGCTGTAGAATGCCCAGAAGCGCATTGCAGCTGGCATGGGAGTTCTTAAGGTGGCGATCGGTCACCAACAAGTCCACCAAGTGCCCCTTCTTGGGCAACAATATGGTGTGGCGCGCCGAATACGACAAATTCGCATTACGAAGCCGTCCTCCAACCCGGAGTACTCCTGACTCGTCCACAAACGGGTTGAGGCGAGCTATCGCCTTCTGCAATTTGGGTCGCCCTTTCCGTAAGGTCTTCAACACATCCCCAAAGTGTTCCTTCTGTACAACCCGAATCCAATGAAGTAGGGAGGTACTCCGCTCTTCACTGGTGAGAACCCTACCGCGTGACCGGTTGTCAGGGTGGCGACAGTTGTGTAAGAATCGCTTGACCCAAGCTGTCACTCCAACAAGCTTGTCGAGGGAGCTATACCGTTCTAGCAACCAAGCGGTGTCTGGCGCTGGAGCTGTCTCGACAAGGTGGACCTTCAAACCAGAGGATGGGGTCCCAAGCACACAACTGGCAGGCCAGTGTGTCTCCCTTTCCAATAACCAATTTGGTTTCCACCACAGTGAGTGGGCAACAAGCTCAGGTGCTGAACAGCCCCTGGATGCCACGTCAGCTGGATTCAGTTCACCTGGCACGTGTCTCCAAACCAATGCAATCTCAGAGTTCTGGATCTGCGAGACACGGTTGGCCACGAAGACCTCCAAGCTATGGACTGACGACTTCAGCCAGCACAAAACAATCTGACTGTCCGTCCATGCGTAGGCACCCTCCGCAAGGTCCACGGTGTCCTTCAGGGTGGAGGCCACATGGTTCATCAGGCGCACAAGAATAGCGGCACCCGCCAATTCCAACTTCGGAATTGTCCAACGCGTCCGAAGGGGGGCCACCTTGCTCTTCGCCATGACCAAGCGTACGTCGACCGCTCCGGCGGAGCTGACCGTTCTCAAGTAGACGGCAGCTGCAAATCCTCGCTCGGAGGCGTCGCAAAACCCGTGAAGGGTAGCCCTGCATTTGCCTGCAGGCAACAGCTTACGCGGCAGTTCGACCTGATTGATCTCCGTGAGCGTGGAGAAGTAGGTCTCCCAATCGCTCAGCAAGTCCCCGGAGAGCGGATCATCCCAGCCCAGTGGGACTATCCACAGGCGCTGCATAAACGCCTTGGCCGTGAAGATGACCGGTGCGATCCATCCGTTTGGATCGTACGTTCTGGCCACCGTAGACAGAACAAGCCGCTTTGTCCAGACCTTCGGGGAATCCAGTTCCACCCGATAGGTAAACACATCTTGGACCGGTCGATACTGCACGCCCAGGACCGATAACATGTGTGGGTTCTCGGCGTTTTCGAAGAGGTGCGGGTCTTGCTGGTGCTCCTCAGGGAGCCCGGCCAACAGTGCCGGTGAGTTGGACAACCATTTCCGCAACTCGTAGCCACCAGTCCGCAAGAGTTCAACCAACTCGTTCCGTAGAACCAAAGCTTCTTCGACGCTATTTGCCCCGGTGCACACGTCATCAACAAACAGGTCCCGTTCCAAAATGGCGGACGCTCGAGGGAACCTCAGTCGCTCTCGGGCCGCCAATTCAATCAAAGTACGAATTGAGATGTACGGGCTGCTCTTCAGGTTCTCTGTTCGTATTCAGCTCGTACACCAACATCGGTTCATCAGGGCTCTCGCGCCACAATATCAGCTGATACCGACGGTCTTCAGGATGGATCACAGTCTGCCGGAACATCATCCGGATGTCAGCGACGAACACTACCTGATGCTTCCGAAAGTTCGTTAGGATGTCCGTTATGTCCTTGTGCAGCTTCGGACCTGCATGCAAACACTGGTTCAAGGACACGCCCGTCGAGGTGGCCGCGGAGCCATCGAAGACCACCCGAATCTTGGAATCCGGGGACTTCAAGACGGCGTGGTGAGGCAGGAAGTAGTGTTCAACCGTACGCCAGTCCAGGTTAGACACCGACATATGTCCTAACCCCTCGTACTCCCTCATGAAGTCCACATACTTCTGCCGGAAGAGCGGGTCTCTTCTCATGCGGCGCTCCATCGAGACCAGCCGCTTCTCAGCCAATGCGCGAGAAGCACCCAAGGGTGGCCGATGAGTAAGCAAGGGAAGTCGAGTTATGAACCGACCAGAGCGGAGGCGGCCAGTGTTATTCTGGTAAAACAACTCGCACTCCTGTTGCTCCGGACTAATCCGCGGCGCGGTCGGCGGTTCTTCAATCTCCCAGAATCGTTGCACGGCTTCTGAGAGTGCAGTTCCAACCAAGCAGCTCTCCTCAGCAGGAGGCGGAGGAACTGCCAACACCTGACCCATCACAGCATGTCCAAACTTGGTGTCCAAGGCCACTAGGCCACCAGGCTGTAAGGTCCGTTTGCTGGTGAGCAAGACCCTCCCTAGGACGTCCGCACCCAGCAGCACGTCGATCTGGCTAGGGGTGTCGAAGCCAACATCAGCCAAATCCAAACCAGCTGTCAAGTCGCGCACCTCCGGCGGCAGCCGCACTTGGGGGAGTCGCCCGACCACTTCATCCAGCACCAATGCGGAAGCTGTAATCCTCGCATGGGAAGTGGGACTCTGCCCAAACGTGAAAGTAACCTGTCCGGCCAGGTTTGACACTTCTACATTACCTACACCACGCACAGTGTCCGGGTGGGGTGTCATATCCAAGCCCAACCGACTGGATACCAAGCAGCCTTGTGCGCCCGTGTCCAGGAGAGCACGTGCACAGACTGATCCTTCGCCAGGACCCCACACACAAATCAAGGCCGTGGGCAACAACACGGTCTTGTGGGTGTTGGCGGTGGTGGGTGCATGGGCGGCGTACCCCTATTCGGAGCGCCGGGTGGCCTCCGGGTCCGGTTGGTAGGGGCGCTCGAACTGTGCGAGTGGATCCCACTCCGGCTGGTACGGCCGTCGCGTCGTGCGCGCTGTCTGCGGCACCTGGTACGCCCGGGGGCGGCCGTACACCGGCAGTCTTTCCTCTAGGCGGGGTCGCTCCACAAGCGGTGGCGACATTCGCGGCGACCACATTGGTCGCGGCGACAATCGCGGCGGCGCCAATCGCGGCGGCGACAATCGCGGCGGCGACCGCGGCGGCGACCGCGGCGGCGACAATCGCGCCGCCTGCCGAGGAGGATGCGGGCGCGGGCACCCGCCCGTAGGACCCCCCCGTGGGGGCGCGGGCGCGCGCGCAACCGCAGCATAACTCTGTGGGAGGGGGGGGGGGGGTACCACCCCGACGGCCCCTCACCTCATTGGCCCTGTACTCCTGGTCAGCCCGATGCTGACTCCGAGCAGGGGGGGAGGATGAACCCCGCGCAGGGGGTGGTTTGGAACCGCCACTGCGGTTCATGCATAAAATTGGGTGGTGCTTCCCATCACACCAGCTGCATGCTTGGCGGTGGGCACAATCCCTAACAAAATGATTGCCCAAACAAACAAAGCACCACTGTCTTTGTTTTGCAATGCCGCGGCGTGCCTCTACCCGCTGGTTCAGGAACTGCTTGCACGCGGGCACCCTATGGCCCGGGTTCCGGCAATATGCGCAGGGGTCTGGGTCCGCCGTCGCCACATTGTAATGTCGGGGCCCTGGTGGGTGAGGTCCCGACTTGCCCCTATATCCCCTCGGAGAATCAATCCTCACCTGGGGACGGGGTGCTCCAGATGGTCTCGGAGGGGAGGACAAATCCGAAGTGTCTGCCCGTCGACATTCGGTTTCCAAAAAGTCCACTAAGTCGTTGTAAGCCGGCAGATGCCGGGCACTATCCCCACCATACCGGTGCTCGAACCGGGCCCGAACATCATCCGGCAGTCGGTTCAACAAAAAACTCAATAACATATATGACCACTTGTCCACGGGCAATTCCAATTTTTCCAGGCCCTTTGTCGCACTCAGGACCGGATTCAACATTTTTATCCGGATGTCGGAGACCTGTCCGATCCGAGGAATTGACCAAATCTTCCCCATGAGCGCGTCCGCTAGCCGTCGCACGTTCTCGTATCTACTCCTTAGTAACGTGCGGGCGGTTTCATAGTTGTCGTCGGTTACCGACAAATGCGCGACCAGGTCGCGTGGCTCACCGACCAAAGCAGACAACAACTGCGCCAACTTCAAAGATGCAGGAAGATCCGTCCGTGCATGTACCAGACTGTCAAATAAATCAATAAAACTGGTCCACTGGTCTAAGTCACCCCGGAACACAGGAATCTGGATGGCAGGTAAGCGAGCTGCCAATGCCGGGTTCAAATTCCCCACCGGTTTACCCTCGATGGGTACTGAAGCTGTCCGAGCCCGAAGTAGCTCAGTAGCCCGCTGTGTGATCTGATCCGCTAAATCCAGGCATTGGTCAAAATCAGCTTCCACCTGCTCACAGTCCGAGGCTTCCTGGTCGGCTCCGGCCAGAAATTTTCCAAACCGAGATTCCAAATCTGTAAGACGCTGCGGTACCTGTTCATATCGCGACAACAATGCATCTTCCCGGTCTTGTCTGCCAACCAAGGCAGCCGCTGAAGCAAACCAACGCAACGTCGCCTGTATTGCTGCTTTATCCGACATGTTTCAAATAATTTATGAAATAGACACAACAAATCAAATTTATTTCCTGTGGAAATTCCTCAAAAATAATCAATATGGTCACCCTACTTGTGACACCAACTATAAGATTACTTACCAGACAAAACAATTTAATTATTCTTATTTTTATTTTGGGTGTCCACTATTGGATGTAATTTTAAATTCAAATTTACCACTCAATCAGTAAGCTATCAAAACTCAATTACAAGTTAGCTGATAAATAATTATGCTATTAAATTTACAATGAATTCCAATTAGTTTCAATTTTTACCCGAGAGATATATTTCCAATTCTCCAATATTTGTACAATATACACAACTAGACAATATGATTAGCCTATAGGCAACAAATAATCTTCAAATATAGTCTGTTTGCTAGAATGCACTTAATTTTAAGTAACGCTCTTCACATAAATATTGGGTCTATTTTAAATTTATTAGAAAATCACTTAACTAACAGGAATTTCGGTACAATTTCTATCCAAATTACTTGTATATGCTAGGGAACCACTTTCAGACAATCAATAATCAATACAAGTGATCGAAATTGTAACTTTTGTTCCGTAATTCTAACCTCAAAAACGCACACGTGTTTCAACCAAGTGCCAAAAAATTACCAAAAAAATGCGATTTCTTTGCCGTGAATCGCAAAATCAAACCATATGCTCTGCTACCAAATTTGTTTCGTACGGAACTCGGATGTCCCGGACGAAATTTAACCCCGATACGGAGTGCAAACGAAACAACAATGACAACCGGTACTTACCTATTCGAGCGCTGAGGCGGGCTTTTTCGGTCAAGTAAATCACAGTCAGGTCAGTCACAGTCAGAGTCTCGTCAAGGTTCAGCTACTCGTTGCTGAAGCACCAGCCCCGGGTCGCCACGCGGCGAAACAAGCACCGGTCCAGACGCCAAAAATTGCGGATTCGCGTTGCGAATACTGTCTCGCACTTCAAAACACAAAATTGTTCGTGTACACCAAATTCACAAACCAAAACCACTAATTCGGCACACAAAAGTAATCCGATCGCCTGAGTGCGTTACTTTGCCGAGTTCCGGATACGTTATGTCAGCGACATGACAGTCGGAAAAAACGCGTTGCGTTTTCAGGTTATAATTATTTGACATTGACAAGTGGGCGCGTTCCGATTCACGTCGGGACGTAACAGTACACACAACTATGGTGGTAATACAAAGAAAGGCCGAGATCGCAGAAGTTTGCGGCCCGAGCTGGAAGCGAGGGACGTAAATATGCGATCGAGGGCTTTCTTTATTACCTCCCGTGTTGTGTACATCATTTTATGTCTACACTTGGCCAGAAAGCAGCTTTTTCCGTACGCGCAGCGTGCGGAAAAAGCCACTTTACGGCCAGGTGTGGCATAAAATAATAAACACGCTTTTGAAAAACTTTACGCTTTGAGCTAAATTAATTACGTGTAAAAGTATTATTTGTTGGAGTATGATACCTGTCGCCCTCGAAACAAATTTGTGAATCAATGGGATCTGTATATCCTTGCATGCGTAATGACTGTATAACCTGCTTGTTAAGGTTCAGATCCGATTTATAGTGCTCCGAGCAGGTTGTCATTTTCACGATCTCACCATTTTTGACCACAAGCTCTCCCACTCCCGACACTGGATTACCGCCGAAGAAGCTCGAAGTGTGTAATAATCCTTTTATGCGCAAATTAGATAACAAGACTCTTCCATCAGGCCCCATGGCGAACATAGCAGCTTCCGAATGTCCGTTATTATTATTACTTGTGTCCACCAATACTCCCTGAGAATTATACAATCTGCCATTTCTCACATGTACTTCTAACATGCCTCTCTGATGTGCATCGTAATAGATAACACAAGGTGGACACTTGGTATCACTCCACATGCAGGTCGTATCTTCGTTCCTATAACTCTGCATCGCATAAGTACCGTACGCGAACGCCATACTCCTAGTACCTTCCCAGCGGTACACAAACACACAGCTACTATCATTTGCCCATTTGCAATTAAATATTCCTTCATGGTTAAGCACGTACAGTAAATCATTGAACGCAGCTATATTTCTTGGGAAGTTCCTCATATTTAAAGTCACTGATTCACAATGGTCGATCGCAGCATCTGAATTACAGGAACATTTCCATAAATAACGATCATATGTTACAGCGAAGATGGAATTCCCCATATTTGTTAAGCCAGTGATAGACGTGTCCATTGTATACATGAAAGTGCAGCTGTTTTCTTCTGTCAAGGAACAGCGTATGATTTTTCCATTAATCAATCCAGCATAAAGGTATTTATCGATCTGGATCAAGGTATTGATCGAGGTCTCTAGTGTGTGGAACGGCCGGCAGCTGTAGGTTTTAAGCAAATCGCAGCGCAAGATGGTGTTATTATACAGACCAGCGTAAAGATATCCCTCTCTAACAACCATAGACGTCACCACAGACTGGCTCGTATGGAGTACTTCGCAAGAACCTTTGCTGTACAGATCACACCTTAAAATCTCACCACGAATTGTGCTTGCAGCATAAATGTACTCTCCGGTAATGAGAAGAGAATCAATGTGTGATACTACCCAGCACGACCACGGACGATTTTGTTATTTCTTTTGCGGTACATATTCACGAAAAAAAATGTACTTTTTTGTACTATTCATTAAAAAATTTGTACTCGTACGGTTTCGGAGTTGTGAGATAGACGTTGTGGTCGTGCTAGGTAGATGCTACCTGGCACGACCACACTCAGATCGAGGTTAGCTTGATAGTCGAAATAATTGTACTGAAATTGTACTATTTTGTACCGAGTATAAAAAAATTGTACCGCTTCCCAATTTAAAAAAAAATAACTTTTTGTTTCGCGGAGTACAGCCGACGGAAAAGAAAGCGGTACAAATTCACGAAAAAAAATGTACTTTTATGTACTCTTCATTAAAATGTAATAACTCATACGGTTTCGGCAGTGTGACACAAAAGGTGGGGGTCGTGCTAGGTAGATGCTACCTGGCACGACCACACTGACATTGAGGTTAGTTTGATAGTCAATATAAATGTACTGAAATTGTACTATTTTGTACCGTACATAAAATAATTGTACCTCTTCTCAGTTAAAAAAAAAAGTCCCTCGATGGTTCGTGGAGTACAGCCGACGCAAAAGAATGAGGTACAAATTCATGAAAAAAAATGTACTTTTAGGTACTTGTAATCAAAAAGTAATTACTCATACAGTTTCGGCAGTGTGACACTAAAGGTTGGTTAAGGTTGGGTCGTGCTAGGTAGATAGATGGTTCCTGGCACGAATACGCTGATATCAAGGTGAGTTTGATGGTCAAAATAAATGTATTCTATTTGTACTATTTTGTACTTCGCAAAAAATAATAGTACTTCTTCGCAGTTTAAAAAAAAAGAACTTCAAGGTTCGCGGAATACAGCCGACGCAAAAGAAAGAGGTACAGATTCATGAAAAAAAAGTACTTTTATGTACAGTCAGCTGCAGAAATAAGTAGCCCCCCTAGTCATACATCTTAGTATAGGGCGCTACTTATCTCTGCAGCTGACTGAAATTTTCATAAAAAAAAAAACAAATATTCATACAGTTTCGGTATTGTGATACAGGTTGTGGTCCCTTGTTCCTGGCACGGCCACGGTACAATACAAAATAAATGTGCTCAAATTGTGTCTACAGTCTACAGCATATCAAATGTGATAGGGTTATAGCAAAAACCGCTGCCGTTACAGAAGAGGAAAGTAGGGGAAATTTGAAGCCAATTGTTAGCCTAAGGTCAGGCCTAAAAATATGGTAACGAATTTTATTCTAATGCCTCGGCCGGACAATTCTGAAATTTATACTTTCAATATTTATTAGACGCGACTGTAAATGGAAAACAAAACAAGTAGATACAAATCTATCTATTAGCCTTGCATATCCACTGCTGGACAAATAACCGGTCTATATCCCCCACTGGAAACACAAATAGTGATTTTTTTTCAACATTTTATGATGAACAACGCATGATCAGAATCATTAGCTATTGTAAAACATTTTGCAATGCAACTAAACCTACTTTTTTACGGATTTCACTTGCAATAAAACCCAAAGCTGTTTTCATAAATCAAATCTTAAGTCTTATGAAGTTATCAATGATAATTATATAGAATGAGTATAAGATAAAAATGACCTTCGCGTATACCTTTGGATAGGAGATATTTATAGCCCGACTAAATAAAATATCATACATAGATAGAGCACTTCAGCATTATTATATCCTATCTAATTTGGTTGGGTTTCTTTATTTGCTGCCAGTTTGCCCAAATTTACCAGTCACAAGCCGGTGGCAGGCTTCAAAAACGCATACGCGGGTAAGGGACAACAAACGTAACAGTATTTCTCACTTCCACGCGTGGAATTCTGTATAAGTTGCATCATTTCTTTGCTTATCATTCCAATGCCAGGGGGTTGCAATGGTATGACGTTTGTCAAAAACAATTGACAATATTTCAAATTTTCTACTCCTTCATTTTATGAGCTGGATAGAAAATAGGTGGAATTTTAAGCTACCCGTATTTTTTCTTTTTCGTTTTAACTCAATTTTTCAATTAAAAATAGCAGTTTGAAAAGTAGCTCATTCTAAAAGGGCGTATGTAGAAAATGACGTCACTTTCCCAACTAGAATCCAGAGCGACAATTACGATTTAAAAAAACTAGAATCCAGAGCGACAATTACGATTAAAAAAATAACTGTCAGGCGTTACAGCGTTGTCAACATAGGAAGTTCGGGAAGACAACGATGCTTTTGCTCCTCTTATTTGGGCTGGATTATATTTATCACTTGCCGATGTGTACTCCATCATCATAATTTCAACACGCGGCAGATTCGTGCTATCAGCCTGAGAAAAACCTTCTGATGTCTTCATTATATGAAAAAAATCGGTGTCCGGTAAAAGAATGCCAAGTTAATAATGTTTGAATGCGTTATCGGAGTCCAGTGGGAAAGTGCCAAGTCTTTTAAGGTCTTCGAAAACGTGCAAATGAACCAACGGTAAGAAAATTAAACTTCTAAAGCCGCTAAGCAGTTGTAACAATTTTCAAAACAAATAAACGTCAGACGGCAAGTATGTCAGAAAATGACAACCGGATACCATACACTTTTTAATCGTTTCAGCACTAAGGTCTCTCTCGATAATGCAGGGAAAATGACGTCACACTTCCGGTTCACACTAATTGACGATTTTTTCCAAAATGAATGGGAAAAAAAATCCAAAAATATTTTTTTTGAGCATAAAATACAGTTTTACCCAAATGGTTTTCGAATTAAGATCTTTTGAAAATATGAAATGTTGTCAATTAAGGTGGTCGCACACATAACAGCTCGGCACCGGGACGTATCCTTTGTAAGAAGCTCTAACGCGCATTTGTTGGTGTCGGACAGTCGGAGTGGCATAGTCTCGCCTCGGCATAAGCTAGTGAACCGCACCGCAAGCATAGCGTCACGGTATACGGTAGTTTATGTTCCGATAAAAGGTACATCGGGAGTGCGCATGTGTGCGCGCCGTGTACGGACGCACCACAGGCAAGCATTGCCGCGTCGTGGGCGCGTGCTTAGTCAGGGCTGAGTTAAGTGTATTAATTAATTTTATTAACAGTTAAATGAAGTTTTATTTTTTACTACCTAGTATAATCGACGTTTTTCTAAGTAATTGATTATCCAAAATAAAAACTTTTAGGTACTAATAATTCCGACTATACAAACCTTTTACAAATGATGTACCTATACTTTATCTACTTACTAGAATTTACTTTCAAAATGTCGAGACGCAACTATTTACCATTATTTCATATAATCACATACTTACTTACTAAAATTGTATTATAAATAATAGCATTGAATTTGCACTGAGCTCCTGGTCTATGGAGTTCTTTTTAAGTTGCCGACTGAGACACATGCCGCGTCACGTGGCAAGCACAAAGGATGCCGCCGTCCGTCGCCTTTCATAAAGAACGCGTGCGCAGCGGTGGCGATCAATCGAAGTATACCAATTAAATAGAGTACCTAGATAATTATTTTGTTTGACAGTGATGAGTAAAATTAACAGATTTTTTTAAACGTGTACCTACTAATTAAATAGTAGTTGATTCTATTGATACATAAAATGCCTTAAACACGAGAGTGGTTTTATGAAATGAGCCGAAATATCGTTGCGTTACTTACATGTACACGTACCAATACTAATTTATTTAAACTATTATACTTAATAACATTAACATCAGATGTGTGCGATCAGATAGTTTCATTTCATATTGAAATAAGTAACTTTTTCTAGGTTGACCTCGAACGATTGTTCGTTCGATCGAGGTCAACCTAATAAAAGTTACGTTCGTAGTAAGTAGTATTTTACAGAACCGACGAGCGGCAGCCCTGTGCCTTAGGCCGACTCCGGTGTCGCGCGCTCCTAAACGGCGAAGACGAACTACTTGGTTGTCTTTATACTTTGATAGCGTGTGCAATCCGCGGTCACCGCGCTTACATCGCGTCACCTCCGGGTGGATTTCAGAGCGTGTCAACCGCCGTCATCACCATTCCCGAAATTTCGACGATTCTTTTTAAGAATGTGTCCCATTATTTTGATAAAATCCGAAAATGGTACTCACTTTTTTCATGTTTTGTACAAAAAATATACCTACAATTTTTAAAAAGATGTCATCATAATATCGAGGTTGGTGATGACGGTGGTTGAAAGGCTGTGAAATCCACCCCCCGCGCTTACGCCTCGCCCTCGGCGACGACTATCGCCCGCCCATGGTACCTACATGAAAAACGGGTATTTACTTCCCAATTCTGTCAATTTTGTCCTTCCACATGTTGCCATTTAGTGCAAATAAATTATCTAACCGTTTCTTCAATTATTTGCTGGTAAAAAAGGGAATGCTCTGTTATTAAAATTAAATAGTATTCCTTTTACCGAAATAAACGGGTCATTTTTTTTTTAAAGTTGTACACTAACTTTTTTTTTAGATCTGAGAAATTTTACATCTTTTCTACTCAGAACAGAATCACGCGTCTCTGATAAAAGAAAAAAGTGTCCCAAATTTTTATGGGTATTTTTTAATTGATTATGGGTACTTACTAATACATTTTCTTACATTATTAAAGTTCTTAAACTTAATCGTGACTCATTAATTTCTGAGCTCGGAAAGAACACACAGATATGTTTTCTTGTACCATGCTGCCGCTTATTTGCTTGCGTATGGTCTAGGGCTCGCGCTCGTGTCCGGGTTTCGTGTAAACGTTTCTATTACCCGTTTCTGAGTAACACGGACACGGTTTTCTGGCCCGTTCCGCACGGGTAATTAGGAAACGTGTAATTAAGATCCGTTTCCACGGGTACACGGGTACCCGAAGAAACGGATCTTATCTACCCGTGTCTCCGGATCCGTCCTTAACGAGTAGCGAAGGTACAAATCGTTGTTCGAGCTACAAATTAATAGACACAATACGTATAAGTTTCGAGCATATCTTATTCCGTGGTGTATAATATGTAAAGCCGAAAGTCAATAAACAGTCTATTGGGCTAAGGGTTCGGCCTTTTAAGAGCAGGTAGTTTTTGCATAGAATACGAGTAGACATTTTTATATAAGACTTCGAAGTTCAAATACTAGCACTTTTTAGGGTAAAAACGAGACCCTATTATTAAGAGTCCACTGTCTGTCTATCTGTCTGTCCCTAGGCTGTATCTCACGAACCGTGATAGCTAGACAGTTAAAATTTTCACAGATTATGTATTTCTGTAGCATCTATAACAACAGATACAGAAATGGTACGGAAACCCTTCGTGCGTGAATCCGACTCGCACTGGCTGGTTTATTTATTTATACAAAATAGAGTTACGTTGATATATTTTTTTACATAAATAAAATAGTTAAATAATTGTACTTACTCGGTGGTCGTCGGGTTTGTTGACTTATGGTGAATTGTTAATAAATGTATTCCAATCGCTCCTGTCGTCTATATAGTAGTCCTGATTAATATTACAAGAAATCTCGTTGTTTGTGCGATAATTGAACAATGAGCAATAAGCTTTGTCATCGACTCTTGTGGCAAAATTCCACACCCAATTTCTTCTATTTTTTTAACATTTAATAACAATCTATCGCATTAACAGTATATAACAACAAAACCAAACACAACTAAACAAAAAAAAACGATTTTAAAATAACTTGCAACGAAACTGTATTACTCTGGAACTGGAATCATAGGTACTAAAAAACAACTAGACTAGGTACCTTATTTCCAAAATCTTACCCATTTCTTGTTCATTCTAATTGTTTTTGCTCTGCCTTTTTTCATAGTAAACTACTTGTTAGTGCGATGCGGCTCCAAATCAATAGAAAACATTTACTTATCTAATCTTTTAAGATTTTGCCGGGGTTTGTTGAAATTTTTGGTGCATAAGTTTTAACCTTATTGCTACGACATAAAGCTTATAATTGGTAGTCGTACTTGTGATGATGGTTTGGGAACCTGCTTCTTTGTTCGCTTCGTTTCGTCAGACAAAAAGGCGTTCGGCGTTCAAGTTTATTACCTTAATTCTATTGTGAAAGTCACTCAAGTAAACTTGAATGATTACCAATTTTAGGATTTATCTTAAAGAAATAAGCAATCTTATCGCAAGTTAACTAAGGTAACATGGACTTTGTGGTTCTCGGGTGAAATTCAGTTATGAATAATCACATGATAATGGCGCTTATGTTTATCTTTTTTGCGCCATTGGCAGATGTTTGTTGTTTTTGCGAAGTAATTCATAATTATATTCTAAACTGTTATTTTTAATTGATATTTTAGTATATCTGCAAACCATATTCGTCACATATCTGATATGCCATTATAAATAAAATGTTGTTTTTAATTAATTGACTTAGATAAGACGCAATAGGTTTTAATTTTATTAAATCAAAACCTAACACATCAGAATAAAGTTTCTAAACTAAGTACGAGCAGATTTAGAATAAATTACAGCAGACAATGTAGAATAACGATGCCTACTTCGATTTATATAAAAAACATATTTTAAGTAGTTGTGTCACGGTTTACCTTTATTTGGTACTAAATTAAAGACTGCTATACTATATTTAAAAACCTAACTATATATTTACAACTCAAAAATCATCCAATCCGCATATTGCAACTATAATAAATATAATGTATTTACATACAGACAGAATCGTCTGCGCACATTTACTATTAGATAAACTAGTTACGAATACAATGAGTGACGTCACCGACTCGCGATAAGAACGCGGCCGCGACCAGCGAAGGAGACACACACGCCACTGGACTATTTGCATTACGGCAAGGACCGCGACAGGTCAACCACTTTAATAACCATGGGATTTATTCCCAAAGATTTTCTAACTATGATGGTGTGACAGATACTAAGTTTTGGAGTGAACCATCAACACCTATAACATGTGTTAAAATTAAGTGCCAGTATTTCCCCGAATCGGGTGAGTGTTGTGAATATTTTACTACTTAGATTAAGTTAACATAGATAGTTATAAATCACTTTACATGTAGAAAATATTAAAAATATAACTAGTTCTCACTGTACATTAGTCTAAATCATGTTATAACATTATCTGCCATTTGAATCATGCTGGGACTATCACGCTTCTAAAGGCTTATAGAAATACCATCTACCCACTTCATAAAAAACTCATGTAATATTAGCTAAATTACATTATTTCTAGCTAATTAAATCGTAATGTCATATAGAATCGCAGTATAATGCAACAATAATGCTTTTGGGCATATTGTTATTAGTTTAGTACATTTCTTCATAAGGTTTTGATAATTTCATTTCATACTTTGCTTAATCATGAAACCGTTGATTTTGTTTGTGACTGCCACATCTTTTGATCACCATTAAATGCTTTGGGGTTCACTAATATAGCCCACTAAAACGCGAGCATATTTATTCAACAATAAATCCCGATGTCGCAGTCACTTACATGAATTTGGACTTTTTGTGAAACGACTATTTTCCGGGAATTCCAGGGACCAAGTTTGGGGTTTGATTTGGAGCTCACCAACCTTCACGCGCATGCTCCTGCGCGTATCCGGTAGACCTGCGTAGCAGACCCGAATCCCGGAACCTCGAACTCCCGCTTCCACATCTACGTGGACTACGTGCCGTTGAACAGTGCAGGGAAGTGACCCCAATTACAGGGACGTTGTTTCATACTAAATGCCAGCCAGATATAAACCCGCGACCTAGTCGAGTCTACCTTTAATTTTTAATAAATAATTGTAAATTTTATTTCGGGTTGTTTAATTTCGACCGTCTTCAATCTACCTACATTCTTGCGACGCTAAAACGTCACAGTGGCGCCCAATCTAGGTATTTTCTGAGCTGAGCATATGAAACAGGTCCTTGGCATTTGTTTTTTTTTTGGTTTTCATGGGTGTTGGTGGCTATATTAACCATTACTTGTATACTTCTAGATTTATGTTGCCTTGGTGTTATTAAACCTAATTTTAAGGTTGATTTGAGCAGTTGTTTACTACGTGGTTGCCTTAATTCTAAATGCTTTTATAAATAATAAGTAATACAAAGTATCAAATACGTGTCTACCCACAATACTTAAATTTATAAACCTACTATAACTTAATTTAATAAATACAATATTCTAACTACCTATTACTTATACCACATACTTAGCAACTATACAATCACTGCTTTTCAATCATTTGTAATCACAACACATACCCTATTCTGTGAAAAAGTAAACATGTCGTATCCGATTAAGTATCTGTCACTCCAAAAAGATGAACTCGAATACGAGGTCATCCTTAGAGGTGGTACAGGCGGCTCTGTACGAGATCTTCGTAGTCAGATTGTTAAATTAGCAATACCCCCCGAGGACATCTTGGAATCTCACTTGGAGCCTGCGGTTGACCTGGACGCAGTCAAGGAAAGTCTAACAAAGTCTCAAACTATGCTGTCGTCCCTAAAAAGTAAATTTGACAAAACGTTGTTCTTGCGCACTGAAAATTTACTGCATCATATTTACCACAGACTTAAACGCATCACAAATGTCAGTGCTCAGTTGGTCGATCAGCATAAATCGAATTGCACTATATTTAACAACCAGTACAAAGAAATCACAGTATTAAGACCAGCTTCAAATTCTGGTGCAGGTTCAAGCGCAGAACCTGAAACTAGTGTAACTACAGTGGTTACTTGCGATCGTAACCTGACGTCTGATTTGACAAAGTTAAAATATTCTGGCAAATCCTGTGTTTTCTCTTTCATACAAAGAGTGGATGAATTTGTAGACGCTAGGAACATCTCGAAAGACCGGCTACTAAAGTTTGCATATGAGATTTTTACGGACGATGCACTACACTGGTTCCGTAGTATTAGAGAAAGTGTGCAAACTTGGGACGACGTTGTCGTACATCTAAAACAAGATTTTAGTCAAAAGGACTATGACTACCGCCTTTTGGCTGAAATTCGATCTCGTACGCAGGGTGAGCTCGAAAACATCTCAATTTACCTGTCTATTATGCATGGCATGTTTTCGAGGCTAAGCAAACCACTGTCTGAAGATGATAAATTAGAAATTATTTTACATAATATCAGACCATGCTACGCTAGCACTTTGACAGCTTCTCCCGAGATCAAGGACCTAAAGTCTTTGAAAAGTGTGTGTTCTAACTATGAGAACATACATTCGCGTATGTCTCTTTTTCATGAGCCTCCTCG
The DNA here is from genome assembly GCA_947034925.1 of Eudemis profundana. Lineage (NCBI taxonomy): Eukaryota > Metazoa > Arthropoda > Insecta > Lepidoptera > Tortricidae > Eudemis > Eudemis profundana. Next base: position 3,300,494 of record OX344804.1, on the reverse strand, counting down.
CGTGACTTCGGAAACTGTAGCACCGGAGTTCGCTTACACTAAACAACAAAAAACTAGCAACTACTATCCTAATAAAAGCTACCAAAGTGCTAACTATAATGAAAAATATAAGAGTTATGCTACACCTAACAAATATAATAACTACCCAAATACTTATAACTACAACAATAAACCTAAAATTACACAAGACAGACCTACAAGTACCAATGCTTTGCAAGTGACACCGAGCAGCTCTAAGTATGTCCATACAACCCGAAAATATTGCCCAAGGTGTCGCAGTGATACTCATTCCCTAAAGGAGTGCAAGCAGCCACATTTTGATATATGCTTTAAGTGTGGAAACAAAGGCATTCGCTACCCTGACTGTACAACCTGCAATCCTAAACCTAGTCACTCAAAAAACTGAATTTAGTGGATTGTAGTGAACGTGAAGCTGACAGTAAAACTAATGATAACGTTGATAAAACGGAGTGGAAATCTTGGCTGGATTTTATATCAAAATTTTTCTCTTGTTATTCTGTCACTTCAATCCACGATTCACATAATGCAAAAGAACAGGCAAACAGCAGACCATATGTCGCTGTCAATATAAACGGTATTACTATCAATGGTTTATTGGACACTGGTAGTAGTGTCACAATTCTTGGACAAGATTATCATACCAATTTCTTAGATGCTGGTTTTAGGCTTGATAACACTGAATTATTAAATTTTGTCGCTGCAGGTGGGCAAAAGCTGAATAATGTTGGCGTCATAAATTTACCTGTCTCGTTTTTGGACCAACTACACATCCTAAAAGTTTATGTAGTACCAGAGATTCAAAATCCCTTGATTTTAGGCATGGATTTCTGGAGACTTTTTAATTTGTTCCCTGAACATCTGGACTCTATCATGATAGGTAAAGAGACTGTCACTCCAGATATTCTATCGATTAATACTCCTACTCACATATGTGATTACGACCACCTTTCTTCAGAACAAAAAGTTACGGCTGATCATATCACAGCACAGTTTTGTGACATCTCATATGAAGAACGTGGTCTTGGTCGCACAAGTCTAATTACTCACGGTATCGATACTGGGAATGCTGCTCCTATACGTCAAAGGTACTACAGAATGTCACCTGAAAAACAACAAATACTAGTTACTCAACTTGACGAAATGTTACGAGAAAACGTGGTAGAACCTTGCGAAAGCCCTTGGTCATCTCCAGTACTACTGACGCCTAAAAAGAATGGGGAACTAAGGTTCTGCTTAGACAGTCGTAAGCTTAATGCCGTTACTGTGAAAGATGCATACAGTCTTCCGTACATTTCTGAGATACTTGACAATTTACGAGACGCGAAGTATCTTTCTAGTTTAGATCTTTCTAAAAGTTTCTGGCAGATTCCTATAACAGAAGAAGACCGGTGTAAGACGGCTTTCTATATTCCTTCTCGAGGTACATTTCAGTTTACTTCTATGGCGTTCGGTCTTACTAATGCCCCTGCCACGCAGCAGCGATTGGTAGACATGTTGTTCTACGGTCCAGAGTTCGAAAATAAAGTATTTGTATACATAGATGACATTATCATTGTTTCACCGACCTTTGAACAACATATCTCCCTACTTGTCCGTGTTCTGGAAAAACTAAGAATGGCGAATTTGACTATAAGTTACAAAAAGTGTCAATTTTTCAGAAACAAACTAAAATACTTGGGTTATGTGGTGGATCATAATGGACTACATCCAGATCCCGAAAAGGTAGAAGCTATTATAAATTACCCTACCCCTACTAATCGCAAGGAGGTGCGTCGGTTCATAGGCACAGCATCTTGGTATCGTCGATTTATACATAACTTCAGTACAATAGCTTCACCACTTAATAAATTAACCTCCCTTGCTAAAAACTCTCCTCCATTCAATTGGTCTTCTGACGCCGAAAAAGCATTCCGCACTTTAAAAGAAGCTCTTATATCTTCACCCGTATTATCATGCCCCGACTTTTCACAAGCTTTTCAAGTGCATACGGATGCAAGTGATTTCGGTGTTGGCGCGGTTCTAACACAGATTTTAGAAGGCGAGGAGAAGGTCATTGCCTACATGAGCAAGTCCCTCTCTAGCAAGGAACGCAATTACAGTGCTACGGAAAGGGAGGCCCTAGCAGTCTTGACAGCTATCGAACACTGGCGATGCTACCTGGAAAACGGCAAAACGTTCATTGTGTACACCGACCACTCGTCCTTAAAATGGTTCTTGAATTTAAACAATCCCACAGGTCGTTTAGCTCGTTGGGGTGTTCGTATGTCCTCATTCGACTTCGACATCAAACATCGTCGTGGCTCAGAGAATGTAGTCCCTGACAGTCTTTCCCGTTCAGTACCAATAGCTACAATAGATCAGGACTCTTCGAATCACGACATGTTCTACTCTACAGGTGACAGTTGGTATCTCAACATCTACCACGGTTGCCAAAACGCTCCTACATCGTTTCTTAACTATAAAGTAACAAATGGAAAGCTTTTTAGATATAAAAAGAGTTTGAATCCCTTAACTAGAGAGTTTGAGTGGAAAGAAGTTATTCCTGTTGAGTACAGATCGGACATAATTACTAAAAATCACACTGATCCTACTTCAGGCCACTTTGGCATATACAAAACTCACAAACGTCTTTCCTTAAATTATTTTTGGCCTGATATGCACCGCGATGTCTCCAAATTTGTAACTACTTGCGACACATGTTGTGCGCACAAATATCCGGCACATGCTACACTTGGCATTATGGGCCGTCCTAAAGACTGTTCACGTCCATTTCAGATGCTGAGTATGGATCTAATAGGCCCCCTACCACCTTCACGAAAACAAAACACATTTATATTTGTAGTTCATTGTTGTTTTTCAAAATATTGTCTAATGTTCCCTATTCGTCGCGCAACTTCCGAGATAATAGCTAAGTTACTCGAGGAAGAAGTTTTTCTTGTTCACGGTGTACCCAGCACTGTATTAATGGACAACGGAAAACAATTTGTGGGAAATATTCTAAAACAACTATATAACAAGTACAATATCCCTAACGTCAAGTTCACACCTAAATACACGGCCCAGATTAACAGTGTTGAACGCTACAACAAGACTCTTTTAACAGCAGTATCTACCTACATTGAAAACGACCATAGATCTTGGGACCGTAACCTATCAAAAATCCAATTTGCCATGAACTCATCGGTAAACGAGGTGACTGGTTATACGCCGGCATTTTTGGTATATGGGCGTGAATTAGTTACTACTGGCTTGCATTATATCGATACGGACCTCAGCGATGATATAATTTTCACCCCTAGGGACGAATACGCTGAAAATTTAGGTAATTTAAGAACTGTATTCGAAAAAGTACAATTGTGCCTAACCAAAGCCCATTCGAGAAATAGTGGTCATTATAACCTGCGCCGTAAAGACGTAAATTTTAAAGTAGGTGACATCATTTGGAAGAAGACATTTTTCCTAAGCAACAAAAACAAAATGTTTTGTAAGAAGCTTGCTCCGAAGTTTACAAAGTGCAAAGTCGTAAAGAAAAAGTCTAATTTAGTATACGAACTCGAAGATATGACCGGAAATAATATAGGAGACTGGCATGTCAAAGATTTCAAATTAACTAACTATAAGCAATAATAGAATTTGTAAGTACCCTGTGTAACTCGTGTTACTATCTCTACGCTAATAGTCTGATTTATTCCACAAGCACTAATAATATATTTTCATAAGGTCGCTGTGTTATTTAATATACGTAAAAATAAATTGTAAACAAAATCGTGTCCTCTACCGGATGACGATGTATTTTCCTATACCTTACAGTGTACTGTAAGTAGGATTTTATGTCTACTATAAAGACAAATAATAAAAATAATGACAGCATATACAGCCTTGATACTGTGGGTAAGAATTGGACTAACCTTATATCCATCAATAGTTATATAAGAGTATTATATTACTTATTACATTAAAATACTCAATCTGTATGGACGCAATAACACACATTATACGTGTCTATTGCCTGTTTGCTAGCGTGAAGTATGTATGAATAGGGGAGGTATGTTGAGAGAGAGGCCTGAATGATAAGTAGTATATCTATTGAGCAGCATAGAGAGATAGCGGATTTTTTTTTCAGCAAAAATCCTAACCTAAAAAAGGGGGTATGTCACGGTTTACCTTTATTTGGTACTAAATTAAAGACTGCTATACTATATTTAAAAACCTAACTATATATTTACAACTCAAAAATCATCCAATCCGCATATTGCAACTATAATAAATATAATGTATTTACATACAGACAGAATCGTCTGCGCACATTTACTATTAGATAAACTAGTTACGAATACAATGAGTGACGTCACCGACTCGCGATAAGAACGCGGCCGCGACCAGCGAAGGAGACACACACGCCACTGGACTATTTGCATTACGGCAAGGACCGCGACAGGTCAACCACTTTAATAACCATGGGATTTATTCCCAAAGATTTTCTAACTATGATGGTGTGACAGATACTAAGTTTTGGAGTGAACCATCAACACCTATAACCTGTGTTAAAATTAAGTGCCAGTATTTCCCCGAATCGGGTGAGTGTTGTGAATATTTTACTACTTAGATTAAGTTAACATAGATAGTTATAAATCACTTTACATGTAGAAAATATTAAAAATATAACTAGTTCTCACTGTACATTAGTCTAAATCATGTTATAACATTATCTGCCATTTGAATCATGCTGGGACTATCACGCTTCTAAAGGCTTCTAGAAATACCATCTACCCACTTCATAAAAAACTCATGTAATATTAGCTAAATTACATTATTTCTAGCTAATTAAATCGTAATGTCATATAGAATCGCAGTATAATGCAACAATAATGCTTTTGGGCATATTGTTATTAGTTTAGTACATTTCTTCATAAGGTTTTGATAATTTCATTTCATACTTTGCTTAATCATGAAACCGTTGATTTTGTTTGTGACTGCCACATCTTTTGATCACCATTAAATGCTTTGGGGTTCACTAATATAGCCCACTAAAACGCGAGCATATTTATTCAACAATAAATCCCGATGTCGCAGTCACTTACATGAATTTGGACTTTTTGTGAAACGACTATTTTCCGGGAATTCCAGGGACCAAGTTTGGGGTTTGATTTGGAGCTCACCAACCTTCACGCGCATGCTCCTGCGCGTATCCGGTAGACCTGCGTAGCAGACCCGAATCCCGGAACCTCGAACTCCCGCTTCCACATCTACGTGGACTACGTGCCGTTGAACAGTGCAGGGAAGTGACCCCAATTACAGGGACGTTGTTTCATACTAAATGCCAGCCAGATATAAACCCGCGACCTAGTCGAGTCTACCTTTAATTTTTAATAAATAATTGTAAATTTTATTTCGGGTTGTTTAATTTCGACCGTCTTCAATCTACCTACATTCTTGCGACGCTAAAACGTCACAGTTGGCTAAATATGATTTTCCAACACGGTTACAAACTATTATTAAACATTCGTACGCCAAAAGAGTTCATCTGAAGTCAGCATTAAATAGTAGATATTGTGTGCCTTGACTCCGACTGTTTCGGTTCGTTCGTACCCGTTCGGGCCGGTTTTAAATACACGTGTACCCGCCGTCACGTAGAACGGGTACGGGTACCGGAAACGTTTCTGAGAAACGTTTTCGGTACCCGGCGGGTCTGTGTAATCCGGGTTCTTAGTACCGCCGGTCTTAAGAACACGGGTATCCGTTTCGGCGTGTAGCACGTGTAGCGGGAGCCCTAGTATGGTCGTCGTCTCGTTGATGGCGAAACGATGAGCTGAGGCCGTTCCGTTCCGGTGCCGAGCTGTTATGTGTGCGGTAACCTTTATAGTTGTCTTCTGCTTCTGATATTTCCTGCCAGTTTTACTACGTTTAAAAATAATCTTCGTAAAACTGGCATATAAAGATTCTGAGTTTAAAAATAATTATTTTTGGTATCATTCTAATAATTGTCATATATTGCAAACCTTTGGACCAATACTATATTTATTATATTATGTACATATTATTACTGTTGTAAAATTGTAGGTACTTACATAATATAATCAATTAGGATTGCAGATTTCTTACATAATTAATTATATAGCACAGTGCCATAGTAGTAGTAAATGTGTTAGGTAAATATAAGTAAATATATCAAAATGATGATTATTGCTACTACGGTTCATGAGTTTTATGATCTAGGGACAAACCATCTTCCTATTTTCATTTCATTCGCTAACATGTCGTCCGTCCTTTTCTCACTTACGAGAAGAACGACACGTTGAGAGAGACGGCAACAATAACAAACATTCTGATAGGAAATTCCTCTTTTATTTTAAAATCGACATAAATTCAAGATAATCATCGCCAGATCTCTAAGTAAGTTTTTATGAATAAGACCTAGACTTAAGATTTTCTAGCTAGACTTATCTGGGGGCACGGTAGTGCCCCCGCCACGCCGAGCCAAACAAAGGCACGGCCGTACCATCCTTTTCTCGAAGCCATTCAGGCCATTTTCAGCCTTCCGTAATTTTGTACTGGCTAAAGCTAGAACACTGAAATTTCAGGGATATACAGGGTGTCTGGGCAACGATGTCGGACCTTTTAAGGGCGTATAGTACTATCGATCGTATCGATAAATCTCCAAGCGGAAATCCGCGCGATTTTTGAGTAGATGGTAATTAAATAGCGGCAATTTAAACATTTCAAATAACTGAGCACGGGCGCACGTGGTAATTTTGCCATTATGTGTCCATTATCCGTCCTACAAATGCAAAAAGAGTTTATTGGATAGCTAAATGGGTTACTATGGGGAATCAGATGCGGATGCGGGTGAGGGTGAGAATGAAGATGAAGATTTGCTTTGCTCTCGTGAGGGAGGCTTTTTAGGATAAAAACTATTCTATGTCCATTCTCGGATCTCAAACTTACTTTATACGAAATTTCATCACAATCGATCAACGGTTTATACATGAAAAGGTAACAGATAAACAAGAGTTACTTTAGCATTTATAATATGACTAATATAAGTATAGATTTCCTTTTGCTATGTACAATCAGCGGAGCAATACAACTTCAAATGGGGACATTCTTACCTTTTTTGTAATGGCAGCGGTTTTTGCCATACCACTGTCACATTTGATGTGCTATAGAAGTGTAGACTGTAGCCAAAATTTGAGCATATTTATTTTGCACTATTCTGGTCATTTGATTAAGCTCGATGTAAGTGTGGTTGTGCCAAGAACCATCTACCTAGCACAGTGACCACAACCTTTTGTCACTTTGCCGAAATCGTATGAATATTTCTTTTTTAATGAATAGTGCATAAAAATACGTTTTTTTCATAAATGTGTACATCTTTCTTTAGCGTCGGTCGATTCCGCGAACCATTGAAGTACTTTTTTCTTAACTGCAAAGAATTACTATTACTTCATGCAAAGTAAAAAATAGTACAAATAGAATACATTTATTTTGACCATCAAACTCACCTCGATATCAGCGTATTCGTGCCAGGAACCATCTATCTACCTAGCACGACCCAACCTTAACCAACCTTTAGTGTCACACTGCCGAAACTGTATGAGTAATTACTTTTTGATTACAAGTACCTAAAAGTACATTTTTTTTTCATGAATTTGTACCTCATTCTTTTGCGTCGGCTGTACTCCGCGAACCATTGAAGGACTTTTTTTTTAACTGAGAAGAGGTACAATTATTTTATGTACGGTACAAAATAGTACAATTTCAGTACATTTATATTGACTATCAAACTAACCTCAATGTCAGTGTGGTCGTGCCAGGTAGCATCTACCTAGCACGACCCCCACCTTTTGTGTCACACTGCCGAAACCGTATGAGTTATTACATTTTAATGAAGAGTACATAAAAGTACATTTTTTTTCGTGAATTTGTACCGCTTTCTTTTCCGTCGGCTGTACTCCGCGAAACAAAAAGTTATTTTTTTTTAAATTGGGAAGCGGTACAATTTTTTTATACTCGGTACAAAATAGTACAATTTCAGTACAATTATTTCGACTATCAAGCTAACCTCGATCTGAGTGTGGTCGTGCCAGGTAGCATCTACCTAGCACGACCACAACGTCTATCTCACAACTCCGAAACCGTACGAGTACAAATTTTTTAATGAATAGTACAAAAAAGTACATTTTTTTTCGTGAATATGTACCGCAAAAGAAATAACAAAATCGTCCGTGGTCGTGCTGGGTAGTATCACACGAATCAATTTGGGACGTAGACGGTTCTTTGTAAAAGACCTCGCACTTGCTTGGATCGTCTTGCCGGCATCGCAGGATGTCACCAAATTCTTTACCAATCAGTAGAACTGCCGGAGTTGAGTCGACTGAAGCGTTGATATCGTCACTATTAATTACGTTCACAAATTGAGTATTCAAGTCCGTAGTTATCCCTTGGTTTTGTGCGGTGGCTGAAGATGCCAATATTACACAGTAAAATAGCAAAAACATTATGCTCGCTTCTGTGTTCGATGCGAGTCAAATTCGCGAACTGAAGTTTTTTTTTCCCAAAGAGGATATTACTAATGATTAAAAACAGGAAATAACTGTTGATAAAGTTACCAACGTTGTTATTCACATATTTATCTAACCACTAAAAACGCAAGCGTTGCTGTATTTTTAAACGACGTCAAAGTACTTTAGTTTCGTCAAAATGCTTTCATTTAGAAAACGATTTTTTATGAAAGGGAAACCGATTTTTATAGGAAATGATTTTTTTCTATACTTCAACACTCGAATTTTTTTTAAATCCAGTTGTATTGATGGTAGCCAAACAGATTTAAGGGAACTCCTATAGGCAGAATTAATAGCAATTTCAGTACTTTATGGGAACTCATGCATTTGCTGATGTCGGATATATTTTTGTATTATCTCATGTTATTTTTGCATCGATACTACAGAAGTTATAGAATCTCCACGTATAGTAGTAAGTTGACTATTTTTTCAAAGTGAACTAGTAGTCTTTACTTTCAGATGTAAGTACTCTTTCTTCCACAAGATTTTATAAAATCTTATTCGAATTTTAGCACTCTATCATAAAAAATTCAAAACCTTTTAAACTCTTTTATTAAACCATTAAGCCCCACCAAACTCTTCACACAACTCGGCACGATAAGAATACAATGACTCCGCGAAAACTCACATTCACACTACTTGCATAAGCTTACTATAACAACGCTATATCAGGCTACCCTGCTATATCAAAAAGTCCTATAAACATTCGATAAACTACTACTTTTATAGCTTTCTTCATTTAGCAAGCGGGGCAGTCACAGTCGCTTACGCCGTTGTACCACTGAGTACCTGTATTTACATAAGGCGGTGCGGTGCATTAAGTGTTTTGTTCGGAGGCGGAAAGTAATAAGTCCCTTGACACGATGTGATTAGCCTGTCATAGGGTAGAACGTGGAATAAACAGGTTCGCAAGAAAACAGACTGAAGGTGACAGCTAACTCAGAAACTGTAAAATTCTCATCAAAGGTCATCATAGTAGTAGTTACTGTTTATTTCGTGCCAATCCCGTAAAAAGGCGGATTGAAAAAATGCTGTCGATGAAATGATGCATTCGATGAAAAGTGTTTCGCGCGATTTCTTTCTTCTTTTGTTTTGCCTTGCCTTTTCCCGTTACGTGGGGTCGGCTTTCTTAATCATGTGGCGCCATATGCTCCATTGATGAGCATCGTCAACAGTTAGGCCAAGTTTCTTCAAGTAGCTCTGGCAGTTGTCATCCAGGTAGTTGGCGGTCTACCTCTCCCTCTCTTCCTTACAGCCGTGGAACAGCACTTTTTCACAGCAGCATTCCCCTGTGCACATAATTTTCAAAAATAACCGTCTTCTCTTAGAAGGCTTATTACAACATGTAAAGTGATGTGGCTGTTTAGTACCGGCTGTATTACTAGATTGCCGACATCGGCCCGTGTAGCGGTTTTGAAAGAAGCGGCGTAAGAAATCTGATATACAGGTTGTGCATTTACTATATTTTTTCTAAGAGATGCTTGTTACATCAAGCAATGATGTGGCCGTTTAGTGTCGACTGTGTCAAATTGCAGACATCCACGTCGGCATAGCAGTTTGGGAAGATGGCGTAAGCAAACAACTATACACATACAGGTTGTCCGTCACTTTTCTTCACGAGTGTCTGTGTCAGTCACAGATTATCCAGGCCTTTTTTGACCCTTAGCCCAACTAAGAAGACTCCATCAAGAAAGTTAGCTGGATCTGACTGAAATTGGAGTGATTCTAATCCGATATAATCAGACCCTATAGCAGGGTTTGCATGTGTGTACGCCGTGTACGCACGCACTACAAGCAAACTTTTAGTAATGCGTAGCAATGCTTCAGTCGGGCTCGCAACGTCGCCGCGTGCGCTCGTTCCCGCAAAATGTATCGTAAACGTGTATACTGCAGTGTGTTCGGGTGCAAAAAAAAAGCGACGGACGGCATCTGTGTGAGTCAGACTCAAACTCGAGTTTGAGATTACAGTCTGTTTCGTCGGTAGAGTCACCATTGTTGTGGCCCACTTGACAGTAAAAAAATTCTCCGTAATTTTGGTACCTATGGGTTTTAATTTGCAAGCACCGTACGACTTATAGTCAATCGCGAATAAATACTGCGTTAGCCGTGCCGTCATATAGCGCGGTTCACACTTTACGGTGATACCCGTTACCACCGGCGCACGTGTTATACTTTGCTATAGCTCCAAACTCTTGAGGGATTCAACGTATAGCTTGTACAGCTGTATAGCTGTATAGCTTGGTGTAATAGCTGCTACGAAATGATACGCGAACTTATGGTAGCTTACTATTTACTCCGATAGTAATATTCAATCGTTACAATAGAATTAAATATAAATTCGTATGGCAGCGCGAAGGAAAATTGTTGACTGACACCGCTGTTGACACGGCGACGCTAGGGATGTTCCCCGCATCTAGTGCGGTGCCATAAGCTTCCTATGTGGAATCATGACACAGGCTTTGCCTAGGGGTCTCCACTAGGGCCATGTAGGTTTTGTTATGAGGCTTAGGTATGAATTTACGACACGAAAAATGATTAACCTTCATTGATCCGAGTCAAATCTAAAATTCATTAAGTGATCCGACGACTTAGGTACCAAATTTAAACTATTCGCTGATGTAACGTAACTTGTAGACAGCATCATCATCATCATCACCTGAAAAATGTTCACAGCTGGACCTAGGTCTACCTCAAAGATCATCCACCGGGTATTTCGTTGACCTTGTTATACATTTATACAATTTTGAATAGAATAAATACATTTTAATTACACAAAAACATCATAAACCCTCTATAACATAAACTGTTCCGTTAAAATAATTTTCCTATCTGTGAAAATGATATTATTGCTTCTAATAACGTCGAATTCACATAAAGCAATTTAATTTGACCTGAAATCGTATTTTAGGGCCTCTCTGCATCAGTTATACGTATATAAGACTCATTGGTATTGCCGTTTAGTAGGATTATTGCTAAAGATAATTAAATTTCAGATAAGATATAAAATATCCACATTTACAATTAGATCTTAGTCTCCATAAAGCAGTAAGCAGTACCTAATTTTGAATGTTTCGTTTTAATACGGCTGACTAGACTATGGAAATTGTGGCACAATTCCCAGCTTACTTTACGAGTATGTCCCCAGCACTTCCTCTATAATTCCATCAGTATCAATTGATACTGCGAGTACGCAGTTGCTCCAGTTTCTACAATCAAGTATTGGTCAACATACATAAAATCAGTCAACACGGCTTCGCCTGCTTTATTCCCGTTATTGTCTAAAGGGAACATACATTGAATAAAGCATTTCATTTCAACCCCTTAATCGGGATATAAATAACGGGGTAACAGCTGGATAGATTGAGATGAAATTTGACATGCAAGTAGACCATGTCCTGGATTGAAACATATGATACTTTACGTCACACCTGGCCATAAAGTGGCAATAACCGCCCGCTACGCGTGCGGAAAATCCCACTTCATGGCCTGGGGGAGACGTAAAATTTTGTACTTACCACGGGCGGTAATAAAGAAAGCCGCAGATCGCTCATTTATCGTCAAATACCTGCGATCTGAGACATTTTTTATTTTACCGCCCTAGATAAGTAATGTATTATTATTTCCCTGTAGAGAGCTCCCTTAAATAAATAAATAAATATTAGGGGACAATCTTACACAAATCGAACTAGCCCCATATTAAGCTCAATAAGGCTTGTGTTATGGATACTAGACGATGATATATTTAATAGATACAAATACTTAAATACATAGAAAACATCCATGACTCAGGAACAAATATTTGTGCTCATCACACAAATAAATGCCCTTACCGGGATTCGAACCCAGGACTTGGGATATTAACGAAAATAATGCGGGTCAAATCGCCGGTAAACGCTCATTTAAAAACAAATCTTATTTCCTTTAGGTGTCAGCCACAAATTACATCATACAATTTTTCAGATTTTTACACTTAAGAGGCCCAGCGCCGAATTTGTATAAGCGACACATCACCCCTCATAAATAGGCCCTCGATGCGACCTGCGCAGCGTCATTTGTACCATATGATATGTATAGTTTGTAAGTGTAGTTTTTGAGATATTATATTTTATGCTAGTCACTCCAAATATTTACTCTCAAGTGTGAATACTGAATGAAGCATAACACACAATTTCTACTTTTTTTTTTATACATTTTATACACTTTTTATGTACCGCTTAGCTGACTAATTGGCCCAGGGACAAATTTGTATAAGCGACACAACGCCCCTCATAAACAGACGCTCGATGCAACCTGTGCAGCGTCATTTGTAGCATATGAAATGTAAATGCACTCGTTACCTGGCACCCGCCGGCCGCTCCGTATTCATGAGGGCGTCGTAAGTCATAGAACGTAGCGTTTTGACAAACAATACAAACGTCTAGCTCAACTGCGCCGCGCAACAAGTGCTACCTACAGGGAATTTATTTATTTAGACTTTATTGCACAATACAGGAAAGTACAAACGGTGAACTTAATGCCATAAGGCATTCTCTACCAGTTAACCGCTGGGCCAAACAGAAATATTAAATTGGTGCATGTCAAAATCCGTAAAATTATGAACACAAATCATATACATATACATAATACTGATATACCTACATAAATATGCTGTAAAATATACCTACATACATACTATTACATGTACCCAGTATAAAATATCATGAAGATAATTAATCTTGAAAATGGGAATGTGCACAACGAAGATGCTGCCAACTTATGCCGCCAATTCGAATCTTGTACTCTATCATTCTGGGGCCACATTAACGGGCTAGCCCGGGAGGTCGAGTCGTCGAGGCAGCGTCGCAGCGTCTTATTGAATGACATGTGACAATGATTTAACACAAACTCTCCAAGACCCGAGCAAATCGAAAAAGATGATTCATAACTAATTTTCCGGCGTCTGTGTTTCCTCGAATGTTTTTAAAATAAAAGTGAACCAGCATTTTCTGTCTTCACTTTCCACATGCAAAGACAAAGTAGAGTCTGTGCGGAAAGAGAATAGGCGTGGCGAAAAACGGAACTAACCTGATCAGTATGGCAAATACGGTAGAAAAGCATTACAGCGCCCTCAAATCTAAATCCCATTCTGTAGCCTTAATCATAAAAAAGCCTTTTTCAGTGACATAACCCTCAATTTCATGATACACGATTCCTGATTTTCCACTTTACTAAATCAGCTAAATGTTTATATAAACCGCCGAACTCTCATACCTTGAACACAGCCAAAGACAGAACATGCGCGCATTATCTTCAAATGTGTCAACGGCTCGCTCTTTTACTTCTCAACTAGTATCAGCTATTGTGATTTTTTTGTCTTCGCTGGCACTTATTGGTGATCACGACTGCTTTTTCAATGCATTCCTGATTTTACTACCTTTTACGTTGACACGACATGTCTCAGCGTGCTGTGTATATGTATATTCAGCTGTCTAGGCTTACGAGCTGTTTGACAATGCTTTAGAACAAGTTCGATCCTCGCATCTTCTAAATAGGGACCGAATAAGATTCTGTACAGTGTCTGACATATATTGAACAGTCTGAATTTGTGGGACTGGAAGCATAAAAATTTGCACAGTACTTTTTTTACAAAGTACCGATTAATTGAAACAAAGAGCGAGTGTTTAAACAAATGAAGTTCATATTTCGGCCACACTTAATAAACTCTGGCAGCGCACGCAAAATAATAATACCATAAAACAAGAGTGTCGACTCGGGGTCCTATTCTCAGTCAGAAATTTATGCGTTTCATACAGTCGGGCGATGCATCTCCTTTCCGTGTCACCCGGCCGGGGTCCAATTAAGTTCGACTCACGACCCTAGCTTTGGGCCACGAGGTAAGCGTATTTCTACTGTCAAAGGTGTTTAGGAACGATTGGAATGAGGTGAGAGAAGGGTATGTGTCAGTGGCGTGGCGTTAGATTTCTCCATGGGTAAAACTGTAGCAAATTCGGTTTATTTTTTTACAAGAGAAAGATAAGGGGCTCAAATACCATCCTCACCACTTAGATGGTTGGCAGTCCACAACTGTGTGTTTTGCTAGAAACTTCCTGCCTCGCACGACTGAACTGTGGAATAAATTCTCACCTGCAGTGTTTCCGGATGGATTCGACCTTCAAACCTTCAAGAAAAGAGCGTACTCCCACCTGAAAGGCCGGCAACGCACCTGTGACTCTTTTGGTATTGCAGGTGTCTATGGGCGACGGTGATTGCTTACCATCAGGCGACCCATCTGCTCGTTTGCCCCCTATTTCATAAAAAAAAACGACTGAAAGTAGGCGAGCTTGTGAAGTTAGATACCGTTGGAATGGTATGAATTTCAAAACGTATATTTTCCTTGCGTTACAAACATTGTAAAGAAAGATAAAAGACAAGATACGAAAATTATATCAACAAAAACTAACAATACAATAATAGACTAATAGGACTTCAGCCGACCTATGTATAAATGATAAGTATTGTTTTGATAGATTATCATTAAGTATGCTTGGTAGTATTTATTCCCGTATTTTTTCTGCCAACATTAAAATACTCTAAAAAGTTATATAGGTTTGATTGAAATAGGAACAATGGGAGGACTTTTTTTCAGTTTACAAATATTTAATTTCTCGTAAAACCGTATGTGGCAGCAGGCAACTTAATTACGAGTAATATAAGATTACTTGTAAGGAGTCGATGCCTTAAACAAAGCAATCAAAAGTCCTCTCAGTATTCAGATAATAATACTGAACCGCATAGAAAGCTAGTTATTTCACCCGCTTAGGGCTTCCAATCCCGCAGCCTATCTTTAATCTCGGTACCTGCGGGATTGCACATTTTCGATCCCACGGGATCCCGGTATTTGCGGGATCCCGCATAGAAATTAATGATATCAATTATAAGGTAAATGAACAGCGAAATAATCAACGTATTTAAACTTTTATTAGAGTTTACCTTATAAACATTAAATATTACACATAAAAAAATAACATTGCACTTCTATTAGTTTTATTGAGACCAAAATTAAAATCAACCTGTGTTAAAAAAACTCTTAGGAACACAATTAAAATTTAAGACAAATTATTAAAATATATAATTTATGTATGCATGTTGCGCATAAAATCAAAAAGAAACAATACAAAAAAATAATGGAAATGTACAAAGGCGAACTTATCCCTATAAGGGATCACTTCTAGTTAACCTCTGAGTTGAGCAAACGAGAAAGAATAACTTACATCAAAGAAGATAGACAAACTATCATGCTAACTTACTTACACAAAGAAAAGGCCAAGTTTTACTATTTTTTATGAGTATTTATTGTATGCTTGTATCAATATTTTGTTGAAAATGTTTGTCCCGCAGTCCCGCAAATCCCGCGGGATCAAGCGCTCGTAATCCCGCTATGAGCGGGACTGAAATAAGGCGCGGAATCCCGGAACACCGAGATCTCGGAATACCGGGATTGGAAGCCCTACCCGCTCGTTTTATAGCCCCACCGCCATTGAGGTCTTCGTGCAAGAGAAAGCGGAAAGCGGGTCGCAGCTAGATCACCGCTATTAGATTGTCATGCATGTTGGATTAGGTAATTAATTGTGACAGACAATTTTACTCCAGCCAGCTATGGAGATGTTCGAATACATTAATAATTTCATATCATGCGTGATAGTAAAACAGATTGGTTTCATCAACGCTAATGGATGACGTCCGAGGCTGTTTGGGAATTGATTGTCAATTGGAAATTAGGAAAGTTTATGTGTCTGGCAGTTGTTAATAGGCTTTTAAAGATTATGTGCTACGCATATCGTCGGCCGTAGGCTGAATTAAGGTAAGGGACAAAACACACAAAATGAGTTGAATATACAGTTTTGTTCAGAATTTTACGCTCTTTCGAATGATATTTATGAAAAAATTCTAGCTTGAAAAAAATGACCCTTACACTACTGATTTTCTTGGGTTCAAAATCGAATCTGTCCCACAAAAACAATGTATCTGAAAAAAATTATAATAAAGTAACCTTAAATAGTGTAATTGCTGCCACCAACCCACTTTTAATAAAGTAAAGGTCTTCGCAATCAAGGAATTACCTTTACATGGTATATTTTTGAAGAAAACTTTATGACACTAGCTTTACCCTAATGCCTTTTTCGTCTCATAAGTCAATAATACCTATACCTTAAAATGTCTGCACGAGTTTTGAAATAATTAATCCTTACCCTATTTTACATTATTATATTTTAAACAGTGTGTCCCTTACACTAATTCGATTCGATTTATATTTAGGTTCCGTGCACATTTGCCATCCCTTTCTATCCTACATTGTCGCTCTGTGTGCGAAAGAGAGGACGCAACAGTTGCGTGCGGGCATCTAAAAAAATCTGTCGTTTGGTTGGGATTTTGTTTGTGTTTTTGACAATGATTCCCTAAGTGATAAATATGGACAAACAAAAAATATTAAACGGGCTGCTCCCGACGCAGACATCAATTACTACACTTAGTAAATAACATACTAAAAAAAAGATTTCTAACTGTAATTTCGAATCCAGCGTTATTTAAAATGTAACAATACTAACTTAAACTTATTATTTAACGCGAAAAATATATATTTACACACGGAATTCTGAACAAAAAAGTGAAAATCAGCAAAGTGGATCATGTGTCACGATTCAATAGCCATCTCATCATCATTTGAATTTTCGTAGACGTCTACAGCTGAACAGGGGTCTCCCCTAAAGACTTTCACAACGAATAGTCATAGGCTTTTGTCCCTGTCGACTCCCGGCGATCAGGCCATCAGATCATCTTCTGGCCCGTCAGACCCACACCGCGTCTTCCAGTTTGTGGTCTCCATTCATAAACCTTTATTACCCATCTGCCATCGGTTGAAGTGGCAATGAGTTTTGGGTGTATAGCTCGAAAACTAAAAAGCCAGAAAAAATGCTTTGATAAAAAACTCGATGTCTTCTAAGTATTTCCTAATTTTTGAGGAGATTCATAGGTTTAGCCTTAAGTGAGAGGTCACGTCACGATTCTATTTCGTACGTCATCACTGCCAAAGACCTTGTTGCGGTATTTAGAGAATTGCTAAGATTAACTTAAGTTCCCCAGACGATATCCAAACAGATTTTGCGATTAACCTCTTTTTCAATGTTGCATATTAGGTACTAAAAATAAGCTACTTTTTGCACTTACTGAAGGTTTATCGTTCTAGAGTTAGTGACCAACTTCAAGGTACCCTAGGGTAGTCAGACCTGTGTGGCAGTATCTCTGGAGCTCAGTTAATTTAAATTAATATCCAAATACCGAGAAAAAGCTCGATCAATAGTAGTTGTCCAATTCCAATTCACCTTCAGAAAGGTGTAAGAAGACGTCATTTCCCTGAAACTATTTACCGCAGCGTTGGAGGAATTCTTCAAGCATTTAAACTGGGATCGTTCTTTCCAGTTTCTTTAGATTTAACTTCGAAAAAGAATTTATTCGAAGCAGTCAACTTGCCGTCGCCGTTGAAATCCCGCAGCGTCTCCAGAGTAAAGCACGGATTTCACTGGTAGGGTCAAAGTAGCAACGTCCTACAGAGAAAACAATACTCAGAATGTTTTTACGTGATCGAATCAGAAATTAGAAAACCCATAGAAGAAGCCAGTTCCCATGGCTTTCAGAATAAATAAGATGAGGTGACAAATAGCTCAAAGAAATGATGGCCGATGAGCTGGAAAAGTTCTCAAATGGAGATCATGAACCTGAAGACGTAGCGTGGGTCTGCCCCCATACCAGATAATCTTTAACAGGTACCTAAAGCACGAGACTGTTCGTTGCAGAATTTTTGATGGTAGACCTATACGAATTAATGAATGTCTCCGTATATGTTACTCAACCAGCCTTTCTCATGTTTTGTACTTCAAAAATCGTGCACGAGGATCACAAGAAAACATTACCCCAAAAATAAATAAGATAAAACTTCATTTTGACCAAATATTTTTCTATAAACTGACAGAACAAAGCGTTAAACAGTGTTAGATTTGTTTATTAATACGAAAATGAGCTTCAACAATAAAATCTTATCCACGCCGACTTTACGCCGAACGGATGACCTGCGGCGGCGGCGTGGCTAAAAATGCGGCGGCGGCGCGGCGCACACGTGTAGTTGAAATCAACTTTTACAGTGTACAAATATTCCATGTAAGGGACACACAAAAAAAAAAACACACAGTTCAATACATTTTCATAGCTGTTACATGAATGTTTATAACTATTTCCAATCTAAAAATACGTCTTACGTCAAAAGTTGTACTTAATTCTTTTTCAACGATCCCTTTACTCTATTTTTGCTTCCATACATTATTTCAACGAATTCCTTACGCTATTTTGTTATCTATATATTGGACACAACCTATAGGCCAATTTACGGTAAGAGACGAGACTACAACATACTTGGTAATCTTGGTATGTAAGGGACATTACGAACGATATACGTTAGTGTAAGGGACGTCTATTTTCTAAAATAACTAAATTATTTAAATAAACACTGCACAGGGAGATAGAGCACTTAAATATAAGATTATGTGTGAAATCAAACCCAAAAAAGTTTAATTACAATAAAAGTTATGTACGATTTAGTCCAAAAAAAAACTTTGTCGGCCTCTCCTGAAAAATCGTATTTTGTCCCTTACCTTAATTCAGCCTACGGCCGACGATATAGTAGCGATTTAACGTAGGTAGTAGCTTAAAGCTGAGTTCGATAATTATATAGAACAGCGGTCGGCAACCTTTTAGCAGCCAAGGGCCACATAGTAGCTAACAAAATTGACGCGGGCCGCACTTTGTTAATAATTTGTGATTTTATACAATTCTGAATATAGCATACAATGTAGGCTGCAATGGCGTGGAGTCCAAAGAACTCGATTCCTACCGGCTTGCCTAATATCAGGCATTTGACCACCTTATTCTATAGCTCTTAAGGAAAATGTACGCTAAATCTGCACCGGTTTGCCCAAGGAGCCGGCTTACGCCACGCCACTGATAGGCAGGGAACCTCGCGGGTCGCAAGTTGCCGACCGCTAATATAGAATATTGTTGTCGATTCAGTTTTGGATTTTTTCAAAGTGGCAGAGCCATGAAGGTTGATGGAATCGCGAGGTCTAGAGCAGGGGTCTCCAAACTACGGCCCGAGGGCCGAGAACCCATGGTCCAGCCCGCGAGAGCTCGCTCTCAAAGAAAGGACGCCAGGGCATTTCTCCAGAAATGATGATGAATGAGTCGCAGACATCTGCGACTCATTCATCTGTCTCCATACATTTAGTATGAAAAAGGGCCAGATAAATGAGGTGACCGCAAACATATTTCTGGAGAAACGCCCACCTAGGTACCTAAGATTATGAAAGGATACCTATGTGACTATGTCCACGGTCGACCATGTCATGTGACCCGCGCGATATTTTGGTGCAGTGTGGCCTTTTACTAAAATAGTTTGGAGCCATTAGTATTATCAATAGTTTTGTCATAGTCTTGGTTTGAATTTCCTAAGGCCTTTTAAATCCTTATTAGTTATTTCGCAGCTTTATCGCCAACTAATCATCAAATTCAACCATGAAGCAACCGTTAAAACACATGTACTGATGATTCGTACCACCCCTCTCAAATTTGCATTTACCACTGCCTAAAACCAAAAGGTCACAAAATGTTTATAACTTCAACGCTCATACAACTTTTTAGCTAAGTCTATAAAGCCAAACTAAAAGGACGTATAGTGTTGGTTACACCAAAGCTCTTAGGCTTTTGAAAAATGGGAATATGAGCCTTATTCAGAGAGGTGCAATTACGTGATTTGCGTAATAGGTAGGTGTCAGAGGTAGCCCGGAACGGGATACGCACAAATATGGTTGTTGAATTAGGTATCCCGATGGTGCTTTTATATGACAATGGTACAAACAAACAGAACGTAATTTTGGAGTCAGATGAGGGAAATTAGGCTCGATTAGATCACTAACTAGGAACTGCAATGAACTAGTTCAGTTTTATATTTAAGCGACATAACAATAAGAAGGAGGTGTTCTAGTCACTTGTAATTTTCTTTAATGTACTTTAGAACTCCATCGTATAGGATTAGATTTTTTATTTAATAAATGAAAGGGGTGTAGTTCTCATAAATTTTCTTGTGCCGTAGATTAAATGTTGAAAGTCAGTAATTTTTTAGAAAAAACAAAAATTATTTAATAGTAATTCGCAGTGGACAGTGACCCAAAAGTACCCAGTAAACAGTTAAGTTAGGGTTGTTTTATAATAATTCTGTATTTTTCCAGCGCCGCTATTTTCTTAGATTAGTCTGGCATGTGGGTAACCGTTTTTCTACATTAGACCCATCTGGCAACATTTTTATTTTAATTTCTTTTTTAAAGTGTAACTGTATTACTGTAATGCACAACGGTAGGTAATTTTGACAGAGAAAAATAACTTGCCAAGAGCATGTCGGACCATGCTCAGTGTAGGGTTCCATAGCCATAACTGTAAGGTAAAAAATACGATGTAAAAAAAGTACAACAACAAAAGAGCGTATCTTCATAGCAATTACGTCCTTTTGTTGAGAAGCGCGGTTTATCGGCAATAACTCAAAAACGGTTAATCCGATCTTGTTGAAAATAATTTTCGTTGGAAGTATTAATTGAGCGTTATCTTTGTAATTTTTTTTATATTTTTCGGACACACGGTTTAGAAGATAGAGGGGGGGGGGGACACAATTTTCACAACTTTCGGAGCGAGTATTTCCAAAGGTATTCACTTAATCAAAAACATTACTTAAGAACCTTAAAATGTTTTCAAAAGAGCTGTCGAACTATGTACCACACGTTGACATTTTGTGAAAAAAAATTGTTTTAGCTTCTTTTACATGTATGGAGTGCCCCCCCCTAGATTTTTTATTTTTATTATTTAACTACCAAACTTAGTTGCGGCATCTACAAGACATCTATATTCCAAATTTCATCAGTATAGGTCTTGTAGTTTTTGAGTAAAATGCCTGTGACATACGGACGGACGGACGGACGGACGGACGGACGGACGGACGGACATGACGAAACTATAAGGGTTCCTTTTTAGCCATTTTGGCTACGGAACCCTAAAAATGCTTTTTTTTTCAGTCTACCGTTGACCAGGGACGCTGAAAAGGGTTTCGAAACGTCTGGGCGTAAAATTGAAGTAATTTACGCGATTTAATCCGTTAAAGTTGTTTTATTACAATTCTTAAAAGTTACTGATTTCGGATAAAGAGGGCACAGTCAGTATTGATGATTATATCAAATAATACATTATGATTTTAAAACTTCTAGGTGGCGATATAGTCCCCATGTCTACACTTTCAGAAAAGTGCATAAAGAGGCAAAATGGATTTAAGGTGAAAGTTCAACATCTCTTGTTGGAACAAGCCAGCATTGTTGTAGAGCTTTGTCGAAGAACAAAAACCCGAGAACAAAAGCTTTTCGTGATTGATTGATTAATTAACTTAATTCCAGTTTCTTGGGTTATTTATTTTTAATTATGGAAAATGTGGCCGAAAATCTTATATCACACACACATTTTCTTTTCGGGTTTTCTACTTCATTATTAGTACATCATTAAAAATTATATTGGTTTTAATTTTTCTGAAAATTTGTTGGTTAATTAGGGTACTTGTAAGGTTATTTACAAGCTTAGAGACAAGGTAGTTAATTAGTAGTTGGTTTTAACGATGTATTACGACTCAGTAATTAAGATCACGTAATAGTACATTGTGTATCAAGGGCGGTAGGTAAGGAATTACAAACGAGTGTTTGTTACAAGCCCGCGGCGAAGCCAAGGGCTTTAATAACACGAGTTTGTAATTCCTTTACCGCCCGTGGCACACACAATGTTTTTCATCACACTTGTGAGGAAATCTAATTAAAATTAACCTTACTTAACCTAAATAAAATTGTAAAACTGACACTACTGACAGTGACATTAGTGACATATCCATAGACAATGCGAAACGTTCGGAAACCATAGCGGTACAGACCTAAAACGCTTGATTTTATAATTGCAAAATACTGAAATACACTATTGAAACATTTAATTAATGTTACAGAAATATGTGTTTACATGTATTTGCAATAACAGTTCTCTTTAATTAAATATTTCAGTGATAAAAGTTAAAAAAGTAAGTTGGCGTTTCCTTTGAACATGACAAATAAGAGTAAAACAGAACCAGCGTTTCAAATTTAAAAAGAAAACCATTACGCCCTAGGGCGTAATAGGTCATTTACCGCCCGCAAAACCTACGTGTAATGACACCATTTTCGAGCAAGTGTGATGAAAAAATATTTTTTATTCGAAAAGAAAATTAAACTAATAGTCAAATTGACAGCACTCATGTATACCGTGACGTTAGGATTATATAAGTCTTACTTAGAATTTAAAATAGTAATACAGGGTGGAAATCGATGGGCCCTGGGGGAAATAGGTAGGTACCTTAAATCCTTTAGTTAACTCATTTTAGATACTTAAAGAAAACATTTTTTTTTTAAATCAAACTGCACTCAAAGATTATTTTAAATCATCTTGGCCTTTATATTGGAATTGGTGGTAAAATAAAATAAATGATTTATAAATTTCACGATCTTTTTTACTTGTAAGACTAATTGTTTATTAGAAAGATTTTATCCTGAACGATAGTCCTATCGAGTAGTAGAATAAAATAGTGCATATTTTTTAATTTTTAGCTGCTTCGATTCCCGGGTGAGACAAGCAAATTTTAGAATTTTTTGAATGCATTTTGTTTCTTTTTAAAAATAAAGGAATGTTTTCTTCAGTGAAATGAGCTAACTAATGGATTTAAGGTACGAGTTCCCCTCCAGGGCCCATAGTTTTTTCCACCCTGTATAATTGATATATTATACCTGTATAATATGGATTTAAATCTGAAATAAATATTATTCATTCATTCATACCTACTCTGCACGCTATATTTATATTTCATTGAATGATGACTCAATGAAATATAAAAAGTAAAAAATACATAAACACCGAATATAGCTTTAAACTTTCACGATTTTCACACATTATTATAACAAAACGGAACTTAATCTCCTGGCGGCACGTCCGAAACGTCGAGGTAATAGCATGTTTTTACGCGATTAAGTCCCGTTTTATTATAATAATGACATAAATACCGGTCTAATGCCACTCACTAATCTAACATCACTTTAAAATCTAATCCCTATTTTAAGTCTTATGTCTCTTTAAAATAATAGAAAAGACATACCTATAACTCAAACAAAGACAACAATTTGAGATCGTATAAAATTTCATAAATATGAATCCGTTGCAACTTCACTAACTATTATACTGAAATCGTTATACCATTCAGAGTCACTTTGAAGCCGAATAAAGAATTCACCATAAACTATTTTTCTATTTCAACTTCACTAGCTGACGTCATACGGAACATTGTGACGTCACATTCAGGGAAACCGCAGCTAATTACCGTTGACATATAAATCGACGACGCGCGTGCGCGGATCCTTCGCCTCCAACGACGTCCGCTATTTTAATTCATTGTATCAATTCGCAGATCAATCACACACAGAAATTCCAATTCAGAGTCAACACTAGGAGTCACTAAAGTTGAAGGCTAGGAAAGCGTTTTTTACAAAAATGCGCATGTTTTGTGCTGTTAAAGTCCGTCACGCTAATGAAAGTTTGTGTCAAATCAATACATTTTCGCCACGCAACGGAAAGTTAGACATAGATGGAGAGGAAAGGTATTTAAAGAATATTTAAGCACCGTTGAACTTTACACTTTTTTGAAAAACGCTTAAGTGCTGGTTTCTTAGAGAAACGTTTCTTCATTTCGTTGTCAACTTTTTGTAGCCACTATATTTACAACGACAATATCTCAAGAAAATAACGGCATTAGAAACGAAAGCCTTTGTTTTTTTTATCCATTTAAGTTTGTTTTAGCAATTCTACGATTCTTAATATCCATTTAAGTTTGTTTTAGCAATTCTACGATTTTCATTGACTACACGATTTCTGTTCACGTCTTCATTAACAAGTCCTAAAACATTTTACTCTAAACTAAAAATTACAACACGATCAAGGAAAAATTATTCGATAATTTAGCTGTAACGTAGCATAGCCTAGAAATAATGTACAAAATAAATAAATACCTATCTAATATATATAATATCACCTTTATGTTATGTAATTTGCAGTACCCTAATATAAACTTTACAATTTTGTGCATGTGCAATAAATTAACAAAATAAAGTAATTTAACCCTTAAATTCGCAAAAAATACAGAAGGTCAGGTTCAAGCCTCGCCGGGATTCGACAGTAACGTGCGATAGGAGTAGGAAAAAAAATACAAAAAGATGGCCAAAGAGTTTGTGAACTGTGGTGCACATTGTCAAGTTAAGGGTGACTTCTCTGTTTTAACTACTCTGTACTCTGCAACCGTACGTTCTCACTTTATTTATAAAGCCCGGGACAGACTGTCGCGACGAGCCGACCGGCAATATTTCAGCGTCAGCGACCCACCGAGCCCCCTTTGATGATGCTACTTATGAATATCGCTGCTTCACTCTCCTGACAACTTGTGTGAACACAGCCCAATGGAATGCACTCCATTTACAAAAGGTACTAACTTATTGTAAATTTCAAGTATCATAAGTCGTTTTAAATAGGTTAAGGCTGGGACACAATTATCGAATGGTATTTATAATACTGAAGATTAGAGGATTAATCAAGGGGTATTTTTAACTGTTTTTGTAATGGCGTATCGTTTGATCGTGGTTTTGGTCGAGTTGAACTATGCCGTGCTTTGTATTAAATAAATGAGGTATGCTGAAGCTTTCTGTCATTTTTTATTGTTTTGAATTCTATTTTTTACAAAATTTGTCTATTATTTGAGTTGTGATAATCAGCCACATGGCTCCACCATATTGAAAATTTCCCAAAAACTGTATCTATAAAAACTTGGATGACGACTGGGTTAAAATTATAATTATCTTTCTATTTAGTCCGTCAGTCAGATTATGAAAAAATATGGGACACGTATTTTTTAGTTTATCAAAAATTAAAAATCGACAAAGTTACAGATCATCAAACTTCTGGAGTGGGGGCTTGTGACGTCACTCCTAGGTGAAAATTGTACCTAGGAGTGACGTCACTCGAAACTTCTAAGCACCCTATCCTCGTAATTTTTTGTTTGTCAAATAAAAGAAAAAATACGTGTACAATATTTTTTAATAATCTAACTGACGGACTGAACAGTTTTTTTAGTCGTCTAGCCCATTATCGAATCGACTCACAAAACTTCTCGAGAATCGGTTGAGAAATGCGACCTGTAGAGCAGAACAGCCTGTTAAGACAAACATACAAAAGCATTTTTGCCAAAGCTGAAACGTAGACTCTTATTTAACACAAGCATTTACCCGCGGCTTCGCCCGCGTTGTTCCCTTTACTGTCCCAAAGGAACTCTTTACCGGGATATAAAGTATCCTATGTGTGTTGTTATTGAAAAATAAATGAATCTGAATCGTATAGATATAACCCTTGTAAATCTATAACTTACTATGTTTATCATAAATAAAGAAGCAGAGAAAGCTGTTGTCGCCGGCAACGAGATTGCGCGGTCGCCGGGTAATCGTCGCGTCGGCGACCGCAGGCCGCACTGCTTCCAACGAGACCGCAGCGCCCGCGCCCGAGAAACATTGATAAACTAGGAAAGAAAGGAAAACACGACGAGGTTACTCATTTTTAACAGATTTCTCGATACGTTTCTGTCACAAAATATATTGTTGGTGGCATATTATCGTATTGTCACCATACGCAAGCATACCTTTGAGCCCAATCGACGCTGAGAAGTGGTCACAATTCAGCTTGCTTATAATTACTTGCGCATTTTTACCCGACTGCGGCGAAGCCCAAAGGAGGGTTATGTGTTTAAGTATATCCGTTCCTGTGTCCGCTCGTAACTACTCAACGGCACATCCGATTTTGATAAATGATACATCATTAGATTCGTCTTGATGGTGCGAGTGTCACTGGGTATGAAGTTCGTTAAAATAAACAAAATGGCGGATTTTATGCAGTTTCAGAGTGCACCGCGGTCGGGTTTTTTTTAGTAAAAATGTGGTTATTTCCTACATTCACATCAAAATAAGAAAACATGCAAATAAACGTGTTTCGCCTCTCTACGAGGCATCCTCAGGAGAAGCTGGAGATGTTGACAGTCCGGCGTCCGTTGATGGAATGAACATGCGGTTCATGTGTCGAGTTTTGTATTTCTGGTGGTGGGTTGTTATATTTATTAATAAATTAATAATAAAATAAATATTTTATTAGAAGAGAAAAATTTAAAAATTATATGTCTCGGGCAGGATTCGAACCTGCATCTCCTCGGCTATCCGGGCCAACAGGCGCCTTAACCAACTAGGCTACCGAAACTCTGTCTGTGTGTCTGTCTGTCTGTCTGTGTGTGTCTGTGTGTGTGTGTGTGTCCGTGTGTGTGTGTGTGTGTGTCTGTTTTTTCAATTTTTCTCTTCTAATAAAATATTTAGAATTCGTTGGCAGTCGTTAATGCTTTAATAAAAAATAAAAATAAAATAAAATTATTTATTTCTGTAAGTAGGCCCTCAAGGGCTCTTTTACATGTCTCATCTCTAATTCTTTTCTTTTGGCGCTTCGGGTAATTGACCTTCTGGTGAGAAGAAGCGCCGGAAGAAACTCACCAGTTTCTCTTTTTAACCAAAAAGTATTACAACAATATGGCGTTAATATAAGATTGCATTAATACATTACATTAAACTTAAAACTACATTTATGGAGATGTAAAGGGTCTCTCTATGCGTCCAACAAGACAAATTAAATTATAGAAAATTAATAATATTTGCATGTTTTCTTAATTTGCATGGGAATGCAGGATAAAATACGCGAGTAATTATAACGGGACATCAGTCAGGACTACCAGCTTGATGACCAAACAACACTTTTCGTATAAATAGCGATTAATGCGTCGTGGGTCGCCTAGTACCCATACCCATAGTGCAAGCGTTGCTTAGTTTGGGAGTAGGTCGGTATACATATGTGTCATATATGTCCATTAAGTATGTACTAGCCCGGGGCTTCGCCCGCGTGGTTCCGATTCCATCCCAAAGGAACTCTTTACCAGGATATGAAGTATCCTCTGTTTCAAATTCTATCCTATTCTTCTATGTATCCTGTGTTGAAAGTATTACAATGATGACTTGTAAAATGCTTGTATTTGCATGTTTTCTTATTTTGCATGTGAATGCAGGAAAAAATATGCAAGATAGCCGATACTTTAATTTTCTGATTGAGAGAGAGAGAGAGATAAAGTTGTGAAAATTTCAACTCCCTACAATACAATAAATAAAATAAATAAATAAATATTAGGGGACAATCTTACACAAATCGAACTAGCCCCATAGTAACAACACAAGTATACTTTATTTCACACCAGAAAAAACACATTACAAGAGGTACCTTACATAATTAAAACTATTCAAAAAGCCCCCCTACCCTATAGGTAGTAACCTATGACGGTTCTAAAGATAGAGCCCAGTGACTGACAGACTGACAGCGGAGGCTTAGTAATAGGGTTCCGTTGGCACCTTTTGGATACGGAACCCTAAAAATACAACTGACTGGAGACCTCCTTTTTGTGGAGTCAGTGGAAAATATAAACAAAGCAAGTTTTTCTAGCTTGTTAAAGCACGTTCACCACATCGCGCCACGCGATGCAATTACCAGCTGCTGTAATCTCGTGACCACAAGAAAGGAGCCGTTAAAGAACAACTTTACTGTTAACAAGCCCGTGCCAGTGACGTTTAAATTTGGCTTTAAAACACTTAAGCCCGAAAGAAACATAATATACTATTAAAGGACGTTAGATAAATCTGCCGTCCTATAAACGCTTTCATGTATCTTTATTTTTAGTTGATTTAATTAAATATGTAGCCATTGCTATTTTATTTTTTATCCCATTAATTGTTATTTGAAATTTATGAATCTATTAAGTAATTAATTAAATTTATTGACATAATCCACTGCAATAGGTACTAACATTAGTTGTTTAGGTTTTGTTTGTAAATACTAACACATATGGACTCAAGGTCTGAAATAAATTTATTCATTCATTCATTCATAATTAAAACCCGGGTAACCTCTATGGAGTTGTTGTGTTAGTCGGGTTTTCGATTCACCCGCGATGTTCCCGTTATTGTCCCAAGGGAAATAATTATCGGGATAAAAAGTATTCCATGTTTTAATCCAGGACTTGGTGTACTTGCATGCCAAATTTCAACCAAATCCATCCAGTTGTTACCCCGTTATTTAGTAACTAACATCGAAATATAAAAACATCTAAACATCTTCACAAACTTTCACATTTATAATATTAGTGTGATTCTATAGCTGACCTGCAATTGACCTCAGTTACACCTGATAGTGAACGACTACGAGGCCAAAGATGTAGCCTGCAGTTTCAGTAAAAGCCTATTCACTCTAATGTTTTTGTAGGTATTGAACACCAAACAGTTATTTTTCTTTAGGTTTTAGTAGTCAGAAAATGGTTATTTTATCAAAGACGAGAGTAAATTCTGGAATACCATTTTGTAATTTCGCGGCTGTTCATATAAAAGAATTACAAAAAAAATCTCATTACATATCATAGGGCTGCAAAATCAGTGTAATCCGATAAACCAGTAAAGCCTAAAACTGCGCTAGGGTATCAATTTGAAGAAGAATTAAAGGGTGGATTTTCGCCATACAAATTGGTATGGTAATTTAGTTTGGCATACAAATGTCGCGGACGAAAATCCACCCTAAAATAGTCCATATATATTGAAAATAGTGTCAATTTTGCTAGACCTACGAGTAATTTAGCTTTATTCGGTAGGCCCATCATAAGTGCCCTCTTAAAATTGGCTCATCACCCGATATACATCGTTTCTGAATCTAGACTTTCAAACTCACTGAAGCGGTACCATCGATTTCAAATTTATATCGATTTTGAAGCGATAAACTTATCGATAGCTAATAAAAGCGTTTTAAAAAGGGTGGAAATACTTATAAAAATTATAAGTGTCGAAATTGAATTTATGATATTCGAGTATCGCATGTTTGGACATCATAAACGGCGGCAGCTATAGGGTAACGATTGTTTTGAAAACTGTGTACAATAAAGTTTGATAATAATTGTGATAAAGTATTATTGTTTGTTTTTGAAAAACCGTTCCCCAATGTGAATCTTCTGAAACACAAGGTACGGTTAATTAGTTAAAACCGTGGCACGAGTCTGGACTTGGTGGATTTTTTTCTTTTTAAATATTTTATTAGGAGAGATAAATTTAAAAATTATATGTCTTGAGCAGGATTGAACCTGCGCCTCCTACAGCTCTCCGGGCCAACACAGACGCACTACCAGTTGCGCCACGGAAACGATGCCGAAGATCCATGATCCAATCTTTCAACCAGTCTCTTCATTTGTGACGTCATACTGGGTAATTCGCAATAGGCTACTTGACGACAGTTCAAATCAGCTTCTTTTTATGAAGTGTCAAAACGCTCCGAAAGTAGGTATGCAGTTTAGTATGAAATACGAACTTGTGACGTCATGCTCAACATGGTGCCTTATTTTTAGTTTCCGTCATTGTAAAATCGACGGTGGCACGAAAATTAGTTTGAACGATTTTATCCGAGCCGTTTTGGGAGCGTAATTTGCTGGTTAGAGTTAATGAATTTATTTTGATTGTTGTCAAATACCCTATTAGTGGCGTACCTATGTCGGCCTGGAGAGCCACAGGAGACGCAGGTTCGAATCCTGCCCGAGACATATAATTTTTCAATTTTTCTCTTCCAATAAAATATTTAGAATTCGTTGGCAGTTATAGTAAAAAAAATATTCGTTTTGTTTAATAATTGTATCAATATACAGTGCTAGGTATTTTGTGAGTTAAATAACGTATTTTTGCTTCTCAGTTTTGCCGAGTGATCATAGTTATGAATTGTTTGGTCCGGTAGTAGTATGTATGTAAACACTTTATTGCACAAATTAAGGCAAAGTAACAGTACAGGGTTGTAAAATATAGGTATATGTACAAAGGCGAACTTATCCCTTTAAGGGATCTCTAATAGTCACTGGTTTCGCGATGTTTCTTTATCTTTCTCTGTAGTAGCATTTCGGGAACATTCTGTCTTAACATTCTGTGTTCACAAACTTATTGGGAAATACGCATTTATCTTCATAAAAATAGTTACGCAGCATCGCACAATTCTACTTCGACCGAACGACACCTTCGACCAAAATTCCACCCTGGGCATTTGCTTTTGGAGCAAGTAAGCATTGAACTATTTATGAGCCATAACATTTGCAATTAAATAAACAAATCAAAAACTACTCACTAATTACACATCAAATGAATCAATTATATAAGCAATAATACCACTTAAAACAAATAACGCATTGAATTTATCACCTTAAGAGGCCTTTGATAAGAGGCAGGATTGAATTTATCATCAAAGTTTGAAACGGTCATCAATTTGTAGTAAGTAACTGAAAGGGTAATAAAACATAATTAAATAAAAAAATTAACAAACAAAACAGGATTTTTTTAGGAATTACTAATTTGGGAACTTTCCAGGATTATGTTACAAAACGAAACATTCAAAAAAGGTCAACATATTTTTTTTAATACGTAAATTAATTCACCTCAGAATTTCTTAGCAAAGAAAAGTTTAAAAATTCATAACTCGAAAACTACGAAAAATTGGCTAACATACATGGGGTTTTCTGATAGCCACGACGTGAGGAATCTAAAAAGAAAATTTGACGTCAAGGTTTGGACCAGCCTGTATATGATTGATTGATTTATTTATTTCATAACTCGTCATGACAAATTGTACATGTCAATTTATATGAATGCGTATTATGATCGGCAAAAACAAATATAATTATAATAAATAGCAATCAAATTAAATACGATGCAATGTCCACAAATAAATTAAGCAAAATACAGTGAATTAAGTACTATTATTATCCCCAATAGTAGATCGTCAGTATATCTACATATCGTCGACCGTAGGCTGAATTTGCGTAAGGGACATTGTTTTGTCTGTCCTTTACCGTAATTCAGCCTACGGTCAACGATATATTGTCCCCAATAATGGATCGTCAGTCTATGCTACAATTTAAATACAATACAATGTCTACAAATAATTGAAACAAAATAATTAATGAATTACTTACTAGATTGTCCCCAATAATGTATCGTCAGTCTATGTTATTAAGATACTACAGGTAGTAGTAGTAGTACTCAAATAAAAATATTTACATTTGACTAAGGCCCCTTAACCCGTCGACTACCTAACCCGTCCACTGTTCATTTGCGCGAGTGTTATAAATTCTCGTTTGCGCCGCCTAGGGCTCTGACACTTTTATGATAGTCTACGATATAAAAAGGATTAGGCCCTATTTATTTCTACTCGGCTTTGCAAAGTCGTAATTTAACCGACTTCCAATATAATAGTATGTTTAGAATTTGTTTTCAACCTGCATTTGGAGACATAAATGAAAAAAAATTAGGTAGGTATTAGGGTGTCACTTATTTTACGAAAAGCCAAACTGCGTAAAGGATACCCTCTAATTATGTTTGTTATGTGCTAAAGTGCCCCTAAACCAAAAGTCACCTCATTTTGTGAACGGTTAACCCGTGCCGACTTCATCCTAACTTTCTCATACGACCGATACTAACCGGTGGAGCTAAGTTTGCACCCCGTTTCCTTGGCATCACATACCACCCAGGCACAGTGTAAGCAGTAGGTAGTTTTTCTTCCGCTTTGCCCATGCGCGCCCATGCCACAGTATGGAGTGCACTCGCACAGACGCACGATCTTGCGTCTGTGTAAATGCGTGTCGCGCGCTCCTAAACGCCAAAGACGAACTACTTGGTTGTTTTTATACTTTGACCCAGGTGCAAACTTAACGCAACCGGGATATAATAGATTCACGGATTGAGCTTCTGCTTTGACGGTTTTTGTTTAATAGAGGGAATCCGTTACTCAATTAGGATTTTCGCAAAATAAGGGACACCCTGGTATGTATGTACGTGGCACAGGCTGTTGTATTGTAACGTAACTTGTAATGTAAAAAAATATCTCCTATTATAGTATTTATTTTACGCTAAAGGAGCATTCCACGGATATTTTACGTAAGCGACACTACCTTTTTAATACGTTCGACATGTAAAGTTAAGGAGCTGAATATTGGTATGGTACTCGGCCAACTATTGTAATGAATAAGTTATTAGGTAACATGAAAAGTACTCCAACGAACTATCTGAATCTATCTGAGAACCTCTACTTTGAAGTCGATTAAAAAGGTTGCAAATGTTTATAGCACTCAACTTTTAACATTTAAAGGGCTTATCAATTACCAACCATGATCAATCACAGATTACGCAATCGCCATTGAATAGACTGAATTACGAAATAAGAAATAACTATGATGCAACCGTTAATAACCGAATAACTAAATAATTAACTTAACTAACATCTTTGGACACCGATCGTTCATCACTCATTCAGTTATTCGGAAGCACTAACAGTTATTTGTCTAAAAAATCTAACAAGAGTATAATTAACTTGTACACCAACCAACGAAGACTTTTCATAACCTCGTAAAGCTCGCGTACTGTTTTTGAATCTGGAACCTTCTTTCAATCAAACTTTAAAAAACTCATTTCTCATTTTTATTGCATGTAAAGTACGCGGACTTACAAGGATAGTAATAGTGAGATTCAAAAAATGTGACAGATACAGGAGGAAAAATCTAGCGGATCAGAAAGAAAAGAGCCTGCACTTGGAGGTGTCCAAATAGTCACAAAATATATTCGCAGATTATTAAAATAATGCTGATAAAATGCTTCTTTAGCAATATACAAATCGAAATTTTGGCTAAGGTAAGTTTCAATTAATTCATTCTTTAATGTACCAATGCCTTGTCAGTGCATTTTTCTTAAAATTACAACCACTCCAAACTAAAAACACTTGCAAAATGCTATTCACTATTTTACCTAATAGACTTATTCGTGACGTCGTCCGTTGATTACCCCTATGTGCTCATGAACTTCATGTGACTAACTCATCGTTCGTCTTGTAAGGTGAAAAATAAACAGTGTTAGCCTTGTATTTTTATTCACTTTTATTCTTTTTGACAAATATTACAATTTGCTTCTTTGTCTCTGTACAAAAGTTGAATACCTTGTATACCTCGGTGACTGGACTACGCTTTGCCATTTAGCCGGTAGCTATGACCCGAAGCAAGCGATCACAAAAGGCTGCCAATCATTCTTGAATGCGCTTAACGAATATGATTATTGTGGCTGCTTGTTAGCCACAATTGATCAAACCATACTCGCTTTGATTCCGTACACTTTAGCATCGATTAATTTTTCTTGTACATTTAACAACGTATCGACTAAAAGCTTACAAATACCACAGAATAAGTAATCCCATCAAAAACATTACATGTAAAAAGATGCAATTCTCGCAACGCAGTTTTTCAACAACAAAAAAGGTTTGAGACCAAGTCAGTTCCAGGGGGGTGTCCATAGAACTCGATTTCCATCTTTAACCGTGGGGGATTATTTATTTGAGAACTATAAAATGTGTTCCCCCACGGTTAAATCATAGGCAAGTCGAGGACCCGAATGCCCTGGTTTAACTTCACTCCGACCTTGCTCGGGCTCAGCTAAGTTTCTTGCCGGAGTCTTCTTAGCTGGGCTAGGTTTAGCGAACTGGCAACTAAAACTCCCTTTCGTTCGATTCACACACTCACATAAGGACAGGTTCATCCGCTTCAACCTTTTCGCTGGTCCGCTACGATCCACTGGTGGTGGTCCGGCCAGCGACCTGGTTCGACCCCAGGGACACTCGCGCCATCAAGACGAACCTAATTATGTATCATTTATCAAAATCGGGTGTGTCGTTAGTCGTTAAGTAGTTACGAGAGGACATAGGAACGGAAATACATACATATAGGTCAAATATATAACCCTCCATTTGGGCTTTGCTCAGTTGGGTAAAAAGACATGTGTCTACTAACTGTAGGTTTTTGAACAGTGCTATAGCAGTCATTATAGTTTCAAACGCTTTAGTCATGTCGTCACGAAAAATCAAAGCGTCAGCCTCGGGCGCTGGATCCCATCGGGCTGTTTCACTAATAAGTATAATACAGTAGCCCGTCTTCAACTGGGGCGTTTACGTTTGTTATCTGCTTTCCTTTCAGACGTAGCTCTGTGAATGTGAAGACCTGACAACGGCAAATATACTTCTTCTTACAAATGTGATTTATGTTTCGTACCAACCTAAACGTTGGTAATTAATACCATTCCAGGTACAGTTAGCATCAAAAGTAGCTCACAATTTCAGTACTGGCATATGTCGAATTGCATACTAAAATTGGTGTCCGTCAAGATAGCGTACACCGTAAAGATATTCACAATCTGATGCAGCCAGTAAATAGTACCGACGAAATACCTGGGTGAAAAAAATTGTACCCTTAAACTTTCTGAAATATAAGGCCGGTTCACGGTGTACGCTACCAGGCGTCAAGCTGGCGTACACAGATTGTATCTCGGGAACGGCTTTGTTTTTGGACACGCTTTATATCACAAAAAATAGTACCTAAATAGTACCCTTGGGGCCTACAATTTCATTTCTCTAGCTATCGTAGCAGCCGAGATATAGTGAGCTAAATTGTTAGTTATTTCTGATGCAGACTATACAAACGCAGGGTAATAACTACCAACTTTTTCGTTCGATTCTCATTTCGTGCGGACTCTCTCGGTGTCTCTTTTTTAATACATTTGAGTGAGCAAGACGATGGGATACGAACTTCGAGCGAAGCGATTTCTAGTATAGGCCCAGTCCTTTCAAGTAATTTTTTTTGCCACTGCGTGCGCTGCGATCGTTTACTGTACCCCCAACATGATCTTCGCAGATAGCCTAGAGCCTGGAGTGGTTCACTCCGCGATTTCGCCGCGCGGCCTTGAGGCCCCCGCGAGGGAGCCGTAGCCAGCGACCAGAAAGAGGACGCGTTGCCCGTCCGTTGGTCCAAAGGGTTGCCAGATCGAATTACCCTATTATCGGGAGCCGGGAAGAATATGTCGGAATTCTGAGACTTTGGCCGGGAGACGACGCGCGAGCTTTCTTTTTAGCCTGAAAGACCACAAATTGGCCGGACCACCCTGATTGGACCGGACTAAGTTTTAGTCGGGAGGACATACAAAAAATCGGGAGAATCCCGCCAATTCCCGACCATCTGGCAACCCTAGGTCCAACCCAAGCCAAAGTATAAAGACGAACAAGTAGTCCAACGTCCACTTATTCACACAGACGCGCGATATCACGCGGCTCGCCCGCAATCGCTAGTGTGATAAGGCCCTAGAAGCCTAGAACAAACATCGTTAGAAAAATCACACATTAGATATTTTAAACGTAAGTAATTTGATCGTAGAACATGCAGTTTTAGGAATTTCGTACAATAGCAATTTTCATTTCCGATAGATTATTTTGTTATTAGGAATTTCGTACGTATGAATTTGAATTTTCGAAATTTTACCACGCACTTCAAATTGTAGATCCCTTCAATGTCTACCGCTTTCTTCGTTCTACGTGTCTTTAATCGTCGGCTTCCGAGCCACAAAACAAACAGACCGACTGTAATAGTCCTGCCGGTACCACGGTATTATCAGTATAAAAGAACCACTTTAAAAAAGCGATCGAAGTAGACCAAAATGGTCTTTATGCCAAAGCTGTTAAGGACTATTGCAAGGGTTGCGTTGAAGATTCCAGTAACTAGTTGTCCGCCCAACGTGCGTCTTGATTGTGCTTATTAGAGTTCCGTACACGAAGCTAAGGGAAGCTATGGTGTCCGAGTGGTTCAGACATGCGCCTTTCGAACGGAGGTCGTGGCAAAGTATAAAGACAGACAAACAGTCAAACCTAGGCCGTTTAGGAGCGTGCAATACGTATTGAAAGTCGAGGTGCAGATGGCGCTATTCGTACAAGAGCATTGTTACGCATTCATAAAAAAGTTCTTTGCTTGTAGTGCGTGCGTTTACGGTGCGCACACATTCAAGCCGCGCGTTATGTGTCCGTCAAGATAGCGTACACCGTAAAAATATTCAGCATCTGATGCAGCCAATAAATAGTACCCAAATAGTACCGACGAAATACCTAGGTGAAAAAAATAGTACCCTTAAACTTTTCGAAATATAGGGCCTGTTCACGGTGTACGCTACCGGGCGTCAAGCTGGCGTACACCGTTTGTATCTCTGGAACGGCTTTGTTTTTGGAAACGCTTTATATCTCAAAAAATAGTACCCAAATAGTACCCTAGGACCCTAAAATTTCATTTCTCTAGCTATCGTAGAAGCCGAGATATTCCATGACTTAACGGTGTTGAAAATTTCACACCGTCAAGCTGGCGTACCCGGAAATTTCTTATAGAAAGAGCTCACTATATCTCAGCTTCTACGATAGCTAGAGAAATGAAATTGAAGGGCCCTAGGGTACTATTTGGGTACTATTTTTTGAGATATAAAGCGTTTCCAAAAACAAAGCCGTTCCAGAGATACAAACGGTGTACGCCAGCTTGACGCCCGGTAGCGTACACCGTGAACAGGCCTTATATTTCGAAAAGTTTAAGGGTACTATTTTTTTCACCTAGGTATTTCGTCGGTACTATTTGGGTACTATTTATTGGCTGCATCAGATTCTGAATATCTTTACGGTGTACGCTATCTTGACGGACACCGCGTTATCCGTTTTGTAGGAAGAAAAATTACCGCTAATAATAATAGCAGTAATTTTTCTGTTATCACACTGTTATGACATGACATGGCGTCTCATTTACGACTTTATCAAAGTCAAGAAGTTTAATTCACCGGTCACCGGAGAAAGATCATCTACGGAACTGGCTGTAAAACGCACCCAACTCGCCCCTAACCGTTTTTATTTTAATGTTACAAGTAGGTTACAAGCTGCCAGATGCATGGCAGGTAGTATGAAGTCTCGACACAACAATTAGTCGATAATAGCAATCATTTAACTATTTATTGTACCGAACTGACGATATGTCTCCCAACTCGCCCTTTACCGTTTTTATTTTAATTTTACAAGCAGATTACAAGCTGCCAGATGCATGCTGCAGGCAGCTGGCCGTCGACAATTAAATATCAATTATGTAGCTCCGCGGCGGGCTTGAGAGGTTTGACATTCTGTATCGCGATAAGTTTGCATAATTATAACATATCCTTTTATCACATTTAAATTTACAACGGTCACACGCTTAGCTTATGATACTCGTATGATGTAGATTAAATTCCAAGGTGGAGGGACTGCGTATTTTTAATCGAATATTAAAGTCACAGTCAAAGTTTTATTTAAAAATACTACAGTGAGACTCTAGACGTGATATTGAATTAATAACTAAATATTTTTACTAAAAAACCCGACCGCGGTGCACTTTAAAAATGCATAAAATCCGCCATTTTCTTTATTTCAACGAACTTCATACTCAATGACACTCGCGCCATCAAGACGAATCTAATTAAGTATCACTTATCAAAATCGGTTGTGCCGTTGAGTAGTTACGAGCGGACATAGGAACGGACACACATACATACATATATACATACATACATACAGGTCAAACACATAACACCTCCCTTCGGGCTTCGCCGCAGTCGGGTAAAAAACGGATCACTCGCGTTGTAAAAAAGACGACACTTCCACTCGACATATAAAGCACTTACATTCTCTAATTCAAACTTAAATAAATAAATAAAAAGATGATGTTTCAATATATGAATATGTATTTTTAAGTGAGTTTTTTTTTCTGTGATAAAACAATGAGTGATAATCGCTGAAACCGTGGACAATGTTATGAGTTTTTTTATTTTTATAACAATTTTATGATGTTAATTATCCTCGTAATAATAATTTAATTAATTTATTTTTTTAATAAGTCCTTAAAGCTTTGCTATTAACTGCTCTAATTTGAAAATGCCCTACTTGTTATAGATAAGACCAATTCCAGAGTATATAAAATTAATGTGTATCAAATAGAAATACGAGTAATAATATCGCAATTGGTTTAATAACAAATCTCGCGTCTATCCGTACGTCTTCGTGAATTATTGGTCACGATAACAATCTCCATAAATAATGGGCTACGTACACTCGGCTCTAATAATAATTATATACGCAATTTAGAGCATCCATCCATATCCACGGATCCATATTATTTGGGGAATAAAATACGTAATGTTGCATATTTTCTGACCAATGTAACGTAAGACTCTTTACTTGTTACACAAACCGGCTACATCTTTGGCCTCATAGTTGCTTACCGTCAGGAACTTCTGTGGTCTATTGCAGGTCATTTAAAGTATTAAAAACTCTAAAAACTAAAAAATAATATATATCCACCTATCTATTGGCTGTTTATGTTTTAAGATAAGTTGATATCGAGGGACCTTCTGTTTTATAGTACTGCATGTAATAGGTCCCACGACAGCAACTTATCTTAAAACACAAAGGGCCAATAGATAGGTAGGTACATATTATTTTTTACTTTTTAGAATTATTTTTTTTAATTTTTTGATTACCTAGTTTTATTGGGATATGATCATTTCGTCTAAATCGCAACTGGTACTAGCGGTAACAGGTCTAAAACGCAGCTAGTCTAAAACGCATCTCGTCTAAACTGCAACTGGTCTAAGTAGCTACCAGTCTACGTCGCTATTGATCTAAGCCGTAAGTGGTCTAAAACACAGCTGGCCTAAGAGCACGTGGTCTAAGTCTTAGCTGGTCTAAGTAGTAATAGGTCTAAGTCACAACTGACCTAAGTAGTGTCTCGTCTAAAATGCAGTTGGTCTAAGTAGTCATTTGACTAAACATTTGTTGTTTTCTAAAACAGGAAGTAGTGAACTCGACTAACCTAAGTAGTAACTTATATTCACCTAGTGACTGCAATACAGCCACATCTCAAAAATTTTTTTTTTGTGAAAAAAAAAGTGTTGTTAAAAAAAATTAAAAAAAAAATGATTTTTTTTTAGATGTGGCCGTATTGCAGTCACTAGGCGATATGTCACGTTATCATGGCCCCCACCTAGTTCGACTTCTGCTACGTCCAATAAGGATTGCAAGTTAGTCAGGCTTAAAAAAAACCCGGCCTCTGCAGTACCTAATGTACTATTAACGGTCGGATATCTCACGTTAAGGGCCGTCGGACACCGACTTGGAACTTATGTTCTGAGTCTGTGTCCGTTGGCATTCAATGTGTTAAAAAAACCCTGTCTAAACCATCGACGTTTGGGTTACAAAATGCACCGGATCCGACTGCCAATAGCGACGCGTGCCATAACCGCGCTTATGACGAAAGGCGCGAAGAGCGTTTTAGACCAAATCAGCTTTAAACGAGGTGCGTCTTAGGCTAGATGTCTTATTAGACCAGTTGCATTTTAGATTACGTGCGTATTAGCCCAGTTGTGTTTTAGGCGAAACGCGTTATAGACCAGTTGCGAATTGTCTGCTAGGCTAGATGCTACTTAGACCAATAGCGACGTAGACTGGTAGCTACTTAGACCAGTTGCAGTTTAGACGAGATGCGTTTTAGACTAGCTGCGTTTTAGACCTGTTACCGCTAGTACCAGTTGCGATTTAGACGAAATGATCATATCCCGTTTTATTTCATGCTTTTTAAATGTTATTATATTAAAACTCCATTATTCGTCGACCGTAGGCTGAATTAGCGTAAGGGACATTGTTTCGCCTGTCCCTTACCGTAATTCAGCCTACGGTCGACGAATATGCCGAAATGCCTTAAATAGTTTTGGAAAAGAGCTGATACTCTTCAAATTGCTAAATCGTTTTTTACCAAACATAGCTAAAAACACCCGCAAGAAAACCTGCTTTCACGCAAAAAATACCGCATCAGAATCGGTTCATCCGTTCGAGAGTTACGATGCCACAGACAGTCATTGGTCGTCAAACTTACATATAACGCACCTCCTTTTGCGTCGGGGGTTAAAAAAGTTCTAACCCTCATTACGTTCATGCCTAAGGAAATGAGCCATAATCGTGCCTTGGCATAAAACTTACTTTTGTATACATTAACAGTGTTAAAAGATTCTCTGTTGTACTTAAAACACGTTTAAAAGTAGTATTTCGAAATTAATGTGAGTTAGGTATATTTCGATAACTGTGAGTTTTACGGGCAGAACAAAATGTTAGGTACTTAAGAAAGAATGTACTTTTGAAAATTAAGCTATTACCCAACGCCCTAGTTCTTGTAACTAGAACGTAAGAGCTAATAATAAATGAAAATAATCTCAGCAAGTACCTTGACTTGTCTCACGAGGTTACCGCCATGTGGGATGTTGACTCGACGGTAATTGTTCCGATAGTCGTTTCGGCGAACGGGCTTAAAGCGAACAGGCTCGATCACCATCACAAGAGACTCTCGCTTGATGGCTGGATCAAGGGTCAGATACAGAAGGGGGTACTTCTGGACACGGCGCGCATTATCAGGAGATTCCTCTCTCTGCAGCCCTAGCCACATAGCTTGGGCCCGCCTTGCTGCTGGCGGCACCCTAGGTTAGGTTTTTTATAACGAGTTTATATTTTGTATGAACTTGTTGTTCTTTACTTTTTATATAATGTAAAAAGTCTAGTTTAAGAAAATAAAGATATACGAAAATAATAAAGCATACGATTTCAACCACGAAAATAAGGCAGAAAAGGGTTGCAACACGTTCGTTACGAGGCTATAAAGATTAATAAAATTAGGACATGTCCGTGGCCAAATTTATCATCGAGCTTTGGTATTTCAGATATAATCCATCATTACCTTTATCGCAGGATAACTGGATCTTCACTTTTAACACCCCAATAAAACCTTCAAACGACTGTCCGAGCATAGTTAAAAAGCAACAGTAGGCCAACATCCGTACAATGAGAGGTTCAGAAATCATAAATTCACCAGCTGGTAGAGTCCGGCCGAACTTTCGGTTTCGGCCTATTTTCGACTAAAAAACGGGTTTCAGACGAGTTTCGGTTTCGACTGCCATCCAGCCGAAACTGCGGCCGAACCCAAAACTGAATTTGACGCCTTTATTTCAAAGAGCACTGATAATTTATTTGAAATATGAAGTTATAATATGTATGGTATATTAATGATTACTTCAAATATCACAGACTAGGTAAATAATTAATATAATATTTAAAAATGAAAACTGACTGATTATGATAGACATTTTTTTTCTCAAAACAACATGACATTATACGAAAGTTTCGGTTCAATATCGGTTCAGATCAAAGCCGAAATTCGGTTCTGGTTTCGGCTGTCAAAACTAGTTTCGGTCAGACACACCAGCTGGTAGCACGAGGCCACGAAAGGTTTGTAGATGTCAAAATCTTATGATGTGATAAGTAGATTTTGACATCTGCTGTCAAATCTGTTGCCGTGATAGGTAAAAAAACGGCCAAAACCGAAACCAAAACCAAATTTCGGCTTCGGTCTCAGTTTCGGCAGAAACCGGAGCCTCCATATAAGGTTATTTATTTTTGTGGGAAGAAAAAAATAGTCAATCATAATCAGACAGTCTTTATCTATCTAATATACATAAAACAAAGTCGGGTTAGTTACACTATTTATACGACCGGTTTAGCTTAGTTGGTAGTGACCCTGCCTACGAAGCAAGAGGTCCTGGGTTCGAATCCCGGTAAGGGCATTTATTTGTGTGATGAACACGAATATTTGTTCCTGAGTCATGGATGTTTTCTATGTATTTAAGTATTTGTATCTATTAAATATATCGTCGTCTAGTATCCATAGCACAAGCCTTATTGAGCTTACTATGGGGCTAGTTCGATTTGTGTAAGATTGTCCCCTAATATTTATTTATTTATTTATAACTCGAGAACGGGTGGACCGATATTTATGA
Source organism: Eudemis profundana (assembly GCA_947034925.1). Lineage (NCBI taxonomy): Eukaryota > Metazoa > Arthropoda > Insecta > Lepidoptera > Tortricidae > Eudemis > Eudemis profundana. Next base: position 3,257,854 of record OX344804.1, on the reverse strand, counting down.
TTTTTGGGTTTGTCTCTGCCCCGAATAACGGAATAACTATTGAAATATCTAAAAAAAAAAAAACGCATTCGATTCGAAACCTCTCGAATCCAGATTTGGTTTCAACCGTAATTTCAGCCATGGCAGCCGAAACAAAAGCTAATCCAAAACCCGTTTTTTGCCGAAACTAGGCCGAAACCGAAAGTTCAGTCGGACTCTACTCTGTCTAAACGTATCCGTAAGCCGACTGTAATCTTTAGACTGTGTTCCGAATGTCCACATATGCGCATACATATATGTACTTGCAGTGATAAAGTTTTACAACAACAATGAATCTTTACTGCTGTAGTATTGGGTTTTTAAAAAGCAATGAAATTCACAAACTTTAAACGTTTATTTTAGCAATGAACAATAAAACTCGTTATTTCGTGGAGAGCCGGACTGTGGCACATATTGCTTAATTGGTAACAATCATATTAATTAACTAGCTTATGCTCGCGGCTTTGTCTGCGGTGTAAATTATTATCTGATATTGGTTAAAAAACTTGGTTGTAATTAAACAAAATCCTAAAATATTGGGCCTAAAAACTGAACATTTACCGCTATAATCAATTTTTTAGTCCGTTTAAGAATAAATTCCAAAAAATTAAACTACCTGTTACTTACACAAATAACCACATTTTTATAAAAAAAAACCCGACCGCGGTGCACTTAGAAACTGCATAAAATCCGCCATTTTGTTTATTTTAACAAACTTCATACCCAGTGACACTCGCACCATCAAGACGAATCTAATGATGTATCATTTATCAAAATCGGATGTGCCGTTGAGTATAGTTACGAGCGGACATAGGAACGGACATACATACATACATACAATAGTAAGCCGTATTGAGCTTACTATGGGGCTAGTTCAATTTGTGTAAGATTGTCCCCTAATATTTATTTATACAGGTCAAACACATAACCCTACTTTGGGTTTCGTCGCAGTCGGGTAAAAACACATAACCCTCCTTTGGTTTTCGCCGCAGTCGGGTAAAAACAGTAATATAACAAGTAGTTGAAGGCGGGTGATCGGCTATGATCGTCAAATGGAATAAAATTAAAAATATAAAAAAATGCTTACAATAAAAAGATACAATTCGGTTAGAATTCTAAACCAAATACATTAGTTAATTAACAGAAACCCCAGATACCTAAATACAGTTTTCGCTGACCGCGAGACCCAATTCCTGCGCCCGCGCTCGATCAATTAGCAATAAAGCATTCACCGCGAGTCCGATGTGGGTTTTACTCGAATTCAATTAAAACGGACGTATATCGGCCAACGGTGAACGAGCTATAGAGTTATACATAGGGACGTGCGTTTCAACTGACGCTGAGCTAAGGTAAAGCGGTGAAGGACGGACCGTGAATCCGTGGCAGGAGAAACAAATCCTCCAAACTCGCAACCCATATGAGCATAGCGATTTTCGGACCGGGTGATCGGCCGTGGCGTTCCCTGGGGTCGAACCAGGTCGCTAGCCGGACCACCCCGAGTTGGGTCGGACTGGGTGGGTGCCGGGGGTGCCTGGGGTCGAACCAGGTCACCTTGTCCCGGCCCACCGCTATAGACGCTCTCTAATGATATCAGTGCTCATACATACAGTCATCATCAGTCTATATACGTCCCACTCCCACTGCTGGCCACAGGCCTACTCTCATACTGAATGACCCTACCCTACCCTTTGCGGATTGGGGACTTCACATAGGTACCTTTGAGTTTTAGGACCCACGCGATATAGGGAACGTGCACGACGAAGGTGCTGCCAACTGGTGCCGCCAATCTAAATCATATACCCTCTCATGCTGGGGCCACATTGGCGAAAACGCCGTTAATAACGTTAATTTTAACGTAAATTTATCTCGTTGAAGGACGATTAACGTCAGTGTAGCTACGACTTACTATATTTGACATTGACACTTACATATTATCATTGACATTGACAACTTGATTTGACAGGGGCGATACTTTCCTTTATTGTCGCGCGTGGTCGCGCGTGTCTCTTTTGTCGTTTAGTGCTGCCACCTATAGTTCGTGCACGTTCCCTATCGCGTCGGCGCGACGGTGGGACGTGACAGCGTGCAGTTTTTCAGTCGATCGTCGTAAAAAATGCTATGATAGGAAGGTGACATTTTTATTTATTTTTCTGTGTCCTATTTGATTTGCAAACATGGCCATAATGGGCAGTGAGATACGCACGGGAACACTTAAAGCGAGCCCAAGCCCCTGGGTCACCTGAGACTGAAGCTGCGAATGAAGTAATAGCGTTCCTAACCAGTCAGGATAATATGGACATAGTTCGAGTTCGCACCTCATGGCAGGAGTGACTCACTCCGCAATTGCACCTTGAGGCCCCCTGTGGGAGGCTATAGCCAGCGACCAAAAAGAGCACGCGTTATGCGATAGAGAGAGACGGTCGAATGCGGTGCGTTCCGCCCGGTGGTCGGACCCGAACGACAGTTTTGTTAGAGAGAGAAGCTTTTGTACGTAGTACTAATTTCTATTCTGTGCTTACTGTCTTGTTAGTTGCGCCTGTTGACCGGGTCCTTATATATAAGTTAATGGAAAGAGGCGAATAATTTACCGCAGTATCAGGCGGTATCGAACGCTAAGATGCCGGCAATGAGATCTGCAGGGTAATTCACAACTTCCCCGTTAATATCGTATTTAGGTACTGTAACTTGATCCGTAAACTTACGAGGCCAGCTCAGCTGGCCAACTGATTGAAGTATATATGGCAGTTACTCAATATTTTCAGCGGTAGGTTAGTTTATATTATGGTTTGATTGCGTGTAGTTACATACATTCAATTAAAAAACTGGATTTCAGCTTGAATTTGGTGTGATGTTTGAGGGCTTCTTCACAAAAAAATAAATAAAATATTGCTATTAAAATAAAACAGTCCTGTAAACTCATGATTCTCACACTTACATATTTTATTTATCAATCGACAAAGTGTAGCATCATAAGCCTCTGAACTCAACGGTAAAGGAGAAAAACATCACGGTTTCACGTTCTTAAGCCCTCTTAATACCAGTTCGTATTCGAAAAAACATCTGCTGGGCATTTCTTCAGAAATATGTCTGCGGTCACCTCATTCATCTGGCCCTTTTTCATACTAAATGTATGGAGGCAGATGAATGAGTCGCAGACATATTTCTGAAGAATAGCCCTGCTGTGGTCTATCAAAGTAGAAGTCGACAAGCGGACCGGCGATATTTGACCAAAAATTACGAACTGTTATACAGTTCACGAGGAAAATTTCATTAGGAACGAGCTTGACGCCTAAATTGTGAATTACTCTATCTACGGTAATGAACGAGGATTTCGTTTGACTACAGCCTCATGTCGATATACCGTCTACTGGCACGGCACGAAGTTTGTGTGCGTTCGTATTGAACAGTTATGAAACGGAAATAATTGCTTTTGTTTGTTCATATCTTCCACCTCATTCGACTTACTGAGTCCCGACGGGCTCAAATCTGAGTAGCCAGGCGGGCTATTCTTCAGAAATATGTCTGCGACTCATTCATCTGTCTCCATGCATTTAGTATGAAAAAGGGCCAGATGAATGAGGTGACCGCAGAAATATTTCTGAGGAATAGCCCAGGCCGTAATATGTCTAGTCCCAACCACATCTTCTGTCCACAGGCGGTGTGTTTACAGGTCCAGCAGAAAAGCAGCAGGTGCAGCCCGGCCATAGCATCCTAGACGACAGGTCAGCACCCCCACGACCCCGGCCGCAAGCTCCTGAGGAGTTCCAGCCACTTCCGACGTTCAGCAACGGGCCGCGGATGCAGACTCTGCTGCAGAGGCTTACCGAATACTAAAACTCGCCAGAAAGCCTGTGACAACTTGCTTTTTTTCACTATACTATATTGTAGTTTTTATTTAACTATAACAATAAATAAAGTAGGAAGGTTTTGTCTGTGCAATTGCGGACGAAGTTATGATGACGAACAACTACCGGAGATATATCCTGAAGGACGGTACGGTCGACATCTGTCGGGCATGCCGCCGTCCCGGAGAGTCTATCAGGCATATTATCTCCTGTTGTTCCCATCTAGCTAACGGCGAGTACTTGCACAGACATAATCAAGTAGCCAGGATCATTCACCAGCAACTTGCTGTTCGATATGGTCTTGTGGGGTCTGAGGTGCCGTACTATAAGTACGCACCAACGCCGGTTCTCGAAAATGGTCGCGCCACGCTCTATTGGGATCGATCTATCATCACGGACAGGACTATTGTAGCCAATAAGCCTGATATCGTGCTGATAGATCGATCCAAGCGCCGTGCAGTGCTCGTCGACATCACCATCCCCCATGACGAGAACCTCGTGAAGGCCGAGAAGGACAAGCTCAGCAAGTACCTTGACTTGGCTCACGAGGTTACCGCCATGTGGGATATTGATTCGACGATCATTGTTCCGATAGTCGTTTCGGCGAACGGACTTATAGCGAAGAGTCTCGATCACCATCTCAAGAGACTCTCGCTGGATGGCTGGATTAAGGGTCAGATACAGAAAGCGGTTCTTCTGGACACGGCGCACATCGTCAGGAGGTTCCTCTCTCTGCGGCCCTAACCACCGGTAGCCTGGGCCCCGCCCCGCTGCCGGCGGCACCCTAGGTTAGGTTTTTTATGATGTGTTTATATTTTGTAATTTCATTTTGTATTTTACTTTTTATATATATATTGTAAAAAGCCTAATCTAAGAAAATAAAGATATACCGAAATAATAAAGTAGATTATAATATGGTAAAGTATATTAGCCGATTGGAATAAACGATTCATATTTTCAACAACCTCAATTAAACAAGCAATCAGACCCTATAGACTTTCCATCGTTACGCAGTCCAAGTACACGTAGTTGCAGTTTATTAGACATTACCTGAGCCCGATGTCAGTATCTATAGCCCATTGATATTAATGAAGAATGTCGCCGAAGACACAACTTGATAGCATCAGCACAGATCCCTGCAGCCCCCCACACCGGTGTAGCCCCTAGGCCATTTTATAAGGTCGTTATTTAACAGGAGACCATAAGACACTTTTTCCTGACAGACGCCGTCATGTCTCAATCAATAACCCAGTTTCCTGTCCATATTTCTACCACCATAGCGCAGTAGATTTAGATCCCATCAATGCACAATAGTCCTTGCATCTAGCGGGGCCTGTCTCTGTGTGCGTCATGACTTAGACAGAAAAAGCATTCGCTGGGTGTACCTACACTTTGCCTTTCATTGAATTGTTGAAAGGGTCTCTACGTGTTGGCTTAGGCTCCGTGCACGCCACCCAAATGTTTTCAGCCTGAAGCTCGCTCTTCGGGCTCCCGAAAATTAGACTCGTATACGATTGAGATAACTATGTTCCTTTGGCCCAAAGCGGTGCTTGGCCTTCAGCCTCCGTTGGACTTACTGCGGATATAGTGCGCTTGAAGAGGAGCTCGGCCTTTGGCCTCGTAACCTGAAGCTCGGCTTACGGGCTCGCAAAAATGACAGACAAAACAAACAAATAACAGATACATAGAGTATATATCGTAAAGTAAGTACATTAATTAGGTAATTGGAACAAAACGGTTCAGGTTTTCAAGAATCATTAAACAGACAAGCCGTAGTACCAATACCAATCAGGCCCAATAGACTTCCATCGTTACCTAGCTCAAGTGCAGTTTATTAGACATTACCAGCCTGACGTCGGTATCTATAGCCCATTGATAGTAATGAAGAATGTCGCCGAAGAAACAACTTGATAGCATCAGCACAGATTGTATCCCATAGAATTATCACATAAATCAAGCCAGTCAATGATTAAATGATCGCGGACGATGAGAGTAGGTTGGTGGGTTCCACTTGGTCACTAATGATAAGGTGAAAATATATAATCTTCCTATTATTATTTTTCCTTATACATACAGGGTGTTTGGATATTGCATACATTCCTTTTAAGGGGTTATAGTACAACTCATTTGCAACAAAAAAAGTCATCGATGAGAAATTGAGAAAATCCTTATTACTTATAGAATTAATGAATTAATGAATTAACGTTTATTTAGCGCAAAAACACAACATACACACAGAAAATAGTACAATACAAAAGATAAAAAACGACGCTAAAAGGGGTCACCACTCAGCATTGTGCCATAGCAAGCCATGGCGCTGATTTTCGGTGGTGCCCTAAAACTAAAAACTATAGGCACATAATAAGTAAAAGTACTACATAAGTCTGTCTCTAACAAAACTGTTGTTCGGGACCGATCACCGGACGGAACGCACTTGATCCGACCGTCTCTCTCTATCGCATAACAAGTGCTCTTTGGTCGCTGGCTAAGGGCCTTAAGGCCGCGCAGCGAAATCGCGGAGTGAGCCACTCTAGTTATAGGATCGTTTTCATGCTAGTGTTAGTGATTTAATATTTCTTATAGTCTCTCTCTGGGGTCGGTTCCTCATGTCTGAGGATCGTGGTCAGCATCAGGGTTGCACCTGGCGCGGATGATCTGCCTCCACCGGTTTCTGTCCAGCGCGTCTCTTACAACCGTGTAGAATTTGGAGGACGACGACTCTTTCTTATAGTAGTAATAGCTGATTTAATTATTTATTCATTAGAAGTTATCATTATAAATAGTCTCAAGAGGAGCGTTCCTCTACGTGCAGTGTCGTTATAACGGGGGAACGTAATTAAATAGAGCTTCCGTGGACTAGCCCATTGCGACTATCAGACTGGATAGGGCTTACGAAACGTAAGCCGAGAGCTAAGTCTGAATAATTGTGTATTAGTTATGTCTCACAATTTCATAGCACTTATAGATGATCAATAGTGAAACATCCATAAGAGCAGGTTCCCAGCGGAAGCTTGCGTATTTTATAATAAAACATTATTCACATACATCTAACATGTTCATAGAGACGTGCATGCACTTCTATACCCTAAGACAATAGTTCAGGCTAAAATCATTGTGGACGCTCGGCTACTCAAAATTAAAAGTAATTATAAATCAAGTAAGTAGATTTTTTCAAAATTTAGTTTTTCGGCTTACTTTATTCCTTGCGTCGAAACGAACGTTCCCTTATTTTTAAGTTTAGTTTAGTTTTAGTTTTTAGTGATTAGTAATATAAAATTCAAGTTACTAAGTCGGCCTTTGAAATTAAAACCCGTTTTTGGCTCTTCTGTGTCGTAACTTAGTTACTAGTTTTTAACTTTGAGCAACTGCATTTTGCTTGCTTTGATACGGGAAACTGTGAGAGCGCTTTTCCCATTTCTTTTAGGGATAAGTAGGTTACTTTTTGAGCACCACCATCTCAAATTTGGCCGGTAAGATCCTTGGACCGACTGCCATCTGGTTACCATAACATTGTGTCAGTGAAAGCTAACCGACAAAATCGTGGTTACACATAAATTTACATCTATTTGCAGGTTTCCTTATGCTTTTTTCCATTGCAGAAAGATCACCTACCTTGGCAAATTTAAATTCAGTAACAATATAAAATTAAACTTATTTTTACTTTTACCTACGTATAAATAAATAATAAAAAAATATCGGGGACAATCTTACACAAATCGAGCCCCCATAGTCCCAAACTAAGCAATGCTTGTACTATGGGTACTAAACGACGATATACATACTTATATAGATAAATACATACTTAAATAGATAGAAAACATCCATGACAAATACTCGTTTTCATCACACAAATATTTGCCATTACCAGGATTTGAACCCGGGACCTCTAGCTTCGTAGGCGGTGGCACTCCCACTGAGCTAAACGTGTCGTCACGTATGACTTACCAACCTTACTTTACGATTTAAGACCTTAATAATCTTCAGAACAATTACTTATCATACGGAAGCAATCAAAATCACACTCTTACTAATCGACGGGCATTTCTCCAGAAATATGTCTGGGGTCACCTCATTCATCTGGCCCTTTTTCATACTAAATGTATGGAGACAGATGAATGAGTCGCAGACATATTTCTGGAGAAATGCCCCATAATAACTTCCCCGCTTATTGCCAATTTTTAATATCGATATGACCAACCTCCAATGAAATTTAATTTCATTTAATTAGAGCAGGCGTTCATCATAATTATTATGTTGAAAGAGTTACGTATATACATTGTATCCCTTGCAACTTTGTTGCAACCCCTTCACAACAGTGATAGTTAAATTTGAACTTTTGGTGAACAAGCTAAGTTTCAAATTAGATTGATTGTTATCGAACAAATTTAAATGCGTATGAAAGGAATAGGTCTAATGACAGTATTCCTTGATGTGAGAAGGCGGTTGTTATTTCTTTTTGATATAAAAAAACCGGTCAAGTGCGAGTCGGACTCGCACACCGAGGGTTCCGCACAAACTCATAAGTAGATATATTGAAAACTGTATGGCGATTAGTTTAGTAGGAGCAAATAAGTACGTGTTACGATTTTTGCAAATTTCTAAAAAACAGTGCAAGTTAGGAAAACCGTTATATTCTTCCTGTAATATTTAGGATGACATTAATAATTGGTAATTATTACAGATTTTTCTGTTCAGTAACTTCGAAGATAATAGGGGGGAATGGTATTTTTTTTAACGTTTTTCGCCATAAATCAAAATCTACTTACTTGAAAAAAATTACAAAAATAGTGTTTTAATCTACAAACTAAGCCCTTTCATTTGATTTTCCACTCGATATAATAGCCTGACTTTCAATTTTCAAAGTCTCATTACGGACCCCATTAAAAAAAAAAGTAAAAAAGTTACAAGATTTTTTTTACATCCCATAAGCTCGGGTTAGCAGTTCTTAACACTATTCCAAATTTCAAGTCGATAGCATCAGTAGATCCTGAGATATCTTGCTGTGACAGACGGACAGACGGACAGAGTCGCACCATAAGGGTTCCTTTTTTACCATATTGGTACGGAACCCTAAAAACCAGACAAGTGCAAGTTGGACTCGCTCACCTAGGGTTTTGTACAAATTTGTAGCCTTTGTAGGTACATATATTAAAGAACCCTATATACCACTTCTTCAAATACTTTTATAATCTCTATTTTAACCTTTATTTGAATACCTTTGTAATATCTACTGTTCATAGAACGTTACCCGAATTCATTGTCCGTGAGTGTAATTAGATAATATGATCATTAGATTTGTGTTGATCATGATGGCGCTAGTCTTATTGGGCGCGTAACATTCGTAAGAAAACAGATTAAAATAACCACAAAAAATACCGCGCAATAATGTACAGTCGAGTTCATCATTATCTGAGCAAAGAACGGATCAAAAATATCTGATCTAGTTCTTATGCTTCTGACAATAGGGTCTTGTTCAGATGTTTTTGGTCCAATCTTTGCTCAGATAATGATGAACTCGACTGTACATTATTGCGCGGTATTTTTTGTGGTTATTTTAATCTATGTTTTGTTTCTCGATTATTTACATATCACTCTTTCGACTTTGTGTATGACTTACAACTAGCATATAAGTTGCCTCCCAACTTTTGATGGACTACCTACACTCCAAATCGTACTAAACTTGTCACACGTCTTCCCACTCCGCACTAAACGTCAAACACACCCATCCAAAATGATCTAAACACAAATACACTTCTATTCACCGGCGGATAATCCTGTGCAATAATTCTACTCCTTACTTTTGCATCCTCCCAATTCATGACTACAATCTAAAAAAGGACCTTACTGTTTATAAGATAAGGTTGACAATACAAAGTACTGTGAAAGAGATATATGGCGTTATAAATGATTGCAATAGCGATGCCCTGACGTACTAATTTAAAAGGTGGCATGATACTATGAATATCTGTGGGCATGATGCTCTCTAGAATTCCAAGGTAGATAGCTAGGTCTGTAACGTGGTAAGTGCATGTGAATGCTCTATAACAGGGGTTTCCAAAGTGTGCGCCGCGGCGCCCTGGTGCGCCGCAGAAAGTAAAGAGGGGCGCCGTGAGTTGATCCTCTATCATTATCTAAAACCACAAATATTCGCGGGTACCTATAAAGGAACAATACCTATTTTGAGCGAACTAGGGTAGGGCGCCGTGACGAAGTACTAAACTTGTAAGTGAGCTACGGGCTGAAAAATATTAGGAACCCCTGCTCTATAATTCAAATATCAAAGTTATACCGAAGTAGTATACCGAAAACCTGGAAATGTCGTTTCAGTTTTTGACAGACTCGTGACAAAGTATAAAGATGAACAAGTAGTCCAACTTCGGCCGTTTACGAGCGCGCGACACGTATTCACACAGACGCCCGATAGTACGTCTGTGTGAGTGCCATCGATACTGGAGCATTCGTAAGCATTCTTATTTCTTTACTTGTAGTGCGTTCGTACACGACGCGCACACATTCAAGGGCGCGACGTACCCGTACCTTAGGAAGCGAAATTACTGCTATTAGAGTCAATTTGGGTTATTCTTCAGAAATATGTATGTGACTTATTCCTCTGTCTCCATACATTTAGTATGAAAAAGGGCCAGAGGAATAAGGTGACCGCAGACCTATTTCTGAAGAATAACCCCAATCCACTTTTATACCCACAAGACGCTGTGCGTAACTTTTAATCTTCATTGTAAAATAACGCCTTTAGATAATGGTTTGTCTATGTTTAAATTGACGGTGTATGCTAGAATGTTGAATGCCCCGTCTCATAAATAGAAAAATGTCCTATTAGAAGTTCGATTTCTTGGTGACTCCACAGACATTTTCGGTAACGCCAGAGACGTCAAAAGTGTGGGTCTAATGGTGGTTTTCCACCGGCAGGGCGAGACGAGACGCGACGCGGATTGAATTGAAATTTGTATGAAATTTTCAATCCTCTCCTAGCGATTGGATTGGATTGGATTGAAAATTTCATACAAATTTCAATTCAATCCGCGTAGCGTCTCGTCTCGCCCTGCCGGTGGAAAACCACCTTAAGGGCCTTATCACACTAGCGATTTGCGAGTTTCCATACAAAACCAGTCGCCGCGAGCGACATTTGCATGGAAACTCGCCCGCGGCTCGCTCGTAAATCGCTAGTGTGATAACTGATAAGGCTCTAAAAGTTAATTCACCCTTTATACTGTACTCGCGGGGCCTACATCTCACGGAGCTAGTTTATAATACCTTTCGGATCTGCGCATTCTATGCAAGTATGCGCACTAAACGACGCGGGCGCAACCTCGGTGGTCCGACAACGGCACGTTTGTTGTATTCACGAAGTTAATTTTAAAATTAGCATGTGTAAACGAATTGCGGATTGTTTACCTTCCCGAGACGCCAGGGCGCATACATCGATTTACGATAATCACGTTGTTATTGACGGTGGGACTTGGAAAGTAGCCTTTTTCTTCGTTCGTTCAGACTCATTAGACTACATTCGACGACAACTTTATACAAATTCAAATCCTTTAATGGTGGTGGTCTGTTATCAAAAGTCAGCTGCTTACAGTACAGGGAGGGGCATTCTTACATACCTTAATCGACACACAATATTATCATAAACTCTTTACAATGCGTTCAAAATCCGCAAATTATAATGCTGGTGCATAAATAAACTATTCTATCAGTACAAAGTTGTCAGTGAAAATGTTATTATTATTTTAAAATAAATATATGAATAATAACATCGAATTCGACGTTATTAGGTATAACATTCAAATTTCGAACACCTCTGAAAAATAAAGCAATTTGATTTGACTTCAATTCTAATATCATAAAATCACACTTGAGTTTTATGGCCACCCATTATGTATGAGTTGAATACACTTACTACTATTTTAGGTATATTTACAATATCTATTAAATTAAAACTACTCACACATCAACCTAGACCCAAACTAAGCAACGTTTGGTACTAATCAACGATGTAGGTACACTTACTTAAATAAATAAATACTTAAAGAAAACACGCATTTTAATGAAGTTTACCAAATTTGTTTGCCACTAAAGCGGCACTGCTGAGTTCATTTTTTTTGTTGCTATAGACTGGCAAACAGGCAGACGGCCCACCTGATGGAAAGTGGTCACCGCCGCCTATAGACATTTGCAACACTAGATGCATTGCCAATGCGTTGCCGGTCTCGAAGAAATTTGATGACACCCTTTTTAAAAAATCCCATATTGTAGCGCAGTGGGAAAATCTTAGCAGGAAGTTCATTCCAGATCCTTATTGTACGCGCTAGAGAACCGGTAAAAAAAACTTCGACAGATTACGTATAAATTAGGCTCCGTGATAAATTAGGTATACACTGACGGAAAACATAATTATAGTCTCAAACACTGGATAACGGGATAGAAGGGTTGGTAAATTTTGGCGGTACGGAAACCTCGGTGCGCGAATCACTCTCGCACTTGCCTGGTGTATTATTCAGATATGTGGCGGCCGGACCACACAGCGGAATCCGCGGCTGGTTTTATTTTGCATATTTTCTGCATTACCGAGCCTTTTGTCAATATTGTCTCCCGTTTATTGCGGATACGGCTACTTCTGTACAGAAAATATTACGATTCAGAAGATTAACTTAGTATACACCTTTCGTAATTGAGTTGTTTTCAAAAAAATATGCCCGTAGTTAGGGCTTTATTAAACCAAATATTAACTATTTCCTTTGTGTAACGAAAGTTAACTAAGTATGGTGGGCCGAATAACCCCACCAACTTTAACTATAGATTATAACAACTATTAGAAGTAAAAAAAGTTATATGACGTATAGTCGATTAACGCTTACTTTCCGAGATATTCATTATTTTTTAAATCAAAACTCCCAAGTGTGTAAACAAGCCCTAATAAATGTGACTATGATACTTTTACTGATTTTTTTAAATCCTTTAACTAAACAGCAATTAACCTTCGCAGTATTTGATGGTAAGCGATTACGAGGCCAAAAAATTGACCTTTCGTTTCCATTTTAGCTTTTTTTACCCGACTGCGGCGAAGCCCAAAGGAGGGTTATGTGTTTGACCTGTATGTATGTATGTATGTCCGTTCCTGTGTCCGCTCGTAACTACTCAACGGCAGATCCGATTTTGATAAATGATACATCATTAGATTTGTCTTGATGGTGCGAGTGTCACTGGGTATGAAGTTCGTTAAAATAAACAAAATGGCGGATTTTATGCAGTTTCAAAGTTCACCGCGGTCGGAATTTTTTTAGTAAAAATGTGGTTATTTCCATTTTGATAACTTTTCCTCCAGCAAGGACATGTTTATAACGAGGGGCTGAATTTACTGATTTATTTTGTTCCATAAGACTATTAATGTAAAATGACAAAATTCGACCTATGTTGATATAACATTATTTACATCAGGAATACATGGTTAAAATTGGTCGGGTTATTCGGGCCCACGGTGTATAAATTGTATGGTAACTTTCGTTACACAAAGGAACAAGATTAACTTTTTGTTTAATTATGGTCTAATTATGGACATCTTTGTTTGAAAACGACTCAATTATTGTCTCCGGTGTATTGTGGATTAACTTTTGCTCGCGACGTTGTCCACGTAGTCTCTTATCCGCCCTAAAGTTATTCGAGTCGGCCGATTTTCCAAAAAAAGAAAACGAAAGTCAAATAGTTGTTTCACAAATTTTGTTTAATATGTGTTTGTATGTGCACGAAACGATATAAGAAGTCTCAAACAGCCATAAAATACGTATTTTTAGCAAAAAGCGTTTGACCACAAATGGCCGATTGCACTCTATTTTTTTGAGATTTCTCATAACAAAATATATCAAGCTATAAAATAATATACATTACAACTATAATTGATATCGCGAAAGTGAATGATGACCCTCTTAACTTGTAAGTTTTATAGTAGTAAAAGAACTTAAACGGATTAAATCGCGTATACATTTCTACCTGCGACCACGAACGCTGAAAAGGGTTACGAAACGTCGGGACTTAAAATGTAGTAATATACGCGATTTAATTCGTTTAAGTTGTTTTATTACTATGAGTGATAATCGCGGAAACCGAAGACAATATTTTGTATGTATTATGTTTCATCACAATCGGCTATTCTAAATCTTATAACAATAAATTTAATCCGTTAAATTTAAAAAAATATAAAAGGACATATTCTGTAAAATTATTTTGTCTGCACTCATGTTGCCTATGAAAGCTAATGCATTACTCATTTTCATTCTGTTCTGGGCTCTTGGCTCATCTTTTATGAACGCAGTTTCATGATGCTTGACTTCAAACGTTTTAATGCCGCCCATTAACATTTATATGCAAACATTGCAAGACAATACTTGCTACCGTACCGTGTACCGTACCGTACCGTGTTAAGTATGCTATGAAATTATCCATAACATCGACATATTTTCTGGTTGTATAGAATATAAATACAACTACTTATTAACCTGCTCACTAAAGTGTACATACATTCCTGTCCCTAGTTATTTCTTTCCATAATAAATATTTTGGTTTTACACCGTCATTGGGTGGCTCATTTCAAGTCGGGTGGCTGGAGCATGCATTAAACCGAGACGAGCGGCTGAAAAAAAGGAAAGGCCTTTGCCCAGCAGTGGGACACACAACCAGGTTAAAAAATAGAATAAAGAAATAGTTGGCGATAATCAACATAATCACCAACTGGGTGCCGGCGACACGACAATTGGGCAGGCCGAAACGGAGATGGTGGGACGATTTTCTAGCTGACATGACTGCCAGTAGATTGCTTCCAATAGGGAGTGCTAGAAGCGGAGAAGCCTTTACGCAAGAGTCTCTTCAAGGTAGCCAACCGATAATGTAGCTAACCGTATCTGTACACCAAAACATCTGCTTAACAAACGTACACAGCGCATCACATGATGACAAAAGGCTGACGCAAGACGAGATTGTCCAGCGCAGTGCACTCGCAACAAAGGTTTTTAATATCAGCACACACCCCGCGGCGGGAAAGGGTTATTTACATAAAAGCCACGTTGTTATTTAAGAACGATCCTGTATATACTCGTGTGCCTACAACACGACTGGCCAATGAGTAGCTAGTGGAGATGGGGTACTGCTTAGTGGAACACTTATGGTTTTAAATACTGCTTAAGAAAAATCAAAAGGCCGCTTGCCTGCTAGGTTAATTTTGTACAGCTATGTTTCAACCAACTTTTCACCGAGCGAACTGCAAGCAAAAAATGAGATTTAAATAGCAATTTTTGATATCATGATAGTTAATATATTTAGAGTTAGAGTTGCAGGCTGAATTAGGATCACTTTTTGGCGTTCGATTGCGCTCAATTTTGTACCTACACTTACTTATCTATGGAGCTAGTCTGATTATGGAGTCAGGTGGCCAAAGCATCATCTAAATTACATAAGATAAACCAGCCATCTTTGGATTAATTTTATTGGTTCACCGGTTGGTAGGTCATACAAAAAGGTAAGGACAGCAATAAAAGCTTAGAGATGGGTAATCTCGACTCTGATGAGTGATTCATTAAATCCAGCTCCACTTTCGGTACCAGCTCTGCTTAACGTCTCTTTTGAATCCTTCAGATCAATTCACTCCGGACTCACTGATTTAACTCCACTGAGCAGGTACCTTTACCCACCGACACCCGGTACAGTCTTCTAATGTTTAGACTTTTAACTTCGGAGTTGATGGTAATTAATAACTATTTTAAATCTTAAGAATTTTGTTTGGTCTTTGGAGCATTCATTCGGCTCCGTACCAGTAGATTACCTAGTCAGAGTTAGTAACTCGGCTCCGTACCAATAGATTACCTAGTCAGAGTTAGTAACTCGGCTCCGTACCAATAGATTACCTAGTCAGAGTTAGTAACTCGGCTCCGTACCAATAGATTACCTAGTCAGAGTTAGTAACTCGGCTCCGTACCAATAGATTACCTAGTCAGAGTTAGTAACTCGGCTCCGTAGGGGAGACCGGGTATGGTTGTCTCGCGGGTTGGTTGTCACAGCGGCCATAAAATAATACTAAACGAAGGAATAAGTGCATCGATTGGTGAAGTACGGAAAGATGTACAACTCTTGCGATCTTTTAGCACCGATCAATGTACTTAATGTTTCGTTTAGTATTATTTTATGGCCGCTGTGACAACCAACCCGCGAGACAACCATACCCGGTCTCCCCTACCAATAGATTACCTAGTCAGAGTTAGTAACTCGGCTCCGTACCAATAGATTACCTAGTCAGAGTTAGTAACTCGATGGATTTGATAAGATTTGTAAGGAGTTGATAATAAATCGGTACCGCTTACGGTTTTAAATCGAGTTCAAGTCCGGATTTACTCATCTCTATAAAAGTTTGTCGTAAAATGTATATTTTTTGACAGAAACTTATTTTGTCATCATGCCTATTTATTTACAGAATAAACATAGATAGGTATATCACTCATTTAATCAACACATAATAAATTGAAAAAATAAAAGACCACCACATAAGATTAAATCCGCAACGTAGGCTTCGTCAGGTGGGTACAACTTCAAATCGGCAACAGGCTTCGTCACACTTACCAACAAAAGTAATCCGCAAGAGGCTTCGTCACTTCAGCTAACATAGATTAGAGTGACCACTCTGTCTGCTCGCTACTCGCACCGAGCGACGAATATTGTTATGCTAACTGGCTTCGTTAGTTTGTTCCTTGGGAATTGTTTCGCTTTGTTAAAAGAGTCGGTACGTGAGCAGAGATTTGTTTTGTGATCTTCAAAACTGTGCGCGCGGACTAATTGTGTTAAATGACAACATGTCGTATGTCTATTAGAGAGGTCAAAGCTCCTAGCAACAATGTTGTGTAGCAAGTTTTAGGCATTCACGTTTCTCTATTAAGTGCATAAAAAAATAATTGTGTCGGCGTATATCAAAATAACATTATCTAAGCAAATTAGTGATAGTGTTAAAAAAATACTTAAACTTCAAACGGATATACAAAAAAGTAGTATTTATAGGATTATGATTGTCCTTATCGACACTATTAAGTGCGAGAGTTATATCATAATTTTCAAAAAAGCTCCTATCTTCATTTTATTTTGGCTTAATATGGCACGATCCGCAAATATAAATAATTATGTACTATTCGGAGTACCCTTTTACGTCCAGTGATTTTTTGTCAATTTTCAATCTACAGACATACTGTAAGTAGGTACCTATGTCTGTTTCTGCACTTCTGCCGCACACCTTTGTAAATCGTAATAGTATGTTTATATTTTTAAGCCTCTTTATCCTTAACTAAAATGACTTTTTTTAACTTTTTTCGCCCATCTGTCGTGCGCGTGATACATGGCCTGCCCATTTCCATTTGAGACGTTGGGCGTCTTGTAGAGCATCTAAGACCTTAGTTTTCTCTCGTATATCTTTGCATTTTTGTTTTTCTCTGAGCTTAAAGTTCAAGATGCTTCTTTCCATAGAGCGTTGACATGTTTGTACTTTTCTTTTGGTTGCATTATAAAATATCCAGGTCTGGGAATGAAGCGTATGTTATATCTGAAATAGTATGTACCTACAACGACAAAATATACTTACAAGACTAACTTGAGGAAGGATTATTTGTCTGACGTAATTAAACGCCAATAACTCTTATGTACAGTCACGGACTTTAACTGCTAAGCCATTTAGGCTTCAGTCTAATTTGGTCGGGCAATACACAATCTATGACACGACTATTGTAAGGTGAACCTTAAATGGCTCAACAATGAAAGTCCGTGAGTGTACAAGCAAAGTTAATTTTATATCTGGATCACAATGACAGCTTTTCATACCTGTTCACCGAGTCATTTACTTATAAATCATACACAATCAATAACATTTGCAATATCAATCAGGAGTGGTCCTACTGGAACACTACCCTACTGGGTAGTGTTAGGCCGGATTTACATCTGTAAGTTTTACTTGCAGTAAGGACTAAGCACGCAGTTATGCCTTAGACACAATACGTTAGACTGACTATCTCAGTCTAACGTATAGCTGCGTCCTTACTTACGTTACTAAAACTTATAGGCGTAAACCGTGCCTTACGATATCATATGTCTTTAGATGCTACAAACTATTCGACGCTGACTGTACATGTACTCGCTTACCTTTAGCAACAAACTCGCACGATTAATTCCAATTGATAATGAAATCGGCCGCCATACATTTCCTCATCGATACTTATCTAACAGCTGACAGTTTTCCAGAAGCGATTGTCGTTAATGCCACTCGATTACAAGGCTTGGTAGACATTTGCAAATTGCCCACCGAGGGGGGCTATTTTGTCAGTCGCTCGCATGGAAAGTGCGTAACGTGGATGGATAAAGTAACAGTTTAAAAACCTACAGTTGCTCAACATATATACAATCAGACGACATATGACGGCAAGCGCGCTGTCACGCATGCTTTTTTTTATAGTGGGGGACAATCTTCCACAAATCGACTAGTCCCAAACTAAACAATGCTTGTACTATGGGTACTAGGACGACGATATACATACTTACATAGATAAATACATACTTAAATGAATAGGAAACAACCATGACTCAGGAACAAATACTCGTGCTCATCACACAAATATTTGCCCTTACCAGGATTTGGACCTTTTTTGATAATATATCCCGAAAGCTACGATTACCATGTCTCAAGATTTGTCCTGAGATTCCAGCATCTTTGGTCTTGTGACAGGATTGTACCTTGTACCCAGACTTTTAGTATCTCAGTATTGCCGATTTTTCTAAAAAAAACGCCTCGGTTGAGTCTTTGCTCTCATTCAAAATGGAAATTTAGCTTTTTAGTTCGATTTACACACTACATAAAGGACAGGCTAATCCGCTTCAACCTTCCCGCTGGTCCGATGCTCCCTTTGAGAAATCAGCGTAACTTCAAGGTGGCCTTGGCTTAGCGTCCTGGTTCGATCCCAGGCGCTTCGGCCTCCACCTAGTCCGACCATCTCAAGGTGGTCCGGGCTTAGCGACCTGGTTCGATCCCAGGGAACCTAATCCCATTTTTGCAACAGTCAGTAAGTCAGTAAGCTTAGCATTTGTGGTGATACAAAATGTGTCTTGTGACCAAATCTCACGACTTTTTTTGTGAGAATAAAGTAATACATATTACTAGATAGGCACAGACACAGAACTCTCTCTCTCTAACTTAACTGTCATTCAGGTCCGACCGATCGAATCCAACCGTCTCTCTCTATCGCATAACGCGTGCTCTTTCTGGTCGCTGGCTAACGCCCCCTCGTAGGGGCCTCAAGGCCGCGCGGCGAAATCGCTGAGTGCTCCACTCCTGCCGCGGCCCGCACGAATGCTCTCTCTAAACGGCTCCGTTTACCGACTGGATGTTCCTTAGACTGTGCTAATGTTATCTTCCGAATAATAAGGGGTATTGTGAAAATGTGGGAGTGGGAGGTTTGATTCTGACAGCATGTATACTTAATTTTAAATTGCTTTTAACGTAAGCGCGGGAGTTGCAGTTCGCATTGTTTGGGCGTGGAAATTCGCTGAGAGCTTTGAGTCTCTGGTGGGATTCGTACGTATAAAATTCATTCTTGGCCGCCAATCGATCTCCATGATAACTTGACTTCCAACTTCAGGATTAAGTACAGAAAATACCTTAATACTAATTAAACTATGATGCTGCATATTGAACTACTGCGTCCCCATTCCCAGTTCGTTTACATTCCCACTGCAATCCCATTCCCAATTCGTAGACATGTCGAAACTTGGGATTTGGGGAAAAAATCACACTCGTAATAACTTAAATTGTCTGTACCTCCATTTACCATTGATCTGTCCGTCCGCGGTCACTGTTTCAAGTAAAATTATAGTTTTCAATAGATTTCAACATTATTGTCTCTAATATTCGTACCTAATCATTATCATCTTTTCAACCCGAGGCTTCTGCAAAGAACAACCAGCAAATTTTAAGAGACACTTAAAATGAAGTAGTCTGAACAGATTCTAGAATAGCTCTCCATTTAGAACACTCGTAATAACTTAAACTTACATTACGCGCGAGTAGTCTGTCACTGCTTGTAATAGCCGCTTGAAAGCCTCATCGACTGTCATTCCGCACCCGTAAGTGAAATGACGTTTTACAACTAATACAACAACCCAAGTAGTCAATAATGAGAAGGCACTTAAGACCTCTTAAAGCTACGTTTCTTAACAGGAGCTTGAGTTGTGCAAATGTTATTTAGCGGATAACAAGATTGTTGCTTTTGTGCAGTTTGAAGAACAATCTGTGAAGTTGGATGGTGCGAAATAGTTGTGGCGGTACAAAGTTGGTTCTTTCATCTCCCTTTTAGAATCGCTCATTTCAATAGTTACAATACAATACATAGACTTCAAAGGTGTATGTGAAGTCCCCAATCCACAGTGGGCAAGCATGGAGACTACAGCCCATTCACTCTCATCTATGAGAGTAGGCCTGTGCCCAGCAGTGGGACGTCTTATAGGCTGATGATGATGACATAGGTGTACTTTACAGCAGTTACCCACGGTTCTTCTTATTCAGTACACTCTTGCCAGAGTGGTCGTGGTCATCATTGTGAATCACGGTGAGTGATGATCTTGGTAATACGGCGCCGACTGCAACTTTCCGAGTACATTCGTAAACCGAGCACTTAGTTGCGGCCTTGATCTGGTCTGTCCATCTGAATGGTGATCTACCACGTGGCCTGGTGCTTTCAACTTTTCCATGCACTAGGAGACGCTCTATATATGGAGTCATCACCACGATGTTATACATGGCCGAAGGTCAAAACGCGTGACTCCACTATGGTTGATAGGCGCTGTCTGATGCCGTCTTTTAATATGGAGTCATTTGTACGAAACTCTGGCCACGATACTCCTAGCATCCGTCTCCAGCACCACATCACCAACGCGTCAACTTACGCCTGTGTTACCAACGGTTACGCTTGTGTTAATCCTATTATTGTCCCAGAGAACTCTTTACTCGGATAAAAATTATTCTATGCGTCAATTCAAGGCTTGTTCAACCTGCATCATACCAAATTCCACCTGAACCCAATTCAGTTTCATTTCAAACATGAATATGTTTATAAATGATCTATCCAGGCTCTAAAACTATCTCTAACCAAATTTCGTCTAATCTATCTTTCTCTCGGCTTAGCGGATTAAGTGTGAAAATGAAACAAACAGACAAATCAACAAAGTAACTTTCGAGAATAAGTATAGAACTACGTATAGAAGCTTCTCTCTCTAACAAAACTGTCGTTCGGGTCCGACCCCCGGACGGAACGCACCGCATCCGACCGTCTATCTCTATCGCAAAACGCGTGTTCTTTCTGGTCGCTGGCTAAAGACCACTACAGAGGATCTCAAGGCACGTGGCAAAATCGCGGAGTGAGTCACTCATGCTTTCGCATTTATAATTATTAAGTTTGGATTTAAATGACAAGTTTCTAATGACAGACATATCTCGACAGCTTTTCGGCAGCCACAAACAGTCTCTTATCAAACCCAACGCTCGACTGTTGATATATTAACGAATCAAACACCTTCAAACGATGTGTGTTAATTAAGGTAATCTCCAGTTTTATCTGACGAGCGTCGGCCTAGTGCCGTAATGCTGTGTTTACTGTAGACTAATTCACATGTTTTCTGTCAATTTCATGTCCAATATAATTTGACACGTGAAGATTCCAAATTCCTAAAGTATCTTCCGAATTTCATCATGACGTAACCCATGTTGCGCTGAAAGACATTTCTGGATAAAACACTAACCTGACCTAATAAATAATGCTTTACCATCTGTGGTAAAATTATCGTTCCGTAGAAAATAGCGTTCGGTATTTTGACATTTCGAAACAGTCATACTTTCGGAACTCTTCTAGTTTGAGTGTTCCTCTAGTCTTCTTTTTCTTCTCTGTCGTTCCCTCATTATTGAGGATCGTGACCAACTGTAATGTCCCCTAGATAACGTGATCAAGGGTCATATGGGCTTGTCCTCTGCATGGTACCACAAGCATTATGGTGTCAGACCACCTAATAACAAATCGTAATCCCAAATCATGCACTTTGGTGCGGTCCGTCACAGTCAAAGCAGCAGACCGAAAAACTTTGATTCCAGATTACGAAGTGTTATTACTATTTCACGGCTCTAATTATATTAGAAACGGGATTGCCAGCAAAGTTGTGAATAAGCCAACTGTTTAGTAAATATTTCCCTTGTGCGGGTGGATGATAAGGCGTTGTGGGCGTGCGACGGGAAGTTCCTACTTTCTGGCGTGTGGGGATTAGTGTCGCTGCTCTGATTCTGTGAACAAATTAAAATTTAATTGGTGTGTTAATTTTGATGTACCTACAATTTTACAGTCTAAAATAGAGAAACACAGCGCCCTGCCCATACAAATATATTTATGTGAAGAGAGAAGGTTTTCGCGTCTTTTTAACCGACTTCCAAAAGAAGGACGGTTCTCAATTCGTCTGTGTTTCGTACGGAACCCGGATGTCCCGGACGAAATTTAACCCCGATACGGAGTGCAAACGAACCCACAATGAAAACCGGTACTTACCTATTCGAGCGCTGGGGCGGGCTTTTTCGGTCAAGTAGATCACAGTCAGGTCAGTCACTGTCAGAGTCTCGTCAATTTCAGCTATACGCTGATGATGCGCACTGGCCCCGGGTCGCCACGCGGCGAATCACAGCACCGTTCCAAACGCCAAAAATATGTGTGGATTCACTCGCGAATACAATTCTCACACTTTAAAACACAAAATTGTTCGTGTACACCAAATTCACAAACCAAAACCACTAATTCGGCACACAAAAGTAATCCGATCGCCTGAGTACGTTACTTTGCCGAAATCCGAAACGTTCTGTGTCAAAAAGGCACATTATCTCTTTTAGGTTATAATTATTTGACATTGACAAATGTCATGTTGTGGGCGCGTTCCGATATTGCATCGGGACGTAACAAACACCCGCCTCGGACAGGCCTCTAAGCCGGTCCGCTATACTACTGGAAGTCGCGACAAGGTTGCTACCGCTCGCTTGAGAACCGAGTCCCCCACCATGACCTCGGCAAACCGGGGAGTCTGGTCTTTACCAGGAAACAAGTTAACAATGCGCCCCCGGCGCCAACGCAGTGGCGGTAGGTTAGCCTCCTTAACTAGCACTAAGTCACCAACCTTGGGGGGACTGGTTTTGTCAGTCCACTTGAGGCGCTGCTGCAGGACATGCAAATATTCCAATGACCACCTGGCCCAAAAGTTCTGAGACATTTGTTGCAGCATTTGGTAGCGCGACAAGCGAGAGCTCTTTACTTCCCTGAGGGGGTGCTCTGGCAACGCTGCAAGTGGCTGACCAATAAGGAAATGACCTGGAGTCAACGCCTCCAAGTCATTTGGGTCGCAACTGAGCGGACACAACGGACGGGAATTGAGCACCGCCTCAATTCTACAAAACAACGTCGCCAGTTCCTCAAAGGTCAAAATAGTTTGACCAACAACCTTGTACATATGTGCCTTGGCTTGTTTTACACAGGCCTCCCAGATTCCACCCCAGTGGGGGCAGCCTGGCGGATCAAACGTCCAGGTGATACCCCGACGGGAGAGGTCTGTTTCAATTTCAATCTTATTATCTAACAAAAATTTTACAACATCTTGTAAATATCGGTCGGCGCCCTTGTAGTTGGTGCCACAATCTGACCGGATCAGAGACGGAAGTCCCCTACGTGAGACAAACCTATCCAAAGCAGCAATAAAGGCCTCCGTCGAAAGATCACTAACAAGCTCAAGATGCGCGGCCTTGGTGGACAGACATACGAAAACGCACAGATACGCCTTTACCGTCTTCGCGTTGCGGAGTTGCGAAGTTTTCACCAAGAAGGGTCCGGCGAAGTCCGTTCCAACCCTGGAGTAGGGTCTAGCCTCAGTGACCTGGTCCGGTGGTAGGTCACCCATCTGAGGCTGCATCGTGGCTGCCTTGAGTCTGAAACAAGGCAAGCACCGAAACACGATGCCCCGCACGAGTCTTCGGCTGTTCAAGATCCAAAACTCCCGCTGTAGAATGCCCAGAAGCGCATTGCAGCTGGCATGTGAGTTCTTAAGTTGGCGATCGGTCACCAACAAGTCCACCAAGTGCCCCTTCTTGGGCAACAATATGGTGTGGCGCGCCGAATACGACAAACTCGCATTACGAAGCCGTCCTCCAACCCGGAGTACTCCTGACTCGTCCACAAACGGGTTGAGGCGAGCTATCGCCTTCTGCAATTTGGGTCGCCCCTTCCGTAAGGTCTTCAACACATCCCCAAAGTGTTCTTCCTGTACAACCCGAATCCAATGAAGTAGGGAGGTACTCCGCTCTTCACTGGTGAGAACACTACCGCGTGACCGGTTGTCAGGGTGGCGACAGTTGTGTAAGAATCGCTTGACCCAAGCTGTCACTCCAACAAGCTTGTCGAGGGAGCTATACCGTTCTAGCAACCAAGCGGTGTCTGGCGCTGGAGCTGTTTCGACAATGTGGACCTTCAAACCAGAGGATGGGGTCCCAAGCACACAACTGGCAGGCCAGTGTGTCTCCCTTTCCAATAACCAATTTGGTTTCCACCACAGTGAGTGGGCAACCAGCTCAGGTGCTGAACAGCCCCTGGATGCCACGTCAGCTGGATTCATTTCACCTGGCACGTGTCTCCAAACCAATGCAATCTCAGAGTTCTGGATCTGCGAGACACGGTTGGCCACGAAGACCTCCAAGCTATGGACTGACGACTTCAGCCAGCACAAAACAATCTGACTGTCCGTCCATGCTAGGGCTTGCATTCCGGAATTCCGGAATTCGGAAATTCCGGAATTCCGGCCGATATTTCCGATGTTACAGTTCCGGAATTCATGTACTTAAAATTCCGGAATTGAAACCACTGTAATAGAGACAATTAAGACAGTTATTTTACAAAATTACAACGTTTTAAAATAGACGAACGCTAATTATCTTCTTGCCCAGTCTTCGTATCATGTGCGTTATGCGTCCGACACAATTAAAGTATTTTTTTAAGTATTGAATAATGCCTTAATATTTATGAAAATCCTTGGCACTCCAAATAACATTTCCAGCAACGCCGGCCTGATAAAACCTTAAAATGTTTTTTCCAAACTTTTCTTAAGAACTCTCTAAAACTTAAACAAAAACAGGAATGTTTTATGATTTAGTAGTACAAAATGAAAGGATGTCCTACAACCGGATAAGTGCGAGTCGGACTCGCCCATCGAGGGTTCCGTACAAATATTTTAAATAAAACGATTATATTTTTTAATGGTTTAATTACAAGTGTAGTTTTCAATTTTTTCCCTATACTTCTAGTATAAGACGATAATACTTGCTATATTGCATAGTTCTAGATCAACGAAAATAACCCATAAATTTTAATTCCCTTGCGTGTCGTTTGTGGCATAAACGACCGTATCTTTTTTTGCATTAACTTAGAAGTTTTGTATTTTTCACAGATTTAAGGAACTGTAGACCTGAGTATATGGTTTTATTTTCAACTCGATACCTTCACGCGTTCCCGAGATAAAGGGTCTTGATACACACACACGGGCAACAAAGTGATCCTATAAGGGTTCCGTTTTTTCCTTTTGAGTTACGTAACCCTAAAAACGACGAAATAAGGGCTACCCTAATATTACTTGATGTCGAATAACAGGATTTGTGATAAATAATAATACGGTGATAAATTAATTGCTACTTTCTTGCTTTTTTGAGTTTTTTTAGATAATTTTGTCTCAAGTGTTGTGCTTGGAATACTACATACGTATTTGTTGATTGTATTCTGAGCGCTGATTCTTATTTAGATGTGTTGTGTTGTGTCCAATGTCTGATGTTGGAAAACTAAACTAATAAATTCCGGAACCAGTTCCGGAATTCCGGAATTGAAGGTAAAAATCGAACCCAATTCCGGAATTGGAAAATCGACCAATTTTGCAAGCCCTAGTCCATGCGTAGGCACCCTCCGCAAGGTCCACGGTGTCCTTCAGGGTGGAGGCCACATGGTTCATCAGGCGCACAAGAAGAGCGGCACCCGCCAATTCCAACTTCGGAATTGTCCAACGCGTCCGAAGGGGGGCCACCTTGCTCTTCGCCATGACCAAGCGTACGTCGACCGCTCCGGCGGAGCTGACCGTTCTCAAGTAGACGGCAGCTGCAAATCCTCGCTCGGAGGCGTCGCAAAACCCGTGAAGGGTAGCCCT
This sequence comes from Eudemis profundana, assembly GCA_947034925.1. Lineage (NCBI taxonomy): Eukaryota > Metazoa > Arthropoda > Insecta > Lepidoptera > Tortricidae > Eudemis > Eudemis profundana. The sequence goes on along the minus strand of OX344804.1, from coordinate 3,231,701 downwards.
GCATTTGCCTGCAGGCAACAGCTTACGCGGCAGTTCGACCTGATTGATCTCCGTGAGCGTGGAGAAGTAGGTCTCCCAATCGCTCAGCAAGTCCCCGGAGAGCGGATCATCCCAGCCCAGTGGGACTATCCACAGGCGCTGCATAAACGCCTTGGCCGTGAAGATGACCGGTGCGATCCATCCGTTTGGATCGTACGTTCTGGCCACCGTAGACAGAACAAGCCGCTTTGTCCAGACCTTCGGGGAATCCAGTTCCACCCGATAGGTAAACACATCTTGGACCGGTCGATACTGCACGCCCAGGACCGATAACATGTGTGGGTTCTCGGCGTTTTCGAAGAGGTGCGGGTCTTGCTGGTGCTCCTCAGGGAGCCCGGCCAACAGTGCCGGTGAGTTGGACAACCATTTCCGCAACTCGTAGCCACCAGTCCGCAAGAGTTCAACCAACTCATCCCGTAGAACCAAAGCTTCTTCGACGCTATTTGCCCCGGTGCACACGTCATCAACAAACAGGTCCCGTTCCAAAATGGCGGACGCTCGAGGGAACCTCAGTCGCTCTCGGGCCGCCAATTCAATCAAAGTACGAATTGAGATGTACGGGCTGCTCTTCAGGCCGTACGTGTTCGTATTCAACTCGTACACCAACATCGGTTCATCAGGGCTCTCGCGCCACAATATCAGCTGATACCGACGGTCTTCAGGATGGATCACAGTCTGCCGGAACATCATCCGGATGTCAGCGACGAACACTACCTGATGCTTCCGAAAGTTCGTTAGGATGTCCGTTATGTCCTTGTGCAGCTTCGGACCTGCATGCAAACACTGGTTCAAGGACACGCCCGTCGAGGTGGCCGCGGAGCCATCGAAGACCACCCGAATCTTGGAATCCGGGGACTTCAAGACGGCGTGGTGAGGCAGGAAGTAGTGTTCAACCGTACGCCAGTCCAGGGTAGACACCGACATATGTCCTAACCCCTCGTACTCCCTCATGAAGTCCACATACTTCTGCCGGAAGAGCGGGTCTCTTCTCATGCGGCGCTCCATCGAGACCAGCCGCTTCTCAGCCAATGCGCGAGAAGCACCCAAGGGTGGCCGATGAGTAAGCAAGGGAAGTCGAGTTATGAACCGACCAGAGCGGAGGCGGCCAGTGTTATTCTGGTAAAACAACTCGCACTCCTGTTGCTCCGGACTAATCCGCGGCGCGGTCGGCGGTTCTTCAATCTCCCAGAATCGTTGCACGGCTTCTGAGAGTGCAGTTCCAACCAAGCAGCTCTCCTCAGCAGGAGGCGGAGGAACTGCCAACACCTGACCCATCACAGCATGTCCAAACTTGGTGTCCAAGGCCACTAGGCCACCAGGCTGTAAGGTCCGTTTGCTGGTGAGCAAGACCCTCCCTAGGACGTCCGCACCCAGCAGCACGTCGATCTGGCTAGGGGTGTCGAAGCCAGCATCAGCCAAATCCAAACCAGCTGTCAAGTCGCGCACCTCCGGCGGCAGCCGCACTTGGGGGAGTCGCCCGACCACTTCATCCAGCACCAATGCGGAAGCTGTAATCCTCGCATGGGAAGTGGGACTCTGCCCAAACGTGAAAGTAACCTGTCCGGCCAGGTTTGACACTTCTACATTACCTACACCACGCACAGTGTCTGGGTGGGGTGTCATATCCAAGCCCAACCGTTGCACCAACCGACTGGATACCAAGCAGCCTTGTGCGCCCGTGTCCAGGAGAGCACGTGCACAGACTGATCCTTCGCCAGGACCCCACACACAAATCAAGGCCGTGGGCAACAACACGGTCTTGTGGGTGTTGGCGGTGGTGGGTGCATGGGCGGCGTACCCCTATTCGGAGCGCCGGGTGGCCTCCGGGTCCGGTTGGTAGGGGCGCTCAAACTGAGCGAGTGGGTCCCACGCCGCTTCGTACGCCCGCCGCCCCGTGCGCGCTGTCTGCGGCACCCGGTATGCCTGGGGGCGGCCGAACACCGGCAGCCTCGCCTCTAGGCGGGGTCGCTCCGCAAGCGGTGGCGACATTCGCGGCGCCGACCGCGGCGGCGACGATCGCGGCGGCGACAATCGCGGCGGCGACAATCGCGGCGGCGACGATCGCGGCGCCTGACGAGGTGGAGGTGAGCGCGGGCACCCGCCCGTAGGGCCCTCCCTAGGGCGCTCGGGCGTGTGCGCAACCGCCGCGTAACTCTGGGGGGGGGGGGGGAAAGTGCCACCACGACGGCCCTTCTCCTCCGCGTCCGAGCACCCCTGGCCAGTCTGGGACTGACTCCGAACAGGGGGCGCGGAGGAGCCCTGCGCCGGCTGTGAGCCCCCATTCCGGTCCATGCATAGGATGGGGTGGTGCTTCTCACCGCACCAGCTGCACGCTTGGGGGTGGGGACATTCCCTAACAAGGTGCTTACCCAAACAAATGAAGCACCACCGTCGCTTCTTCGCGATACCACGTCGCCCCAGTATCCTCTGCTCCATGAACCGCTTGCATACGGTCACCTGGTGGCCCGGGTTGTGGCAAAATATGCAGCACTCAGGCTCCGCAACCGCTACGTTGTACTGCCGCGGACCGGGTGGCCGCTGTCCCGACTTACCTCCGTGTCCCCTCGGAGAATCCATCCTCATCTGAGGCCGGGGCACCCCAGATGGTCTCGGAGGAGAGGGCAAGTCCGACGTGTCTGCCCGTCGACACTCGGTCTCTAAAAACTCCACAAGGTCTGTGAAGGCCGGGAGGTGCTGAGCGCTATCTCCGCCGTACCGGTGTTCGAACCGGGCCCGGACATCGTCCGGCAACCGGTGCAGCAGGAAGCTCAGCAACATGTAGGACCACTTGTCCACGGGGAGGCCCAACTTCTCCAGTCCCTTCGTTGCGCTGAGGACCGGGTTCAACATCTGGGTTCGGATGCCGGAGACCTGTGCTATGCGGGGAATCGACCAGATTTTGGCCATGTATGAATCCGCTAGCCGTCGCACATTTTGATACCTAGCCCTTAATAATGTGCGCGCGGTCTCATAATTGTCGTCGGTGACCGACAAGTGCGCGACCAGGTCGCGCGGTTCACCCACGAGCGCAGCCATCAATTGGGCCAGCTTCAAGGACGCAGGCAGGTCAGTCCGGGCATGTACCAGGCTGTCAAACAAGTCCAGCTGGTCCACTGGTCCAGTTCCCCCCGGAATACGGGAATGTGGATGGCAGGTAAGCGCGCTGCCAGTGCCGGATTGGGACCCCCCACGGGTTTACCCTCAATGGGTACGGCAGCTGTCCGAGCTCTAAGCAGCTCCGTAGCCCGCTGGGTAATCCTATCCGCTAGATCCAGGCACTGGTCATAATCAGCCTCCGCCGGCTTACCTTCCTCCTCGCCGACCTCTTCCAGGTATTTCCCCAGACGGGACTCCACCTCCTGCACGCGCGTCGGCACCTGCTCGTACCGCGACAGCAACGCGTCCTCACGGTCCGGTCTGTCCACCAAAGCCGCCGCCGAGGCAAACCAACGGAGTGCCGCCTGTATTGCCGCCTTGTGTCCGGCCATCTCACTCGATATTTAATCTATAAATATATAATTAATCTCTATAAGCTTCCAAAAAACTTGATTACAAGTTTGAAACAGTTTCACAATATACTATTATGTACTTTACAATGAGTTCCAATTAGTTTCACTTTTTACCCGAGAGATATATTTCCAATTCTCCAATATTTGTACAATATACACAACTAGACAATATGATTAGCCTATAGGCAACAAATAATCATGCTAGAATGCACTTAATTTAAACTAACACAAGTATTGGGTTTATCTCAAATTTTAAACTTATTAGAAAAAATCACTTAACTAACAGGGATTTCGGTACAATTTCCATCCAAATCACTTGTGTATGCTAGGGAACCACTTTCAGACAATCAATAATCAATACAATTGATCGAAATTGTAACCCTTGTTCCGTAATTCTAACCTCAAAAACGTACACGTGTTACAGCCAATGTACCAAAAAATTACCAAAAAAATGCGATTTCTTTGCCGTGAATCGCAAAATCAACCATATGCTTCTGCTACCAATTTGTTTCGTACGGAACCCGGATGTCCCGGACGAAATTTAACCCCGATACGGAGTGCAAACGAACCCACAATGAAAACCGGTACTTACCTATTCGAGCGCTGGGGCGGGCTTTTTCGGTCAAGTAGATCACAGTCAGGTCAGTCACTGTCAGAGTCTCGTCAATTTCAGCTATACGCTGATGATGCGCACTGGCCCCGGGTCGCCACGCGGCGAATCACAGCACCGTTCCAAACGCCAAAAATATGTGTGGATTCACTCGCGAATACAATTCTCACACTTTAAAACACAAAATTGTTCGTGTACACCAAATTCACAAACCAAAACCACTAATTCGGCACACAAAAGTAATCCGATCGCCTGAGTACGTTACTTTGCCGAAATCCGAAACGTTCTGTGTCAAAAAGGCACATTATCTCTTTTAGGTTATAATTATTTGACATTGACAAATGTCATGTTGTGGGCGCGTTCCGATATTGCATCGGGACGTAACAGTCTAGTGTTATTACTATTTCACGGCTCTAATTATATTAGAAACGGGATTGCCAGCAAAGTTGTGAATAAGCCAACTGTTTAGTAAATATTTCCCTTGTGCGGGTGGATGATAAGGCGTTGTGGGCGTGCGACGGGAAGTTCCTACTTTCTGGCGTGTGGGGATTAGTGTCGCTGCTCTGATTCTGTGAACAAATTAAAATTTAATTGGTGTGTTAATTTTGATGTACAATTTTACAGTCTAAAATAGAGAAACACAGCGCCCTGCCCATACAAATATATTTATGTGAAGAGAGAAGGTTTTCGCGTCTTTTTAACCGACTTCCAAAAGAAGGACGGTTCTCAATTCGTCTGTATGATTTTTTTTATTTTTTTTTGTGTGTTTGTTCACCGATTACTTGAAGACGGCTGGGCCGATTTGGAAAATTCTTTTTTTGTTTGAAATGGTAGACTTTCGAGATGGTCCCATTGTAACTAAATCAGGATCTGATGATGGAATCTTGGAGAAATCGAGAGAACTCTTCAAATATTATAGGCACACATATAGCGATTTCAGTATTTTTCGTAATTTCTCGTCCATTTCTTATTAGCAACGAGTTTCTAGTGTTAACCGACTTCAAAACAAAGGGTAAATTTGTATCTAGGTTTCTTCCCCGATTACTTGAAGATGGCTGAACCTATTTGGAAAATTCTTTTTTTGTTTTTAAGGGTATACCTCCGAGGTGGTCCCATTGCAACCAAATCAGGATCTGATGATGGGATCTTGGAGAAATCGAGGGAGCTCTTCAAATATCATAGGCACACATATAGCGATTTTGGTATTTTTCTTAGTTTCTCGTCCATTTCTTACTAGCAACAAGTTTTTAGTGTTAACCGACTTCAAAACAAAGAGCAATTTTTATGTAGGTTTGTTCCCCGATTACTTGAAAACGGCTAGACCGATTTGGAAAATTTTTCTTTTAACTAAATAGACTTAAGTCTATTTGGTCAAAACAATATTTTTCCAGCGCCACTAAAAATTAAAAAATAAAGTTAATTTTTAAAACAAAAAATGAAAACCGACTTCCAAAAAATTAAACTAAAAACCAAAAAATAATATGTTAATCACCCCAAAGAAATGGATAATCAACGATTCATATATACATGTACAGATATTCATAGTTTTTAACCTGTTATTTTTGAAGTCGGTGCCAGCTAAGGAGTTCAGCATACCCAGCTTTGCGTGGCAGTAGCAGGCACCGACTTCAAAAATAACAGGTTAAAAACTATGAATATCTGTATATGTATATATGAATCGTTGATTATCCATTTCTTTGGGGTGATTAACATATTATTTTTTGGTTTTTAGTTTAAGTTTTTGGAAGTCGGTTTTTATTTTTTGTTTTAAAAATTTACTTTATTTTATTTAGTAATAGTATTAGTTAGATGCTCGATATGTTCCCAGAATATGTATTTATTTCTATTGCCGCTATAACAACAAATACTAAAAATAAAAACAAAGTAAAAAAATTAAAAGGATCCCATACAAGAACCGTGTTTTTGGCGTATTTTTGCACGATGGTGGTACGGAATGCTTCGAGTGCGAATCCAATGAGGGTGTTTAGAAATCATAAACCCACCAGCTGGCAGCAGGGTGGCGAAAGGTCTTTTTGACAGTAGGCGTCAAGATCCACCAATCACACCACCTGATTTTGACATCTACTGCCAAATAGACCTTTCGCCACCCTGCTGCCAGCTGGTGGATTTATGATTTCTAAACACCCTCATTCGCATACGGCCGGTATTTAATATAAACTGTGCTAAAAAAATATTCGTAAAATATTTAAAGTAGGTACTTACGAATAAAAAAGTTTCAATTTGATTAAATAAAAGAAAACCTGTTTTTATCAGCAGAATACTTAAAATTTTAGACACTATCTTTAATGCATTTACAAAGCGAAGTCACTCAACTCTAAACAGTACACTTAAATGGTTAAATTATTTAAGAGTTTCTTGAAGGATTACACATTATCGCACTATCTTTTAATCTCAGTAATTAGTTTACTTAAACATTAAAACCCAGCAAATACGTCACTCAGATAGTTAAGCTTTTTTTATCTTAAGCGTAAAGTGCGTTTGTTTTGAAAGTCACACGGAGATTATTAGAAAAAGCCGGAATCAGAATAATACTACACAAGAGCATTTACTGGAGCTTTGCATAATTAAATTACTTACTACAAAGACTAAACGCAAACTTATTAACCACGAAAACACTAAAGGAAATGAACTATCACACTAATATTACTTATATAAATGAGGAAGTTTGTGAAGATGTTTGGATATTTGTTGCTTAATAACGGGGTAACAACTAGATGAATTGAGCTGAAAGGCCGTAGCAGGATAAGGGAAGAAAAAATGCCCTTGAATGATTAAGAGCTGTTTATTTTTTCTATAGTTGCTTTCATTTAGTTGTATAGTTGTGCAAAGTTTGGTTGAAAAATTCCCAGTGGTTCAGCCGGGAAAAAATAAAAACAAAATTTATGAAATTTCACGTATCTCTAAAACTATAAATCTTTATCATAATATCTTTAATTCATTTTGGTAAATTGATAGGTATGTATGCCTTAAAAGAAAATTGAGTCTCTATCTTTGCAATTTCTGTAAAAAACACGTAAGTCAAAATTTCAAAAAAAAGTTTTTTTGATACCTGAAGGAAAGACCACTCTAAGTGACATTTCTAAAAAAGCCTTATTTAACGATCTGTCAGTCATATAAGTTTGACGGTTAAAATCGAAAAGCAACAGTCTCAAAATTAAAAAACTATGTTGGTCGGATTCTGTTACATTTTATTCTTATACTATTCTAATCTAATACAGCCAAAGAACTTAAAAATAAATCTTCTTTGTAAGAAATTAAAAATAAATCAATTATTGACATTCCCATTAATATTGGCTTGAAAATATACAGGGTGGTTTTCGATAATCTGTACATATGAAAAGGGGTGAAATTTCAGCCAATTTTATCGGTAAAACTGATTTTAATTTTTGTTTGTGGTCATTCGTTTTTTTTTTTACAGATTTTTAAACTTTCAGTGAAATTTTCGGCAGTACATCTGTTTGCCACGGTATAACTTTTGAACTAATTGCTTAAAATTGTAAGAAAAAATTGCAGGGTCATGGCAATAGACACGTTATTTAGTAGCAATAACAATAAACCACCGACTTGAAGAAAAACTCGTCAAAAAAAATTATAATTGTGAAAAACGGCTGCAAAACTTCAGTTTTTTTTACGGAAAACACCGTTTTTCTCGAAAGTTTGCGAATATTGTGACCATTTTTTCATGCTTATCTTCGTTTAGCACTTAATTGTGATCTTACAAACATTTTTTTCTTACAGCTTTGAACAATAAGATCAAAAGTTATACTGCGTCAAACAGATGTACTGCCCAAAATTTCATAGCAAACTGTAAAAATCTGTAAAAAATTTTTTTTTGCCCAGAAACAAAAATGAGTCATTTTTACCGATAAAATTAAATGGAATTTCACCCCTTTTAATATGTACAGATTATCGAAAACCAGCCTGTATTTGTATTAATTGTCGCCTTTTAACTTATAAAACCTTTTTTTTTCAAATAGGTAATCATCATTATTTCTAATTAAGCCTGATTGCGCGGGGGGGCGCTGCCGCGATGACAGCGCTTAGCTAGTGTCCTCCGCTTATCAATCATTTATTAAATGCAAAAGTTGTGATTTATACCTATCGAGGTGCATTACTGTGGAGCTGACAGCCTGAGCTTTTCAACAGTAGAATTTGTTTTTGAAACGGACGTGCGGTTTAGAAGATTCGACGATAATAAAAACAAAAGTGTTCGTTAAGATTTGCGTTTGTTATCGCGGTCAGTGCGGTAGCGGATAGCAGCGGTCATCAGTTGCAGCGCTGCCTGTCTCAATGGTCATCTGGACGGCGCGACGCAGCTGCAGCGATTGAAGCGCTAGCAGTATATGTTGCGGTCAGTAGTCGGTACCGGTGGCGGCCGTTGCGCAGTCATCGCTTGCAGCGCTTGTCATGTTGCTGGACGGGGCGGCGCATCGGCGGCGATTGAAGCGCTTGCACTGCATATGCAGATCCACGGTTTGGTCGGTGTGCGAAGCGAAGCAACGGTGGCGTTTGCGGCGCGCGTAAGTTGACGTCAGGGAGCCCCTTCAGTCTGTTTCCGAGTGGATTGACCTGATTTCGGACGATTGTTTTATTTTTTATTTATTTTTCTATTTTTGTTTATTTGTGACAAGTTTTTGCTGTTTTTTCTCTGCTTTTGGGAAAATTTGTGTGATTGAGAACTGCTTCATGGCTGTTACTCATGCTTTATATGCGATGTGCTTTACAGTGATTAGTGATTAGGTTTTATTCCTTTATTATTATTCTTTTTGGTTTTTTTTTTTTTTTTTTTTTTACTATATTGTCACTAATGCTTTATTGGCGATGTGCTTTTGTTGGATTTTAAATTATTAATGACCTAAGCTTCGTATAGTGTTTGTATTTTGTGGATATTATTATTATTATTTAATTTTTTTTTCTCAAAGTGCCGTATGTGTAATAATTTGTTTTAGACATATTTAGAATTGTTTTGATTATATTTTAAATGCCTTTTTGCATGCTTATTTATTTGACTGTTATTTTTATGTGCTTGTTATAAATTTTGTATTTTGTGGGTCACTTTTTGAGTGTTTATTATTATTATTTAGTTTTGTTGAACCCACGTTATGAGTAGTCCTCAAAGGGTTACCTGTCCTTATTGCCCGGGACTGCCGAGGCTGTATGTACAGTCGAGGGGTCTTAATGTACATATTAGTAGGGTTCACAGGGAGGTGGCGTCTCAGAGTCGATTGACGCCAGACCCGCTTTATGGTGGAGCTGGAGGTGCTCGTTCGGATCCTGTTGCAAGCGCGGACAATGCCTCCCAGTCTTCACAAACTAGTTTGTGTTTTGATGATTTACCATCGTTAAAGGCTAACGTCCGTGTTTTGCGACACATACCCAAAGGAGCGAGAAATCTGGCCGCCGGGAAATTGAGTTCCATCATAGAGGGTTGTCTGCATACGAACAGTGTCGATGATTGGTTCAGGTTGCTATCTTTCTCTTATACAGCATTGAGAGTGCCGGATGCAGGAGGACGCGATTCGTTGACGTCAAAAGTTAAATCTAATATTAATGACGCAAATTTATACTTCTCAATGGTACGTTCCTCAGCAAAACCAGCTTCGTTGTACCGTGCTATTGAGGCCAAGGTACACGATGGTGACTTGAGAGGTGCGGTACGGCTACTTATGTCGGATTCTTCTCTTGCTCCTAAGAATGAGGATACTTTAAGTGCCCTGAAAGATAAACACCCGGCGCCTTCGGGATCAGTTGCATTACCACCGGAGCCGTGTTTGGCTAGCCCATTTCTGTCAGTGACTTCGTCAGATGTGGCTAATGCAATTGCATCTTTTTATAATGGGTCGGCTTCTGGTCTCGACGGTTTGCGTCCGCAGCACCTTAAAGAATTGATTTCGATTTCCGCGGGGAGCAATGGTCCTCGTTTACTGGAATCAATAACCAAACTTTGTAATTTCCTATTGAGGGGTTTGCTCAACTTGGAGGTGAGACCTTTCTTATATGGGGCTTCTCTGTGTGCTCTTTCCAAAAAAGATGGTGGTATCAGACCCATTGCTGTCGGTAATATTTTTCGCCGGCTTACAGCCAAACTCTGTTGTCGGTCAGCTAGAGAGATAATGTCCGGTTACCTGCAACCTAGGCAGGTTGGTTTTGGAACTATCCTAGGGTGTGAGGCAGCAATACATTCTACGCGCTCTTTTGCTGTAAGACAAGAGGCATCAGATTTTGTAATAATTAAGATTGATATTAAAAATGCCTTCAATAGTGTAGAGAGAGGAACCATTCTCGGTGAAGTTTTAAAGCAAGCCCCATCACTATATCCTTTCGTTTATCAATGTTATGCTTCTCCCAGCAATCTCTGTTTCGTGGATAGTGTGATACAGTCGCAGGTCGGAGCTCAGCAGGGTGATCCATTGGGGCCATTGTTATTCTGTCTAGCCATTCAAAATATTATTTCTGCCTTAAAGGGCCCGCTAAACGTCTGGTACCTTGATGATGGGGTTTTAGGTGGGAGCCCAGATGTGGTTCTTAATGATTTAAGAACTCTTATACCAGCTTTAAAGGCAGTTGGTTTGGAGATTAACCCAGCAAAGTGCGAACTTTTTAGTTGTAGTGGTTTGGTCCCGCATTCCCTCGCGGATTTCGAATCTCTTTTACCAGGGATTAAGCAGATAGATAGACCATCGTTCAATTTGCTAGGTGCACCGATATTCCCTGATGGTGTCAGCTCTGTTCTTCAACGTAAAAGGCAGGCACTGTCCTCAGCTCGGGATCATTTGGTGCATCTATCAAGTCACGTTTCTCTTGTTTTACTGCGGAATTGTTTTGCGCTGCCCCGTATGGTTTATTTTTTGCGTACTGCCCCTGCTTGGCTTTTCGATGACGATCTGCGGTCACTCGATCACACACTTAAGCTTACCTTGGAGTCAGTAATCAATGTGAGTTTAAATGAAACGCAATGGTGTCAGGCGGCATTGCCTGTTCGTTATGGAGGTTTGGGTGTTCGTCGGGTTCAGGACGTCAGTCTTGTGGCATTTTTGGCATCAGCGCATGCGTCGGCGGATCTTGTTGCTCGCATTTTATCAGTTGATGGTAGCAATATCCGTTTGCCTTTTTTGTCTGAGGCCTTGGAAAAGTGGGTGACGATTTGTCCAACTGACGACCGTCCAGACAGCCTGATGGTTCAGAGAGCGTGGGACGACATCATTTGTAGAATGTCTCATTCTCGCTTGCTGGACGGTGCCTTGGGGGCCGATTTGGCGCGTCTCAAGGCTATCACAAGGCCCGAGTCTGGTGCGTGGCTGCACGCCTTGCCGTCGCCTCAATTAGGTACGCTGCTTGATAACGATTCTTTGAGAATAGCGGTAGGGCTGCGATTGGGAGGCAAGGTGTGTGAAGCGCACCATTGCATTTGTGGGGTGATGGTAGAGGAGAATGGGCACCATGGACTGAGCTGTCAAAGATGTGCGGGGCGTTTCCCAAGGCACCATTCTATTAATGACATTGTTCGTCGGGCTTTGGTCTCTGTCAATGTCCCATGCGTTTTGGAGCCTCCAGGTTTGTCTCGCACGGATGGCAAAAGGCCGGACGGACTCACGTTGGTTCCTTGGCAGAGAGGGCGCTGCCTTTTATGGGATGCAACGTGTGTAAGCACTTTTGCTGCTACCCATATGAGGCAAACCATGAGGACGGCGGGCTCTGCGGCGGAGAGTGCCGCTAAATTAAAACACGCCAAATACTCTGCCTTGGAGACAGCGTATGATTTTGTTCCGGTCGCCGTGGAGACGGCTGGCCCCTGGGGTGAAGAGGCGCTCAGGCTCTTTAAGGAGATTGGTCGGCGTCTGCGGGAGAAGGGCAATGATCCTCGTTCTGGGTCCTGGTTGGTCCAACAAGTCTCTGTTGCCATTCAGCGGGGCAATGCTGCCGGCATAATGGGGACTTTTGGATCGGGCTTGATGCAGAGTGGGGGTTTATTAGGTTAATTTTTATTTATTTTTTGCATAGTGGGGTTTTTTTTTTTTTTTTTTTTTTTTTTTTAATTGCTATTTTTAAGATTGACGATGCTTGTTGCGGATAAACATTTGGTTTGCATGCGTTATTAAGTAAGTTTGACGAAGCATGTAGCGGATGATTTTCATGTCTTTCTGTTTTTTTTTTCTCCTGGAATAAATGAATTATTAAGCCTTACTTATCGTTTCACCAGATATATTCATTCGTAGGTAGGGTGTTGTTCACACATTGCCGCAAATGTGTACTACCTATCGCACGCAAGATATTTATCAAAAATTATTCAGCCTGCCGAAATTCTTAGTGGACCTTTTTTGAGAAACGGTATTAGTGTTACCGTTAATGAAGATAGCGATAGTGATTAAAATAAGAAGTAAAAGACATTTTTAAGTTGATACATATACGAGTAAATGCCATAAATTTATTTTATTTTTAGTTCTTAACAAAGAATATTTATGTTTAAGTTCTTTGGCTGTATTAGAATTGTATAAGAATAAAATGTAACAGAATCCGACCAACATAGTTTTTTAATTTTGACACTGTTGCTTTTCGATTTTAACCGTCAAACTTATATGACTGACAGATCGTTAAATAAGGCTTTTTTAGAAATGTCACTTAGAGTGGTCACTCCTTCAGGTATCAAAAAAACTTTTTTTTGAAATTTTGACTTACGTGTTTTTTACAGAAATTGCAAAGATAGAGACTCAATTTTCTTTTAAGGCATACATACTATTTAATTAACCAAAATGAATTAAAGATATTATGATAAAGATTTATAGTTTTAGAGATACGTCAAATTTCATAAATTTTGTTTTTATTTTTTCCCGGCTGAACCACTGGGAATTTTTCAACCAAACTTTGCACAATTATACAACTAAATGAAAGCAACTATAGAAAAAATAAACAGCTCTTAATCATTAAAGGGCATTTTTTCCTCCCTTATCCTGCTACGGCCTTTGGCATGTCAGTAGACCAAGTCCGGGAAAGAAACATAGGATACTTTATATCCCGGTAAACTGTTCCCTTTGAACGCTAACGGGAACCACACGGGTGTAGCTAGTATTTTATAAGAATAACCGTTAATATTCTAATCCAAAACGAAACTATGTATAAATAATTCAAACAATTTGCAAATGGCCTTCGGATATTGTGATAAACCATCAATTCACACTACACTGACACTACGTACGTACACTTTACAATCAATCCCAGCATAGGTACAAAACAACGAACCAACCAGAAGGGAAATTCATAACTTCACAGTCTATTTGGTATCTAATATAATGATCTCGTGAACTGACCATTGAAGTTCTTTATTCTTCGATTGCGGCACAGTGCAATACACCTATGAATGTCAGAGTCTGCTAGCGGAAAAACAAAGAAAAGAAGTGGTGTAACAAATTCTGTGACAAAGTAGAACTAGTGACATCTCAAGCAGCACACGCTGTATTAGAGGTTTAACCTTGTAGCGTTTAAACTGGATGTACAGTCAACATCATACGTTACCAAGACGACTAAAATTTTTGTGCACTCTTAAGTCCCTGACATAATTGTCATTTTGTCACTTCATCTGTACATATAGATATTTATAACGTTTATTGTACCTATAACAGTTGTGTATACGCTCTTATACTGCTTGTGTACTACTTCAAGTTGGTAATCGGATGTGACCCTTCTGTTCGTCGAAGCAAGGACCATTAAAACAAGAGGACTGTCATTCTCCATACTTTGGATCGTACCCCGACCGCAAGTGGATATCCAGGCAAAAACTAGATGGCGCTAAAAAACTAAACAATTAACGATGTTATAATTGAACAAAGAAACATAGTAAAGTAACAATTAGTTCATAAACAGCTAATAATAAATAAATTCTAACATTTAAATACTGTGTCACGCTTGCAAAGTTGAATAATTGTAAATAATATAATTCTTATACCAAGCTTATACATAGGCGTTGTAAATATAGGGGAACAGCATTTTGTACGGAGAGAGTACGATTTGATTGTCATATAATAGGGACAAAGATAACGACGAGGTTGTGAATTATCCTGCTGGATCTAACACTCCTGGGCTATACTGGCTGTCAGTCAAACCGGATTATAGCCCCGGCATGCGATCAACGCACAAAGGCATGCGAAATTAGGGTTTATCGTTCATTAATAAGGTTATTGCAACGTGCAATATGCCGGGGCATAGATTAGACAAGCCCCAGACCGGGATTCCTTATATTGTCACATTATAATCATCATCGTCGTCAAAATAATTTTCAGTCTTTGAACAAGCTCGTGTGTCCCAACCTAGAGCAACACGAAATGGAGTCTCCATAGGAATGATGAAAATAATCTGCTGTTGGTTGTAGGCGGGGATTTGCGTTACGTTACTTGCACTTTCTTTTACACGTGAAAAAAATCATCTACTAACACATAATGTAATGAGTGAAACATCACTGACACACGACCGCAAAGATAAACACCTGACCTTTGGTCACGATGTTTGACGGTTGCTGGGCAGAGGTGCACCACATCTCTTAAACAAGCTGACCAATCGAATCGCTAAAGGACTCTGCCACAGTATAATATCAGTAATTATTCTAAATATTTTATTAGAAGAGGTAAATTGAAGAAATTATATGTCTCGGGCAGGATTCGAACCTGCATCTCCTACGGCTATCCGGGCGAACACAGGCGCGCTACCAACTACGCCATCGAAACGTTGCCCAAGTCATCTAATTTTTCAACCAGTCTCCTGCTAATAATCCTCCTAATAATTATTATTTCTTGCTTCTCGCGGCTTGTATATTTAACGCACTACAAGCAAAGTTTTACGAATGCGTAAGAATGCTCCGGTACAAATCGCACGATTTGCGCCTCGACCTTGAATAGGTATCACGCGCTCCTTAACGGCCGAAGAGTGACTACTTGTCTGTCTTTATACTTTGTCTTTATGAAGTCCGCGTTGCTCTAAGTGGCCAAACGATGTACATACTTAGACCACAGAATAAGTAATAGTACTTTGTACAGAAGTCGCACTGTCTAACAAAACCCACGTTCGAGTCACAAAAATGCGCCGAATCCTACCTTCTCGCTCTAATTTATAACGCGCGCTCTTTCTGGTCACCACGCCCACCGCTAGGGTTGTCGGCAAAAATAAAATTATTATTATAGCTTGAATTTCCTAGTGAATTAGAGGTAGTTAAAAAAATATTTGCATGACGTTATATAACTGTTTTGATAAACGTCGTCATACATACTTACATATATACATACATACCGGTCAAACACATAACCCTCCTTTGGGCTTCGCCGCAGTCGGGTAACATACTTACGTACAAACATACATACAAATATACATACATACATACATACAAACATACATACCGGTCAAACACATAACCCTCCTTTGGGCTTCATAGGTGTCGCACACAGGCGCTGCCGGCTGTCGGCGCAGCCCTGAGCTTGCCTAATGCATTAGGCAAGGAATAATAATAATTACCGCGAAACAAAATCGCGGAGTGAGACATGCTTGCTTAGACTTACAATACTTTCGGACATTCGGCATTATGTAGCGGATCATTGAATTAGAAATATTTCATACCCATGGAAAAAAGCGTATCGTCAATAGAGTGTATTCTCTGTTGTAATTAAGATAATCTGTGTCCTCTGTACCTGTGTGGGTTATCCAATAAGCGGTGATTTCGGAACCCCAGCCGGCGCCGCATCACTCATACGCCGATATTGCTTATCAACATACCTATTTATCTAGGTACCGTCTGAGACAAGGTGTCATATTTGCAAGCTGATTTACATAAGAAAAACATTATTATACCATTAACACCTGCTAACAAATTCTTAATGTTTTATTGATAGCCAAAATTGGAAATTTATCTGCCGTGGGCAGGATTGAAACCTGTACTTCCAACGGCTCGGCGTGCGTGGAGATGCATGTTCGAATCCAGTACGAATCCATGCTTTGTAACGCTATCTATAGTGAATGCATGTATAAAACGGCCATTCTCACGAAGTATGATCGCGTCTAATTACCGCGTCTCCATTCATTTAGTATAAAAACAGTGTCGCGGTAATTAGGTGACCGCAGACATACTTCGTGAGAATGGCAGAACAAACTATCTGTGATTTTAACTATGAAAACAGCATACCTAGAGTCTTTTGCTTAAATTATTTTCTTTTTTGCATAAGGCGTGGCTGATAAGTTTCCTTGGCCTTCTTTATTATTAAGTATGCCTTTTGGAAGCGCTGCTAGTTCTTCTAAAGTTAGGTTTTTAAGCCTTTCTGGCATGTGTGGGAACATCTTTACACTTTAGGCCCATCTGGCAACACTAATATTGAATTTGTACTTTTTAAAGTGGGTAGGTTTGTACAACAGTAATTTTAACAGAGGAAATTTATGATTTTCTCAGTCTACCCGCGACCACGAACGCTGAAAAGGGTTACGAAACGTCGGAACTTAAAATGTAGTAATATACGCGATTTAATCCGTTTAAGTTGTTTTATTACTATGAGTGATAATCGCGGAAACCGAAAACAATATTATGAAAACATAAGATCAATAACTCAAATATTTTATGTACTACTACATACTTAAATATTATCATTTTAGTTTTTTCTTGTAATTAGAGTGCGACTACGATAACTTTGCAGAGCGGAACATGGCAACACCTCCATTTAAAAGTCACATTTTCATAGAAATGGTAGTCGTACTCTAGCAAACAACTGTTTTGAAAGGGGACTGGACATTTTTTGGCATTATAGATTTGGAATTTCACATGCTAAAACACTTTACAAACTTTAAAAATACTATTCCGTACTTTTCTAGAAAATTCTTTAAGCACATTTTTTCAACTTCCTTCAAGATCTCGTATTTCGGCCGCTTAAATTTTCAATGGCGTCACATTTATTTGTATTATACGGGCCTGCCAAAAATGTTTGCATACTTGAGGGTCCCAGAAGGGTTGGTCTGCGAAAGTTGCATAAATTCGGTCGCGAGCAGAGTGGCTTCGCATGTAACACGCACGTGACTGTACTCCAAGAGGCCCGGTGCGTATAGTACCTGATAGGGATGTAGTGGATGCGGATATTTTGAGACTCACATCCGTGCAGATTCTCGTTTTTGTGCACACAGTCATTACCTCATTATGACCCATAAAAGATCTTTGACAATACGTTCAGCCTAGTGGAAGTGACACTGGTAATTCTTATTATTGTTTTATTTAATTTCATCATTTGCAAATGCCATTTGAGTCCACAGAAAAGCCGTCAATAATGCGATCATAGGTTGTGACAACGCGACGGCTGAAACGATCGAAATAATTACCCACATACGAAGCTAGAGATCCTGGGTTCAAATCGCGGTACTAACGGCAAATAATTGTATTAAATACGAGCTTGTCAAAAATGCTTGTATACCCAAATGGCTTATGGCAAAGTCCATTATAAACTCACGGACAATGAATTCGGGTATTTTCTATGAACAATTATATAGAAAATGACCCGAATTCATTGTCCGTGAGTGTATCCTGGCGAGTCGCACCAACGAAGCAAAGACTCTTAATTGACGAATCGAAGAAGATACTCTTTATAGTCCTTTCTTCCGCGCTCTTGCTAGGCATTGTTTTGCAGCAAATTGCACAGGTGCGCATCCATAATATAAGCTCCGCTTCGATGTGTTACGGATGCGGATTCTGAAATTAATACAGTAGTTCCACGGATGCGAATATCGGTAACATCGCTAGTGCCTAGATGGATATAAAGAACTATACGATTCGGAATTTTTGCGCCGTTAGGACCTTTTGAGGATGGAGACTAGTGTTGTGCAGGATCTTTTGGCAAAGTGTCGCTTGTATATGAGGAAATTCAGTTGCGGTATTTTGTTTATAGTCAAAAATAAGAGTTTATCGTGGATCTCTAGACCGTCTTTGGTTTTTAGAATGCTCGTCAATTTTGCACCTTGTGCATTTTATCCTACGATATCATCATCATTTCAATCCGGATACTATCACTTCTGAACAATTTCTCCTTCAAAGACTTCCATAACGAGCGATTATGTTTTGCCTCCATCGACGTCCGGGAAAAGGTGGTAAAGAACATCGTGATACTGAAGATCTACCATTTTTATTATTTACTTATACACAGAATAAGTAATAGTCCTACCAAGGACCACTGAAACAAGAGGACTGTCATTCTCCATACAAAAAGCTGTTCCCCGAATTTACAACGCCATCTATGTATAAGCTTGGTAAAAGCATTGTATTATTTACAATTATTCAACTTTGCAAACGTGACGCAGTATTTAAATGTTAGAATTTATTTATTATTAGCTGTTTACGAACTAATTGTTACTATATTATGTTTGTTTGTTCAATTATAACATCGTTAAAAGTTTAGTTTTTAAGCGCCATCTAGTTTTTGCCCGGAAATCCCCTAGCGGTCGGGTTACAATCCAAAGTATGGAGAATGACAGTCCTCTTGTTTTAATGGTCCTTGGTCCTACGGACATATGTTTCTCTTTCTATCAAAACTGACGTTCGGGTCCGTCCACCGCATCCGATCGTCTCTCTCTATCGCATAACGCGTGCTCTTTCTGATCGCTGGCTAAGCCCCTCCGGAGGGGCAAAATTTGGTACTAGAGCTTAGCAATTTCGTTCGTGACACTCCCATGGTCCGCGGACGACGGGGGCGGGGAGACAGCGGGGGTGCTATGAGGTGTGCGCGCGGCGGGGGCCGCCTGACAAGAGCTCATCAGTCGGCGACCGGTGCCGGTCGCGGTAACTTGTGTACATAGTTACGGCTGCACATAACAAAAAGCACACGAGATGACTACGCAAAGATCAGTCTGCGGATCGGAAAAATTATTGAACGTGGAGCCAAACAAATTTTAAATAATGTTTATACATACCTATTTTAAAAATTGCTTTCTGGCTGCAAAAGTGCAGTTAGAAGGCAGTTCTTTTCTAGGCGAAATAACTGCATCAAAATTGTAAGCCAACTTCGCAGTACGCTTGCAGTCGGCGTGCAGTTATTTTAACTGCAAAAAATCTGTTTTCAAACTGCATTAGCAGCTAGAAAGCATCGAAAGGCTGTTTCGGCCTTTAGGGATATCGGCAGATATATCCGTCCGTAATTCGCATCGCGTGTAGCGGTGCTCAGTACGTCATCGTTCCCCGCCCCCCGCGCGGACCATGGGAGTGTCACCAAGGAACTTGCCAAGCTATAGTAGCGCGACGGAATCGCGGTGTGAGCCTTTCCTGCTTATACTGTCAATAAAAGTTAAGTAAATTAATATTAGGAGAGACACGGCACACCTTGTCAGGTGGTAATGAATAGACTTGAACTCATGTTTCAACAGGCGAGACGAAGCTCAAGACCGAAACGAATGAAAAGGATTTCGAGCAGCATTAGGACACAGAAGGTTAGTTAAAAAATACTCCTTCTCGCATCGTGTTCCTCATTACTGTTCGTGAAGCCCCCGTGGAATCAGCTTCTCTCTGACGGTGTCCCGCCATCTGTGCCTGTTCTTGGCATCGTGTAGTGCGAGCTGCTGGGTGTCCAGAGTGGTACGGATCTGATCTGCTCATCTAGATGGGCTAAAAAAATACTACAAACGTACAAAATAAACACTTCCATTTGCTTTGATTGAAAAATTAATCACAAAATCAGTCCATTTAGTTCAATTAAAATAGTAAATCTAATAATTAAGCACGACATTAATCACTATACGCGTCTGCAGCAATCAGAGAACTAGAATTCAATTAACCGTTAATCGATGAAATTGAATTCTAATTGATATCAATTTGTACCAACGGTGGATGCGTTTATGCATTAATTGTCTGTCTGTCCAATTACTTCCTTTAATATTCAGTTGGATGCAGTTAAACTAAATGTCGCAATTGGTAATAGTACCTACTGAATATTAGTACCATTTAGTTTCTATATCGCATTAAGGTAGTTTGAGTTGCTGAGTTCTCCATACACACGAAAAGAGGTTGAGGATTTACTTTAAAAACATCAAATTTGGTCGAAAAAAGCATGCATTCGAACCATTACAGTCAGCGCTATCTATAAACATCATTCAGAAGTAATTCTTCTTTACTCACTAAACTAATTTTTGACGATTTTTTTTGGTTTATTCAGAAAATGTTTGAGCATGCGCTGTGCCAAAACGACTGGCGGGATAGAGGGAAGACCTGTGCCCAGTAGAGAGGGGGAAATATATGTGAGCTAAGAAAAAAAAAATTAGGTACATCTTTTTACCCGACTGCGGCGAAGACCACAAGAAGGGTTATGCGTTAGACCTGTATGTATGTATGTCCGTTCCTATGATAAGATAAGATTAGATTTTTTATTTCATAATACAAGAAGGACAATATAAATTACACAATGTCAATTTACATGAATCTTATACTATGATCGTCAAATGAAATAAAATTAAAAATATAAAATGCTCACAATAAAAAGATACAATGTCAGAAATACAAATGCAAAATAAAATGAAATGGTATCTCCCAATAAGGATCGTCATTACATCAGAACCAGAGCTCGGAATAGACCGTGCCTATTTACCTAAACTTCGCGGGAGGACGTAACTAAGGGTGGCTACAACCACCAAAAATAATCAATTATTTTTATTGAACCCGGGATTTCCCTGGTTTAATAATAATAATACATTATCCATATAAATTCACGCTCAGGGTTAGATTATTAATGAAATACAATTGTCTAATGCAGAAATTTTGAATGAAGTCGATTTTTGAGTTCTCAATATATCTTGTATTTCATTAATAATTTAACCCCGTGTGTGAATTTATGTACAGTATGTATTCTTATTAATCCCAGGAAATCCCGTGTTCAATAAAAATAAATAATTATTTTTGGTGGTTGTAGCCACTCTTAGTTACGTCCTCCCGCGAAGTTTAGGTAAATAGGCACTACCTATTCCGAGCTCTGCTCAGAACACAAAAATATAAAAATATAAATGTCCGCTCGTATCTACTCAACGACACGATTTTGATAAGTAATACATCATTAGATTGTCTTGATGACGCGAGTGTCACTGGGTACAACAAATTCGTAAAAACGCAAAATGGCAGATTTAAGCTCTTTAATGTGCGGTATTTTTTGCCGCAGTTGGGTTTTTTTAAATAAAAATGTGGTTATTTAATTTAAAAAAGAATCCAAGATACCTACTTGTTTAAATGTTAAAGGAAAAATGGAGTCAATACTCAATCCAATAAAATTACCAATAAAACTGCATCATTAAAAAATCAATCTTATAACGCAACCTCAAGATCTATCTAAATAATCTCTCACTAGCCAGGAACTAATTTGTCGACACAAAATTAATGAAACCTTTTACGATAATCGTTACTTAGGACGTTTCCAGGCAGATAGCGGTTTATTTAAGGCAGACTGAAGGCTCACGACACGATAGGCGATTGAGCCTGTGTGGGCTGGCAGTTTAGACTTTAATCATACGTTACGGACGGTCAGCAGCGACGTGGACTATAAAGCTACCCGTCCGGAGTGGAGCGAAGGGGAGCGGAACGGAGCCAATATTAGTCTTTAGCTATTTTACTGTGAAGTACACGAAGTTTGTAAAAAATATACAGCGTTTAAGTCTAATACGGGCGAACAATTAAACCAGATATAGCGTTTAGTAGTGTTATCATTAATTAATATGATTTTTTAAATTACACTTAATAGTGACCTCGTAATTAATTTTTGAAAATTTACCGAGCAGCAATGTACCGCATACATGCTTGTTATGACATCGCGAGATACGAGCTTTTTTAAAGTAACTGTCAACTAGCGTGTTTGTCAACTTGAATGTGTTGCGTTACATTGCGGCCCGAATTATTTTGTATGGTAATTATTTTCATTGTGGTTTTAAGCAATAGTTATCTAAATATGCTTCTTAGGTCCTATGCTAACCACCGTTTCAATATTCGCCCATATTAGATTTACAGGCTGTATAAGATCCTATGGACCACAGTTTACGATGCAGCAGGCACCCAACAACATCCTGTTAAAATAAGCAAAATAAGGAGATAATGTTGAATTTTTGAGTTTGGTACCTACCTAACGTTTAATTGTTTGCAAGTTTCAATCGGCCATTCTCACGAAGTATGACTGCGTCTAATTACCGCGTCTCCATACATTTAGTATGAAAACAGCGTCGCGGTAATTAGGTGACCGCAGACATACTTCGTGAGAATGGCCGCAATCAAGGACGGTCTACCCGTGTTCCTGATTTCAATGCAATTTTATCGTTCACAAGTTATGAAGTAAAAAAAACGTCCAGTTATCTGCACAAACATTCGAAATTATACAATTTGTAACATCATCATGAACATTTAACACCGTCAGCAGGACGCCCGCTGCTGGATATAGGCTCCCAAACGATGTCAACAAGACTGGATCTGTTATATATTTTATGCCACACCTGGCCATAAAGTGGCTTTTACCGCACGCTATGCGTACGGAAAAAGCAAAGTGTAGACATAAAATTATGTACACAATACGGGCGGTAATAAAGAAAGCCCTCGATCGCATACTTACGTCCCTCGCTTGCAGCTCGGGCCGCAAACATCTGCGATCTCGGCCTTTCTTTGTTTTACTGCCCTAGTTGTGTAATGTACTATTATAATTCACATCGTTTCGAAACTATAATAAAAAATATGCAACGAAAACTCGAAGAGTACAAAGTAGAGTTATCTATTTTATCAAAAATAAAAAAATTCTTATAAATACTACCAATATGTTCAACGTTTTCTACCATAAAGACGCTTCTCAAAGAAAACTAATCAGCTACATAAAAGTAACACCCATTTTCTTCTAAACATTAATTAAGTCTTCATTTAATCAGACGGTCGCCTGCCGTCAAAACGCCGACGCCATATTGGAAATCGCAAACCTATTGCTTTCAATCTACATGCTGACTATACGCTTCCCTCTTAGTTATTACTACTCATTATGCTTAAATAAACCAACGAGCGTAAGTTAATTTGATCGAAGCAAAGATTACTCGGCACGCCACTTAAAATCTGATTTGTTAAATTAATTATTTACTTAGCGAGCCATTTTGTGAACAATGTCGGATAAACTCACGGATTTTATGGCAAGGATGATTTTGAATTAACCTTTATGGTTTTTGGGATAGGGGATTAATTAGTTTCTCAATGGGTTGTTAAGATTAAGTTTGTATCGTGCAGAGTTAAAGTAGCAAAAACTCTGTATGTTTACTTGCGAACAAAGATGTGTGCAGTTTTTCAACGGATTCTTTATAGGAATTGCTCTGATAAAAAAACCAGACAAGTGCGAGTTAGACTCGCGTGGAGAGGGTTCCGTGCGTTCAAAATAATATAAAACAATTATACTTTATTGCACAGACTTCTTATAGGTTTTCCTGTAATCTATAGGTGTAGGACTATTTTCGATACCTATTATATTCAAAATAGTTGCGGAGATACTTTTAAAAACAAAGGAATGTTTCCTTTCAGTAAAATGAGCTAACTAAAGGATTTAAGGCAGTTCCCCTCCAGGGCCCATAGATATTTTCCAGCCTTTATAATCATTTGAAAAAATATCTTGGATTCTCGTCTGATTGCGACTACTTACTATAGGATTATGTATCTTCGCTCAGCCTTTTTTCACGTAGCTTGTAAACGGTTAAGACATTCGCCATAAAGCGTACCCGACGGGTACACGCAACTTCACTTACTGCGCAGGAGTGCCGTGTTGGGCCTCGCGGCCAAATATTCTGAGCAGTTGCAATTCAGAAATTCGGCATCAATCTGGCGATACGTTTAGCTGAGAGAGTGACACCGCCTACGAAGCTATACTCTGTCCTTTTAGCGTACTTAAAAAAGGTAAACAAAAAACAACGTGACTATGGTCGTTCAGCCAGTGGTATTGTGCCACAGATACAAAACATTGCTTTGATTGGCTGAACGACCCGAGTCACGTAGTTTTTTTGTTTACCTTTTTTTAAGTACCTAAAAGTACAGAGTATAGAGGTTCCGGGCCATAGAAATATATCGAGGTAGAAGGAAAAAGTGTGTGTACCTCGCGTTCTAAAAAAAAGTGACAATGTCCTACTTTGCACGCCGTCAACTTCAGTTTCCGTCAATATTATTATCAGATTTGAAAATCTGATAGTAATGGTATAATTAATTGATCAAATACGACCAAATTAAATGGAAAATGTATATTTTCCATCACTAATTTACACTTTTGGCGTTAAACGCCAAGCTTAAAACGGTACACGCCTGGATCTCGATGTATTTCTGTGTCCCGGGCACAGTATAAAAGTGCTAATGTTTCTTTCTACAAAAGGTACATAGCGCGGCTTGTCTGTATGAGCGCCGTGAACGAACGCACTGCAAGCAAAGTTTTACGAATGCGTAAGAATGCTCCAGTACGGATTGCACAGTTTACGTATCGACCTTGAATAGGTATTGCGCGCTCCTAAATGTCCGAAGAGTGACTATTTGTCTGTCTTTATACTTTGTCCCGGGTATAAATCCTGCGAGGCTAGCACAACTATAGCTTGGCAACTTCGTTGGTGACACTCACATGTGTGCTTTTTGTTATGTGCAGCCGTAACTACTTACACAAGTTACCGCCAACGCTAACGGCTGCTGCGGACGCTGCCTCCGTCGGTCGCCGTTCGTGTTGGCGGTAACTTGTGTAAGTAGTTACGGCTGCACATAAAAAAAACACACATGTGAGTGTCACCAACGAAGTTGCCAAGCTATAGACGCAACATCGTTTATAAATCGTTTGTAGCGCCCAATAAGTCAAAATATGAACGCTCGTTGCTCCAAATTAAACGTAACAGCAGGATGAACCCCGATTACGAACTAATATTACTAGTTCACAGTTCAAGTTATGTTAGTGATGAGATTTGAAGCAACATTCTGAATTACACTGCAGGTGCTTTATTGGTTACCCTTCTCTTATAGACTGATTTAAACTTACTTAATGCAGAAATCACGCAAGATTGCGTTAAGTCGGACGTTTAGTGAAAATGCTATATATAAGGTGTAGTAGTTAATTGAAAGCCGGGGTGCGCGTGTGGGGGTGAAGTACGACAAAGCTCGAGTACACATTCCCCTCTCCCCGCACATCAGATATACATTAACGATCAACTAAGATATACGGCACCCATCAAGCAAAATTAGCGCATACGTATCACATATCACTCATATCAGACGTCGAGTCGCGAAAAACTAGCCCGCATAAACCTAACTAGAAAGATACAGGATGAAATTTTATTGACCGTCCAAATTTTTCCTAGGTATAAGGTATCAATAAAAGATGCCACTTTTGAAGAAAAAAATGTATGTAACATTTTCACCATAAAATGTGCTGTAAACTAATTAGTAACCAGAGGAGTACGCGTATCGACGCTTAAGTTGACTCGGCGACTCGACGTGGGAGCGGGGTCGAGGTCGCGGGGAAGGGACCGTTGCCGCCTCCCGCGCAGTGCGCTACTGCGGTATCCACAAACGTATGTGTTTTTAGGATATCTTTCAGCTGCCGTTTCTCAATATTTTAGTACTGAAAGATACTGACTGAAAAACACTTATTTTCTATTTTTCGGAAATAAATCCACCGTAAAAAGTGATAAGTCAAAAAAATTCACCCTGTATAAGTAAAGCCTTTTATTTTTAGTCCAATTGCATAACATGTCACTTTTAAATCTAATATAAATTAATTTATAGTATTATTATTATTTTTTTAAATAAATCAGCAGGAAAACATAATAATATAGTATTTGTTATGAATAAGAACCCCTCGTCAAGCGAAGGCCTGCAAGGAGTTCCGGGTGGATTTCAGAGCGTTTTAACCGCCGCCATCACCAATCTCGATATTATGATGACATCTTTTTAAAAATTACACAATTTTTGATCAAAACATGAAAATAGTAGGTACTATTTTCGGATTTTATCAAAATAATGGGATACATTCTTAAAGTGAATCGTCGAAATTTCGGGATTGGTGATGACGGCGTTTGAAACGCTGTGAAATCCACCCTTCCACTATTTTCTATCTCAAAATAAAATAAATAGAGCCTAACATGCCCGGGTACGTAAAAATAATTAAGACAGCACTATTAAATATCATCACCGGTTCGGTTGTCAAACGCTTACTCGTCCAGGATTAGGAAGAGGAGGTTTACTTACTGGTCTTTGTAATACAGTATTCCTGATACTTTTTGGTTAGGCATTAAAACTTCATTCCGCATTTGATTAAATGTAACATGTTTTCCTCCTTTGTGTCTTTTATATTCTACCAACAAAAAGCCTATTATATAATTTTCTCGCAAAAGAAAAACATAAAAAAACTAATAACATTGTACCAGCTAATAATGTATGTAATGAAAACAGAAAATATACATCAAACAATATTATCAATCACATCTTCACAAAACTTCATGTTTCAAACAAAACTAATAACGAAATCAAAGCCCATTACATCAAACTTTGCATACCCCAGTATGAAAGGCCAAAATATGCGTCCATATTTTATCAGAACATAGAATCCGCATAAAGGGGCTCGCGATCAATCACGTAAGAGTATTTCGTTGTCCGACTCATAGAGCGATGTGTACTACTAGTAGAAGTTCCTGAATCCTTTAAGATTTGGGAAACTGCGGGTCACACCGTCACGTAACATATAGAATGTTGGCAGTATATAGTAAAAAGTTTAAAAGTCATCAAATTAATGTTTCGTAGAAAATACGTTGTACGACTTTCGATAATTATGACTAACAATACAGTATAAATTAATAAGTATTAGGGGACACTCTTACACGATTCGAACTAGCCCCATAGTAAGCTCAATAAGGCTTGTGTTATGGATACTAGACGACGATATATTTTATAGATACAAATACTTAAATATAGAAAACATCCATGACTCAGGAACAAATTTGCTCATCACACAAATAAATGCCCTTACCAGGATTCGAACCCAGGAACTCGTGCTTCGTAGGCAGGGTCACTACCAATACGCTCATTTGCTACAGTTTTTTTTTCTGTAATATCATAATGCATAAACAGATACTCCAGCACTTCCACGCGCAAAAATAACGGATGTTCTTTTGCGCTACGTGTGGATACATGTTGTTATAGTTACGGTTTTCCAGTCATATATGAGACTACCCTAAACGAATATCCCAGAAATTTCTCGTACAAAAATGAAGAGCCGCACGTTCCTATGTAACACTCAGCTTCTTTATCCGGGCAATGCGGGCAAATCCGGATCCTAGGCGCATTTGGCAAAGTGCTGCCCCCCGCCGCGGCAGCCATTTTGTCCGTCTCAAAACACCATTTCGCACTCCCTGATCCAGCCGGGCCTAGATTCGAGAAAACGAGGAAAAAATCTTACTGACGGCATGCTGCTTTTGTTGGAGTTTCATTTTAAATAAGAAATCGTACGTTATCCAGGAAAAGCCCATTGAAACTGGGGATTATGAGTGCCGTTTAACATGTAACAAGGCAATTAAATCAGTTAGTGCTACAACGTTATTAGAGGGTTCTAATATCCTAGAAAGACATATTTTAGAGAAACGAAGAAACGTGGGTAAACATTAACGTTAAAATTCTACTCCAACATAAACTTATACTTAAGTAAAATGTACCCATATTTTATTCTGGTACGAAAATATCGTGAATTTATTTCCGCAATATGTATGGTCAATGAATTTACTTTCTTCGTCGTTTATTTAAACTCCTGCCTAATAATTGTTTTTTGAAAAGGATATACCTATGTATTTCGATGTAATTTAAATTTTCATCATAAATATACTTAGTTGCAATTGTTTTGTTTACTTTGCAACTAGATTTTTTTTTAACTCTATTCCATGCCATATATATTCACTTTGGAATTAGTTATTGTATAAAAATATTACTCTCAACTCTATTGTTAATTTTGCATGTACGATATGTAGGCTCTTGCTCTTGGATAAGTTTTTTAACATATTTCATTATTATTTACTTAGACTTAGTGGGGTGAAAGGGTTTAGTGAAATCATTCAAAATTACTTACTTTGAACAGTTTTTTTTCTTATTACTTTTAATTAAATTGAGCCTTGAGATAGCATAAAGTATCCAACCCAAAGATACCTCGAACTTAAGAACAATTTATTAAATTCGTCTGTGATTTTTAACGCCAAATGTGAATTACATTCGTCCCCAATTTTGCCCGATAAACGCTCGTCATCTGCCAAACAAAAGCAATCCGACTTAAACATACGCCCTTTCTCTTAAGTAAGTTAACGACATCCATCAATTCAGATTGACATTTCATATACCATTCTCCAAGTCACACGGAACATTATTTGTAAGATAACTCCTAATAGTTAGATAAACGGGAAGGGATAGCAGGAATCATTTACAACGGATTGATATAAATCGCTTCTGCCCAATTCATCTTCTTTACAGCCGTCGAACATACGTGCAGTGCGACATCTATCTCCATCGAGTTGGGATTGTGATTTGGATTCGGCCTTGCTTAAATTATGGACAACTAAAGGACGGCCGTAATTTCGTTTGCGAAGGTTTTTTTTACTTTGTCGAGCTTTTACCGGAGTCATAATCTATCTTTACACCAAATTTCATGAAAATTGGCCCCATATTAATGTCAATGTGAACGAGTAAACAAACACAAAAATTTCAAGAGCAAATTTGCTTACGTTTTATACTTATTTTAACATTCCGTGGAATTTCGCGATGATTTGCTTTTTTGGGTCCTTCTTGCTTCTAAGCCATTCATTTAAGAGAGCCGAGTCGTATGACTGCAGTTTAGTTGGGAAACGGCATGCTTATTTGTCACCTAGTCGTGTTTAAAAATAATAGGTACCATCAGCTTATTAAAACGAATTGGAAAGACTGGAATAATTTGTATTG
Source organism: Eudemis profundana (assembly GCA_947034925.1). Classification (NCBI taxonomy): domain Eukaryota; kingdom Metazoa; phylum Arthropoda; class Insecta; order Lepidoptera; family Tortricidae; genus Eudemis; species Eudemis profundana. The sequence continues at coordinate 3,202,591 of OX344804.1, read as the reverse complement.
TGGCTATTTTCAATTGATTTATCCATCTTAAAAGATTATCGTTTTATAAAATGTGTTTTTGAGTAAATATTTCAAGTTTTAGTAGCGTAAAGCTTTATAATATAAAGCTATACGCTACTAAAACTTGAAATATTTACTCAAAAACACATTTTATAAAACGTTAATCTTTGCGATTCAAAGGGCCCATTTACCACTGCAGTAAACGTTGTGCTAAAACTTCAAAATTCAAAACATTCGCCGAGTTACTCAAACTCTCTTCCAAGCTTATCCCACGTGGTGGTGGGCCAGCTTTCCGAACTTCTCTCCTCTACTTCGCTCTGTCTCCGACATCGTCCTCGGATACCTGACACTCAGACAGATATGTCCTTTAGCACTACATCTTTCCACCTTTTTTGGGCCTGCCCCTGGATACTCCGACCGCCGACTTACTCAAACATTTCTGTTATAATAGCCGTGTATGTTTATTACCTCATGGCATCCGTAACACATTCGACGATTAAAACCGAATATGAACAATAAACCGCTCATAAAAATCGGCCATTTTTACGGTGCCTCTCGAAACTTTTAATTAATTTATCTTAAATGCCTATTTGCCAACGCAAATGGCTTTAGTGCGGTTCGGTTTATTTTTACATTAATTAGTTTTAATGGTTTTTTTAATACACTTGGAATTATTTAAACATGCGCTGGTCGCAGATATGCTTGCAAAATGTTTTCATTTACTCCAAAAAATAGTTTTTTTTTAATGAATACGTGGCTACGCGTATATGTACCTGTTCCACCTAACCCGATACAAGATTTAGGCAAATTTTATGATGTTTAAATTAAATTAGACATGCTCAATATATGTCAAGAGTAAATTTGAATAACACTTATTTACTATTTTACTTACATAATTAAAACCAGTCCCTACCTACATTTATAGATACCGACCGACACTACGTTACTGCAAGCGTGATTTGATTGATTAATTTAGTTACATAAAGTGACAAGAATAATATAATTCACATTTCACTCCAAAGATTTTTTTTGCATAATTAATATACATCTTGCTTGAGTCTTCTAGAAAGTTTTAAGTCTAAATAATTGTAATTAAATGTACTTATTCATTTGCTTAGTTGCCAAGTAATTATTAAGAAAATCCATTCTCTAAGATGTTATTGAAAACAGGTTTTTGTATTTCAATGCCATTCGAAAGATCAAACAAGGTTCTTAAACTATAATTCTCATCTACTTAGTAAATTTCAAAATTTTCTAGTAACGGACCATATTTTAATGAAGTTAAGTGTGTTCCAAAATATTCCGAATTTATATCGATCTTCTCTTAACTTGTTTCAAAAATTGTATGAGAATCAAACGTTTTTCTTATGTCAAAACTTGCTTTCAGTTAAGGTACCCAAAATAAAGCTTTTAAAACCTTCACTCTCCCCATAATAAATACCCCCCAAAATTATAGGACAATGTCACAAGTCCCAACTGTGCAATCAGTATGGGGAAGTGATCCTATAGGCCAAACACGGATTCCTGAAAAAAACTTTCATGACCCCACATTGGGGCCACAAGGGCAGGGAACGAGCTTAGATACTCTAGATAGATTATATTGCTTCAATAGTAACAACACACACGGAACAAAATAATTCTCGGCCATTCTCATAAAGTATGTCTGCGGTCACCTAATTACCACGACGCTGTTTTCATACTAAATGTATGGAGACGCGGTAATTAGACGCAGTCATACTTCGTGAGAATGGCCGTTCTATTTCAACTTAGTATCGTTCTAAAAAACATATAAACTTGGCAGAAGACACCGTTTCTCCAAAACACTTGGATCTATTTTCAAATTGGGGTAGCCATTGTTGTTTTAGATTTCAGTCACGTCAGGGTAACATGTGTCAGGGAAACCCGTTTTAAAACTGATACCTATATGACAAATGCACTTTTCTATCTATATACAAAGATAGAAACACAGACGTGCGATTTTACAAGTTTATGCAGTATTTTATTTTAGGAATAAAATTAATATAGTTCATCATCACGACAACGTATATGGCTGTTTTACAACTTTTTTGAATGATCTGTTAGAGAAAAACCTATGAATAATTAAATAGACATATTACTGAAAAACTACTTCAATACTTATCAAAAAATCTCATCAACATACAACAATGACACGACAATCACATTTTTATACTTTCCCAAAAAACGCTTCATACTAAAGCGAGTTGTGTCGTCACACGGTTATAAAATGCTCTGTATGGGTAAATCAAGAATTTTTCATGCAGCTATGTTAAAATTTGCATTTATCCTAACTGTTTCATAATAAAGTTACATACATTTTATGGGCTATTCAATGTATTCATCGTTTTTACTATTTTCATAATTTTAAAATTATCTTTCCCACCTTAATTATTTTCTCTTCGTTTTCGTTGCGCTCCTACTTAATTAGCAGAACGGTGGTAGTTATCAGAGGGAGAGTTGGAGCTTCAATAACTAGTAATACTTTCCCGTACACGAGACAATAGTGTCCCGGCCCTTTGGGAGGCGTGCGCGGAGCCGAAGCCAACGCGTAGAGGCCCTTTCAACAATTTAATGAAAGGCAACGTGTACACCCAGCGGATGCTGCCCCTGCCCGTGTCATGGGACGCACGCAGAGACAGCCCCCGCCAGATGCAAGGACTATTGTTGATTGATGGAATCTAACTCTACTGGGTTATAGTGGTGGAATTATGGACTAGATACTGGGCTATGGATTGAGACATGACGGCGCCTGTCAGGAAAAGTGTCTCATGGCTTTCGCGGCACTGACAGACCGTGACTTGCCCTCCGCTGATGGGCCCCTGTTAAATAGGGACATTATGAGCAATGGCCCAGGGGCAACACCGCTGCCGAGGGCTGCAGGGTGTCGAGAGGTGTGCTGCGCTTTCTCCGAGGGTACTCGCGGCGTTATGCCCTTTAACACTTCCACGCCTGGAGCATATAGCTCTCGCGACACCACTCTGGCCGGCCGGTTAAGGCAAGCCAGAGGCGGAGGTCCTTTCACTAAATCCCATGACCCTCCCTAAGGACCTCCCGGAGTACTCGGGTACGTGGGGTCGCTACTCCCCAACAGCTCGCCACAAGCTGCCCTGCGTTACTAGTAGTAATACTTATTATTACACGCTGAATAAAACTACAAAATAAACATAAAAATCGGAAGTCTACAGCAGATCTTACAACGAACACACTTTCCTTGCCCCAGAAGACATGCGATTTGAATTACAACTGACACTTCACATATCGACACCGCCGATATCGACTAGTGCCGCGGATAGTCCCGCAAGTGCCGCAAATAGCTAGCAAGCCTCGAATAGTACCATTAGTGCTTTGTCAACACTTCGGAAGCATTGTGGTCGAGTGTATGGTTACTGACGGTTGAGGCTATGTTTGCACCTTTTATCTACGACGTGGCATTCAAAGGCGGTGCAATGTTAGTGTAAACGGGTAGTGCTTAATGCGGGATCCTCTCTGATGGCATAACAACTATTGTCATATTTTCGTTTGTCATAACTCATTTCGCATTATGTTCGTACTCATATGTAGTATTTGTCATTAATGATTATTTGCATAACAGATTGTTTGTCATAATTGCGTTTGCTCATAATTTTGATGGGCATAAACAGAATTCGCATAATATTTTAAGTAATATTGTTGCATATAATTCAACTCATTTCGCATAATGTTCTTACTCATATGTAGTATTTGTCATTAATGACTATTTGCATAACAGATTGTTTGTCATAATTGCGTTTGCTCATAATTTTGATGAGAATGAACAGAATGCGCATAATATTTTAGGTAATCCATCATTTTACAGAAAATCATTTCACCGATTATCGTTTCCTATAACACTATTCGCAGAATTTTATTATCACATAAGAATCATTCATCGAACTCTGTTAAATCGCTCATACATTTGCTCGAATTACCTTTTACGGAAGAATCGATTTATCGAATTTTACTTCATTATTTTATTTGTTGATCGACATAGTAGTTCATCGAACCGCTTTTACTATAATTTTGGTCTAACTTAAGTTTCAGTACCCAAAAGTCTTATTACATAGAAAATCGTTTCACCTGTGTTACTATATTTGATAATACGTTTCAATAACAGTACATTTTAACGCCCTATTTGAAACGAACTGCTACCAGAAAAGTAGGTTAGGTTAGGTTTGAACTGCGACCCCAAACAAACCGAAATGCTGCCAAAAAGGTAGGTTAGGTTAGGTTAGGTTCTTATAGTAGGTTTAGGTCGACCCGGGTCAGTAGGTTAGGTTGGTTCATTAAAAAAAGGGGCCGTTTGGGGAAATAACTTCAATCAAAAACATACAGGGCCTGAGCGACAAAGGGGGGACGGGGGGCGGAGCCCCCCACAAGGGGGGCTCGGGGGGCGAAGCCCCCCGCATTAAGAAAAACTCAAACCATAAGTTCAATTAGGTTAGGTTAGGTTAGGTTAGGGTTCGAACTGCGTCCCCCAACAAAACCGAACTGCTGTCATAAAAGTAGCTTAGGTTAAGTTGGAACTGCGACCCCAAACAAACCGAAATGCTGCCAGAAAGGTAGGTTAGGTTAGAGTAGGTTTAGGTTAGGTTTGAACTGTGACCCCAAAGAAACCGCGTCAGCGGGGCGTCGTCGACACGCTGGCGGGTCAAGAGACTGTCAAACAGTTAGGTACAAAAAAGAAAGATCCAGATTACAAATTAATAAACTAATATATGGAACGTACCATCTGTGAATCATGTTTCGATAAATTAATACTACGACTAACTAATTATTCTATGAATGGTAAATTCGATGAACAGTTATGCTACGATTTGAGACAAATTCGAAACGATTTACGATGAATAGTTGATCGATTATTCGAAAAGAAATGAATTGATGATTATGTGATTAGAAAAAAATATGAAATGACATTCGTGGAATAGTTTTCGGTGATATGAAATTCGATGCCAGGAAATTCGATACAATGATAGACACCCAATATTTTAAGTAATATTGTTGCATATAATAGTAATTGTTGGCCATAAAAAGACAATGCATTAAATGTGCAAAATGAGTCGGCAATTAAGAGGTTAATGTTTCTTCTAGTGGTACAGACAAGGGTACCAATATGTATAAACATAGAGCCACACATGGGGGGACGGGGGGGGTGGAGCCCCCCTCAAGGGGGGCTCGGGGGGCGAAGCCCCCCGCATGAAAAAAAATGGACAGAAAAAGTAGGTTATGTTACGTTAGGTTTAGGTTAGGTTTGAACTGCGTCCCCCAACAAAAACGAACTGCTGGCAGAAAAAGTAGGTTAGGTTAAGTTAGGTTTAGGTTAGGTTTGAACTGCATCCCCTATCAAAAACAAACTGCTGGCAGAAAAAGTAGGTTAGGTTAAGTTAGGTTTAGGTTAGGTTTGAACTGCATCCCCTATCAAAAACAAACTGCTGGCAGAAAAAGTAGGTTAGGTTAAGTTAGGTTTAGGTTAGGTTTGAACTGCATCCCTTATCAAAAACGAACTGCTGGAAGAAACAGTAGGTTACGTTAAGTTAGGTTTAGGTTAGGTTTGAACTGCGTTTCCTAACAAAAACGAACTGCTGGCAGAAAAACTTCACTTATAGACTGAGAATTTTATGAAGGAAACCATTCTGAAAAACAACATACATACACACATAACATACAGGTTTAATGGCATTTGATAATTATAATTTACGTTGATATGCGTAAAAACTATATGATAATAGTGATTAATGCGCACAAATATAATGATCATAATTTTTATGCCACCCGATAGAGAACCGTATAAAAATAATGCGGTACATTTTTAATGCATACAATTTTAATGCCATTTGATCATTATAAATTACGTTGATATGCGTCAAAACTATATGATAATAGTGATTAATGCGCACAAATATAATGACAATAATTTTTATGCCAATCACTGAATGACTAATACTATTTATGCGCAACGATTGTAATGACAAAAGTAGTAATGCTCTTCGAAAAAATGACTTTCACATTTATGCCCCCCGATAGAGAACCGCTTAATGCTCTGGGGTAAACAGTTTGAAGTCTAAATTCATACTTGAAACTGATCGTGATCTTGTTATAGAAAAAATTGAATGAAACAAAATGAATTCGGGTCACTTTCTACCCCCGCCCCGCCACGAATTCATTGTCCGTAAGTGTATATTGTTTCTATTTGTATTGTTATAACTGTTTGTTCTCCTGAATAAAATAAATAAATGACACTAGTCAAAAACTTTAACACGAGAGGCTATTTGAATTAGAGTTACCTACCTACTTTCATTACAGCACCATTTTAGTTGTATTTGATCAAGTTTAGAAACTGGACTTTAATTATTGTGTTGCAACTACTAAGTAACTGTGTTAGGAAATCACACCTATCAGGTTGTATCATCAACTGACCTGTGATAAGTAATTATCATCAATAAAGGAGTTTGAGTTTGAGTTTAACGTTATTCTAACCATAATAGGCTAGACGACAAAAAAAAATGTATAGTTCGTGAGTTATATCGTTAAAAAATATTGTACATATATTTTTTCTTTTGTTTAACAAACAAAAATTACGAGGATACAGTGCTTAGAAGTTTCGGGTGACGTCACTCTTTGGTACAATTTTCACCTAAGAGTGATGTCACAACGCCCCCACTGCGGAATTTTGATGATCTATATCTTTGTCGTTTTTTTATTAGGTAATTTGATAAACCAAAACATACGTGTCTCATATTTTATTTTTCCATAATCTAACTGACGGACTAAATAGAGTGATATATTTTTAACCCAGTCGTTATCCCAATTAGTAAAGTTTTCTGCTTACAAACAAACATGGTTTTTTTATTGACCAGTGTAATTATTATGATACCGGTGGTGTGAGCTACATAAATAAGATTAAGATCAAACTGATTGCCATGATATTGACCAACTTCAAATAGAGTTATTTTTTTACAAATTCAGGTTGGTATTTAAATCGTAACCAGAAATAAAATGTGAATTTACCGACGATAGAAATGTAAATAATTTACTTAAAGACTTTATTCTCTCTTTATCTTTAATAAATTAATCTACTAACAGTTAGCCGAGAAAACTACTTCTTAGTGTTTTTGACTTGAATCAATTTATTTGTTATTAAACAAATATTAGGGTGTATTTTCAAAAACGTAATTTCGCTGTCATGACATATTAGCGAATACTGAGAAGATTTTGCCTTATTAGTGTGGCACTTTTGGTAACAATGTAGAATCAGCCAAGTTCTAACAAGTAACCAACGAATGCCAGTGAGGAGGAATCTTTTAAAAAATTGGTGGCCAGAGAAATTACGCCAGCGAAAATACACCCATTAATCATCATAACGTTATAATATCGACGGCTTAACTATCACCCAATCCATCATCAGAACGACAACAGATCCTCATTCCGCTTAAAATTACAATAAAATCCAATTTAATATCATTTTTGCGTGATTTAAAACCACGCATTATTGACTCGCTCACATTTTACCAAAATCTGCTTTCGCAAAAGGACAGACTGTAATGTATAAAGTTCGTGACTTATGCCTTTTTATGAATAAGATGGCATCCTCGGTTACAACTGTATTTGAATAACAAATTCTCCACTAATTAGGTGTTATGTGGTCGGTTAAAAGGCTTATCTTGTATATTAATCTAGAGTTTACTGAGTATTATCCGCATTTCGAGCTACCAACTAGTTTCTTATACAGGATGCTTTTAAAAAAAATGTAAGCCCGGTTTTTTCTTTTGGTGTCATTCAATAATAAAATGTTGAGTTATGATGCTTCAAGATAACACAAAGCGGTATGTTTATATATTAGCTAGAGTACATCGATTACCCTGATGTTTCTGTCAATTCCCTGTCCACATGCCTTAAGTATACTAAAGATTTTTTTTTTCACAAATAAAAAAATGCATTTTTTTATTCATAATGCGAATCTATAAAATATATATAATTCATAAACAAAATATTGCTAATGATTAAAAAAACACCCTGTATTAACATTAAAAGATCTCGCAAAACCGGTAGTTGTTAAGAGATACAAATTATTATTTTAAGTTTCCTTTTAAAAATAGCTGTGCTGACTAAAAAACTTCTCTATAATTTTTCAATATAGCAGCCATTTATTTCGCCAATTTAAATGTTGCTTTGCAAACAACGTGACAAGTATTACTTAGAAATCACCGTGAGACCAAGGACCTTAAAATAATTAGCCGGACGGAGGCTCGCTAACAGAGAACTGAAGCCATTTCTAATACTGCTTGTACTTACGAGCCGCACGCACACATCAACTGTTTTTTTTTTCTATTGCGAGCAGCATGCACACAAAGGTAGCCGGCGCATTAGTTATGCTTCAGTTCTTTGTTAGCCATGCTCTGTCCGGCTATTTATTTTAAGGTCCTTGCGTGAGACTCAAACATATTGAAATAATAACGGATCACTCACGTTATACAAAAGACTCACGGTAGTTTTCTAAGAAAAGTTTCTCTTCTAATATAACTGATGTCTGGGTCCGACCACTGGACGGAAGACGCCGCATCCGACCGTCTCTATCGCATAACGCGTGATCTTTCTGGTTGCTAGCTAAGCCCCTAAAGAGGGGCAAAATTGGGTACTATAGCTTGGCAATTTCGTTGGTGACACTCACCTGTGTTTTTTGTTAGGTGCAGCCGTAATTACTTACACAAGTGACCCAACGACCGATCCAGCCGGACCAGAGGCAGCCTCCGTCGGTCGCCATTCGTTTTGGCGGTATTTTGTATAAGTAGTTACGGCTGCACATAACAAAAAGCACACATGTGAGTGTCACCAACGAAGTTGCCAAGCTATAGTAACCGCGCGGCGAAATCGCAGTGAACCACTCCTGGCAGTGACCTGGCGAAGCCAAGAACTCAGATACCGTCTGTCCTGCTTCCGAAATCCATTCTCCATTTCATCATTATGGGAGTAGACGTGGACTTGGGTTTCACCCTTACGTTGTCGATATACCAACGACTAGCACAAAGCGCTTTGCTTCCATTTTCCTTATTAGGACAGCTCAGGAGTGGAATTCTCTCCAGCAGACCTCTTCCCGGAAAAATATAACTTGGATCTCTTCATGTCGAGAGTGAATAGGCACCTAAATAATCATGCTCCATCATCGACTTCATCTTCACTTACCAACAGGTGAGATCAAAGTCAAATGCTTGCCTATCGTGAATAAAAAAAAAGAAATTAGGTTGGATGGTATGAGGCCATTAGAATTCTTAATTTGAAGATGAGCAGAATCAGTTCAGAAGTTATAAAGGGGGAAGTAGTGGCCTTCACTATCCAGCAGAATTACTTCATGGGGTAAAATGTAAAGTGGAGAGGGGGAATTCTACTAGCCTCCTACCAAATTTCTGGAAAATCAAATAAACGGTTGGAATTTCAATTACAATTAAAAATGTATCACCCTGCTACTGAAATATATCTTTTCGCAAACCGTTATTAGTATTAGGAAGGATATTTAGCAACCAACTTATGAATATTGTCGGATCAAAAACCTTTATAACATTTCATAGTCGACGTTTTGTAGTTATTAGTCATAGGTAGTCACAATTTTTGTAGTCGAATATAAATTGTCATAATTCTCAAAGTCGATAATAGTCGACAAAAATGGTCAAATGCGTCACCATGAACTGTAAATAGTTACAACCTATAACCTCAGATTGCAAACACGTACCCTAAAGAAAATGGAAAAGTAGAACAGTGATGCACCGATAGGCCAAGATCACAAAGGCAACGTGGAATGCCGTGGCCGCTATTGTCCGGCCGAACAACAGTTTGCACTTACCGACTGCGTCCACGATCGCGGCATTCATACTTTATCGAGCTGGTGAAGTTTACGCTCCGTGCAATTAGTGTCGGGAAATTTATAACACCTTTGCTGTGCGCGTGGCAAGCTAATTTTTAAGCTTTCACAGTTAAAATGTCAAGAATAACCCTTATATTTTCATCTGTCTAACGGTTCGTATAGAGTGCCTGCCGTTTCGTTGATAAATGTTACATCGAATGCTTTATTTCGTTTTTTTTCTTTGAAACTGCAAATTTTACATCATTTTTGAAAGGCATACAGTAACTATTAGGTTAGGTTGGGTTTGTTGTATATCAATCCAAAGAGAAAAACGGTTTGTATGAAATGCTATATCGATGAAATGAAACATTCTATTAAACATTTGTTAGAAATTCAAGGGTAAATCCGTAAACTTCGTTCCGTAAGTTTTTAAAGAATAACACAAACATGTGACTCTGAAACTTCATATAGGTTATACAAGGTGTTTCATTGAACGTCATACAACTCATGTTTTTTAAACTCCTCTCCCTGGTGCTAAAATCCTGTGCTAGGTCTCGTGTTGTTAAAGTCATCTTAATTAATTAATATCACTGTTTTAATTATTCATGTTTTTTTTGTCTCATCGTGGTTACCCTACTTAGAGTTAAAAGAAATAAGTTTGAATGTATTTTTGTAGTGAAAACTTACCTTTTTACTTATCTAGGTCGATAATTTATGAATAAAATGCATGCATTCTGACACATTATTGAAGTTATTGGTCATTACAAACAAACAGGTCACGTAAGCGTGACGTCATGAGGGGTGCCCACACGACGAGATTGTAATTTCTTAATTCTGTTAGCAAAGTAGGAAAAGTTAATTATGACGAATTTTAATAGATCAATTAGTACATCTCGGTCGTTAACTGAGCCGGAATTGCTATTACGTTCAATGAAACACCTTGTATATAGGTTAACGCGGGCTTATTTACCGCAACTCGACGACAAACATGCGCCTATTTTGCGTGATTTCATATAAGGTATTAATCACTTTAAAAAATGACGGCTATAGCTCACAGGTAAATTATTAACGTACATCGACATAAATGAGAGAGTCGTTTGATAAGGTCTCAAATAATAATTATGGTCTCTCAATGTTTTATAAGAGACATTCACTTCAAAGTTAAAACATTTACTCAAAGGCTTCTTTTCTATCACAAAAGTTGTTCATAATTTTTGTTCGCTACCTTTAATATGTATCAAAATGTACTTATTAGTAGAGACCGGATTTGAAGTATCGATCTTAATATTAATATGGATATGTAGTGCAATTTGTTAAATACATGTCATGTCATGTTGGTTATATATATAAGGTGTTAATTTTTACTGTGCATTGTGCAGAAGAAATATTAAAGAAGAAGAACTTAAAAAAATTAACTTCAAAAATTAAAAAACAATGTTTTTATTTATTATCACCATAATTTTTGCCCAATATTTACAAAAACTTCCAAAAAGGTTTTTACTTTTTTGTTCCGATAAGTTACATTATTTTAGTGTGTAGAAAAAATAAAAAATAAATATAAAATAACTGTAAAAACTTGTAAGTAGATTTTATCCTACCAGATTTTACTCTTTCAGGATAATCCTTTCCTCTAAAACGTTCCGTAAGTTTTTTAACAAAAAACATGCTTTCAAGCGACAAACTAGCAAAATCCCATCTCTGCAAGTGTCCCGTAAAACAATAGCACTACACATTACGGGCTTAAGAAAGTTTCTTCCTAGCTATGTGGCAACGCCGTATTTTTATAATTTTTCGTCAATCGTTTGCGATTTAAGGAATCTTAAAGGTGTACTCAATCTAAATACATACTTATATCTTTAGTATATCAATGGAATTTTCACGCGACTTCGGCGAAGCCTAAAAGGAGGGTTATGTGTTTAACCTGTATTAGTATTCTTCTGGTCTGTGACCTGTATGTTGTCACGTATACCGTGAAACTCTCGAGCTACAAAGTTATTTGTTGCCTTAACGTAACCTTAATACGTACTAAAATGATAAATTAACATTCTTTTAAACTACTTAAATAGATCATTCTTGTTCTAGTTATTAATTACGATACTATGCATATTAAGTACCTAAAAGAATGATACTAAACACACTTATGAGGAGCGACCGCATAAGAAAATCTTACCTCTCGCGAAGCCGACTGATCACGGAAGTTGCCGATCTATGTCCGCGCCACACCTCACGAGTGCAAGCGCGCGCTGGCGAGCCGTCACTGGGTCTAAGAGCTTGTGGACGCATGCCCGCGTCGCTCGATGGTGATATTTTGTCCTTGACGCGCCCGCTACGAAGCGCACGTATTTAATTTACAATAATAAATATTAAACTCGAGTGTTTTAATCCCGAATACGGGAACACCCCCAGGGTCAGCAATGGTCATGGACTAGGCAGAGTCCTCGATGACCTTGACCACTACCACGGCGCCACAGCTGCGAGTGTGCGCTGCCGCTACGACGCTCGAAGGCCCCTACTCGAACGCTGCTGCTCGTTCCTCCATACCAAGCCTGCGTCACGCTTAAGCACAGCCGAGGCACGTTGGGTATAAGAAGAGGATCACCCAACTCTCCTGCATTCAGACCGACCCAAATCTAGGCTTCGAACCCTCTTACCCTACTTAATATTTAGTGCCTTAGAGTTATAACAAACTTAATTAATTATAATTAAACTTAAACCTAGAATCTTAAATCTAGAATCTTAACCCTAGAAAGTAAACCTGGAAACTTAAATATAGAAACTTAAATTTAGAATCTTAAACTAGTAGAATTGCACGCTTAGTTAAAATAAATTATATTGCATTATCAATCTTACTTATTTTACGTCCCGGTAGTATTTCCCAAGTACATAGAACTTAGGTTTAATATTAGCGGGTGACAGTTTGGCGCCCATACGTGTGTTTTTTTAAATAGGTTTTGGGTCTTTTTGTGCAGGGGAGTTGGTAAGTTTTCTTAATCAGCTTTCTTGGTGTTGGTGTGTGCATGTCACAGGTTTAGCATAGTAACTTAGATGTCAGTATAATAAGTTGGATTAGTAATAGCTCTTAATAGTAATAACTCTTAACATCACTCAGTTGTGTAATCTTCTGTTCCTTCTGTATCATTTTTACGGATTGTTGCAACATTTACCTAGATTATTATTTAGCTTACACCAATAAACACTCACGTTCAACATGTCTCATCCCATAAAATATTTGCAACTAACGAAGTCTGAGTTGGCTTACGAGGTTAGGATTCGCGCTGAAGATCCTAAAGATAGGGTAGAAGAGTTGAGGCAACAAATATCTAAGCTTTCAGTTCAGTTTCCATCAGAGGATATCCTTGATTCTCCATACAGTTTTGATGAGGATATTGCTGGTATAAAACATACCCTAGCTAAAACAGCAATCAACATTGCTTGCCTCAAGCAAGATTCCCAGCAGAGGAATTTAGTTGAACGCACCCACACCTATCTCAATCATATTTATCATAGGTTGAACAGAATTGAAGCTTCACCTGACGACTCACCTTTGCTACTGGAGACCCAGCAGTTCTATAGTGAACAGTGCTCATCCTTCCAGGATATTTTATCTTCACTAGCTTTAAGTGCCCCATCATACCTCCCCAAAAAGACACAACAGTGCCCCCCCACCGTTTCAGCACCGGCCAACCCTGTCTGCGATTCTGACGCACCTGGCGTAAACCTGGAGCACCCGGAGAGTAGGTACAATATTAAGGTAACATGCGACCGGGGTCTGAGCTCTGATGTATCTAAACTTAAATATGATGGCAAGTCTTGTGTTCGTGCTTTTATTGCCCGGGCCAATGAGTTCAGACAAGCTAAGGACATCCCCGATAGCAAAATGTTTTCATTGGCAACGGAAATATTTACCGGGGATGCCCTTCACTGGTACCGCAGTGTTCAGGGCTTGGCGCACACCTGGAATAATTTACTGGATATGCTTAAATCAGATTTTGATGTAGTCAACTTTGATTACCGCATGCTGGGGGAAATTAGGAACCGTAGCCAGGGTCCCACAGAATCTATTACGATTTACCTAGCAATAATGCATGGAATGTTTAGCAGATTGGACAGGAAGCTAAGTGAACAAGAGCAGCTGGAAATTATCCTTCATAATATACGTCCTTGCTACTCGAGTGTTCTCGCTACTTGCCCTAACTTAAACTCAATCTTAAGCTTACGTACGTTGTGTAAAAATTACGAACAAATAAAAGCCCGTTCGGATACCTTCCGCGAACCACCCTCTGCAACTTCGGCCACATTAGCACCGGAGTATACCTACCAACCAAAAAAGGAACCTGCAAAGGGTATTTATAAAGGTGGACCGCTCAATCCTCAGATTCAGACTTCTACCAAGCCTCCATTCCAAAGGTCGTATAATGTATCGGCAGTACAGTCAGACACCAAATACTGCTTCCGCTGCCGTGTTAACACTCACACGATGAAAGACTGCACTGCCGAGCGTACGATTATTTGCTTTAGATGTGGTCTAAAGGGTTACCGATTGCCGGACTGTCCGCAGTGTAACCCATCTACAAGCCAAAAAGCTGTTGCTTCTGTTGAAGGACCTGTAGACTCCGCTCCAAAAAACTAGTAAAAGAAAATTGTTGCACACCACATCAAAACTACTCTGATTGGAATAGTTGGCTTCGGACTATTAAGCACTTTTTCAACTCTTATAAGGTTGCAACAATTTTCAATACAAAACCCTCTAATGATCCTCGACCTTATATTAACGTTACTTTACTACCCGATCTAAAAATATTTGGCCTTCTAGACTCTGGCTCAGCTATAACTTTGATCAATAGACAAACCTACATTCAGTTATCTGAGCTAGGCCTACCTTTATTAAAAGACGACATGATCACCGTCATTGCTGCGGGTGGACAAAAATTACAATCTTTGGGCTACATAGAACTGCCGATTACATTCGACAACCACACTCGTACCTTGAGAGTCTATGTTATGCCACAGATCGAAACCCCTCTTATTCTTGGTATAGATTTCTGGAAAGAATTCCGGATTTGCCCTAAACTCCTTGATAACATAGACTATTTTTGCTCCTCTGAACCTAGATTATCGGAAATTACTACTACTCGTCACGACGCTCATTTACACTCGTACAACAATCTTCATAACTCACAGAAGCATGTAGCAGATGATGTCATTTCTAGCTTTAGGGACATTTCCTTTGAATCTAAGGGCTTAGGTAGAACTTCATTGATAATCCATCGTATAGATACTGGAGATGCAGAGCCCATCAAGCAGAGGTACTACCGACTTTCACCTGAAAAGAAACGGATTATCACGGAGCAGGTAGATGAGATGCTCTCATTAGGTGTCATATCTCCCTGTGAAAGTCCTTGGTCTTCCCCGGTTTTGGTTGTGGGGAAAAAGGATGGGAAACCTCGACTTTGTCTGGACAGTCGAAAATTAAACGCAGTCACTAAAAAGGATGCTTATAGTCTCCCTTATGTCTCAGAAATATTAGACAACTTAAAAAATGCAAAATTTCTGTCTAGTATCGATCTTTCCAAGGCTTTCTGGCAAATACCCATTCATGAGCCTGACAGGGAAAAAACTGCATTTTATGCGGCTGGACGCGGTACCTTTATGTTTAATGTAACTGCGTTTGGTCTTACTAATGCCCCAGCTACTCAGCAACGACTAGTTGACTCACTTTTTATGCCTGATTTCGAGCTAAAAGTATTTTGCTATTTAGATGACATAATTGTGGTTAGCGAGACGTTTGAAGAACATGTGTCTATTCTTAAACGAGTCCTTGACAAACTTAAAAAAGCTAACCTGACTGTTAACTTTGAAAAATGTAAATTCTTTAGGGAATCGCTAAAATACCTAGGATACGTCGTTGACAAGCATGGCCTACAGACAGACCCCGAAAAAGTCCAAGCTATAGTAAAATACCCCGTACCAACCACCAAAAAAGAAGTTAAACGTTTTTTGGGTACAGCATCCTGGTATCGGCGGTTTATACCCAATTTCAGCACCATAGCAGGGCCGCTTAATAGGCTAACTTCAACTAAAAAGTCGTCACCTCCTTTCGAGTGGACGGTGGAAGCCGCGACGGCTTTTGAAACCTTAAAAGATATCCTCGTCAAGGCACCGGTCCTTGCCTGTCCCGACTTTAATCTGCCGTTCGAAGTACATACCGACGCGAGCAATTACGGCGTTGGCGCGATGTTATCACAGACTGCAAACGGGGTTGAGCACCCAGTTGCTTTTATGAGCCGATCATTGACAGGGCCTGAAAGAAATTATAGTGTCACCGAAAGGGAGGCGCTTGCCGTTTTAACAGCCCTTGAACACTGGCGGTGTTACCTTGAGAACGGCCGTCCCTTCACTGTATACACCGACCACTCCGCTCTGAAGTGGTTTCTTTCCTTGACAAACCCTACCGGACGTTTAGCTAGGTGGGGGGTGAGACTCTCAGCATTCGATCTAGTTATTAAACATAGGAAAGGTAAGGATAATGTGGTGGCCGATAGCCTTTCCAGATGCGTCCCCATAGGTGCTATATCCGCTACAGTTACTCCTCCAACGACGGATGACGAGTGGTACTTAAACATTTTTAACGGTTGTATAAAATCGCCAGCTAGTTACCCTAACTATATTATAGAAGGCAATAAGTTGTATAGACGCATGAAAAATAGAAATGCTCTCAGCTCAGAATTTAGTTGGAAAGAAGTACTTTTTAATGAACAACGGTCAGACGCACTATCTAAATGCCACAGTGAGCCTACGGCGGGACACTTTGGTACATTTAAAACGCATAGGCGCTTAAGTCTCTCTCATTACTGGCCAAAAATGTATCAAGATGTTGTAAAGTTTGTTGCTAATTGCGAAACCTGTCTTGCTCACAAGGATCCTACACATGGAACCCTTGGTAAAATGGGAAGACCTAAGGACTGCTGCAGGCCTTGGCAGGTAATTTCAGTCGACCTAGTTGGTCCCTTGCCTATAAGCAGAAAACAGCACAGCTATATTTTTGTAATAACTTGCTGCTTTTCGAAGTACTGCCTCGTATTCCCGTTACGTCGCGCCACAGCTGAGGCTACTTCTAGAATCCTTGAAGACAATGTATTTTTAGTACATGGAATGCCTCAAACTATTATCTTGGATAATGGATGTCAGTTCGCTAGTCGAGAAATGGACACCTTGTTTAGGAAGTATAAGATACCAAATGTTCACTTCACCCCTAAGTACAGCCCCCAAATAAACACGGTAGAGAGGTACAATAAAACCCTAGTCACCTCTCTGTCGATGTTCGTTGGCGAGGACCAAAGAACCTGGGACGTGAACCTTCCGAAAATACAATTCGCAATAAATAGCTCCATTAACGAAGTTACCGGGTTTACCCCAGCATTCCTCGTGTTTGGTCGTGAACTAGTCACGTGCGGGTCTCATTTTATCGATAATGACATCCCAAACGAGATAGTTTTCCAACCACGGGAAATTTACGCTCAAAACCTTGGCCACTTGTCCAGCATATTCGATCATGTCCAATCCACTCTATGGCAAAGTCATGCAAAGAATGCAGCACGGTATAATACTAGGCGGAAAGACGTTGATTTCAAGGTTGGCGATATAGTCTGGAAGCGGTGCTACTTCCAAAGTGATAAAAGTGCTTACTTTTCGAAAAAACTCGCGCCAAAGTACCAGAAATGCCGTATCAAGGCTAAGCGATCACCGTTAGTATATGTAGTGGAGGATATGTCTGGGCGTGACCTAGGAGCTTGGCATATAAAAGATTTCAAGCTATCAAATAAGGATTATCGAACTTAATTTAGTCTCCCCGTGTAGGGACGGGTTTAGAATACGTTTCCCTACCGTCGCCAGATAGCGTGATGTAAGAGCCATCTAACTGAGCACCAACAGCTGCCTCCATAAGTCCCCACCAGGACCAACTGCAACTTAGGTTTAGATCTAGCAATTAATCTTTGATAAGCCCTATCGTAAGTCATTCTATTCCTTGAAGGAATAACTTACATTGAAATGGGTCGAGTTGTCAATTTTCTTTTAATAGGCCTTAACACTCTCCGTGCTGAGCCTTATCTTAGTTTAGACGGATTTATCCCAGGAAAAATCCTTTCCTAGGCGAGGGGGTACTGTCACGTATACCGTGAAACTCTCGAGCTACAAAGTTATTTGTTGCCTTAACGTAACCTTAATACGTACTAAAATGATAAATTAACATTCTTTTAAACTACTTAAATAGATCATTCTTGTTCTAGTTATTAATTACGATACTATGCATATTAAGTACCTAAAAGAATGATACTAAACACACTTATGAGGAGCGACCGCATAAGAAAATCTTACCTCTCGCGAAGCCGACTGATCACGGAAGTTGCCGATCTATGTCCGCGCCACACCTCACGAGTGCAAGCGCGCGCTGGCGAGCCGTCACTGGGTCTAAGAGCTTGTGGACGCATGCCCGCGTCGCTCGATGGTGATATTTTGTCCTTGACGCGCCCGCTACGAAGCGCACGTATTTAATTTACAATTATAAATATTAAACTCGAGTGTTTTAATCCCGAATACGGGAACACCCCCAGGGTCAGCAATGGTCATGGACTAGGCAGAGTCCTCGATGACCTTGACCACTACCACGGCGCCACAGCTGCGAGTGTGCGCTGCCGCTACGACGCTCGAAGGCCCCTACTCGAACGCTGCTGCTCGTTCCTCCATACCAAGCCTGCGTCACGCTTAAGCACAGCCGAGGGACGTTGGGTATAAGAAGAGGATCACCCAACTCTCCTGCATTCAGACCGACCCAAATCTAGGCTTCGAACCCTCTTACCCTACTTAATATTTAGTGCCTTAGAGTTATAACAAACTTAATTAATTATAATTAAACTTAAACCTAGAATCTTAAATCTAGAATCTTAACCCTAGAAAGTAAACCTGGAAACTTAAATATAGAAACTTAAATTTAGAATCTTAAACTAGTAGAATTGCACGCTTAGTTAAAATAAATTATATTGCATTATCAATCTTACTTATTTTACGTCCCGGTAGTATTTCCCAAGTACATAGAACTTAGGTTTAATATTAGCGGGTGACAATGTATGTAAGCAAGAATTTAGGTATGTATTTTTGCATGTCCGTTCCCATGTCCGCTCGTAACTACGTAACGGATTTTGATAAATGATAATTATATTAAAGAAATAAAATACAAAAAAATCGACGTTGCCAGATTTCTAAGAATACACCCTCTATACCGCAACTTGCAACTTTTCCATTAACCATTTACTTTCCGTTTTTTACGAGTACATTTTTTTCTAAAGAAAAAAAAAACAATTTAATGGGATTGTGCCTTATTCATAATTAGACCACACGCGACTACAAGAAAGAATTTAAATTCCTTTCGCGGAAAAACTTTTGTCGCTCTCATTGTAATACTTTCCACGTTTTTGCAAAAAAATGTCTTTGAACGGCATGCGTTCGGCGAAGTTAAACTGAAACAATTTACGATGTGTTACTTCGACTTGCGCCTAATTCGTCGTGGGTGGGCCTTTGATAACCATTAGGGTTTTTGTTAGATTTAATGATCGCTCTTAAGGGGTAATGGGTTGTTTGTTATTTTATCAGAGGTGAGCTTTCGGGGAACCGTGACTGGTTTAGATTTGATATCGTAATTTGATTTTTGTTAGGAAATTTTGAGTGTTGGAAAAATTTTGGACTGTTAAGAAGTTTCTGTAAGCAAATCCTTAAAAAAAATTAGTTTAGGTAATAATTTTTTAAGTAATTTAAATAGACACACGGACAATGAATTCGGTATCATTTTCTATGCGTAATTATATAGAAAATGAACCGAATTCATCGCCCGTGAGTGTATCAATATAATTTAATACGCAATAATTTTTTATGATCGGTAATTTTTTTATGTTTCGTTATACAGGGTGGGAGGGACTATACCGACAAACTTTAACTATAGATTCTAACAACTATTAGGAGTAAAAAATGTTATGTGATGTATAGTCGAAAAACGCTTACTTTCCGAGATATCCATTAATTTGTAAATGAAAAATCCCAAGTGTGTAACAAGCCCTAATAAATGTGACTAAGATACCTTTACTATTTTTTTAAAATCCTTTAACTAAACAGGAATTAACCTTCGCAGTATTTGATGGTAAGCGACAACGAGGCCAAAAAATTGACCTTTCGTCTCCATTTTAGCTTTTTTTTTCTTTTTGATAACTTTTCAGCCAGTAAGGACATGTTTACAATGAGGGGCTTAATTTACTGATTTATTTTGTTCCATAAGACTATTAATGTAAAATGACAATATTCGACCCATGTTGATATAACATTATTTACTCGTCACACCACCAGGAATTCATGGCTGGAGTATGTCGGTATAGTCCCTCCCACCCTGTAGTTGTGTTGGTATACTTAGTACATATTTTTTTGGTCAAAATAATACTCTTTATTTTCACTTTAATATAAAATATATTCAGAAAAAACATATTATGAATATTGAGATTGTACATTTCTTTTATTTTGGTTTAAATGTGTTATTTCATTTTAACCTTTTGTTTGAGTTTGATCAATGTGCCAATGAAATATTTAAATGTGGTGCTAAGTATAATATGCGGGAACAATGAGCTATAAACAAGCGGCCATATCAACGGTTATACACCAGTCAATGAAGACATTTACTGTTGCGAACTCTTTCGAGCAATTTATTTTTCTGTACATTTTTTTGTATGTTTGTCAATTTTCAATCAAATAGAATAAACTGTTGGACATTGGCATGTCTTGTTTTGAAACTAACTTAGAAAATTTCGTTTCAAAACATTAAAATACGCTAAAACAGGCTACACGCCTTTTCATTCTGTTCACCACGTCCCACCGTTGCATAACGATTACAATTTTTTTTATTCAATCTAGTTGATTTTAGGTTGAATTTGGATGCATACAAATTATCAGGAAAACTTTTTACAAGTTGTATTTAGCCAAAGACTGTAGGTATAATGTTTGTTTAATTGTTTCAAATCTTGCAACAGGTTTTTCAACTACCTCTACTAAACTGAGTCGTGTAAAACCTTGCACACACATTCAGTTTTTGTGACAATAAGTACAAGATTTTGATAATTTCGATTTGGGTGAGGCTCTTATTTATTTATTTATTTATTAATACATGTTCACATGACATTACAGTAAAAAAAACCAATGCGTCATGAAACGTAGAAATAAAACATCTATTTAGGCGACGAAACGGCGTGGCCCCGTTGCATCGTCGTCTCCGGTGTAGGATTCGGCAGGTTGCTCCGGAACCGTCAAAACACGACACCCTTCGGCCAGAAGTCAGCACTTGCGATGGTTTCTTGCAGCGGCCGCGGCACGCGCACCACAAACGAGCTAAACTGCACATAGTGGCACGAACACAGCTGGAACACCCTCAGCGAGAAGCCGGTCTTCTGACGAATGTACTCCGCCACCTCATCAGCCGTAGCGGTGTAATGTAGGCGCGATACATATAGCGCCTTGCCCAGTGTGGCAATCCGCAGACTAGAACCCACCGGTTCTGCAGTACCACACTGACTCTTGCGCGGCTTGCGCTTCCTCGACACCATTGTGAAGCCCTCCTTATCCACATCGGTGCGCGGGGGCTTCTCCTTTGGAGGAACTCGAACTTATGATGGAGCCAATCGAAAAGCTAATGATGAAAGATAAAACTGCTATACAACATTATTTTTTTTACGCTGGTATCTAAGTCGGAAGTTTTCTTTATCGCAAGCATCTGTCTACATTTACATCTTCATGATTTGATACATGATAGGATTAAAACAGTAACAGTTATTTTAAAACCGTAATTTAAAATGCGTACACCAGAAACAAATAACAAACAAATTTACATTTTAGTTTGTTTGCACCATCGACAATACTTCCAACTATCTCCTACTATGTTTCTGTGTGTTGAGAAGCTAATAAACTATGTTTGGATTATTTTTTTGTACTTATATTATTTGAAAATCACGTCTTCCTTGACTGGTTTACAACGTCACGCATTATGAAAGAGTTCTTTCTTTTTCAATAAATAAGTTAACCCTCGGTGTAGAATTACTCGATATTAAGCGCGATTGCATGGCATAAAAACGAGATTTAACACGTTAATTCATAAATAGAAATAACCAATGCCTTAGCCCGCGGGGTTCAATCATAATAGTCCGTTTGAAATACATACTGTAGAAATATTACGTACCTAGGGCAGTAAATAAATGATCTATATCGAAGGCATTTATGTCTCAAGCTAGAACAATGAATATGAAAAACAATACAATTATTTTTTCGAAAATTGAGGCAAATAGAAGTAGTTAATGTATTCTAGATATAAACAAAAACTCATTTTGCTTCAAAGGTTTAATCGGTTAAGTACAACATTTTATCTAAAAATAAAATAACACAATTACTTTCCCGAAATTAGGATATGTTTGAACATAGAAGTAAAAACGTTTTCAATAACAAAGACTAGTAAAATCAGTGAAGTAAAATCAGTTACGCCCTTTTTACCAAATACGAAATAAGCACAAATGATAACTCGTGACGGAGCACCGCTCTCGTGTCTTAAATTATTAACATTACCCACGCAAGGCAGTTGTTACATGAATAATAAAACACTAGAATACGCCGTGAAAACTGTAAAGAAGCTGCAGGGTGCACAATAGTGTTATAAAAGCAACAGTGTATCTTTATATGCGTTGACATTGTGCATTGTGCCTTACAGTTACGCCCCATAGCAAAACAGCCTTTATTCTTGCACCTTTATACGACTTTTTGCGCTGAATGTTAGAAGCATCTCGCTTGAAAGCGAAAAGACTATAGAATGGTGTAACTGTTAGTCGTATACGCGCTTTTGAGTTGCGGCATTCGTGCGTCCGTCGTACAGAATTTTAATATTCGTGCCTCTAGATAAAGCCCCGCCCAACTTCATACAGCGACTGCACTATGCGGAATTCTTTAATAAATCATAAAGGCCATTGACCTTTGCAGATTAATAAAGCGACCCAGTTTGAAACAATTGCTCGGGATGAAATTAAAATTAACGTTGAATATGAAACTTTGGTTATACTAGTGACCGCGTCTCAGCGCATAGCTAAAGTTACTTTTCTTTTCCATGGATAGGTTCTTAAAACATTTTAGTAGGTAATTAAGGATCTTCTTGTAGTTAAAATTTAGCTGAGTAGGCTTTACTTCGGTTCGTTAGTCAAAGACATACTTAAAGCTTACTTGAAAGATCTTTTTTATCGTTTCAGCCCAAAGACGGCCACTCCTGAACATAGGTCTCCTCCGAAGACTTCCACAACAAATGATCGCTCGCTTCGCTTCGCTTTTTGAATAATATAAAAAGGTGCAAAAAGTTTGAATGATGTGAACGCTGTTTTAATAATATAAAACTGCAAATATTCCATCTCCAAAGTGCAGGATTATATTTTACGAAATATATTAACTAAAGGCGGTGTTCTTCGAATCAATTATTTAATTTAACATCCTTTTCATATTATGTAATTAGATCAGAATCAGAATCAGTCATTTATTTGCTTAAACATGGTATATACAGGTGGTCTTAAATCTACTTACAGAACTACATGTTTCGTCACAGAGACATGCACATATAACCTAGGTATATGTGTGTAGCATGCACAGATTATTTATATGTAACGGTATCATTTAAATATTCTGGAATCGAGTAGTAAGCCTTAGATACTAAGAAATTAAATAATGAGTGTAGTGTAGATACTCTAAAGATTTTTTTTGCAGCGTAAACCTGTGACGGAACGTAGCCTCGTCAACATATTAAAAAATAATTTACAGTTCATTCAGAATTTGAAACTTCAGTTGCAATCTTCAGTTACGGGTTTCAGAGCTGGAAAAATTGTAAGGATTACCAGTTCAACCAACCGAACTGAAGCTCCTAAGAAATGCAGAGTAATGGATAAAATCCTAACATTGCTCAAACAATTACGTTAGGCGTTTGGATAAACATTATATTAGGAAAAGATATGGAAGATTTGCAATCTTACCTAGTATAATTATCCATGGACGTTGGTGACGAAAGCACTCAAGGTAGGGTATATTTACAACCATGGCACTTATAAATATAACGTAGGACAGTTGCAGATTATTCCAATACTTAATTAATTTTCTTCGCCACGTGAACGTAAACAAGGAATGATATCGAAACTGACCGAATGTATTTGAAGTGATGTCACAAATACAATCGCGTAAGTTATGGTTTAGGGAAAATTATCGGAATTAAGATAATGTTTTAATTTAGATTAATTATATTATATAGATTAGAAAATTAAGAGAAAATTATTGGTGAGTTTATGAAAGTGATTTGTGATAGCTAAATTAATAATATTATTTGCGGGTTCGAATGGGAAAACTTAGTTAATACAGAACTGATTGTCTATGGCAAAGATAAATAATCGAAAGTACCCGTAGATAAGATTCCTAAGGAATAGACCTTTTGCTCTTAGACATAAGGTTGATTTTGGGCAAACCGTAAAATATTGGCGCCTTTTTATGGACCAATCACAAAGCGTCCCAATGATATGCATATGTGTGCAGTACGTTTGGACTGTTGGATTATCGAAAAATGTTGCCAATTACTGGAGGAGCAAATTGGATTGGAGAATAATTGTATGATTAGATAATAAAATAGGTAGACTATAATTAAGCTTTCTAGTAATTAGAAAAGGACATTAAAAGGATAATTTGTTTATGTGTTATTATACGCCAGGGCAACAGGTATTTTAGCATAAATGGGAGATAATCGGGAATTTATGTTTGAATAATTGGGAACACCACTTACGGAACAGGCGGATATATGGACTACCCTCGAAATAAAATTCCTCAAATCAAACAAAGGAATAGGCAGTATGTCTTTAGCCATAAGGGCGATATTCAGCCAAATGAGAAAGTGGCGTGATCTTGCTTCTTCCAATCAGAGGATGTCCCGGAACTATGAATGTGTGAAATTTACCCTGATGAAGAATCGTGCATAATGAGACTGAGATATCGAAGGATGGACATAAGGTTGAAAATCATGTACATACGAAAAACCGGGAGAAACGTCTATAAAACCCGATGTAACCAGTATTTCAGGGTTCAGTCTCGCCTCGGCGACACTGAAACCAACCTCAGCTCTCGCGAGCTGCCATCAATAGTCTACGTCGTCAAACCAGCCCTGGAGGCTGCCAACATTTAGTCGCCGATACTAGATCTCTGCGAAAGCTGTACAGGCCGGTACAGGCTATGTCTAGTGTTAGGAAATAACTGAACCTTTGCGAAAATCTTTCGGGATTATGTTCAGTTATTAGTCAGATTAGGGATCTCTTCAATTATTCTCATCTGCGGCTTGCCGACGGCGGAGCCCTGCCCATTTTTAGCCAGAATTTGGGACTTCTTCAATTATTCTCTTCTGCGGCTTGCCGACGGGGGGGTTATCGCCATTTTTAGCCAGAGTTAGGGACTTCTTCAATTATTCTCATTTGCGGCTTGCCGACGCGGAAGCTATGCCCAAATTAAGTCAGGTTTTAGGCACATTTTAGTCACATCTTAGTCGAGGGTTTATGACCAAATTGGGGAAGGCCTACATCCATTAATTAGTCCAGGCTGGGCCTACGCGGGAGCCATGCCCATTTTTAGTCAGATTTTAGGCAGATTTTAGTCATAGTTTAGTCACATTTCAGTCAACAGGTCCTATGTTCGTTAAGTTAGTCCAGGCCTACCTACAAAAGGGTTATGTTTTAAATAGGAAAGATTTATGTCCATTTTCAGAAGTTCTGTCTTGCATACAAGGAGTTCTAGTCAAAATTTAGGGGAAACCTACGTTTAATTTAGGCCGACAGTCGGGAAGAATCCTGCGATCATAGTTTGAACCATAATATGAAACTTAAATCCACGTTACAGCGGAGGGAATCGTCAATTGTCAACGGCGGGACAGCGGGCACGGGGAGGAAGCCGTCCGCTGCGTGCTCGACGGCGTGCACCTGGTCCTAGATTGAAGATAACAAAGACAAACGAGCAACGGCGCCGCGGAGGGCTGGCTGGCGGTGAACGTGCAGACCACGGCGGCGGCGTGTTCCTGTCCTTGCAGCGGAGGGAATCGTGACTATCGGCGGCCGTGCGGGTCGGCGGCGGGCGCGTCGTCCTGGGGCAAGACCCGGTTCCTGTTCGTAGAGGTTTGAAGACATCGAGGGGTAAGTGTTTTATTTTATCACTGGTAGGGCTATTCGTGTGGGGGTTGCTTTGTTTTGGGAGGTTGTATATGAATCTGAAAGTCATAGGCCTGTTTGGTCCTAGAATTGTCTAAAGTTTACTAAAGTTAGTATCATATTAAATGCATTTTGAGTCAAAGATAGCAACAATTTCGGTTGAGACGTCAAGCGAAATTGTTAGCATATTTTTTTGAACGAGCATAGGCAGGCAAATTTGAAGTGCTTTTTGTAATAATGTACATTTTTGCAAGGGTTTTATTTTAGTTGACTTTTCTTTCTTGTGTGTTACTTGGATATTTTGTTTTGTGCGGAATATTTCGACATTTGCGTTAAACTATAAATTTGGTTTATGAATAATGTGTGATACTTAAATATTTGTGCGAACACACGGATGTGTGTTAATTCGTCATTAAGTGTATGCGATTGGGCGCCTACCCTCAAATTCGTACGGAATACCTCGACCATTGCGTTGAACTATAATTTTGTTTTATGAATTATGAGTTTATGAGTTTCGTACACGTATGAATAGAATTAAGTCGGGTTTTACGTTTTACCTCACGGTATTACATAGTTGTAAGCTTGCGTTTAATTGATGCGTAAACTACTATTTGTTTATGAATAATGAGTTTATAAGTTACATACAGGTACGGTTGGATTTAAGCCAGGTGGTACGTTATCGTATTGTGGTGTGAATGTGCGGTTTCTCATGAATTTTATAAGTGTTCATTTATCTGAACATACATATTTTCTGCTGCGTATTTGCGTGTGCAATCATACCCTCAATCTTTACTATACTGAGTTATGTATGCAACTTACTTCCTAGGAAGTTTTATTTACGAATCTTTAAGAGTACGAATTGGAACATATTCAAAACACCGAGACCTTTTGTTGGTTTCACTGGGATTTATTTATTTTAATTATTATGCATTTATGTGTTGTGAATGTGATGAGACGAATCTATTGTCGGATACTTGCATGTAATATATTGGGATGGTTTTGTTACTTATTGCATTTCTATGAGTGGATGCTTTTATATTTTATGATGATAATCCCGTGTTCAGGCAATTATTACCCGATGTTTATTCATGTTTACATAAACTTTACACACTCAGTCACACATACTTGCACATTAATTTAGTATAGGGTAAGTTAGCAGCTGATAGTCATAAATTTATTTATTACTTATAGACAACTTCAAGCATTCTTTTGGGAACCGAGTAGGTAGTAAATTGATCTTAAAAGGGGGGAAAATGAGGTCAATTTAATAGGTGGATAGGGGGTGTATAGTTAGCAATAGATATATCATTACTATATGATATTAGGTAGGTGCCGTGGTAATCGGGGGGAGACGGTTTGTCTGCCATATTGCCATAATGTGACAGGGGAGCGGTCTCTGCCTCCGGGCTGACTGTACTTACGAGATAGGCTAGTAGTTCTGGGGATAGGTTTCAGAATTGTACTCATGCTGACATGAGTCATGCCGGCAAGGTTGCAGTTCCTTAGGGGTTACTGATAGTAGAGGTTATTGTCATTAATATTGATCCGTAGTTTATATAGCTCATCCAAGCATAGTCACGCCGTTTGTGGACCCATGGGTAACTCAGGCTGACGTGAGTGTCTACTGTACTTCCCCCTAATGACCGTGTGACTGTGGGAAACCCTAGTGTGGTTATGTGTTCTTCACCGACGCATGCCATACAAACAAGCTTGCTTGTCCGGCTTTGCCGAGCATTTGGCTGATGGAGGATTGTTGGCCTCTCCTCGGAGAGTTGAGCCCTGCCTAGCGGGAAATCCGAAATGCAGTCATACCCCTGTTGTATACTCGAGCTTAGTTCGCGATTTGTTTGACCCTTTGCTATTAGTGAGCCATGGGTATCTTGTAGGGGGAGCTTAGTTCAAGGAATACCGACCAGAGTTGATTTGTAGTATTACCATTTCTTATATCGTCACGCCACATTATTATACAATCCCGGGGAGGTCAGAGTCCATATCCCCGCAAATGTTAGTGGGAGTCATGCAGGTTACGACCGGTGTCTGTTGAGTATGTGATTTTGAACTCTTTAGCGTGAGTGCTTTGGGAGCTGTATTATAATTGGCTTAGGGAGAGTTTATTCTCAATTACATAACAAGTTTGAACACTTGATACACCACTCTTATTCGTCAATAAGAACCAGCTCTGGGAGGACCCTTGGTAGCTATTCGAGTAGGGATTTAGGTACACTGGTTTAATCCTAGGTTCCCACATACCGACTTTTAAGACATTAAAGTCACACTTAATACATATCACATTATGATTTAGGCTTTATTGACTACTTACTTTTGATTTGTTCTTTATCATATTATGAAATAGGTTTGACTGACTGACGTCTTAGTATAGCTAGGCCAGGACACTTGACCGTTATAGGGTTACTGACATCCTGCCTTTGACAAGACTACTAGACTGAATACTATGACTAGACCCTCTACATACAGTGACTGTACTGGTAGGCTAACAGACCGGTGGATGATTATTTACGACGTTTTTTATCATTCGTAAAGCCCTACCTTACAAAACGTTGGTAGTTTCATGAATTGTGAAGATTGAGCAAATTCCATAAAATAATCCATCTTTCACAATTCTTCTTGCCAGGTATTAGGGCAGAATCAGTCTATAGATAAGCCTGTATCTTAGCTTATGTTGTCCTGCATGTGGGGAGCTGGGACTGACATATGCTATAGATACAGCACCTTAGTTATAACACTACGTTATAACCTCCCTATTTGCTGTCCTCTCAGTAATATTGGCATCTGAGCCGATACAAGAATTTCCCATAAATGTTATATGCCTCCAGGCATTTTTGTGGAGGGGGCTCATCGTCTTTGGCCGGAGCTACTGGTGATAGCGGGGATAGGAGCGTCACCCTTGCCACAACCCTAATACCTTTTTTATACTATAATATCAACGACTATAATCATACAAAAGACTACTTCGATTGACAGACAATTTTGTATAAAATGACTCATGACTGCCTTCCCGCCTCTCTAGAACCTTCTATATAGTCTAGAATATAGAACTCTAACATGATATCATCTCTTATTAACATTACGCCTTTCTTACATAAGATAATAAAAAGTTAACTCATAAATTTTATATCTACCATACTTACATTTCCTTCAATCAAGTCAAATATTCCTGCGGAGTCCCTGTCTTATCGAAAAGAGTTCTGGGTTATCTACATCACAACGAAGGGTCCTACCAATACTAGAACGATCACGCCATGGCCAAAGACAAGTTTAGATTATTAATGTAGGTATAGCACATCAACCATCCAGTAATAAGTATTATAGGAATAGTTCAGTATTAACAGCCTTCAGTACCTACACTAGAGTCAGAGAAAATTACCAGTAGTTTCAGATTCTTTAGATTTTCATTCAGTACTAAATTTCAGTAGTATAGTTTCAGCTACAAAATTCATCGTCATGTAATTTCAGTAGGGCAGATTTTCTAGGGCGAATTTCTAGGGCGGGAAAGAAGATGTAGCTAGAGTAGCGAGAGTAGTATTGAGGTGCTAGGATAGGGAGTTATTACAATATGTGATGCCGTGATACCAGGATTAGTTAAAAGCTAGTTTAATCAGAAAAGTTACATTTATTATCATAAGCTTGTCTGTAGTAACCCAACAATGGGTTACAATTTGTTGTCGTTAATGGATAGAAAGACGGGGGGCCGCAGGGATTTATTGATTAAATTATGTGTATTTCAAAGTCTTCATTAATAATTAAACCAAAATTTAGTCATGAGCACAGGGCAGGTATCACTTCTATTAAAATAACTGCATAACTGTTTATTACCAAGCAGAAACAACATTATTATCCTTTTGCCAATACTTCATTATCATGTATTATCTTTTCACTCCACTGTTAATCTGAAACAATAGAATAATTTATTTTTTATTAATTTCATTTTCAATTAAAACCACAGAATTATTTTTAAAAATTTACAGTTTATCTTACTAAACAGGTGGTTACCTTAAACCATGACAATAGTTTATAGTTAGGAAATAATCAGAAAATCATTTCTCAAAAATACCAACAATAATTATTTGCTTTATGACTCAAGTAAGAAATTGAGAAATTAATATGAATATAAATAATAAAGCAGAAACGTGCAATTAAATTATCAATTAGGGACTATACCAACCTTGTTTTATCAATATTCATCACTGTAGAACGAAAAATTCATGTTTGGAAATTTTCTCCGGAGACTCTCAGAAGACAAATTATGATTTCTAATTGAATTGTATTCTGAGATGTAGTTATGTTGTAGTAGACTCATCATTAAGCTGGGCTAATTATGATTAGTAGATAATAAAATCTACAAATAGGCTCCCAAGGACTTTGTAGCACTTATCTTTGCTTTATGAAGGAGGGGGAGGCCGGGGCCGACGGTCACCAACATCACTTAATCATTAGAAAAGTTTGGGTTTGCTTGGTGATTCCAACCGGGCACTGCAACTCTTCGTGTACAATGATAGTTGAAAGCCAGATTTCAAACTATTTTTCAAATTAAAGGACATGTTTTCATAATTAAAGAAACCACTTTCATAGGTTATGTTTCCAAAAAATATTATCATGGTTTGCAGTAATGTAAAGCTTGCTGTTTGTACACTAACATAATTAACTCACAAAACAGTTCATTGGTGTACATTTTCACACTCCAATATGCTTAAAATTTTAACATTTTTTTTTTTATACACTCACTAGGTTATATTTGCTTTGTATTATATGATTCATTGTTTAGCATTTACAAATTGATACCGGTAACCTGTTAGGATACATGCCCAGTCTTTATTTATCACACTTGAGAAAAACCTAGGTAGCGTTATGTATTTTTACTACACAATAGTCAGGCAACAAGGAAGATAGGTTATGGCACTTGTGACGAATTTAACACTCCCGACGCGTTGTCATAAATTAGGAGGGTTTGTCGTTCTAAGAAAACATCGCTGTAGCAATGAATGACTTTGATAGCGATAGTGATGAGAAACGTCATGTCAGTGTCATCACAATAGGGTACTTTCCTGACAGATCAAATCAGTCATTTTTTATGAATTATCAAAACGCTCGGATAGTATGAAGTTTCTATGAGAAAAAGCATAATGACGTCATTGTGCTCAAACATCAAATAATCTCCTCATTTATAGCTTTTTGGTCTTTTAAAAATCGTATAAAACGTTAAATAGGTGAATTTTAGTTGATTTTTGCAAATTTTCGAAAGCAGATTTCAAGGTTAGCGTGAAGTAATAAATTACTTGTTGATTACAGTACATTATTGACTACAGGCAAGTACCCTATTAGAATGTCATGCGGCCGCGTGATGGCATTATACGTCGTTCAGTAGCGAGAAATATAAGCTTAGCTTGAGTAACAAGTTATATCTCGTGCGGTACAAAAACAGACTGTATTTATTCCATTCGTGACACATAATTATAAAGATATATTTGGCACTATTAGGGCATTTATGTTGAGAAAGTTCGTGATGATGAAATATTAGGTTAGCTGTAATTATGTCCATCCTACAGGAACATATTGGTAGTCGATTAATTATATTACGGGAATTTCTTAACGTAATAGTATTTCTTGTGCAGCCTTACTTTATGACATAACTATAGCTACTTTCATAAAACATAAGTAAATCATTGATAGCTTTAATTGTCCAGTAGTAATTTTATAATACAATACTTACCTTTATGAAAAAAAAAATTTTAAATTACAAACAGCATACAGAACACAAAATTTTATTTAAATCAGTGTTTAGTAAAATCGTGATATTACATTTTTGAATATGAAGTGACATTACTAAAATTGCAGTCAGTACATCCCTAGGTAAGGTGACAGATTATAGATAGGAAACTAAAAGTCAAAAGTAAAAATTATGTATTAGGCAGATGAAGGGTTGAAAATTGTTTGAGTTATGTCATCGTACTTCAAGCGATTTTGTGGGCGTTCATGTGCCATTTTCGTCACAAATTAATTCTCCTATATTAGATAGGTTATCCCCAAGACCTGTTTAGTTAAAATTGTCAAATCAAATTATTTAACAGCCGAACAGTAGGGAGCGTGCACGGCGAATACACCGCCAATCCAAATCTTGTGCATTGTTATATTAAGGTCACATTGATATAAAGTGTCAATAATGTGACTTGTATTGGTATGACCACGACTTACTGTATTTGGAATTGACAATTGTAGATGGTATATGATTATTCAGGCCTGCTAAGTTACCTTTTCCATTCGTATAGACCATTGATATTGCTTCTAGGTCCCTATAGTAAAGAAAAGTTATGTAGTCAAAAGTAAAATTGCTTTTTTTTTGATACGGATATTTCTAGAAAATAAAAGGGAAACCAACAACATGATACTTTATTATTAATAGAATATTTGCTTAGATAATTGTGGTTAAAACATTGAGATTTATTGTTTGAATTCTAGATCTAGACAATTAGGACAAAGTTATGAGACAATCAAAAATTAAATAGCCATTATTTCAAGACATTACTTCAAGAATATAAACATTTTATTAGCTAGTGGCTTCTATGGAACAAATTACATCTTTAGCGCAGACCTGCTTTACAACTAAACTTTATTTTAAGGAACCAACCAGTGGATTTAGGATAGTTTAACCAAACCTCAATAAAATTGAATCAACAATTACACCAAAGTATTTTAGCAGCTGCAAGTTACACAAATGACGGGTAGACTATTGAGAAGGAACTTATTTATAAACGTATTTGTCCAGATCAAATTGCTTAAAAAAATAAACATTCTAGTAGGGTCTTACGACTATGATTCTTTTAAGTGTAGCTTACTTACTAAACACTAAGTTGTGACGCATGTAGTATAGTACCGGATATGACTCATAAAAATCAAGAGAAAAAAAAAATAAAACATTTGTTTCTGTAAGTGGGTCCTCGGGGGCTCTTTTACATGCCTTATCTCTAATTCTTTTCTTTGGCGCCTCGGGTAATTGACCTTCTGGTGAGAATAAGCGCCGGAAGAAACTCACCAGTTTCTCTTTTTCGACCAAGAAATATAAAATTAAAAACATAATTAGTATTGGATATTAGTTGCAATACTGAAAGGTTCTAATTGATGGTACTATGATTTGTCCGCAAGGTTTCATTTGGTAGTTGACAGCAGTAGGAAATTTCAATGAGTCCGGGAAGTGGTTCTCGAGTTCAACAGTTAGAGGGTCCGGGGGCCGCCTGAAAAGTTTAAAATTAAATTTGGTAAAAATAGTTAAACAACAAAAAAAAAATAGGGAACGTTACGTAGGTAGACTGTGGCACGGGTTAAAACTAGGAAACAGAAAAGAGAAAGTTCTGACACCTTATAGTATGTTATTATGGTTCCTTACTTATAATACTAACAATGATCGCTGTCTCCGAACCAAAAATGATAGTTTATAGCAATAAGCTCTTGCATAACAAGATATTACCCATCACCACTATCTCCCATTATAACAACCATTCTACACATATAGGCAGTATGGACGACCGTTAGCGCATTTGCCCATTGCTCGACTCTCCGTAGATAAATTATAACCAAGTTAAGACCAGATAGGGTGTGTGTTAGGCAGTGGTCATTTTATCCAGTCAATTGGTGGAATAATGCATAGGCATTATTATACTTATAGACTGAATTAGGATTAGCAGACAGGAGAAATAATACTTACAATCATGCTATTCAATAAACCGGGTCCGACATCTGGCTTAGCTTTTTAACCATTTATTTTGTTTAGATTCCATTTACTCATGTTCCGATTATTAAGTCGACATAATATATAATAAGCAACGTTATGAGTATTACTTTTTAAAGAGTCACAAAGAAGTCTGGTAAAGTTGAAAACCTGTAAAGATACAAAATTACACGTTAAACTCAGTAGGAAATATTTTATTATTACGCCACATTTAAACGTGGGTAATAAATATTATAAAACTTACTTAGAATTTCGGTACCATAGAATCCTTTGGCGTTTCCATTATATTATATGTCCAACATTAACTTACTTGTATCACATATACTATTTGCATACTAGAAGTAGTTTACTAAATTATCCCTTCATTGTAAGTTCTCTTAAGATATGTCCTTTGCTTCCTGTGAAAGATTTTAACGATGATTACAAAGTCAGTCTGCTGGTGTAGTTTCATGTACAAATATAGAAGATAGGCATTACACACATACTTACTCTTTTATACGTCATAGTCAATTCATCCACTAATTACTATAATATACCACGAATCCATTGGTAAAAAGTTAGTTATATTCTTCTTGTGGAATATTATGAACATTTTCAAAAGAGCTAACAGACAGCCGACTACTAGAGATGTCAAATGGAACTATGGAATCGCGGCTGAGTAAAGCGACAGAATTAGATATCACACGCAGGTAGCGAACTTTAACACTGGTATTATCCTATCAAATTTGGTCGGATTAATCCATTACCATAGAGAATAAACGTAAAGGTGTTTACACACTTGAACGCATGGAATTTTGCATACTTTATGGCTTTTTATCCAACTTAAGAAAATGAAAATAATTACGATCACGTATTATCGTAAAGGTCTTTTGAATGCAAATCATTTTAGATTTATTACTTTTAGGTAGATTAGAACTATCGAGGTTTAGTTTAGTCTTATACGTAGTTTAATTGTATCAGTTTAGGATAAATTTTAAGTCATTCTACGTTTTCTATGATCTTGTTATTCTTTGAATTGCCAATTAAATATATATATTTCAAGTTTTAGATTTTAACATTTATGACAGGTTAAAAACGAATCACAATTACAAAATTATGGCACTAAAAATCCATATTCAGCGTTTTTTTTTTTATGTCGTTTTATTTTTATCATTACTACTCAGAAAAAATGTTCAAAATCAATGACTGGAATTGACTTTTTTTATGAAACCGAAAAACAGTCCCGAGATAAGTATTATCAAAGTTGTCACGATTTGTTGTTTCGTTATAACAAATAATCGTCGGACAATAGAGATTGTCAAGTCGCGTGGTTGAAACGTTTAAATAATTTAAGGATTTTCGGAAATAATCAAAGCATTAGGAATATTTCACATTGTATCCAATATCGGAACAGGAAGTCGGATACAACTCATACATTTTAAGTACCTGGCTAGAATCGTATCGGGGGTCGGAACCAATATCAGGTCGGGGCATGTGAGATCCCTCTAGCCATTGACAAAATATATTTTGATTGTCTGTGAATATTAATAGTTACCATATTTGAAAAAAATTGGGACCCTAAGTGTTGCCATATATTACGGTAAAAATTTATAAGCTGAGATTAAGGGAAAATTAATAACCGACCAAATCGGGTGTCAGACGTGGGCAATAAGTTTAGCATCATGATTGAATTTGACATTCTGCCAGGTTGACCAACTTTGAATTAATAAGAAACTATAAATTGTACTCACAGAGTCCACCATTTGACACCTTATGATTGTATAGAAGAAGTGTTTCTGAACGTACCTAGAGTTTAGCCGGAGTTGCCAATGTAATATAGTTTGAGCTGAATAGGATATTTTGGTAGTAACATTTTCACATGTCAAAATGACAGAACAATTTTAAGAGTTAACAGTTATACTTATGATGAGATTGACGAATTAATCGGAATTTGACATATTTTGAGACGGTTTGTTGGCAAAATTTACTTGCGAAACCATTGAGATAGTAATTAATTAATATGGACTAGATACTATTAGAATAATTTTATAGAACGGTGTTAAGTATTCAAAGTAGTGCAACACAGTCTGTTTGGCTAAATTTAAATGACGCAAGCAACACTGAAAGATAATTGTCATTGTCAGATGTAACCGCTAAAAAAATATTATGTGGTTTGAATCATGTTTGCAAAGAAACATAAAAATTTTATCAGTAAAATTAATGGTGATTATAGTTTTGTGTTAGGAGGGTGTTCAAGTTGAAAAATGAGAACCAGAGTGATGAGTTCATTTTCGTGAATATGAAGTTAGTAATAACAATCCGATCCGACTCGAAAATATAACACCCTAAAGGTTAGTATAATTTTGTCATAATCATACATTCTGATAAATAGACTGTTGAAAATTAGGTAGAAACATCGCGTCCATAGGTTACATTCAATAAAAGATGCGGTCCTATCGAGAATAAATGTTATAATGATTGAAAAGAGATTTGACAATAGTTGTCAATTAATATCAGATCTAGTTGATATAAACATTTTACCATCCAGATAAACGGTTTACAATTAAAATAGTAAATTTACACACTAATTTTGTCGAGGAATCCTTCATGTGTTTAAGGTTCCTCTGCGAAACATTCCGGAATATCAATAAATACAGTACCTATAAATGTTTGTCATTATAACATTTTTATTCTACATATGATGACATCGCATAGAGGTAACTAAAATAAACATCTTTTATACGGACCACTTTTCCCTAAAATCAATATTTACCGAGTTATTAAAATTCAGACCAAGCGAGCCCGAACAAATTTTAAACTAAGAAAATTTTTGAATTTTTTTTTTATGTCAGTATAACCCTCTACTATTGTCACTAAATCTTATAAAACATGATAAAATAAGCATGTTTTATTATATAAACTTTTTCCCTTAGATTAGTATTTAATGAGATATTGGGGTTCAAACGTTATGAAATTTATATGAATCTAAGACTTAGAAAATTTTTGAGGGTAAATCTTGATGTCTATAAAACCCTACATTTTTGTTGAAGAATCTCATAGAACATGATAAAATAAGCATGTTTTGTTATATAAACTTTCTTTCTCAGGTCAATAATTATGAGAGTAGAGGTGGTTCAAAATTACAAACATCCGAGGACATTTTAATTTTACTTTCTCTTCCTATAATTTAGGCTAGTCTTTTGCTTAGTCACAAATATAGAAGCATACAGGGTATGAGTACAAAGTAGGCTGTTAGAAGTGAATTTTGCCTTCAAGTATGACAGGTGGATTTAAAATAATGTCATCTCGCTCATAGGTCAAACCCACATTTACACCTGTAGGAGCTCCTTTAATGAAGATCAATAGATATGAATAAGAAAGATATATACCATCATGGGATATCTTGATGAAGTTCTTAATTTATTATCGCAGGTAGCAGCTAGCAGCGTTCGAGTATTTATCTCAAACACCCACAACAATGTACGCAATCACATAGATATCTATAGTAGGCTAGACGAATTATCGTTAAAAACTAATACAACTCGCTCCGTTCAGTAACGGATACTAGGGCTATCTTAGGTAACCCGTTAATTTGTAGATGGCGCTGGCGTTGAAATAGATCGCGCGTTTTCAAGTACAACCCAGAAATACCAATTTGAAAATTCAAGTATTATGTTGTTTAATCTCATAAACCATTAAATGGCGGCAACATCAAGATAGATCTCATTATCGTTTGTTTAACTTGGAATTCGTAAATAAGGTTTAAGTAATTTTGTTCTATATCAAATCTCAACTGGCGACTTCATGTGAGTGCAAATTAATTTCAGTAGCTCAGGTTAGTACGGAGCCATATTAAAGAAGCCTTAGGAGAATAACTAGTTAGCCAATCGAAGTTAGTACCTAGTGGAGGTATCAACTGGTCTTGTTGGCCTAGGGTAGCTCAGGGCCCTACTTGTTTGTTATTAAAATTATTAATGTAGTTTTAGGGTTCAGTCGTAATGAAGTCCGCTTTGATGTTACCTATTAGAACATTATAGTAGGGAAGTTTCACCCATCATTATCATCATTAATTCTTAAGGGCGCTTCATTTTTCTCTTTCCGTATAAGGGTAGTTAAACAATTACAAAACGAAGACAAAAATAGGACATTAATCGTTAGCTACTAAGGAAATGGTTGCCTGTATTTATTTTGTTGCATCGGCATTAGTTGAAAGGACATTTTTCCTGGAAGAAAAAAAAAATGATTAGGGTATTTATGATATTATTAACTCAATAACTACCAATGATTATTTTCCATATTCTAGACTGCTAGTCATTTATAAGTTATTCAAATCAAGGTCATGCCTATACTTTTATGATTATTTCATAGTATAACTTTTGGAAGTTTATTATCTTTTGAATTTCGCTGCATTTTATGACCTACATATTTGCTTAATTAATTTGATGCTATGCCATGAAATGGAACAAAGTAAACGGATATGTACTATTTTAAGATAAGTTAAAGAAGAAGTAATCCATGTTAAACCTTGAGGGATTAATAGGGGTTTTAAAAGGGTATTCATTGATTTCCATTTTACAATGTAGACATTATATATTATATATTTATTGATATACAGGATGACTCTGAATATTGCAAATATAGGGGTTAAAAATCATAACTATGGAGTTAAAATTAAAGGTTCCAATTTGGAAAAATGTTTTACTTTTATCATGAGTGGTGGTGGCATTATAACTCTATCATTATAGTTTTAAGTCTTGAGAGAGGAACCGGTATTATGTATCCTTTAAGGTATATCACAACATACAAAGGTATGATAGATATATTTTTTTTATTTCAGGCTAAGGACAGTCTGTGCTGAAAAAAATTTTATGAATCATTTTTAATTTTTTTTTTTAGTTTTACTGGTAATACCTTGTTTGGTTGTATGAAATAAAAGTAATAAGGGCCCGATGAAAGATAGATGGTGTGAACTTTATTAATGAGATGGTGAGTAAGGAAGAGTGTGTGGCTAGCTGTTAGAGAATAAAAGGGGGGAGGGGACACCCGGGTTTTGATATGGGATGAATGTCTATGTGATGTATGTTATGTGGTGTATGATAGTGATGAGACAGTGAAGATTGCATTTGGTTAAATGGGTTTCTTCAACCGGACAAGGCTTTGCTGTTTAACTATTATTATAAGTTAAGATTTTATTTATTTAAGAGGAACTATTATTCTACGTTAGAGCCGAAGGCGACCACTGCGCATAATAGTTGGGGCCGGCTGTGACGGAACGTAGCCTCGTCAACATATTAAAAAATAATTTACAGTTCATTCAGAATTTGAAACTTCAGTTGCAATCTTCAGTTACGGGTTTCAGAGCTGGAAAAATTGTAAGGATTACCAGTTCAACCAACCGAACTGAAGCTCCTAAGAAATGCAGAGTAATGGATAAAATCCTAACATTGCTCAAACAATTACGTTAGGCGTTTGGATAAACATTATATTAGGAAAAGATATGGAAGATTTGCAATCTTACCTAGTATAATTATCCATGGACGTTGGTGACGAAAGCACTCAAGGTAGGGTATATTTACAACCATGGCACTTATAAATATAACGTAGGACAGTTGCAGATTATTCCAATACTTAATTAATTTTCTTCGCCACGTGAACGTAAACAAGGAATGATATCGAAACTGACCGAATGTATTTGAAGTGATGTCACAAATACAATCGCGTAAGTTATGGTTTAGGGAAAATTATCGGAATTAAGATAATGTTTTAATTTAGATTAATTATATTATATAGATTAGAAAATTAAG
Organism: Eudemis profundana; assembly: GCA_947034925.1. NCBI lineage: Eukaryota > Metazoa > Arthropoda > Insecta > Lepidoptera > Tortricidae > Eudemis > Eudemis profundana. The sequence goes on along the minus strand of OX344804.1, from coordinate 3,162,916 downwards.
AGAAAATTATTGGTGAGTTTATGAAAGTGATTTGTGATAGCTAAATTAATAATATTATTTGCGGGTTCGAATGGGAAAACTTAGTTAATACAGAACTGATTGTCTATGGCAAAGATAAATAATCGAAAGTACCCGTAGATAAGATTCCTAAGGAATAGACCTTTTGCTCTTAGACATAAGGTTGATTTTGGGCAAACCGTAAAATATTGGCGCCTTTTTATGGACCAATCACAAAGCGTCCCAATGATATGCATATGTGTGCAGTACGTTTGGACTGTTGGATTATCGAAAAATGTTGCCAATTACTGGAGGAGCAAATTGGATTGGAGAATAATTGTATGATTAGATAATAAAATAGGTAGACTATAATTAAGCTTTCTAGTAATTAGAAAAGGACATTAAAAGGATAATTTGTTTATGTGTTATTATACGCCAGGGCAACAGGTATTTTAGCATAAATGGGAGATAATCGGGAATTTATGTTTGAATAATTGGGAACACCACTTACGGAACAGGCGGATATATGGACTACCCTCGAAATAAAATTCCTCAAATCAAACAAAGGAATAGGCAGTATGTCTTTAGCCATAAGGGCGATATTCAGCCAAATGAGAAAGTGGCGTGATCTTGCTTCTTCCAATCAGAGGATGTCCCGGAACTATGAATGTGTGAAATTTACCCTGATGAAGAATCGTGCATAATGAGACTGAGATATCGAAGGATGGACATAAGGTTGAAAATCATGTACATACGAAAAACCGGGAGAAACGTCTATAAAACCCGATGTAACCAGTATTTCAGGGTTCAGTCTCGCCTCGGCGACACTGAAACCAACCTCAGCTCTCGCGAGCTGCCATCAATAGTCTACGTCGTCAAACCAGCCCTGGAGGCTGCCAACATTTAGTCGCCGATACTAGATCTCTGCGAAAGCTGTACAGGCCGGTACAGGCTATGTCTAGTGTTAGGAAATAACTGAACCTTTGCGAAAATCTTTCGGGATTATGTTCAGTTATTAGTCAGATTAGGGATCTCTTCAATTATTCTCATCTGCGGCTTGCCGACGGCGGAGCCCTGCCCATTTTTAGCCAGAATTTGGGACTTCTTCAATTATTCTCTTCTGCGGCTTGCCGACGGGGGGGTTATCGCCATTTTTAGCCAGAGTTAGGGACTTCTTCAATTATTCTCATTTGCGGCTTGCCGACGCGGAAGCTATGCCCAAATTAAGTCAGGTTTTAGGCACATTTTAGTCACATCTTAGTCGAGGGTTTATGACCAAATTGGGGAAGGCCTACATCCATTAATTAGTCCAGGCTGGGCCTACGCGGGAGCCATGCCCATTTTTAGTCAGATTTTAGGCAGATTTTAGTCATAGTTTAGTCACATTTCAGTCAACAGGTCCTATGTTCGTTAAGTTAGTCCAGGCCTACCTACAAAAGGGTTATGTTTTAAATAGGAAAGATTTATGTCCATTTTCAGAAGTTCTGTCTTGCATACAAGGAGTTCTAGTCAAAATTTAGGGGAAACCTACGTTTAATTTAGGCCGACAGTCGGGAAGAATCCTGCGATCATAGTTTGAACCATAATATGAAACTTAAATCCACGTTACAGCGGAGGGAATCGTCAATTGTCAACGGCGGGACAGCGGGCACGGGGAGGAAGCCGTCCGCTGCGTGCTCGACGGCGTGCACCTGGTCCTAGATTGAAGATAACAAAGACAAACGAGCAACGGCGCCGCGGAGGGCTGGCTGGCGGTGAACGTGCAGACCACGGCGGCGGCGTGTTCCTGTCCTTGCAGCGGAGGGAATCGTGACTATCGGCGGCCGTGCGGGTCGGCGGCGGGCGCGTCGTCCTGGGGCAAGACCCGGTTCCTGTTCGTAGAGGTTTGAAGACATCGAGGGGTAAGTGTTTTATTTTATCACTGGTAGGGCTATTCGTGTGGGGGTTGCTTTGTTTTGGGAGGTTGTATATGAATCTGAAAGTCATAGGCCTGTTTGGTCCTAGAATTGTCTAAAGTTTACTAAAGTTAGTATCATATTAAATGCATTTTGAGTCAAAGATAGCAACAATTTCGGTTGAGACGTCAAGCGAAATTGTTAGCATATTTTTTTGAACGAGCATAGGCAGGCAAATTTGAAGTGCTTTTTGTAATAATGTACATTTTTGCAAGGGTTTTATTTTAGTTGACTTTTCTTTCTTGTGTGTTACTTGGATATTTTGTTTTGTGCGGAATATTTCGACATTTGCGTTAAACTATAAATTTGGTTTATGAATAATGTGTGATACTTAAATATTTGTGCGAACACACGGATGTGTGTTAATTCGTCATTAAGTGTATGCGATTGGGCGCCTACCCTCAAATTCGTACGGAATACCTCGACCATTGCGTTGAACTATAATTTTGTTTTATGAATTATGAGTTTATGAGTTTCGTACACGTATGAATAGAATTAAGTCGGGTTTTACGTTTTACCTCACGGTATTACATAGTTGTAAGCTTGCGTTTAATTGATGCGTAAACTACTATTTGTTTATGAATAATGAGTTTATAAGTTACATACAGGTACGGTTGGATTTAAGCCAGGTGGTACGTTATCGTATTGTGGTGTGAATGTGCGGTTTCTCATGAATTTTATAAGTGTTCATTTATCTGAACATACATATTTTCTGCTGCGTATTTGCGTGTGCAATCATACCCTCAATCTTTACTATACTGAGTTATGTATGCAACTTACTTCCTAGGAAGTTTTATTTACGAATCTTTAAGAGTACGAATTGGAACATATTCAAAACACCGAGACCTTTTGTTGGTTTCACTGGGATTTATTTATTTTAATTATTATGCATTTATGTGTTGTGAATGTGATGAGACGAATCTATTGTCGGATACTTGCATGTAATATATTGGGATGGTTTTGTTACTTATTGCATTTCTATGAGTGGATGCTTTTATATTTTATGATGATAATCCCGTGTTCAGGCAATTATTACCCGATGTTTATTCATGTTTACATAAACTTTACACACTCAGTCACACATACTTGCACATTAATTTAGTATAGGGTAAGTTAGCAGCTGATAGTCATAAATTTATTTATTACTTATAGACAACTTCAAGCATTCTTTTGGGAACCGAGTAGGTAGTAAATTGATCTTAAAAGGGGGGAAAATGAGGTCAATTTAATAGGTGGATAGGGGGTGTATAGTTAGCAATAGATATATCATTACTATATGATATTAGGTAGGTGCCGTGGTAATCGGGGGGAGACGGTTTGTCTGCCATATTGCCATAATGTGACAGGGGAGCGGTCTCTGCCTCCGGGCTGACTGTACTTACGAGATAGGCTAGTAGTTCTGGGGATAGGTTTCAGAATTGTACTCATGCTGACATGAGTCATGCCGGCAAGGTTGCAGTTCCTTAGGGGTTACTGATAGTAGAGGTTATTGTCATTAATATTGATCCGTAGTTTATATAGCTCATCCAAGCATAGTCACGCCGTTTGTGGACCCATGGGTAACTCAGGCTGACGTGAGTGTCTACTGTACTTCCCCCTAATGACCGTGTGACTGTGGGAAACCCTAGTGTGGTTATGTGTTCTTCACCGACGCATGCCATACAAACAAGCTTGCTTGTCCGGCTTTGCCGAGCATTTGGCTGATGGAGGATTGTTGGCCTCTCCTCGGAGAGTTGAGCCCTGCCTAGCGGGAAATCCGAAATGCAGTCATACCCCTGTTGTATACTCGAGCTTAGTTCGCGATTTGTTTGACCCTTTGCTATTAGTGAGCCATGGGTATCTTGTAGGGGGAGCTTAGTTCAAGGAATACCGACCAGAGTTGATTTGTAGTATTACCATTTCTTATATCGTCACGCCACATTATTATACAATCCCGGGGAGGTCAGAGTCCATATCCCCGCAAATGTTAGTGGGAGTCATGCAGGTTACGACCGGTGTCTGTTGAGTATGTGATTTTGAACTCTTTAGCGTGAGTGCTTTGGGAGCTGTATTATAATTGGCTTAGGGAGAGTTTATTCTCAATTACATAACAAGTTTGAACACTTGATACACCACTCTTATTCGTCAATAAGAACCAGCTCTGGGAGGACCCTTGGTAGCTATTCGAGTAGGGATTTAGGTACACTGGTTTAATCCTAGGTTCCCACATACCGACTTTTAAGACATTAAAGTCACACTTAATACATATCACATTATGATTTAGGCTTTATTGACTACTTACTTTTGATTTGTTCTTTATCATATTATGAAATAGGTTTGACTGACTGACGTCTTAGTATAGCTAGGCCAGGACACTTGACCGTTATAGGGTTACTGACATCCTGCCTTTGACAAGACTACTAGACTGAATACTATGACTAGACCCTCTACATACAGTGACTGTACTGGTAGGCTAACAGACCGGTGGATGATTATTTACGACGTTTTTTATCATTCGTAAAGCCCTACCTTACAAAACGTTGGTAGTTTCATGAATTGTGAAGATTGAGCAAATTCCATAAAATAATCCATCTTTCACAATTCTTCTTGCCAGGTATTAGGGCAGAATCAGTCTATAGATAAGCCTGTATCTTAGCTTATGTTGTCCTGCATGTGGGGAGCTGGGACTGACATATGCTATAGATACAGCACCTTAGTTATAACACTACGTTATAACCTCCCTATTTGCTGTCCTCTCAGTAATATTGGCATCTGAGCCGATACAAGAATTTCCCATAAATGTTATATGCCTCCAGGCATTTTTGTGGAGGGGGCTCATCGTCTTTGGCCGGAGCTACTGGTGATAGCGGGGATAGGAGCGTCACCCTTGCCACAACCCTAATACCTTTTTTATACTATAATATCAACGACTATAATCATACAAAAGACTACTTCGATTGACAGACAATTTTGTATAAAATGACTCATGACTGCCTTCCCGCCTCTCTAGAACCTTCTATATAGTCTAGAATATAGAACTCTAACATGATATCATCTCTTATTAACATTACGCCTTTCTTACATAAGATAATAAAAAGTTAACTCATAAATTTTATATCTACCATACTTACATTTCCTTCAATCAAGTCAAATATTCCTGCGGAGTCCCTGTCTTATCGAAAAGAGTTCTGGGTTATCTACATCACAACGAAGGGTCCTACCAATACTAGAACGATCACGCCATGGCCAAAGACAAGTTTAGATTATTAATGTAGGTATAGCACATCAACCATCCAGTAATAAGTATTATAGGAATAGTTCAGTATTAACAGCCTTCAGTACCTACACTAGAGTCAGAGAAAATTACCAGTAGTTTCAGATTCTTTAGATTTTCATTCAGTACTAAATTTCAGTAGTATAGTTTCAGCTACAAAATTCATCGTCATGTAATTTCAGTAGGGCAGATTTTCTAGGGCGAATTTCTAGGGCGGGAAAGAAGATGTAGCTAGAGTAGCGAGAGTAGTATTGAGGTGCTAGGATAGGGAGTTATTACAAACCATTTTTTTAAATCATATTCTGGTAATAAATTATAATATTCTAAAATTATCGAAAAAAACATTATTTTTTAAAACTATTTGTCTTTGGCATTATTTTGTACATGTGCGATTTAAACTTTTCGGCAGAAATACCGCACAAAACGAAACAAATAAAATAAAATACCAGCCAAAAATGCAAACTATCAAAACAGAAACATAACTTCACCGCCATTACCTTTAAAAGCACGACTTCAAAGACAATCCCAATTCTATTTCACAAACAACATTGCATGTCGCACTCTGGAACGGATTTACATACGAATGTGACTGGAGCATCTCCGAGCATAACGTTATCACAGCTTAAAAACTACAGTTGGTTAGCGATCATAAGTACAGTCTAATACAGTAATTTTTCTTCGTACAAAAGGTACATCGAGCGCTTGAATGTGTGAGCGCCGTGTACGAACGCACTACAAGCAAAGATTTGCCAATGCGCACTGCTCCAGTATGGAATGCACCCACCTGTTACCACCAAATTGATTTAGTGGTACCACTAAAACCATACATTTAATGGTAACAAGTGGGAAAAAAAAATCCTGGATGGAGTGCACTCACACAGCCGCGCAATCGTGCGTCTGTGTAAATACGTGTCGCACGCTCCTAAGCGGCCGAAGTCGAACTACTTGTTTGTCTTTACACTTTGTCATAAGGTAGATGTCCGAGTGCTTGACACAGTCTCAGTAGTCGACATCTTGAATGCCAAGTCAGGTGCACTTCACTCGATTTTGGCCTCCCGCGCGGTAGGCGTAGCCGATCCGGTCACTAGCAACCAAAACGTCACAGTTTCACAATATAATTATTGTGACATTAGGCAAACGCCGCTGATGCCGGCCACGGAAGAAATGCCGGCCGAACGCCGCTAGCGAAAACTATGCGAGAACGTATTGTACTGGGCGAAGTTTCCTTGCTGTGGCTGTGGCAGTGGGAATTCCTACGCTCGCGACAAAACAATAGGCTTGACACGAGCGTGGGAATTATTGTTTTTTTGTATGGAAACGCGCGACACTGAAATATCTGTTTATATTCTCTAATTTGTGGCTAAGTCAGCGATATTGGAGACAGCAAAGCGTCTAATGGGCATTAAGGTCTCTGCCCACTATAATGTGTCATACCATGACCGTACTATGAACGTATCAGACACGGTATGACAAATGCTGGTCGGTGACGGAACGGGCTAGTAGGCACAGTCTCATGTTCAATACAAAGAATACTAGATTTTACTTACCACGTTCATAGTACGGTCATGGTATGAAAGTTACCTACTGAACAGAAAAATCTGTAATAATTACAGAATATTAATATCATCCTAAATATTACAGAAAAATAAAACGGTTTTCCTAACTTGTATCGTTTTATAGAAATTCACAAAAATCATAACACAAAGTTATTTGCTGCGTCTATGTATACGATACGGACAACAGTTTTTCAACAGCAAAGTTTGTCCCGCCATACAGTTTTTCTTTAACTATTCATGTATCTACTTACGAGTTTGTACGGAACCCTCGGTGCGGGAGTCCGACTCGCACTTGACCGGTATTTTACATATGGATGCAGTATAGTATTAGCAAACTAATGTCACAATCACAATTAACACACATTTTGTACGGAGCGTTTTCGACGTTCGGTATATTTTAATTCAAAGTGGTTTTTATAGTTATGCAATTGTACACATGTGCTATGTATGTATCATGGACCAAAATCATACCTGTTGCACTGTGGTCTGTGTGAATGTCACCAACTGTATGTTTTTTAATCTGTGACATTATGGTGAAGTCGTACCCTCTTAGTACTCATTTGGAACGTCACTAGTGTTTTTGATAAACATGGGCGAACAATAAACAGACTAGTACTAGGGATGGAATGGTAATGTTTGGGGATAAATACTCGGTTATTTTTACTTGCTATTGTGAAATAAATAAAGAAATATTCTTTGTATTGAAAAGTATGAGATTATGCCCACTAGTATGTTTCGTCACCGACCAGCATTTGTCATACCGTGTCTGATACGTTCATAGTACGGTCATGGTATGATACTGTGTAGTGGGCAGAGACTTTTAATCGTTACACTGTCAAGTTTATTGCGCGTAAGTGAAACTAGTACAGTTATACCCACATGATGTGTTAAAATTTTAGGAGATGGTTTACAAAAACAACATAACTGTCTAGACTGGTTGGTACTTACAGAGGAACATTTTTAATGACAGTAGGTGCCACGCAGTTTAGTGATTTATGTTGTTTTTGTAAACACCCCTTCAATAATTGAATCCCCACAATTATTGTGAAACGCCGTTCCCAATCCCAATTCGGTGAAAATTATCGAAGAGTACTTGAGATAAATATGAAATCTTTCTTGTTGTATTTGCTATACTTACACTCACGGACAATGAATTCGGGTCACTTTCCATATAAATGTTCATAGAAAACGACCCGAATTCACTGTCCGTGAGTGTATTTATTTTTGTCCTGCCAAAAATACTTCAACTAGTTTAACAACAATACAGTATTACAGTAGTATTTACTGTGTTGTGTTGGTATATTTATAAGACAAAATATCTTTAATATCTTTTCACAAGAATAGCAACTTTCATAAGTACTCATTGCTCAACCACGTTGCTAGTAGTGTGAGTAGTGAAATACTTATTAGATACTCCTAGTATCCACAAGTATTTCCCTGATACCTGTTCCGCGACGTCCCTATTCCGTGTAGGTGGACAGCCGGCGTTATCGTATCCTCACAACAGTGAATCAGCTATTCCAAACTAATTAAAGATAAACAAGATGGGCACGCCTAAGCCTGGAGGTCCCTCTGATAACTTTTTTTTTTAATTAAGTGCATGGAGAAAATTAACTCTTCTGCCTGTGACGGACATGACGTGACCGGTCATTACGAAGCGACCAGTCTACAAGGCAAAGGTACTATCTAAGTATGGAACAGGAATGCAGATACGGCCTTTTGTGTTTGGACGGGTTTAAGGTCAGTGACCCGGCAGGTGAACGAGCAATTCGAATGTTTTTCTATTACCTAGAGGTTTTCAATTAGCGGTGAGTTATTAAAGGTACAGCGATGTATGATTTGTGTTGTTTTTCTTATGTATGACAAATTAATTTGAGGCTGGGTTATGAGTCAAAATTAATTCGTTGAAGATTTGTTAAATGATTGGGTTACGGAATTCTATCTTTAGTTTAATACGACGTCTCGTTTAGTGGTGCCAAAAATTTCTTACGCTTGAAAATGGGTCATTATTTGAGTGTTTCACCCGCCTCACTTTCGTGGACGCATTATTGTCGAAGTTCCCTCAGATTTTAGTCTCATATCGAGCTATTTGGTTCTTATCCGGGACTACTAACAAATACCTTAAAATTACATTAAAATCTGCCGGAATCTCAACAAAAATGTGTCCACGAAAGTGAGGCGGGTGAAACGCTCAAGTAATGGCCCAAATAATACTTTTTGTTTAATGCTTAGGTTACTTTTTTCATATACTATAGTTCATACCGGATAACAATAGACTCTAGAGGGACACAGAAGAAGAGATTCCAAACATTTTCTGTAAAGTTTCACTTCTTCTTCGCGATGGTCGAGTGACAACACCCTAGAGCAAACGCTTCTTCCACTGCCCCGCAGAATCACTCATATTGAATGTTACAGATAACTATTCACCAAATACTTTGGAATGACAAACTATAACAGGAACAATTAAATTTTAAAAACATACAAATTCGATATGACTATTTGATAGTACAATATAATAATGACAGCTCTGAGCTGTCTCATTTATATTGAGTGTTTCGTACGGAACCCGGGTGTCCCGGACGAAATTTAACCCCGATACGGAGTGCAAACGAGACCCTCAAAATACAAAGGACAACCTGGACTTACCTAGTCGCTCGTTGACGTGGGCCCATTTCCGTCAAGTAAATCACAGTCACGTCAGTCACAGTCAGAGTCTCGTCAAGGTTCAGCTTTACGCTGATGATGCGCCCTGGCCCCGGGTCGCCACGCGGCGAATCACAGCACCGGTCCAAACGCCAAAAATATGTGTGGATTCACTCGCGAATACAATTCTCACACTTCAAAACACAAAATTGTTCGTGTACACCAAATTCACAAACCAAAACCACTAATTCGGCACACAAAAGTAATCCGATCGCCTGAGTGCGTTACTTTTCCGAATTCCGAAAACGTTGTGTGTCAAAAAAGCACATTATCTCTTTTAGGTTATAATTATTTGACATTGACAAATGTCATGTTGTGGGCGCGTTCCGATATTGCATCGGGACGTAACATTGAGTGTTGCTTATCTCTGGCTCTTTGGGTATTTTATAAGGATACTTTTTTTTATTTTCAGCCAACCAAAAAGTATCGACATCATCAATATTTTATTTTTGTGCATCTACTTTAGAAATGTCATTTATTGAATGCCAACCTAAAACCGGCACTATAAAGAACCTTTTTTATCTTCTGTCTATTCCTATACGGAACAGACTGTAGAGACAAAACTGTATTTAAGCGCATTTTTATAACGGTTTAACAATAGTACTTCATCATCACTACATAGTATAAAACAAAGTCGTTTTCTCTGTCCCTATGTCCCTATGTGACCTATGTCCCTATGTATGCTTAAATCTTTAAAACTACGCAACGGATTTTGATAAATACATATAAACCTTCCTCTTCAATCACTCTATCTATTAAAAAAACCGCATCAAAATCCGTTGCGTAGTTTTAAAGATTTAAGCATACATAGGGACATAGGGACAGAGAAAGAGACTTTGTTTTATACTATGTAGTTATACATGCATGCAAACTCGATCCTTGCCGCAATCAGTCAGGATATTAATAGTCCAATGTGCAGATTCTGGCTGTCGTTGCACCGGAATGCGAACCGTAAATAGGTACAATTATTTTAGATTTTATTTTACTTTATTATTTTACTGTATTGTATTTTAATTTTTGTTTGATAATGTACTACTATAACTATGGGTGTCTACCTGAAATAAAAATATATTATTATTATATTATTATTATTATAATATAATAGAGAAATACCGTGCGAAGCCGGGGCGGGTCGCTAGTTTTGGTATAAGTGCGGAAAATATGTCGTTCCTCACGAGTCCCGTGGTGTATTGGCCTGAGCTGCCAGGTGAAGGACAAGACTCGGGACGAATATTATTGTCCCGGTGCCCCCAATGTGGGGTCATGAAGGTTTTTTTCAGGAGTCCGTGCTTCCACTATGGGGTCACTTCCCCATACTGATGGCATAGTTGAGACTTGTGACATTGTCCGATAGTTTTTTATGGGGACAGTGAACATGTTAAATGTATAGACGAACTGATCAGTACATTTATTTTTATGACAGCAGAAAGTTAAAGCACAAAGAGTAAAAAAAAAAAGAAAACACGAAAAATAAAAATCTCGCGTCGTATTTAGGGGAATTTTTCAGTCAGGGTTATCTTACTATTTAATTCAACTTCATTTTCATTGTTTTTTAAATGTAAATTTGCTACTAAAAGCCGTATTCACGTGCAATATTATCCACATAAAAATCTCCGATCTCTTAATTACAAGTTAGAATATCTCATGAACGGCTTAACTGATTTTGATAAAATATATATCTACGATCACCTGCCAGAAAACCTGCTTTCAAATAAAACAAACACATACAAATCGGTTCACTCGTTTACGGTCCACGGTTCCCCAGACTGACACAGTGAAACGAGTGAGGTGGTGGGTTCTTTTTTGGGTGGTCTATGTCCCGATTGGTAAAATTTGGCCATTTTGGGGGGGGGCACAAGCGTGGTGGTGGGTGAGTGCGGTCAAACTTATAACACCCCTCTTTTTGCGTTGGGGGTTAAAATAGTACATTACACAACTAGGGTGCTAAAAGAAAGAAAGGCCAAGATCGCAGATGTTGCCGGTCGGAGCTGCAAACAAGGGACGTAAATATGTGCTCGAGGGCTTTCTTTATTACCTTCCGTGTTGTGTACATCATTTTATGTCTACACTTGGCCAGAAAGCGACTTCTGCCGTACGCGTAGCGTGCAGCAAAAGCCACTTTATGGCTAAGTGTGGCATAAATTACATTATCTATAAATGATTTTCATAGAATTATTTTGATATAAACAAAACAATACAAAGCAGAGAAAACCGGGATACCGCTTAATTTAAATTCTGTTATAATAATATTTGGAACAAAGTTATCGAATAACGATATTGATACAGTTACAAAGATTGGTCCCTAAATTAAATTAAGATTCTTGTCCTGTTTTCATTTAACACACCCTCTATTGCTAATAGAACAGAGATTATGTGGAGTCGTATTGATATCTTTATTATATTTTCTAATACGAGGCTTATTATTTGTATCGTAAGGTAGGGGACTTTGACCAAACGTAGGGTAACTTTGCCCACCTTGTAAATCACATATCTCAAATCTATAAGGTCTGATGATAAACATAAAAAATGGATGAGAATCTAAAGAGAAAAAATACCGAAATCGCTATATGTGTGCCTCTAATATTTGAAGAGTTCCCTCGGTTTCTCCAAGATCCCATCATCAGATCCTGATTTGGTTGCAATGGAATCACCTCGGAAGTACGAGTATACCCTTTCAAACAAAAAAATAATTTTCCAAATCGGTCCAGCCGTCTTCGAGTAATCGCGTAACAAACATACAAAAAAAAATTTAAAAAAACATACAGACGAATAGAGAACCGTCCTTCTTTTGGAAGTCGGTTAAAAACATAAGCGATCAGCTAAAGCCAATGACAATGTGCCGTAATTTAAATGCAATAATAAAACCTGAATCGAGTTAATCCGTATGGCTAACTAGCCAGGGCGAAAGTACCCCAACCTCACGGTAGGTATGTCATGCTCGTTCACAAGACAAAAGTGTCCCGGACCTTTGGAAGGCGCTGAGCAAAAGCTAACTCGTAGTAGCGCTTTTGACAATTAAATTCATAGTTAGTTTGCCATCATAGACACAAAAATCAAAATTAATTTTCACCGAACACTCTCCTCTCGTGTGAAATGTGTACTCGTACTCGTCGACATTGGCAAAATACCCTTTGCTAAACCAGCAAGGAGTGAAAGCCATTATTTAAAAAAAACCTGAGTGTACGGTATCTCTGTCGTACTTTAAGTAAGTAGGTACAGTAATTGATTAAAAAAACGAAGTGGAAAGTGTCTAGCAGTGAGACTTCTTTATTTAGTCACACGCATTCGCCGAACAAACTTTTGCATATCGATTTGGCTCCAACTTTTTTAGACAGACGCCGACTCCACGGCTGGCCCAATAAATTTGACATGGGAGTTTAATAAAAGGGCGGGCGCCCGTATGGCCATAGACAAACCACAGATAACATCGTAGACATAAACACGAGTCAACCCGCCGCGCCAATTGGTACCCTTTACCCGCTCCGCGCCATTGATCGTGCCAAACCTATACCCAACAACGACCTAAAAACCATTCAAACTCCTTACAGTTACGCCTTTTTTGATCTAGCTGGGCTTTAACTGTCGTCCAATAGAATGTTTAATTGAATTTGACCGAAAGGGTGGTTCGAAATTTAAATTTGACTATCTGTTTGCCGATAAACGTTGATACGCTCTGGAGCGGAAAATGGTTAGCGTTTGTTACAGTTGTCCAAAACACTCCTAATATGTTTCGGGGAAATGGAGAAACTAGTTCGATTCTCCCCTCGGTCTTTGTATCGATCGATGTTAGTAGAATTTATTTATAAATACATCAACAAATAGTATGTATTGCAATCAACGAATATTGCCGTAATTTGGTCACATAGCGTGAAAGGGATATAAAAGTCTTGAAAAGTTGATCTTGGTTTTGACCACAGCCATGGCAAACGAATTTCAGGCCCCGTCAATCAGACGCACCGATCATGTGAATAACTAATCTTCTTCCAAGTTCTTCTCAGTTCTTAGGGGCGCGATAGACAGAATCAGATTAAGACAATTTATTCTCTACAAACATACAACATCTGATGGGAAACACGGTCATGAAGGAACGGTGGGAGAGCGATTTGTCCTTAAACATAATTACCTATACAGTTGGTAAATTAAAGAACGACCACGAATCCTCATCATCATTTCAACCTTGATACGTCCACAATTGAACATAGGTCTCCCCCAAAGACTTCCACTACGAATGGTCGCACGCCTCCTGCCCTGCCTCCATCGACTTCCGTCGCGGTGACCCTAACCAGGTCGTCAGACAATCTTCCGAGCCTACTTACAAGTAAAAAATATGACGACAGGGTGCACTTGCAGAATGACAATATTTCAAATTTTCTACTCCTTCATTTTATGAGCTGGATAGAAAATAGGTGGAATTTTAAGCTACCCGTATTTTTTCTTTTTCGTTTTAACTCAATTTTTCAATTAAAAATAGCAGTTTGAAAAGTAGCTCATTCTAAAAGGGCGTATGTAGAAAATGACGTCACTTTCCCAACTAGAATCCAGAGCGACAATTACGATTTAAAAAAACTAGGATCCAGAGCGACAATTAAGATTAAAAAAATAACTGTCAGGCGTTACAGCGTTGTCAACATAGGAAGTTCGGGAAAACAACGATGCTTTTGCTCCTCTTATTTGGGCTGGATTATATTTATCACTTGCCGATGTGTACTCCATCATCATAATTTCAACACGCGGCAGATTCGTGCTATCAGCCTGAGAAAAACCTTCTGATGTCTTCATTATATGAAAAAAAATCGGTGTCCGGTAAAAGAATGCCAAGTTAATAATGTTTGAATGCGTTATCGGAGTCCAGTGGGAAAGTGCCAAGTCTTTTAAGGTCTTCGAAAACGTGCAAATGAACCAACGGTAAGAAAATTAAACTTCTAAAGCCGCTAAGCAGTTGTAACAATTTTCAAAACAAATAAACGTCAGACGGCAAGTATGTCAGAAAATGACAACCGGATACCATACACTTTTTAATCGTTTCAGCACTAAGGTCTCTCTCGATAATGCAGGGAAAATGACGTCACACTTCCGGTTCACACTAATTGACGATTTTTTCCAAAATGAATGGGGAAAAAAATCCAAAAATATTTTTTTTGAGCATAAAATACAGTTTTACCCAAATGGTTTTCGAATTAAGATCTTTTGAAAATATGAAATGTTGTCAATTACATACTTGGAAGTACGTATTTAAAGGTAAGACATCTTCAATGGGTTTAATTTAAGCACCGCCCATTTTATAGCCTGCGTGGCCGATGGACAAAGGGCTGTAAGCCAAATAGACTCTGCAAGGAATGTGTGCCAAGCAGCGCAAGCGCAGCTTGTCTGCGATCGCCGACAAAGCAACTTTGTATTAGAGTTAAGACAGGCTGAAATGTCATTTTTGTCAGGTTGCTGCATTATCATCGAATTAGCAGTATGTCTTTGTAACATTTATGGTTTTGATGATAAAAATGCAATTAATGGGTATGTTCATAGCAGAATATGTTGTCTCTTAAAGCCTAAGGTCAATAACTAATTTCTGCCCATATTTCCACATAATAGTAGTCCATTAGACTTATGTAGATCATAGTCCTTGCATCTAGCGGAGGCTGTCTCTGTGTGCGTCCATCCACTGGGTGTACACTTTGCCTTTCTTTAAATTGTCGAAACGCGTCTACGCGTTGACTTTGGCCCCGCGCACGCCTCCCAAAGGTCCGGGACACGAAAAAAATGTCCCGTGAACGAATAAAACATACAAAATAACTAAGTAATTTTTCAATTTTCATTACATATCATAAATTATACTGTCACATAAGTGTAACATTATTCCGATAGTTTACATTTGTACTAGTCTCAACCTTATAGTTGCTCAGTTCTCAAAACAGTAATTTCTGTTCAAGCCAAGAAGGTAGTATTTCGAAATGTATGCCTAAAATAGGTCGATGCATGCATTAAGAGTTAACACAGCATGTGTTTATGGCATGGTTTTACACTTCCATACTGTTATTTGGATAAATGCCGCATTATCTGGAAGATACTATGAGATTCCAAATTTACATGGTCAGTCATAGATTTTTACGACTACCTTTTGGTATTTTATTTGCCCCATTATCTTTCCCTTCATGTAATGTGATTGTTAAGCACCTGTACTCAATTTTTTTGTTCAGTTAAAAGATACGCAAGTGTCGAACTAGTAAAATATACCTACCTCTCAATTGTACACGGCATTTGGCTTTACCCTTACTCGAGACTATGTAATAACATAAATCTTAAAACTTTTGTTAGTAATACAATATTATGGATGAAATAAATGTATTGAATTGAAATAAAAAAAAAACATGAAATGTTATGGTATTTTATTCATTTAGACTTAATTGCACAATACAGGAAAGCACAAACGGCGAACTTAATGCTATAAGGCTGGGCCGAACAGAAATATTAAAATGGTACATGAACATAACATACCTAGTCTAAAACCGCAAATTTTATTTGAGATATTATAGGTATTTAATTGCTAAGCCATGAAAAGCATACCTATGAAAAACTAAAGCCACTGATAGACATACTAACAAATAGACGACATACATATGAAAGAACAGACACACTTGCCCTACTGACAAATAACACATACACAAAATGGAAATCAGACGGACAGGTCTCAAAAAACCAGCAGAAAAACAGAAGAACAGACACAACACACATAACAGTATAAAGAATGAACATGGATGTGGGAAAATATGACAGGAAGGTCGACCACATGGCTACTTTGTGTTCACACGAGTTTTAAAAGTACTAAAGTAAACAGACTTCGTCGATTAAAAGTCCTGAGCGTGTGAGAAATTGTTATTGCCCGTTTTAGTAATAATTAGCATGTTATTTAAACGTAGGAGGTGGGAGCTTGTAATATCGTGTAGAAGGAACCATTTGTTATTATGAAGTTGAGTCGGTTAGCGAGTGGTACAAGATAGTGAAGCAAGCTGTTTAGCGAATAAACAAAAATGGAGAGAATAGAGAAGATGCAGTTTTAATATTTATCGATATTTTGTGATTGAAATGCTAAAAAAACATAAAAGAAGGGCCTCTGCGACGTTTTTATTTTAATTAATATTGATTTTGAATAATAATTACGGATTAAAGTAATGTGAAACGGAACGTGTTTTAATCCACCAATCAGCCTCTAGTGACGTCACTTATGTCCTGTCATGATATTTGAGGTTATATTTGTAAAGGTAAACATTCTTTCATTGCAAAAATTAATTGCATTTTCGAATAAAAATGGAAGTTGGGTTCACAAAAGCAGACTCCAGGAATTTACCAGAAGTAAATGTTGATATGGTTATAAATTTTTTTATTGAAAGTGCAGAGTTTTCAAGTGTAGAAATGAAAGGGACTAAACTATTACGGTATGTATAAATCACAGTGAGACTTCATATTTTATTCAACAGCTTCTACACAATAGCAGTTATTTCAGGTCAACAAGGGAATCTTATGGCGACAACGCAATTGGTTATGTCCAAATCAAAAGGGATGGAGAATTGTGTACAGTAAAAAGTCGAGTTACTCCGGAGCATAAAGTACGTGAACAAGGTTATCGTGTGACAACCATTATAAATGAAATGCATGGCTTGATTCAGTCCTGCCGATGCGAAGATTGTGCAGCTTCTGAAGGTGAAGAATTAAGGTTATTTTAAAATATAATATACTATAGCACAGATTATTACAACTAAAATCTATCTTCAGGTGGGTGTAAACATGCTGCTGCCCTATTGCTATGGTTGCACAGAAGATCTGAGGAGCCTTCGACTACGTCCATCACATGTTATTGGAAGAAATCGAAATTATCTACATGTGCTTCTGGAAAATCTTTTATAAAAGCCAAGGAAATAGGTCATATTCCGGTTACTAATAGTTTCTCTCAAGTAATCAGTTCTATTTACTTTTTTTATTTAGAGAAATAATCAAATGTATGTTATATGTATACTAAAATAATAACTGTACATTTTTAGGTGGATATTTTAAATGAATTTCTAGACGCTGTCAAAAAAAAAGATTGTGAAGCGAGTATTATTCGCTATTTTCCAGAAGACCAAAAGGCTATAAGCATTCATAAACTATGTTCAGGCTTGGTTGGAAAGTTGGACTCTCCACAATCATTTCTTGAAATATTATCAAAGGAAATGACGACTGACAATATTAACATGATTTTTTCCACCACCAAACGTCAAAGTGATTCCCCATTGTGGTTTGAGTTAAGGTACCTAGTACGGCTTCTAATTTTATTTTATTTATATACTCACACATTTAAAATGACATCGAAGGTTCAGCAATATTTAGTCATTAAAGACGGTTGGTCGTTATAATCAGTGTTATTTAAATGTATAGGGTTGCTTTGGGACATTATTTTTGGTTGTTACACCCGATATGTGGTTATAAATGATGTCTTTATAAACGGGTTTCACTGTGTTTACAAAAATAAACTCATTTTCATACATAGGTACATAACATACACTTAATTGGTATATTTATACGTAAAAATATATATTTTCTATTTTTGCAGGTATGGAAGGATCACTGGCTCAACTCTTTATGAAGCTGCTCACTGTAAAACTAAAAATGGTTCTCTTCTGAACAAAATTATGGGGGAACAATCAAAATTTACTTCCTTTGCGATGGATAGAGGGAAAAAACTAGAAAAAGAAGTTCTTAAAATTGTGGCCAAAAAAGAAAAGGTAATTTCATTAATTTTTCTAGTGTTTAAATATTTTGAATAAATGAATTTGTGATATCTCATTCAATGCTTGTCTAGTAATCAATACCATTTTGTTTTCTGCATTCCAGATTAAAATTGAAGAAGCCGGCCTTCTTCTTAATGCTGAGTATCCTATTTTTGGTGTAACACCTGATGGGCTTACTGAAAATTACACAGTAGAGGTGAAATGTCCTTCAACAGATGCTACTATTCTTTCCTATGTGAAAGACAATAAAATTAGACCAAAATTCTGGACACAAGTACAACTTCAAATGTTTTTCAGCAAAAGAAAAATGGCAATTTTCTGTGTGGCACAGCCAAATTTTGAACAATCAAAACAAGTAGATTTGTATTATGTGCCATTTGATAACAGCATTGTGTCTGTTTTGGATGCTGCAATGAAGTTCTGGATAGATGTTGTATTTCCAAAATTAAAAGATATATATAATATTTAACCATAATTTTTATTTTCCCAACACATTTTTGTAAACATATAAAATAAAAATAAATAAATAAATATCAGGGGACATCTTACACAAATTGACCTAGTCCAAAATTAAGCTCTAGATAGGCTTGTGTTATGGGTACTAGACAATGATATACATAGATAAATGAATACTTAAATACATAGAAAACGTCCAAGACTCAGGGACCAATATTCGTGCTCATCACACAAATATTTGCCCTTACCGGGATTTGAACCCAGGACGGCTAGCTTCATAGGCAGGGTCACTACCAACTAGGCTATCTGTGTCAACATGTGAAATAAAACCATATGTTTTTTAAATCTGTTTTTATCCAATTTTAATTAAAGGCGATTGTAAATTGACAAGAGCACAACAAATGATCATAGCATAGTCTACATTGGGTATTAAAAAATGATCAACACAGGCATGTGGCTTTAAAAAAGCAAATTCACGCAGTTTTCCGATCACTCTTTCAATGTGAATTCGTAGGCTAGCAATTTTCTTCGACCTTAACACATCTTCCTTTGAACTTTTCTTGGTGCTGCTAACACTGGGTGGTCTAATTAACTGAATTTGTTTTTTTGTCAACACTGCTTCAATGTGCTTGAACCCTCTGTCCGCCATGATACAAACTCCCGGTGGTATAATGTCCATAAATCCGGATTCTTGAAAGATTTGTAAATCTGAAGTTCGGCCACCAAAACCGTCTGAGACAAAGTTTATAACTCCATCAGGAGTTGAAGATATCATATATTTTAGAGTGTTACATTTCTTGTAAGAGGAATAGGTCAGAGATTGGTGTACTGCATTACTAGGAACTTCTATCTCTATTTCAAGGCAATCAATTATGCAATATGTTTTAGAGTAAGAATTTCTGAAGCTGATTGGCAAGTTGGCAAGAACTAACTCTCGAGATGGTTTTATAATGAACTTTTTTAATATTTCTGCCATTTTCCAACAAGTTCTTGAAAATATTCTGCTTGCTGTTGTTTCATGTAAATCAAAATCTTCAGCTAAAATAGAAAATGATTCATTCAGCCGCAGCTTTTTTAAAACTAAGCAAATGTGAATGAGTTTGCATTTTATATGTTTCTGTAGAAGTTCTACAAGAATACTGCTACAAAGTGGAATTCCTATGTACAACTTAGGCTGTGCTAATATCCTGCTCATTGTTATGTCACATGACTGTCTTTGTTTTAGCTTTTTACATTCACTTAAAATAGAGTCTGAAGTACTCCCAGTCTCTTCACGTTCAAACAAACTCCTTACACTGTCACTGTCACTAGAGTAAATAAATTTATATATATTTAGTTTTATTGGTGATGTTGAACGATTCATTATATCGACTCGCTTAGGTGATAAAGCTACAGTCTTTTGGGGTATTCTCATTTCCACTTGAACTTGCTTTGATCGTTTAGGAGGATATAAAGCCACCTGTACACTCTTATCATTGCATACATTCATATTTTGAGAGTCATCGGTTCCTTTGATTTCTAAATTTTCTAGAGCTTGATCTGAAATTTGTGTATTTTCAATACTCTCAAGAATTTCGCGTCTTTTCCTTTTGATTATTACTGATCTAGGCTTCACTGGCATCATTCTATTTTGACATTCAAAAATATGAGGTACCACATCTTTTTTCAGAAAAAGTTTTCCACCAAAAATTTTGAACTTAATCCAATTTTCGACGTCATTCTCCAGCTGTAAAATACAAATGAATATTATATGTGTCACAGTTCACAACACGTTTAGTAAATTGGTAGGAAATTTCTTTTAATCTAAGAATACCAAGCAAATGTGTAGAATATTTGCTGACTTACATCAAAGTGATCTTCACAGCATCGAATGACAGTCTTTGAAGAAATTTTGTCATCCCTCTTCGCAGCTTGGAACCACTTTTTTCTCAATTTAGGATCAGAAGGTCCAGTTAAAAATATTTTATTTGGAAACTTCGTTGAAGTCGATGGACACATTGGCACAAAACACGAATCAACACGGCTTTTTATCGGAACATTTGTATGATAACTTGATGTTGATGGAGAGTCCATCTTTTATAGTTTATAGTATTTATTCAAAATATCTCAAAATCGAAACTTATGCAAGAAAGCCTGCGATGAACAAATATGGCCAGCGAGTGACAGACAGGAGTGACGTCATCAGAACTGTAGATCCGTTTTCGCGCGAAAATTTAAACTGTCAGTTTGAAACCGCAATTTTTGACAATAAATCATAGTATTTTAATTTTTTAATATACTCGTGGCCTATTTTACATGAAATTCATTCAAATGAAATCAAAAATAAAAATATTGCATGTTGTCCATTATTGAAGATAATAAATGAAGTATATCGTTGGAATCCTAGAAGTCTTACTCCAGGGGTTTAAGATAATTATACAAATGCCAGCGCAGCGCTGATACATGACTCAATTTCTCTAACGACCCATATACCGCCAAAAACCTGCGCCAATATTAACAGTTTGTATCGGGGACAAAATATTTCGGTAAGCTTGGCACTTTGATCTATCCACATCAGCATAACCTCTGATTAGGAAAATAGGAACTGTTATGACTATTTTACTTCCCTTTCCATGGGTCAAATTATACGGGATTGATAGGGACGAGACTGAGGAGGAAGTTGTGGATTAGTTTCTCATCAGAGAAGTAGTTAAAAGTTTGATATCGACAGAGAAAATTCCAAATGTTCATTAGGGACATTTTGTCGTAAGTAAACTAAATATATAATTGAAATCAATATTTCTTTTTCGATCAATCTGTTTTATTGAAATTTTGATATGTCATCAAATAAGAAATGTATTTCTGATAGCTTATGCGACCTTTTCTCTTGCTTGCACCAACAACTTGCATGTAAAATTGCCATAGTCTTAGAACGGAAAAACGCTTCCGCATCTCCTACCACTCCGCTCTAAGCCTCTACCTTCAACCAAAACCTCCAAGATAGGTGCATAGACGCCCTGCTGCGAATACAATCAATTTATAGCACTAGACGAGACAAATTGCTCGGGCGCGGTATGTGTCACAATCCCACACACCGGCGATAGCCATCTCTTCATTAGCGGTAGATATCGATACTATAGGCCCTACAATATCGATATCAACCGCTGCAGTGTAGGCTGCGTAGGTAGGGCATTGAACATTGCACATGCACGTCAAAATCTGAATATAGTGTTGTGAACGTCGAAACAAAAGATGACGGTTTTTCGACGTGAGAACGTCTTGCAAATAGTTAAGTCGCCTATATTACAAGCGATGCAAGTTTTGTTTCGTACACTCCATGACTAGAAAAGATTGCGTAACGACGCCCTTGTCTCATCGTTTTTCTTGATATGTTATTGTGTTTTACGTAGGTATACTCGTAAACGGTGTAATGGTTAAACTAAGAGTCAATTGTAGCAGATTATCCCCCCTCAATAAACCTCTTGGGTAATTCCACGGCAGAGCGTAACGTCAGTTATTATTCTTCACGTATTTTTTATTGATGGTGCAAATTTAAATGTCAATATACACCGTGGGCCCGTATAACCCGACCAACTTTAACCATAGATTCTAACAACTATTAGAAGTAAAAAAAGTTATGTGACGTATAGTCGATTAACGCTTACTTTCCGAGATATTCATAATTTTTAAAATAAAAACTCCCAAGTGTGTAACAAGCCCTAATAAATGTGACTAAGATACTTTTACTGATTTTTTAAAATCCTTTAGCTAAACAGTAATTAACCTTCGCAGTATTAGATGGTAAGCGATTACAAAGCCAAAATATTGACCTTTCGTTTCCATTTTAGCTTTTTTTTCCTTTTTAATAACTTTTCCTCCAGTAAGGACATGTTTACAACGAGGGACTGAATTTATTGATTTGTTTTGTTCCATAAGACTATTAATGTAAAATGACAAAATTCGACCTATGTTGATATAACGTTATTTACTTGTAATACCTACCATCAGGAATACGTGGTTAAAGTTGGTCGGGTTGTACTGGCCCACGGTGTATATAGGGATTAAAAGTAATACTTGTATAGAGTAAAATTAACATTTAAAATGAATACACACGCGAAGAAATGGTACTGCGTTACATTTTCACGGAATTTTTAGTTCTTGATTTATAGCCAACGTTTTAAGTGCCGCCATTGTAATTACATATATTAATGTTACTGGTTACATTATTATCTTGTGTCATTTGTTCTTCGTAGGTGTTTCTGTTCCTATGAACATCTGGCCTTGAAACAGTTAAAGGTTCCTATCTTCTCACGAGGCAGAGCCCTTATCGTGACTCAGACCCATATTGACATTTCCACGTTATCTTTATCAGGTTTCTTATGAGTTATCACTAGGATTTATGATTTAATCATGTTCTTCGCTAATTTTTTTATGTACCCACTTACATTAAAATTGCAAGATATTTTCATTATTAGTGATGTTTGTATTTTATTTTATTTTTTAATTCGTGTAAGATTTTTTTCAAAGGTGTATCTTTATAATGGCTTACGATAATATTATAGATCAGCGGTCGGCAACCTTTTAGCAGCCAAGGGCAATAGTAGCTAACGAAATTGACGCGGGCCGCACCATGTCAATAATTGGTGATTTTATACAATTCTGAATATATCGACCTTTAGAAACAAAATAGCCAGGGAGGCTCGCGGGCCGCAAGTGAGCGGTTCAAGGGCCGCATGCGGCCCGCGGGCCACTGGTTGCCGACCGCTGTTATAGATGATGAAAATCACTTATGACACAAAACTTGTTCCGCATCTCCTAATAAATACAGAAAAATACATTTTACAAAAAGAATACAGAATCAGTTATTCATCCTTTTCTACACAACAAATAATTTTTATTTTTTTTGACATCTTTAACAAAGCTCTACCTCGATCTTACACACTTTTTTATCGATTTCGTTCTTATGCCGTTTATTATTCCCCGTATCGGTTTTACCACGGTCTCGCCAATAACCCAAATTAAACTTCAAAACAACCATAAACAATGTAATTCCCTTAACCGTCAAAGTGGAAGACGCTGTCACGCCGGCATTGTGGGCGCGCGTCAAGTTGACGTGACGTCGGCCGGTCAGACGTCAATTATACGTCATTGATGCCCAGCGGTGCGGCTCGTGAGGTATGCAGCGTATGTGCACTGGCACAGAATAAGTAATAGTATTACCACAGTATTAATAGCAGTAAATTTTCTCCCTACAAAAGGTACATCGCGCGCATGAATGTGTGCGCGCCGTATACGAACGCACTACAAGCAAAGTATTAAGAATGCGTAAGAACGCTCCAGTATGGATCGCACGCACACAGACGTGCTATTGCGCGTTTCTGTGAATATGAGTCGCACGCTTTGTCCGTCTTTGTTCGTCTTTGTACTTTGGTACTACTACATGGGTGAATCAACTTTTCTTTGTCAACAAAATTTTAACTTCTTCGACTAAATTGAAAGGAAATCTTCATTCAGATATCTTTTTAATAAAATTTATGCTCATTTAAAAGACAGATAATAAAGCTACGTAATGCAAATATTTTTATTATAACTTGTTTATAAGCAGTGACCCAGCGGACATAGCTGTCCACCACTTTTGTATGAAAATAAGGGTTCATCCGCTGGGTCACACTATTTATTTGTTAAAAACGAGTTTCATTTTTATTTTGACCTAATCTATCTCTAGATGTAAGATCTTGTTCCATTTTAATCATGTTAAAACACGCAAAAAGTGAACAAATAAGGAGTAAGAGCAATCTTAGCATAAAGCAAAAAAAAGTTGATTCACCCATATACAGAAGCGCTGTAACAAAACTGACGTTCGAGTCCGTCCGACCATCGACGGAACGCGCCGGATCCGATCCTATCTCTATCGCATAACGCGTGCTCTTTCTGGAGTTTCTGGTCGCTGGCTAAGCCCCTCCGCGGGGCCAAAATTTGGTACTAGTGGAACCTCGATACGTCAAACCTCGATAAGGCGGAATCCTCTATAACACGAAATAAAATCCCGTTCCCTTTCTTTCAAGCTCCAGGACCTCCATAACTCGAAATATTAGACCTCCATAAGTCGAAGTTACCAATGACTCCCCACAAGACGTTTTCGTACATTTTTAACCTCTATAACACGAAGTAGATGACGCTCGTTGACCTTTATATGTCGAAGAAACTGTTCTTTTGTTTAATCACCTATGTAACTCGAAGAAATCCATTCCGTTGTTATTGTTACTGCATTATTAAACACAACACAAACAAACATCCAAACATCTTCACAAACTTTATAATATTACTGGGATGAGTGTATTTTATACCATAAATTGCTGAAACATCATGTTTATATATCTTTTATACGACAACCTTAAAATAAACTCAATTAATTGCAATAAACCTATGCCGTGGAATCATTGCAATCATCGTTTAACAACTTTAACAATTAAGCCAATTGAAAACATGTTAAACTGCGACTTGACATAAAAGTAAAAAAACACTTATTTACTTTACAGCCATTTTATTGGTGTGCTATTAAAGTATAATTCTTTACTTCAGAGTTAAAGTGACTTAAGGCGAAATGTATATTTACCCTATTTTAGAACTTAACCTTTAGATATAAACAGTGAAACGGCGTGTAATAAAAACATAGAATTGTGTTATTTTAGTACTCAGATATACAATGGCTACCTTTTATTAAGCATTCAACTCGTATTATGTTTTATTACCTACTCGACCATTTTGCCGATTATGAGTTTTCACTTGGAGCTTTTATTTCAATAAATAAGATTTAAAGTAAGTATATAGTTTGGATGGAACATATTACTTTAATTATGATGCCAACTAGGGAATGCAATCTCGATCTCGTGAGATCTCGAAATCGCGAGATCTCGAGCAAATTTTCGAGATTCAATCTGGACAGCAGGAAATCTCGATTCTTGTGATCTCGAACGAGATTGAGTGGTCGATCTGTATGAATTAATTTGCTTTGAATAATGTTTTTGAGGCTAGATTCGTGTTATTCGGGCAGTGCTACAGTGCGCGGCCGGTTTTCACCGAGGATATGAGCGCAGTGGCGCGCTCTGTGCGAAAACATCGGGCGGATGTAGCATACCCAAAATTATTCGTATAATTTTTGTTCGCTAACCCAAATTTTTTTTGTAATTCGGTTGAGTCCTTGTCAAAAATAGTTTATACTACTAAATTCTTAGGCATTTTGATCAAAATAACTCATTTTTAATTACTTTGTCAAATCTCGGTCTCGTCGAGATTAATCTCGATCTCGAAAGTCTGACGGTCGAGATCTCGAAACACCCAATCTCGAATCAGATTTTTTGGACGAGATCTCGAATCGCCAGTCTCGGTTTCGAGATTGCATTCCCTATCTTTAAATGCATCTTTAGAAATGTCGGAATATGGATTTTTTGCTCTATAGCACAGATTAAAAGTAATATGATATTACTATACGTACAGAAGTCTCTCTCTTTAACAAAACTGGCGTTCGGGTCCGACCACCGGACAGAACGCACCGGTTCCGACCGTCTCTTACTATCGCATAACGCGTGCTCTTTCTGGTCGCTGGCTAAGGCTCTCTCGCCTCCAGGCCACGCGGCGAAATCGCGTAGTTAGCCACTCCTGACAAAGTCAAAGTTACAAGTGCACCGATATATTTTAACCCCTAAATTATGGGTCAAATTATATTAGAAACAAGCAGACCAGGGCCTTAGCAGCGACCAGAAAGAGCACGCGTTAGCACGCATTATGCGATAGACTACAGCCGAATGACCTCCGATTAGGAACTGCTAATATTAGTTCTCGATTCAACTTATGTTAGAGACGAGATTGATTACAAAATTCGGAATTACTACAGTAAAGACATCATCTGCAAAACTTACAACGAACTTACACTTAAAATCTTAACTCAAACAACCTAAAGTACAGTTTACTCGTATAAATGAACACGGACGGGGCGACATGTTTATTTTACAAATCCAATTTTCCACTGACATCTCGGCTGTCAAACGTATACGCAGGATATGGGTACCTCGTTACATAAAATGGCGTATGTAATTGAGAATTTCTCTGCGAGATATGACCGTTCGTAAACGAGCGTGGTATAATGTATAGAGTAATTCACAAGTTCACCGTTATTTCATCCCAAATACAATTTGACCCATGTATAATAATAATCATGATCATTATCATCAGCCCGTATTAGTCCACTGCTGGACATAGGCCTCTCCCATGTCACGCCATCGAGCACGATCCGCGGCCACTCGCATCCAGCCTCCGCCAGCCACCTTGCGAAGCTCGTCACTCCACCTTGTCTGAGGGCACCCCACACTACGTTTCCCGATCCGCGGTCTCCACTCGAGAACACGCTTGCTCCAGCAACGGTTCTGCGGCAGATGTGGCCAGCCCACTGCCACTCCAGCGTACTAATAATAACAGCTCATAATGAGAGGCAACTTTTTTGTTGACGGTCTGGAAATGCGTTACGCATACGTCCTAGGGATTGCAATCCGGCCGGATTACCGGATCCGGTCCGCCGGATTCCAATCCCTAATACCTCCCTAACCCTTACCAGTGCCATTTTTCCCTTAAAAGGGTCCTTCAGGGAAGTTATGTGGGACTCATCCCCTCAGAAGGAGAAGGTATACCCACTAAAACCACAATGGTGATGGAGCCTTTGCAGCGGGGCCCGCATCCAAGGCCCGTTGCTGCATGTCAGAAGTGGCCGGAGCCAGGACTGGCTCACTCCGTGATTTCGCCACGCGGCTACTAGTACCCAATTTTGCTCCCGCGGAGAGACTTGGCCAGTGACCAAAAAGAGCACGCGTTATGCGATAGAAAGAGACGGTCAAATGCGTTCTGTCCGGTGATCGGACCCAAATGTCAGTTTTATTATTAGAGAGACACTTCTGTCAGTAGTACTATTACTTTGCCGGAACTCCTCAGAAGCTTGCGGCCGGGAAATGGGAGGTCACGTTGACGTAGCCCGTTGAAGCGACGAGTAGTCCGACATGTTTTGTCCCCCAATTACGAATTGCTTACGAGTTCGCGGGTCAAATTATATTAGGTACGAGGTTGGCAGCGGAGTTTTAAACTACCCAACTGTACGCCACTTTTTGGAACTCTCTCCTAACTTTGATTTAAGGTTGACGTCTTAATAAATTGCCTTTTTGAATTCAATCTGCACGTCATAAAATCATGCATTTGTGAGAGAAATGTGTTAATTACGAGTATACTATGTTTATGAGCATCGCCGCTGAATACGAGTATAATTATCTGAAGAATGAATCTATATAACAGATTTTTTTTATGAAAATTTAATACACTCGATATTAAAGAGTTGTGTAACTTCTTAGTCATTTTCAATAGCGTAAAAAGAAAAATTTATTAGCAATAAATCAGGTCTACCAATTGCATACTGTGGCAGGTATGTATTCAGTTTGTGAATGGTACTAAAATATCTAACGGTAATAGGTCTAAAGGTCACATTTGATGACCTTGACCTTTCGGAGACTGTCTCCCGGCAGTTTTGGGTTCCAGAGTACATGCCTAACAACAGTACCTACAACATACTAAAATTTGGTGCTGGTATCCAAAAGTGAACTTTTTTTCCATAACTCGGGGCACTAGGTAACTTGAACACAGAATTTTTCCATCTTTATCGAAAGGGTTTTGTTCTAAGGATATAATTTTAGAATTAGTTTCCTTAAGTTATTTAAATATATTTATATTTTTTATATTATGTTTCAACTGATTTAACTATATATTTTAGTTATAGTTTTCGTTTAATAAAATATTTACTGTCTTTCTATGAGCCTCAAGTATCGATACTTCCTTTTGAATTTGCACGACAAGCATAGCCCTGCATCCACAATAAATCACCGCAAGCAGAATCCCATCACTCATGGTGTCAACTCGACTGCACTGTAAAACGAAAAAAGTGCAGAAGGAAGGGTATGGACTTAAGACCTTATTACGCGATGGTGTCAACATGCTCCCGATTATCAGATTTCCACGACTTCACTTACCACTTAACGGTGGGTCGTTTGATACGCGAATCGTTTTGATTTTATTTTGATATAGGTAGAATATAAAAGGGGTGCAGCCACCTCTCGGTTAAATTTATATATTTTAGCAATATTCATAATTCCATTTATATAATACTTTTCATATTTTTATAATACTGGCAATCAGCTGGTATGAAATCGAGTTCTCGCGATCGAGAATCGAGGCTCATATGGCAAAATGTATTAAGATATCATTACTTAAAACCGGCAAAAAAAAAACTATCTAGTTGAAAAAACGACTAGACTAATCGATCCCCAGCCCCTCTTAAACAAACAAAACAAATGAAAATCGCCAGCACAATTACTTTTGCAAGCCAGACGCTTAGCCAAGCAAAAATGCGTTCCGTCCCATAAACCCCTCCAAAGATCCGCATACCAACTCCAATGCCCACAACAACCAGCGTTCAGATACGTTAAACGAGTAATTACAGTGCTTATCCAATTTGGCAGGGCAGAAAAACTCGACCCCCCCGTGTACAGGAAATTTGTTTTAAATTTCGACAACAATGGGGAGATTGCAAGACAGATAATTGAGTACGGGAACGGTCCGTGACGCCGGCATAAATCCACTGACGGTTAATGATGGCTTCCATACTCCATACTGTTATTATTAATGCGAAAGTAACTGTCTCTCTGTAAGGTCCTAGTGCATGTGCAGTTGTGCAAGTGTGACACTGTCCCAGTAATTGCTCTCTTTGTTAAGTCCGACGCGTTCCGGAACGTTAAAACTTTTCATATGACAACACCTGCTAGCTATCAAATTGACAGTCTCCTATCACCCTTTGTTGGAGCGAGCAGATCGCTTCGCTTAAAAACCCCTTTTGAAACGATTTGTGGACGCGTGGACGCGAGTTTGGTTCCTTTTGTACAATTCGAATATAGAGTAGTAGCGAGCCTTGTAATTTGAGTGCTAGAATCCCCCTTCTTTGTGTGTGCGAATGGACGCAGTGTTGGATACCGGTGCTTTGGAAGTCTTACTGACAGTTGCAAAAATCAGACCAACGTAACGTTCCCTGGGGTCGAACCCGCACCACCTTGAGAGGGTCGGACTAGGTAGGTTGGATGCCGGACGAATTGTTTCACGTGTGCGACGTCTTTGGATGTGGACCCGGCCACCTTGTAGCTGACTTATTCGACTGCAGGACTTGGTTGTGACTACTTGTGACCTGACTGATCCTAGACCCTGACACAACTGATAGATGCGGATAAGCAGCCAGCGAGTCGGTGAATATTGAAACTTAGCTTATAAACCTTTACCGTATGTTGTTGATATTAAGTTGTTAAGACCTCTAGTATCGGGATGCTAATCAGTGTTCGGCAAAAGCCGAATTCTGAACAATTTTGAATGCTAAGCTATTAGGCTATAGAAGTGACATCAAGGTATCAACTATTGGGAACCGTGTTAAACAGTAATAAGACATTTACTTTATGTCTGTCTGTGTGTGTTACATTTTCGCGTTTAAACCGCGGAACCGATTTAAATGAAATTTGATAATATGCAGGTATCTTGAGACCTGGAAATAGACATACAACACTTTTTATCTAAGAAGATTGGGAAGGTTGTGAAAGGGGGTGGAAGTGGCAGTTCCTATGAGAGCACAACACACACGAGCAAAACAAAGGCACGGCCGTACCATCCTTTTCTCGAAGCCATTCAGGGCATTTTCAGCCTCCCGTAATTTTGTGCTGGCTAAAGCTAAAACCCTGAATTTTTAGGGATATATAGGGCATAATAAAACTTAAATATGTTCAGAATTATATTCAATTTAAACGTGTAGTTTATGAACGATTGCACGTCAAAGTTCCTTAGTTTTGTCACTGACTGACTGATGATCATCATAATTCTAAGGTACTTCTAGCAGACCTACAAGCTCCGAATCTTAAACATAATTAGTTTTTAGCCTATTGAGTCATGTAAAACCTAAAAATATTGCAATTTCAATACGAACTGCATAAGTGCCGGTACGGACTTAGTTTAACATCACATCCTTTTTATTGTCGAAAAACTGCGTTGCGAGACTTGCATCTTTTTACATATAATGTTTTTGATAAGATCAATCATTTCTCAAGTAAGAGATATAAAGCTCTAATTGTAAACAGACGAAGTCGCAGACAAGAGCTAGTACTTCATAAACGCCTAGCCCAGCTCATGTAGGAGCAATCAGTACCATCGGATATTCGTAAATTTACAGGAATAAAGTTGGATCAGCCGTATATAGAATAGCTGATACGACTTTATGCCACCAAAAGTGCGTTCGAAATCGCGTGCCTCTTGCTACTTCACTGTCCTTTACGCAAATAAAGAGGGACTGACCTCTTAAACTTGTACTAATAGTAGAGGAGATCGGATAGCAACGAGCTTTCCCCGTCCTTTTTCAATAAGAGGTAAACACAATGCGCTAGGGTTTCTTCAACCTATCCTGGCAAGGGTGGGTGAACAGGAACTTCCCATAAAAAAAACATATTTTCTAGATATTTTCATTATGTTAAGGTAACCACGATAGCATAGGGTTGACTATACAAAAGTTAGCAGATTAAAAGTGACCGCGATTTTTATGTAAAATTTTAAAATCTTATTTACAGTATTCCGATCAAGAAAAAAAAGTTAGTAACCACGTCTTGTACTTTTATTCATGTCTTACTTATGTACTCTGGATTGTTTTTTTAGAAATAATTGTCTTATCTGTCAAAAGAACATTTGAATAATATAAGGCAGCGGTCGGCAACCGCTTTGCAGCCTAGGGCCATATAGTAGCTTAGGAATTGACGCGGGCCGCATTTTGTTAGTAATTTGTGATTTTATACTATTCGGAATAAAGCGACGGCAAAACAGACCGGAATATTGGACCGCAAGTGAGCGGTTCAAGGGCCGAGTGCGGCCCGCGGGCCGCAGGTTGCCGACCGCTGATATAAGGTGATAACTGTGTTCTGTTTACTTTTACCCCTTATTGTGTTATCATACGCAAAATAGGCGCATTATCAGACGTCGAGTTGCCAAAGATAATCCCGCGTAAACCTTATACCTCTTATTATAAACAAACTTAGTATCATTAAAAAAAGTAAAGTAAATACGTTTCTGTCAAATAATGTTTTTTTGGGACAAGCGTTTATTGTCGACTGTACTTTTTCTTATAATCGCAAACTAAACGTCACAACTAATCAAATGAACCCAAACACAGTGAAGTTATCTTATGTAATTTTGATAGTCCTATGACTACCATCCGGCTCCATTATTAAATCAGCTCCTTGTCATAATAATATTGCATTGTCATCTGATTTAGATGTTCATGCAAAATTTCAGCTCAATCGGTTGAAGATATCTGCTTCAACATTGAATTGCAAGATACCCGAAAAAACATAGTTCCATACATACATTGCAAGTTAAATAAAAGATTGTAAAAAAAGTAAAGTTAGTAAATATGTATGTGTGTGTAAGCATTTTTACAAAGAACGATAAAATAACTTAAGGAACATAACAACAATTTGTTGACCCGTATGATAAGATTAATTTCTTATACTTAAAAAGATAAGGTACTTAGTAACTATATACACTTAGTGTTACCTTCGTTCCTACACTGGGCGCAGCCTGTCTCGTAGGTAACAATTTAGGTACTCGTAAGTTAATAAGCTTGCAGAAAAGAAAAGCGAATAGTTAACCCAAACGTGAAGACTAAAAAGTACAAGTCTGTCGTGCTAGTGATATATGCAGTAATTACAGTCTAGAGGTATAGGAAATGTGAACCGTATTCGATTGGAGTAAGGATGACATTTCATATACTTCTAGACCAGGGTTTCATAAACTGTGGTCCATGGACCCCTTAGGGGTCCGTGATACGAGTGTCGCGGGTCCGTGGCAATGCATACAACACAAACTTTCATGTGCCCTTGATTTTCTTTTTCCGTGATTGTATTCGGAAGGGGTCCGTAACATTTTCAAAATAATGTAGGGGGTCCGTGACCAAAAAAAGTTTAAGAATCTCTGTTCTAGACTGTAATTACTGCATATATCGCTAGCACGGCAGAAGTGAAGTCAGTATCTTAGACTACAAGGTATCTGTTTAAACTGTCGTCAAAGACGGATTAGGTTCCAATAGTAAAAACCATCGTAAATGTGTTAAGACACGAGATATAAAAGTTTTATCATGTCGATAAATCAAAAAGATTATAAATCGGTTTTATAAGCTATAGGTGATCTCGGGATCTGTCGTAAATCATATACGGAATGGGTTTTTTTTGCTGCAACGATTTCTCTGCAAGTGCGAATAGCGCGATCCCTGGAGGGACATTAAAATTTCTGGATGTGATTGAATGTGCTAGTTTTACAAGGCTTCATTTAGATATTCCTCGA
Organism: Eudemis profundana; assembly: GCA_947034925.1. NCBI lineage: Eukaryota > Metazoa > Arthropoda > Insecta > Lepidoptera > Tortricidae > Eudemis > Eudemis profundana. Next base: position 3,129,807 of record OX344804.1, on the reverse strand, counting down.
GGATTTAGCCGCGGTTTCACCGGCATTATTCCTGTTATTATACCAAGGGAACTCTTTACCAGGATTGAAAGTATCCTAATATGTTTCAATTCAAGACTGGGTCTTGATCAAATCAAATCAAATCGTTTATTTCTCAGAATATGGTACATTTGGTTGGAATAAAGTGACATATATATCACTACATATTTGAGTCGTTTGGGGTAGAGACGTTGGGACCGTGAGGATCCATTGCGTTTGCACTATACAAACAAATTGCCCATGGACTTTATCGGGTATCCGGTGATCAGAGGGCCGCTTCTTAGCTCAGAAAATTGGCATTGCCATTCAGCGTGGCAATGCGGCCAGCCTTCTGGGCACCCTACCGCTCGGGAGAGACATGGGCCAGTTATTTTATCTATAGGGTTTACTTTAATTTTAGATGTTATAAATAAGTAAATTTTTCCCTATACTAATAGGTGCACAACATTATTGCAAAGTTTTATCCTAAGATGAAAACACACACTAAGATAAATTCAAATTCCCTTTCTTCGATCAAAGTCAGAGCTGATTATACTGTGATAGTCAACAGAATAATCACTTGGCGAGTTTCAATAGAGCCTCGGTATCAAATTATAAACGACGCGGTAAGGCTTTGTAATGAGACGCCATATATCGTATCCTTAGTGGCGTAGGGTAGGGTTGGATCTTACTATGAAGCTGATCGTGAGATGAATTCTTGTCTTACCAGGCTTAAGGCCAGGCTCTCTGAGCGCATCAGGCATTTAGAGCTCTCTCTCATCCACAGGTGGCAAGTATGTATGTATGTATGTATGTAAACACTTTATTGCACAAAATAAGACAAATTACAGGGTTACAAAATTAAGGCAAGTCGCGCGGACTCGCAAAAAATGAACTCTGCTATAGCTTGGCAACTTCGTTGGTGACACTCACATGTGTGCTTTTTGTTATGTGCAGCCGTAACTACTTACACAAGTTACCGCGAACACGAACGGCGACCGACGGAGGCAGCCTCTGCAGGCAGCTGTTCGTGTGACATGTGAGTGTCACCAACGAAGTTGCCAAGCTATAATTCCAACCTGTGCCATAGTATAAAGACAATCAGTCTTCGGCCGTTTAGGAACGCGCGATACCTATTCAAGTTCAAGACGTAAACGGTGCGATCTGTACTGGCGCATTCTTATACATTTAATGGCACACCTGGCCATAAAGTGGCTTTTTCCGTACGCGCGGCTTGGCCGCTTTCTGGCCAAGTGTAGACATAAAATGATGTACACAACACGGGAGGTAATAAAGAAATCAGCTTTTTGATATTTCATGATTTACTGTTAATTCATCCATAGGTCGATTTCCAGCATCCTCCTCTTAATACTACTCGAAATTACCTCTCACACAAACCTATCGGATGATCAGTTGCAACCATCGTCAACATCAAGTGGGAGTAAGTAACATCGAATCATATGTGGCATCGACAAATGGCTAAATTATTTAAATCACGCGCTTGTATGGAGAAGCTATTAAAAGTAATCATTATATATCAATATGACGATGTTATATGATTTATAAATTAATATTCTCTATGGTTAAACAAACATTCAAAAAATCAATTGAGAAATAATAAGTCTAGTGGGATATATATACGACTGGTTATGGATAAATTGCCTAATGCAGTCAGTTTTTGCATGTAGTGGTGACAGAGCCTGTATATCAGGGATAGATAACAATAGTACATTGTGTATCTAGGGCGGTAAGTAAGGAATTACAAACGAGTGTTTGTTATAAGCCTGAGGTGAAACCGAGGGCTTTAATAACACGAGTTTGTAATTCCTTTACCGCCCGTGGCACACACAATGTTTTTCATCACACTTGTGAGGAAATCTCAATAAAATAACCTTACTTTTCGACCCAGTATGACAAGAAAATATTAAAACAGACAGTGACATTTGTCACATATGTCCATAGACAATGCGAACGTCAAGTCACGTTCGGAAACCATAGCGGTAACGGCCATTTTAGTTGATTTTATATTTGCAAAATAAAGAAATACATTATTTAAACATTTAATTAATGTTACCGAAATATGTGTTTATATGTATCTGCAATTACAGTTATCTTTAAATAAATATTTCAGTGATAAAAGGTAAATAAGTGAGTTGGCGTTTCCTTTGAACATGACAAATAAGAGTAAAACAGAACTAGCGTTTCAAATTTAAAAAGAAAACCATTACGCCCTAGGGCGTAATAGTCCATTTACGGCCCGCAGAACCTACGTGTAATGACACCATTTTCGAGCAAGTGTGATAAAAACATATTATCTCGCTGGGACAGATCCTTGTCTTGCGTTTTGGGCTGGCTGAGAGCTCGTTTAATAACCTCAATAATTAGAGCGACCAGAATGTGCATCCGAGGCACCCGCCACAAATGGAAGCCAGCAGCGAAGTTGTTTTCGATGATGGCGCTGCCCTTCCACACCACGACTGACACACATAGTCACACACTACGTCACTATCATAGTTATTTTGTAGTATCCGATATTTAGCTATTTAATTTGTACTGTATTACCTCGTATTGTATTTTATACAACCTATCTCCTGAATAAATTTCTCCACTAATTGGACAAAACATATTATTGTTTTCATTCTGACCGTACACCACTAAATTCAAAGACCGCGTGCGCTTGGCAAATTATCTATACTAGATACATCTTCTTAACTCAGACTATGCTTAATCATGTCGTTTGTTGTCACCTTCCGACCGAAGGCATATCTAGATAGTTTAGATTACTCTTTACTATAATATCTCCGAGAGACCTCTTTGCAGCTAGCTTTTTCGTTATCGTTTATGCTACGAGTTTCTGTGTGTTTAGAGAGGTATCACCTAAACCTAAAACCCAAGCATTCGGTAGGAAACAAGTCGTCACTGACGGATAATTTAAAGATATTTCATTTATTTACTCTTTTGAGAGCATTATTTACATAATGTAAGAAACGACCATGTAGCTCAACAGCTAACAATATTACTTAAACCTTACACCTATAACAAAATAACACAAAGACTCAGCATACTATGACCACCATAGCCTTATACGACTTTATTCCTCCAAAATTTTGTAAGAATGTAATCCACACGTCTTGTCTACGTCTAGAGACATCTAAAAGCAGAACTCCCTTAATGGAAACCCTAATTAATGACTAAACTTGAACTGAAATCGTTGGCTGGAGACTGTAAGTCTTCATCAAAGAATATGGAGTTAATGAAGTGACACTGTTCCCACGATCCCTTGCGATACCTCGTGGTTTCAAGTTGGTAAACTTAGTATACTTACTTGAAATGTACCTGTTGAGTCATAATTTCTTTAAGTAAAAATGTTAAGGGACTGACGGAGACTCACTGCTAAGATAAAAGGCTAGATAAGGATGGCGAACCCAATGGTTCGCGTACCACTGCACGCAATCAAATAATTTGGGCACTCGATTTTTTTTTTTTTTTATTAGGGGACAATCTTACACAAATCGAACTAGCCCCATAGTAAGCTCAATAAGGCTTGTGTTATGGATACTAGACGACGATATATTTAATAGATACAAATACTTAAATACATAGAAAACATCCATGACTCAGGAACATATATTCACAAACCAACAAACAAAGAAAGAATCACATTTATTACGGTAAGAAATAACAGCGCCAGTAGAAAAAAAAATAATAAGCAACATGGAGGAGAAGAAATAAATAAAACTAATACCCGGGAAATTAATCTCAATTTCCTATGGATCCCGGAATGCAATCATGATGGGATTTAGTGATTATTTGATTATAAGAATGGCAGTTTCTTGTTCTTTAAGATACAGTCAGTTTCGTGTTGACGCAATGACTTTTGATTTGGTACCAAGCCCCATATACACATCGGCGATGTCCTTTCCAGAATTATAAAAATAATGGTGCTGCCAGGTCAACAGCAAAAGGACACCACTCAGCAGCATATGCTGCGGCATCGTGACGATGATAGGTATATGTAATCGTCGATAAAAACCAGTCACAAAAAAATTGCACGTAGCTCAAAAAATATTCGTCATCATTGGGTTACAAATGTTACAATTTACTTTTATATACGTAGGTGAGAAGATTTGAAAAATTCGTTCTCTAAGTGTTTTTCATGTGTTTTTATTCGTGCATAAGAACATCTAATTCAGCTTTAACCTATATTATTGACGTGACTTACATTTCGTTGCATAATACGAACAAATTAACCGTAACCTTATATCTCATAGGTGACATTAATAACGTCATACAAAGCGTATTAAAATAACAATCGAAGCAGGAAGCTACCACCCACATCAAAAGTGCAGTATATGTGCAAACTCTAACACGGTCTTACAACCTTTCTCAATTAAATAATATGATAGTTGATCACAGTAGAAAGGTACTAAGAACATTTTAGTGTTTATAAGACTTAGAAAAATGGTCATACAACCTTTCTCAATTTAATACTAATGTTAGCTAATCAAAGTAAAAAGATACTAAGAAAATTTTAGTGTTCATAAGACTTAGAAAAATTGTAACGTTTTCAATCGAGAATATTGATAATACGAACCAACTGCTTGAATTCAAACGGTGGAGCAGCTAATATCTGGTTTTATTTTGCGTGAAGTGGAAAACCAGACCAAAAAACGCAATTTCCAGTAACCCCATAAAAAAAAGAAAACATGTTTACTGGAACTGTGAATTAATAAAAATTAAACCATACCCTCGTGCCCATAACACCGCATTCCGAAAATATCAGAGTTTTCAAAATACCTTGATTTATCAGATTCTCCGTATACTACCAGATTTCCTAAATAATACATTCTACATAATCATTTAGTTTCTTGAAAAACCTACGATTTTATGATCTAGCTAGTGTATCATATTCATATTCATATTTATTGGTAAAATAACTTTACAGGTCAATCTCATAATAAGCATATAAATAATATCATATCGGCAATTGATGAACTATCATCAATCTGATAAATCAAGGATCTGGTATTTTAAAAATCTAGTATTTTGGGTATTCCAGTCTTGACTCCTCGGTAACGTCGAAAAAACAAGACTTGTTTCGAGTCTAGCCTATAGACATGAGTGTTTCAAATATCTAAGGCTTCTTAAAGACACTTAGGACGTTTTTAAATTACGTGTTTGTGTAAACCGATTATATCGATCGGTCGTCAGCCGCGACAGGGCATAATCGATTGCCTCGGATTTATTTGTAAGATAACACGACGATTTTATCGAAGGACTTACTGCGCAAATGTCATGGCTTAATGAAATTAATGTTACTTTAAAAATAACGCCGCATTAACGATTATTAACATTCTTCAATGCCTAACAGATGCGTGAAATTGTAGCTCAGATGCATGACATTTTTTACACCAGAATCCATACTCGTTGAATTGAGTAATGAGTAAGAAAGATCGAGCTCGCAAAAGAGTCCTATGATCTACTTTGCATATTATTAGTCCATTTTGATATCGCAATTTATTGCATGTTGTATTTCGACGACCGGTTTAGCCTAGTGGTAGTGACTCTGCCCACGAAGCTGGTCCTGGGTTCGAATCCCGGTAAGAGTAAATATTATTTGTGTGATGATATTTGTTTCGGAGTCTCCGATGTTTTCTATGTATTTAAGTATTTGTATTTATTAAATATACCGTCGTCTAGTATCCATAACACAAGCCTTATTGAGCTTAGGTACTATGGGACTAGTTCGATCTGTGTAAGATTGACCCCTAATATTTATTTATTTATTGTATTTTTGTTTAAACGCTTTATTGCACATAAAATCAATGTATATGTACATATACAAATACGAGCTTTCCTGTAAGGGAGCTTCTCGCGCTAATTTTAGCACCTTTTCTGAATTTGATGAAACTTTTGATTGTCAATGATACCTAATCTTTAATACTTCTTCTGTCGATTGTTGAAATACAGTCATACACTTATAAACGCCACTCAAATATTTTCCCAGGATCCGCTAATATAGACTCTTCACAGACATAAAACCTTTACAAGTGTATTGGCGCATTGGCGCCCAAGACCTTTGGTTCATATTTTAAACTGAATACTGAGGAAAGGCTGCAAGTCTATGCTAAGATGATAAAACTAATCCGTTTCTCCCAACAATTTGCAACTTTGAAATAAAACGATCAAATAATCGGACTAAATTGCGATCCTGCACAATGTACTCAGTGGCGAAAATTCAAAAGCGACACGATTGTAGTATCAAAATGCGCTTTTCCGTAACCAAGAGATGGAGCGATAAGGCGCGCGGGAACAATAACCGATGCGCCTTTGACAATAGCATTTACCAATGCCATAGCACCATAAGTGCATAAGAAGCCTTTACGTTCTTACGCCCTTATGACTCTGTGAAAGCGACCCGCACAAGCAACCATCTGAAGTGCTTTAAACACTAAAGGTATTAAGTGTATGAGGACTTAACACACTTTTACCGCCTTTTTGAAGACAGTTCAGCAAATTATACGAGATCCCATCGATATGCGCCACTAAATCGATCAATACCCGGGAAAAGTGATAAGCAATGGGAATTGTTCGCTTTACAGCAGAAAGGTCGGATGTTTTCGTTAAATATTGAGACATGTGACGTTTTGGCTGTTAATTTCGCTATCAAATTGAAATGTCAACAGGGTATAATCAATGATATTTATTATGGACGTTCTCACGTAAGGCAGTGGGTGTGTGTAACGGTTTAGGTAATTATTACCTTGCGGTTCTAGCCGACGTTGGTGGTCCTAAGTTTCCTGTTCTGTTCTAGAATCGGCACGCATCGTGGACTTTTTACCCGACTGCGGCGGAGCGCAAAAGGAGGGTTATGTGTTTGACCTGTATATATGTACATATGTATGTAAGTAAGTATGTATGTATGTCCGTTCCTATGTCCGCTTATAATATAACTACTCAACGATACTCCCGATTTTGGTAAATGATACATCATCAGATTCGTCTTGATTTGTCTTGATGGCGCGAGTGTCACTGGGTAAGAAGTTCGTTAAAATAAACAAAATGGCGGATTTTATGCAGTTTCAAAGTGTACCGCGGTCGGGTTTTTTTTTAATAAAAATGCGGTTATTAGAACTTTATTTACTATACCCTATTTAGGTAACAGGAATAAATAAGCGTAGTACGTCCTGAGGCAATGTGAAGCGATGTTATTTGCATGGTGGCTGGCGGCAGTTAAAAGAGAGTGGCCATGGTCGTGCTTAGTAGCGTATACTTGAAGATTTGTAGGCTTATGATGCTATCGGTTTGATCCGCATGGAAGGGTACTGCTTGGGCCGGTGCACCCTGGAAACAACAACAAGCAATGGCCATTGCTTGTTGGTGGCTAATACCTGACAAACCGCTTGCAGTTTTCCCGAGGATCCGGGGAGTGTGGGAGAGGGGCCTCGGGGGCCTACGGGCAGGGTGGGGGAGGGCATGGATCTGGAACCCACGGAAAAGGGCAAGCACTCGGCCGTCGGCAATGGGTTGGAATCGTCCTGTGTAGACTTTTCCAACCCATCGCTACTTCTCGGCCAGCGAGGGTGGGTGGTTGAGTAACCTAGGTGTTGCCGATTGCTCCCGATGTCTTGTGTAATGGGTACCCCTCTCGTCTAGACCAAGACATTGGCTGCTAATGGGCAGCATCTGGGCTGGGCAAGGGTTAGAACTGTCGACGCGTTGCGTTGACTTTGCTAGCCCTTGGCCTTACTTTCGGTTGGCCAGGGATGCGGTAGGCAGAGGGCCTATGATCCGGTCCCGGAGGCTAACCCTTCCACCCTGACGGTCCCTCGGCGTGTCCTCTGCAATAGCAGAGTTCACTGCTGACAAGGGATGGGGGTGTAGTGGTGGTTTGGTTGAAGGGACGTTTTCCCGGATACCATCCCCACTACACGTGGTCACGGGGTAGGGGCGTATTGTCCTCCCGTGGCGGCGAGGGAGGGACCGGGACACCGTGTGTCTGGTGCCGGTCCCTGCTTCCCCGGGGGACGGCCATTCGGTCGGGGGGGAGCTGTTGAGGGAAGGCACACTGGCCATGCTACAGTGTGCCTTTTTCGGAGAGGGTCCGCCCTAGGGCGGAGGTGCTGGTGATGGCGTGGCGTTAGTAGATTCCCATGCCATCACCGTGAAGGCACATGTCGGAAGCATCCCTGGGTTTTAGTGGGTAGGCCAATCCCTTCAGGAGCGGAGAGCCCCACATAACCAATACGTAACATCTGGCTGTTACCCCCGATGGCCTTAGGTTACGTAGTGGTATGCAGCTTTATGCATTTCCCGGGGTCAAAAAAAAGAAAAAAAAAAAGGCTTATGATGCTATGCTTTGTCGCGCAATAAACAAATGGTAAACATCCGTCACTTTCACACACTATTTGTTAGAACGTGACGGATGCTTTATCACGCGACCAAGCGTCGCATCATACGCCTACTGATGTGCAGCAGTAACCTGCAACAGATTGATGATGAAGAACTATTTACACACAAGTCTCCTTTTCAGTGTATCTGCTCCGGTGGCCAGTTACATTACACTGCATAAATTAGTACACTGCGCTGTAAATCCTGTCCAAAGCCTATCTGTACTGTTAACATTATGACTGGCACGGACGTGGCCAAAGATTTGTAACTATAGATACGGTGCACGCTCACGGACGGTGCGTTATAAGTATTCGAGCACTTGGTAGATGACGCTTCATATATATCTTAGAAAATTAATTGTATATTGACGAAACCTGTGGTGGATACAAATTTTGTTTATGGACGAAGCCTGCGTAGTGGATTTGTAAGGCATGTATGCTCTTCTATACTGTGGTTTTTTTTAATTTTTCTTTTGATTTTCGTTGATTCTATATTAAGTTGAAGAGTCTTAGAAATGATGATGAATGATGTAGGTACTTATAATTTAGCTAAATCAAACAAAACAATCGAACATTGATATTCCAAGACTTATCGGATAGTATTCCCAACCCAATCCAGTCCGATTCACTCGGGGTGGTCCGGCTAGCGACCTGGTTCGACCCCAGGGAACGCCACGGCCGACCACCCGGTCATATGATTGCTACGCCCACTAGGGTTGCAAGTTAGTCAGGCTTTAAAAAAAAATCCCAACCCAATTTCCTCATAATATTTGTATGCGATTTTTCTTGTTCATTATGATTGAATTGAATTGAATTACGCTCTTGGTGAACCGTGTGGTTAACACGAGGGAAGGAAGAGCTGATGTTATCCGTCTCACGATACCATCTATTTCGATTCACTTCTTTTTTTGTACAACTAGGGTGGCAAACTAGCATACGGCCTGCCTGGCGGTCTTATTCATTCATGTCAGTCGAGTTTAAGAAGAGAGCAACTAGATTATTTTAACACAGCGACGCTACCGTGCATGTGTGCGGGGTTATCCTACACAGACATGTAGGGAATCTAAATTGTCATAAGTTTAGCTGCTGAGCTAGAATCTGAAAGTAATCGCCGCCTCACAAGAAAATAGTAATGGCAAAGTATAAAGACAAACAAATAGTCCAAATTTAGGAGCGCGCGACACGTATTTACGCGATAGCACGTCTGTGTGAGCTCGATCCATACTGGAGTATTCTTAGGCATTCTTAAATATTTGCTTGTAGTGCGTTCGTACACAGCGCGCACACATTCAAGCGCGCGATGTACCACTTGTAGGCAGAAAAATTACTGCTATCAAGGACCATTAAAACAAGAGGACTGTCATTCGCCATACAAAAAGCTGTTCCCCGATATTTACAACGCCATCTATGTATAAGCTTGGTATAAGAATTATATTATTTACAATTATTCAACTTTGCAAACGTATTATATTGCACAGTATTTAAATGTTAGAATTTATTTATTATTAGCTGTTTACGAACTAATTGTTACTATACTATCTTTCTCTGTTCAATTATAAAATCGTTAAATGTTTAGTTTTTAGCGCCATCTACTTTTTGCCTGGATATCCCCTTGCGGTCGGGGTACGATACGATCCAAAGTATGGAGAATGACAGCCCTCTTGTTTTAATGGTCCTTGCTGCTATCATACTGTGGTGCTGATGAGGTGTCTATCTCGTTTCTAAGCTATGCCTCTGTCAGCACACGCTCAGTTTGTCTTGGGCGACAAACACAAATATTAGACGCGGGCACACAACGGAATGGGATGGAATAGCAAATCACGGCGTATTTGTGTAAGAAGCGTACTTTGAGGCAGGTTTGTATTTGTAAACAGAGCAGAGAAATCGACGGGTGTAGGTGGCTAAGTGAATCATCCCAACTTCTAACAGACTCGAGTAAGAATTGGAAATAATTAGACAAAATACATCGTAAGATAAGGATCTCAAAATAACGTACCTATTGAATAAGTGTTTTACCAACTTGGCAAGCAATGATATTTATAATTAATTATTATTATTTATTATGTATCTTTTGTTCCCACCAGTCACGTCACGAAGCGCCAAAATAAAAGAATAGAATCAGACTTGTAAAAGAGCCCCTGAGGTCCTACTTGCAGAAATAAATTATTTTATTTTATTTTTGTTATTCATACAAGGGTTTATTGCATATTTGTCGCATTTGTATTTGTGTGGACACTTAATGTTGACGTAGGAAAGATCACAGACCGATTTTTGATACCACGTATGCACAAGGCAGTAAATGGAATAGTTGAACATTTATCCTTTTAACAGATATGGTTTAATTCATCCAACTAGTTCGGCATTAACATTCAAGTTCTTAAAACAAGTTTTTTCCGTTCTATTAAGTATTTCTAACCCTCGACGCAAATAGAGGTCTCTCTGCTGGTCGCAGCTCTTAAATGGGCGCGATTTGGATGCGTTATTTTATTTGAGAGTAGGTTTTCTAGCGATGGTAAGACATGTTTCGTCAAAATCGGTTCAGCCGTTCATGAGAAATTCTAATCTGAAATGAAGGTCAAGGTTTTTTTTAATTTATGTTAGTTATAGTAAATAATAAATGATTTTGAGTTAGAATCGACTAACCTGACTCTCCCCTGTATATATTGAACTTTAGTTGCGGATGTCTCAGGAATGTTACAAACAACCGTAATTCTAACAGACTTCAAAAATGCAGTGTAACGGCTGCACTTCACATTTGAGCAAATAGCAATACGTAGGCAAGTCATAAACTTGGTCATCTTTAGTGATTTTCTCACTGCGCTACAATATGGCATTTAAAAAGGGCATCATCAAATTTCTTCGAGTTTGGCATGGCAACGCATTGGGAATGCATCTAGTGTTGCAAATGTCTATAGATGGTGACCACTTTCCACCAGGTGGGCCGTCTGTTTGTTTGTCAGCCTAAGGCAATAAAAAAGAGATCTCTGTGATTCAAAGAGGTTAAAATGGCGAAGAAGATTGCAGATGGCGCCAACACCGGTTCGAACTACCTAATGTTGTCAGTTTTGAACAGAGACGTAGCGTGGGTGGTGCAGGCAGGACACGTGCCTTAGGCGCCAAAAAAGGGGGTGGCGCAAAAGAAACGAAATTTAGTAAGTACCTGTTAAAAAAAGTACTTTTAGTAAGCTTTGTTGTTTTTAACCTCACCGAACGAAGAAACCCCTCCCGAGTAATTTATTAATTACCTAGTTATATTTTTTTACAAACTTTTAAATTTACTTTAAAAAGCTCTCAAAGATCGGCAACGTAAAAGTAACACCTCTGGGGTTACAGATATTCATGGGCGACTATGACTGATTTCCATCGGGCAGCTCGTCTGTTCGTTTGCCAGTTATTACATAAAATAACGAATATGTACTTTTATATGCTTTGTTTACTAACTAGGTATGACATTAAAAATCTACTTCAATTCAGTTAACGGAGTTAACCCCATTGAAGACAAAAAATAGTTTGCAAGCAGAATTTCTCCATTGTTTCATAAAGTCGGATAAGAGAATATATTTTCTGTGTTGAATATATTTTCTTGTATCTGTACTGCAGTAAAGTACTAGTACTTTACTGCAGTACAGATACGATATTTAACTAGATATTTACACATTTAAAGATGCTTGACATTATTCTATAGAAGAGCTATATCTTTAATTCATAATCCATATTCTTCATACAATGGTGCTAACTTAAATAAACGCCTGCATTTGAATAGCACCTGCTTCTACTAAAAGAAGAAACTCGCTGAATTTAAAGCATTTTAGCTTATTGGGTTAAATGGAAATTTCATGAGGATAGTTGAGATATTTCAGTGAAGGTATTGGATAGTTTTTATGTCCGAATAGTACATTACACAACTAGGGTGGTAATACAAAGAAAGGCTGAGATCGCAGATATTTGCGGCCCGAGCTGCAAGCTAGGGATGTCAATATGCGATCGAGGGCTTTCTTTATTACCTCCCGTGTTGTGTACATCATTTTATGTCTACACTTGGCCAGGAAGCGGCTTTTTCCGTATGCGCAGCGTGCGGAAAAAGTCACTTTATGGCCAGGTGTGGCATAAAAGTAATTTTTTCTGTTAAAAGTACAAACAGCAACACAGTTAACTATACACTTCAAAAATGGGAAATACTGCAAGAAAGAGAATCACACTTGAAGGCGTCGTGTTATGCATGTGTGCGTGTGTTTATGAGTATAAATTGGCTATTATTCAAAAGAGTTTTGAAACAATAATTTTTCTTTTATGGCTGATCCAACGTCATTATTGACATTAATGCCATATTATTGAATTAGTGGAAAAGAATGAATGAATAATAAATATTAATTACATTATATTGGTGCATCATATCAAAAATATGAAGCACCAATAAAAGCATTAGCAATATAATAAGTTTATTTCATCCCAACGTTCGTCTGAAAGCTAAATCATAATTTTGACAAATTCACCTGTCTTGTTGAAATAAAACCTTTATTTACAGTATGAAAAATAAATTGCCCAAACTACAATGACAAAGCTCAAAGGCACATTACACATACGCAAACGTTATTTGATTTGAAGTTGACATAATACAAATATATATATCTCTTTCAATCGTTATCATTTTCTCTCTGCTCTGTCTTTAATGGGCAGTTAAGTGTGTTGCTGTTTGTATGCACAGGCAGCGCTGCAAGCACATTATAGTTTTTGTACAAGTACTGCATCTAATAAAAAGTTTCTTTAAAAAAATATTTTTGGAACAACATTTGTTTTGGTGACTGTACACATTTATGGTCGTCCACCGAGGGTTCCGTACAAATTTGTAGGTAAAGTAACCTCCTATAAATTTTGATTCCCTTAGTAAAGTCTATTTTTTAATGATTTAATAATAAATAATAATAATGAATGTGTATTTATTTAGGTATAAACCCATTGGTACAAATTATATCACAATTACAACAATTAATTAAACAAATATCAAAATTACAACAAATAAAATATTCTTAATTTATTATAAATTGCAGACTAAACTACAAGAATACACATTTAAAATTAAATATACTAAAAACTAAAACTAAATTAAATTAAATTAAATCAATTACAATTACAATAAAAATTAAAATTAAATCACATTACATTTACAATTAAATATATTAATAAATTAATAAATAATCAAAGCCAATACTTCGGAATGTGTGTGTGTGAATGTTTGTGTTTGGATTTAATTAAAAATGTATAGTTTTCAGATTTTTGCCTATACTTGTAGTATAAGATGGTTTAACTTGCTAAGTTTCATAGTTGAAAGTACTGATTAAATTTTGGTTTCCTTGAGAGTGTCGAAATTTACGTTTTTTGCGGCATAAACGGCCTTATCTTTTTTCACGTTAACTTAGAAGTTTGATTTTTTACAGATTCAAGGGACTGTAGACCTGAGTATGGTTTTAATCTTGAATAAGTATTGTCAGCTACATTATCATTCCTCCATGGGACAAGGGTAAACGAATGATGATGATGATTATCATTCCTCCAGTTTCTTTAAATTCTGTTCGTACTCGTTTAAAATTGTTGATATTAGCCTTGCCACCTCTTTTTATTCGAATCGTATCGTAAAACATGTACACATTAGTTTTTAACATAACACCCGTCGCTCCCACATCATCAACATTCAATAGAATGAGGTCGTATCTATTTACAATACTCATAGTAACATACGACTTTATGCCACTAAAAGTATGATGATAAAACAAAAAGCGGTCGCATTGCATTCAGCCTATACATGCTAAAGCCTGACTCGGACGACTAAAAAATTGCATTTTATTCATGAAAGAAACGTTAACATCGGGTTTATGTTAAAATTCGTAGTGTAATGGAAACAATGCATAATTCATCGCGCCGGTTGACACAATGACGTATGGAACGACTTTTTGACGTTAGACGTTAGTACAAATATTCATCAAATATTCAGTACTCAACTCAACATTTCCCTCGATTTTCGCATGGCATGCAACTATTGCGATTTTTGTTTTCGATTCGTTATTAGCGAGCTCGAAACTGGATGCGTTCACGCATAATTGGTGTCCGTTTTTGCGCGAGCGGAATACAAAATGACGTGGGTAATAATTCGTGTTTTTATAGAATGCTTCTTGCTTCATTGTATTTCATCGGGCGTAGTTTCTTTGGTTGCAGGATGAATCACACAAATCGTTCTTGTAGTTCCATGTTGCCTTGCTTGTAGTGTTGCTATCTAAAACAATGTAACATTTTTGGGTCCATATTTAATTAAAAACGGATCATTCACGTTATTAAGAGACGAGATTTCCACTCGACATGTTTCGGGAGCATTCGGCATTCCCTTAATCATGATAATCATTTTTAATTCAACATGACTGATTGTGAGTCTCCCGGTAGTTTTCTGAGTAACATTTTTGGTGTCCTTATTGTCAAATGTTTGCATAATTATTCTCGCTTCTGTCGTATTATATTTCTTGATCGATTTAAGTCCTTTTAAGGCGAAAATATATATTTTCTTATTATTAGTCTTATAGAGTTTGTGCGGAAAGAGAATAGGATTTAGATTTGGGGGCGCTGTAATGCTTTTCTACCGTATTTGCTATACTGGTTAGGTTAGTTCCAGCGTTTCGCCACGCCTATTCTATTATCGCACAGAAATGTTGACGTTACAAGCGCAATATTAAAATATGTATATCAATGATATCTTCGGTCAATGATATTTTATGAAAAACTGAATGCTTCTGGTGTTTGTAATGATTTAGGCTGACGTTGCCTGCCAGTCACTTCTCATTTAAGTAGACTGTGACGTTTTTGTCTGTACTGACAAAATTTACTAACATCATTTATATCATGAGAAAAACTTTTTGTTGTATAAAAAAATCCGTTACAATTCACTCCGTGCTTGAGGAAACGCTTTATTAAACAAATTCGCAGACACGGAGCAAATGTCACGATGCGCATGAGTTCAGAGCTAATTAAGGTAGGCACGACATGAGAGCAGCCTTGTGGGCTCACCGGGCACTGAGGTGCGGCTGCAATGGGTAGGTGTAGGTAATTTCACGAGAGTTGAGGTCACGCACACAACAACACCGTCATGTAATGACAGCGTGGTTTTGAAATTACTGTTCTTTTTTTATATCGATAGCAAGTTCAACATTGAATTGCAAGATAGACCAAAAAGTTTCGTTAAACTATAGCTTTGTGTTTATTTACTCACACATTCATTTCATTCATTCACTTTTTTGCAATGAGTACTTCATGTAGCTGTGTGTGTAATCATTCACATCAACTCCCGTGGAACTACCTATACAATGGGAATGTGGACTAATGTATGATAATTTGAAATTAGCTGATTAACATCCTGGAGCCAAGCATTCCGCCCTCTGTGTGCGGTTCGCCCAATAGCCTCATGCGTCCGAGTTCATGACATCATGACATCATGACTGAGCAGAGAAAGCAAATGGGAGCTATTTGTACCCGCCGGAGGATTCCGCAAGGCCGGCGTCTCGTTACAAGGAGCATATTAGTGCGATTAATCACATTTTATTAAGCTTTTATTTAAGTTTTACAACACTAGCGCATAAAATTACACTTACATCACATGTAACTGTCTAACTCCTTACATGTAACTAACAGTTGATATCTATGCTACTATGGGGCTAGCACAACCGGCTGCGACTTCGCTTGCATGACCTGTGGAACCCCCTTGTTTCCCATATAGTCATAAGTCATACTGTGTGTATACGTGTGTGCGAGGACGATCCATACTCGAGCATTCTTACCCATTCTTAAAACGTTGCATGTAGTGCGTTCGTACACAGCGCGCACACGTTCAAGCGCGTGATGTACCTTTTGTAGAAAGAGAAATTACTGCTATATACTATGTACCTATATGTCGCGCGGCAAAGAGTCGCGCGACACAGTTGTGCGAAAGGTAGGTACTCACCAGAAATACAGAGACGTGGAAGAAAAAAGACAGGATGCCGGCCCTCAGCAGTGAAAGTTTAGAAAAAGTCTGTTAACTCATTCCCTTATTTTATACCCGCATGCCTGAATTACGATAACAATGTTCTTAAATTTAATAGACAACTTTCTCCAACCGAACGTTTAAGATAAGCCGAAGCGTGCCGATCACATACGATACCCGAGTGTAAATACCAATAAAAGAACATTATAATTACGATAAGATCTCAACCTCAATATTTGGTCTGTATCGGGGTGATCACTCGAACAATGTCCACCGATAGCGCCTACGCAAGCCCCGCCCCCTGGGCGCTACATAGTCGAACCGTCAGTGTCTCGTCACAGTTTAGAAACCTACAGTTCACCAATATCCTTCCGACATTCTCATGCCCAGATAACTGACCAAACGGGACACAGACCAGACCCACTTGCAGGAGTCTTCTTAGCTGAGCTAGGTTTTAGCGAACCGGCAGCTAAAATTCTATTAGTTCGATATACACACACTCTATATAAGGACAGGTTGATCCGCTTCAACCTTTCCCGCTGGTCCGTTGCTCACTTTGAGCATTCAGCGAAATTTCCGTGGTGGTCCGCGGCTGAGCGACCTGGTTTGTGTCCAGGGAACGCCACAAGCCCCCGCTCTGCTCGATTTTTGCAATAGCCAGTAAAGCTTGTAAGTACTATCAGCGTCAATAAAAACGCACTTAGTTACGTCACGGTGGTCGCGGCTAGCGAACTTGCTTGTAGGTTTTAAGCGACCACTTGGTCAGGATTCCTACCCAAGAGTCAGTAGGATCCGAATATAAGTACTTGTGGTATGGACAACCGACCGGCTCGAATCACCTTAAAGTCTTAAATGGGCGTTTTCCAAAATAAATCCCGGGGTAGCAACTTTCTCAAAATATGGACATTTGAGGTTTTTCTGGCTCAGAATCGTTAGTACTTTCGAACCTTATACGTAAAAAAAAGTGTCCCAAAATTTGTATGGATTTTTTTCCACTACGTCACGTACATACAAACATTAGTACAAAATGGTGACGTAATGGGAAAATAAATTTGGGTCACTTTTTTACGTATAAGGTTCGAAAGTACTAACGATTCTGAGCCAGAAAAACCTTATTTAAAAGTCCATATTTTGAGAAAGTAGCTAGCCCGGTATTTATTTTGGAAAACGCCCAAATAGTCCCACACATTAGGCCACTTGGCGTCCACAGCTCGGCCGCTGGTGGCCGTCACAATCGGCAGGCGAGTTTTTTCACATATTTTATACACCTACTACCCTACTGGCCTAGTGTGCGCCGACGCTATACAATATATCTTAAAAAACTCGTCCGGAGCTATGGTACAGACCATCCATCCCATCTTTTAAGTATTTTAAAAAAGGTAAACAAAAAAATCATGTGATTCATGTTGTTCAGCCAATCATAATGTTTTGCGTCTGTAGCACAATACTATCCGCTGAACGACCCGAGTCACGTGGTTTTTTGTTTACCTTGTGGCCGTCGCAAGTCGCATAATGTGCGAGCAGCCTATTAAACGTCTTTGTCAGGGCTCGGATACCGGCCATTCTCCAGAAATATGTCTGTGTCTAATTCACGCGTCTCCATACATTTTGTATGGAAACAGCGACGAGGTAATTAGGTGACCGCAGACATATTTCTGGAGAATGGCCGATGCCAGTATTTTCTCCATACAAAAATACCGGTATTTTTTCCGTTCTTTTTGTTCTGTGGTTTATTATTTCATTTCTTAATTGGACAATCTAATAATACGAAATCACTTAAATACATGATTGAGCCCTACATAAAAAGTATAAAATTATTCAAAATACTGGGCTATTTCGGAGTTTTTGCAAAATACCGGTTCCGAAGCCTGGTCTTTGTGGACCGACTGGATATGTTTAGACTGTGCCGTTAGTATGTATCTCGTCATCGGAGAATGCGCGATAGAACATCGTATAAACAATGCCGATGCTTAAATTCACTGTATGGGTGGATTGGAATTTTATGTTGTACAGAAACGGTGACATTGTTTGTTGCGATTCGATGTAGGTCCAAACACTAAACAACTCAAGTTTATTCTGGAGATGGATACTATCGTATATAAACCCTGTATTACGTGGTTTTTTTGTTTTATAGTACATTACATAACTAATAATCAAACATACGTAATACAAAGAAAGGCCGAGATCGCAGAAGCTTGCCGTCCGAGCTGCAAGCGAGGGACGTAAATATGTGATCGAGGGCTTTCTTTATTACCTACCGTGTTGTGTACATCATTTTATGTCTACACTTGGTCAGAAATCAGTTTTTATGGCCAGGTGTGGCATAAAAATATTAAATTACTGTATTATTATCTTGTCATCTTCAGCCTATATTACGTACCACTGCTGGCCCTACTCTCATAGATGAGAGTTAATGGACTGTAGTCCCTGCACTGGCCTAGTGGTGCGGGTTGGAGACTTCACATACACCATTGAATATCTTGTATCTAGCAAGGGAAAGGGTGGTATTGCCTGTTACCATTGATAACTTCAATAAGTTTCTTCTATTCTAAATATAAGTGCCGTATGCCATATGACTAATACATGTATAACCGCTCTGCTCTGGCTCCACAGAAAACCAGCGCCGTTGGCAGAGCTATACCTAGCCCAGTTAACTGAATGCCGAGTGGAGACCATTTCGGTTGCACATCTCTATTTGTGTTTCCTTTTTTTTTGTATTGTTTCATCATGTAACTAATGATGTGTTAATACTTTCCATTCTTTCTTCCAAAAAATGTTTTTTGTGACAGCGAGACTGTACTTTCTTTTCTTGTATATTGCAAACTGCACGGCAAAACGAATCAAATGAGGCCAAACACGGTCCTGGATTTGTCTCTAATGTCATTTAGATTATGCTATGGCTGCCTTCCAGCTACATCATCAGACCAGGTCTATGTCATAATAATATTGCATTATCACTGATTTACATAACCAACATTTCAGCTCAATCGGAAAAAAATCTAATTTCCAAGATTTGATTACAGACACACAGACACTGGGAAAGGTGAAACTAAATGAAAGCTTGTAAAAAATAAAATAAAAACTAGAACGCAACGAATTAAACGTACATTCGTAAATCTGTTTGATGTGTGGCAACACTATTCAGTGCTGCCATTTTGTTTCAATTTGTTGCATTCCGGTTTTTATCTTTTAGTTATCCACAGGTGTCCACAGGTAAAATCGTCCATAATCATAGGGCACTCCACAATTTCGCCGGGCGGCTACTAGTACCAAATTTTGCCCCCGCGGAGGGCTTGGCCAGCGACCAGAAAGAGCACGCATTATGCGTTGAAAAGAAACGGTCGAATTCGGTGCGTTCCTTTCGGTGGCCGGACCCGAACGTCATTTGTTAGAGTGAGAGAGACGTCTGTACGTAGCAGTGGCGTGGCGTAAAAGATATCCTTGGGCAAGCCGGTGCAGATTTGGCGTAGATTTTCCTTTAAAGCTTAAGAATAAGGTGCTCAAATGATAATAGGCAAGATAGGAATCGAGTTCTTTGGACGCAACGCTACTGTTATGTAGTACCATTACTTATTCTGTGGTCATAGTCCACTGTCCCCTACCCACATGGTCGCGCATCCGTGCCATGCGGTTACAGTAAATTTTACCGCGAACGCTCACGTTTTCCCGGGGACCCAAGGGGCCTACAGTATGGGGCTATTTAAGAGACGCAGGTCGATTTTAGAGAGTTTCTGACCGCGGCGGTTTTTTTCATTCGTGTTCCAGCAAATATAGCAGCAAGTGGTGCCGATCACAGTTGACTTTTGTTATAAACGACAGACGGTATCGAGGCTACACGTGATTTAATGAAAACTTGTCGCCACTCGATAGTCCTTCGCGGTAAAAATCGAGTCAATAATGGTAACCGAGTGATTCGGACATGCGCCTTTCAAGCAGAGGTCGTGGGTTCGAATTTTGCCTCGTGTACCAATGAGTTTTTCGGAACTTATGTACGAAAAATATACCATAATCTTTCCGGTGAAGGAAAAGCGTCGTGAGGAAACCAGCATACATCCGCGAAGAAATTCAAAGGTGTACGTGAACTCCCCAGTGTCCAATCCGCAGTGGGCAATCTCGTCTATGAGAATAGGCCTATGCCCAGCAGTGGGACGTATATACGTATAGGCTGATTATTATGTATCGATTACAACGTACCAAATATCATTAAGTTCGTCGGTATTCAGACTAAGTAAACAAAGCAATGATAAAAAACCTTACATTTGCACTCTTTGAGACGAAGAAAACATTCAAAAGCCAAAGTAAGTGTTCATTACTATGTATGAAGCTCGCTCGAGAACCAAGAAAGGTAGGAAATAAAGCTAGTTTTCCATAAAACAGATTCTAGCCCAAATTTGTCACTCCGCAAACCGGGGGTTTACTGTTCCCGTTCGCTATAAAAGATGTTCGACCCTCGCGTAAACTTTCACGTCTGTATGATGACACTATAATATGCATGAAACCTATTTTATTTCGAAAAACGTTGTGAACTGCGGTAGCTTGGGGTGAGGTTGGATAGTTTTTTGACAATGATAAAAATACTGTTTAGGTTAATTTTAACTTTTAGGAATAGATTTGTTTTAGTTTTAGTTTATCATATACTAGCTGTTCCGGCGAACTTCGTTCCGCCTCAGAATGTTTAATGATTTAGTAGTTATTCTGTTATTCGGGGCAGGGCGGAAACAAACCCAAAAAAATCAAAAATCATAAAAATCGGTACACTCGTTCTCGAGTTATAAATGATGTAACTAACACGATTTTGTTTTATGTATATAGATTTATTTTTGTTTTGATATGTTTTCATTACATATTTTTTCTTTTTTATAAAACACTAATATATTAGGTAACGGTTCAATTCACTAATTCTCATGTGTTTTGTTTCCTGTTCAATTTCCCAAAAGGGAGTGTGTTCATAAATCATTGTAATATCTTTATAGCGTGTCCTGTGGCTACAATTTAGCAGGGCAGAATTATATTAGATTATAATATGTTAAATCTTGCTAACTCAATAGTAATATGAATTCTTATTCTTGATATTTAGCGATAAGACTGCCTATATTTCAAACGTTTGCATTGAAATGTTCTTTTGATGTGTATTAATGTACCTATTATTATATTGCATACAGCATCTACCCGCAGCTTCGCCCGCGTTGTTCCCACTACTGTCCCAAAGTAACTCTTTACCAGGATATAAAGTATCCTATGTTTCAATCCAGGGCTTGGTCCACTTGCATGCATCAAATTTCAGCTCAATCTATCCAGTTGTTACCCCGTTAGGTATTTAGTAACAAACATCCAATTATCCAAACATCTTCACAAACTTTCACATCTATTTACATATAACGCTTTGTCACGCGATAAATAAATGATAAAGCATCCGTCACTCTCACACACTATTTGTCAGAACGTGACGGATGCTTTATCATTCATTTATCACGCGACAAAGCGTAGCATCATAAGCCTACAGGTTAGTTACCATTTATAACTCGAGAACGGGTGGACCGATATTTGGGTCAGTTGCAGAAAAAATGTACCTTTTACTTTTTTTGCCTGATCATGGTGTGTCATGTCTTACGAGTATACCATTTTACTCAGAGTCACGAGCACTTTTCATTTATGAAATAAAATAGTGCAAAATGTCCCAACTTTTCCTTTTTACAAATTTTTGAAAATGGAAAAATCGTAACGAAGCTGAGAAAAAATAAAATCTCAGTTTCGCGAAGATTTTCCCCTATATTTAGTTTCGGCTTAACGAAACTGAGAAATTCAGAATTTGTACGGAAAAGTTGGGACATTTTGCGCTACTTTTTTTATTTCATAAATGTAAAGTGCTCGTGATTCTGAGTAAAATGGTACAAGACACATCAGGATCAGACAAAAAACGTAATAAATACATTTTTTCTGCAGTTGACCCATGTATGCATGATCGGTGATTTTTTTGGATTTATCTCTGCCCCGAATAACAGAATAAATATTGAAACATCTAAAAAATTAAAATTCTGAAGCGAAACGAAGTTCACCGGGACAGCTAGTTTATAATATTTGTGGTATTTTACCCGATCTTACCCCAACATACTTTAAACGGCCAACGTATTGCCTCGGACATTGACAATTTGGTGGCACTCCGAGCGCTTTCACCCTCTTCTGCAGTTAGGGACGTGAATAATATACGAAGCTAGGTGTGGGCCGCGATTTATGAAGGGTGGCCAAGGTTTTAATCTTCCGAAACGACCATAACAAGACGTATGGCCAAATTACTGAATCCGTTATGAGGCAACTGGAACGATTTAATAGCTACTTGAATTTTAGGAGAACACCCTTTTAATATTTTATCAGATCAATCGTGGAGCGCGATTCGGGTGTATGTTTGCGGAATATTAATTGGGTGTTATCTTACATGTTTAATGTGGTCAATGTAGATTGGTAATTAGATTTCGTAACTGTTTCTCGTGTTTCAAGGGCTCTTTGGTAAAAAATAGCCGACAATGGAAACGAAATATGCCTGATTTTATCGAAAGCGAACAGTAGTTTTACGGATATGGAAAGGTGTTTGTCTTCTAAACAGCAGGCAACATTGTGTTACTAATCATTGGGCGAAAATGTGTTTAATTTAGCACAAAATACTTTCTTGTCATTCCCTCATTACTGAAGATCGTGACCAACTGTGATGTCCCTCCACATAACGCGGTCAAGGGCCATATGGGCTGCCCTCTGCATGGTACCACAAGCATTTCTTATGGTGTCAGACCACCTTGTCGGGATTCGACTAAATGTTTAGCACATTTTAATTTGCCATTAACCGTTGGTATCACCGAGGAACATTGACGTAATATTAAAAATCTTCTTCTTCTTAGTCGTATCCATCATGACTGATGATCGTGGTTGGCGGACGTCGTTCTGGCACGAATACATTCCCGCCATCGACTCCGGTCCATCGCGTTCCTTGCTACATCGTAGAATGTTTGGGATGATGATAAAAATAATAACTGTGGATCTAGTGGAAAGTACAAGTCACATTTATACCAGGTACAAAAGGTTGCAACTCTATTGTATGACTTACGCTCTTTTGCACCTAGCCCAAGTAGCACACAAGCTGTATAAAAGCTTATACAGCAATTATACCCCCAGTTTAGGCGCTATAAGAGCTGTATAAGCTGTTTTACAGCCTGTGTGCTACTTGGGAGGTTATATGCGACTTATACCCCTTCACTAGACCCACAAAATTGCCACTTTATTCCGCAATATAGCCGAACCTCGAATATGTTTTAGATTTCTTACCGTTGGTAACTTTTTTTTCTGAAAAGTCTCGCTAGTAAATTCCTTTTTACGGTTCCGTACCTCAAAAGGAGAAAACGGAACCCTTATAAGATCACTTTGTTGTCCGTCTGTCTGTCTGTCCGCCTGTCAACCTGCCTGCCTGTCTGCTCGGAAACGCGTGGAGGTATCGAGTTAAAACTAAAACCATATTTTCGTCTACGGTCCCTTGAAGCTGTGAAAAATCTAACTTTTAAGTTGAGCCGTGAAAAAAAGATACGGCTGTTTATGCCAAAAAAACGTAAATTTCGACACTCTCAAGGAAACCAGAATTCAAAGGGTTTCCGTTAACCTAGAACTATGAAATTTGGCAAGTACTGCCGTCTTATACTACCAGTATAGGGAACAATCTGAAAACTATACATTTTTCACTAAATCATACGTACCTACAAATTTGTACCGAACCCTCGGTAGGCGAGTCCGACTCGCACTTGTTTAGTCTTAAGTGGAACATTTCTGTTCATTTCTATCTTTGTTTATATCGTGAGCAATCGAAATCATCGGCTGCAATCAAGCTTTTCCCGGTCATGAATATTCATATCATCATACAAGTGAACTCAAAGTACACAATAAAATTCAATCATGTTCGCGGCCGTTCATTTTCTGTCCCACAATCGTATTTTATGGTGACATTGCTCCCACGCCAACCACGAATCAGCTTCGTGTAGGATAGGACACTATGGTGAGATTCCTACGCCATTGGGTATCACACTAATATTATAAATGTGAAAGTTTGTGAAGATGTTTGGATGTTTGTTACTAAATAACGCGGTAACAACTGAATGGATAGAGCTGAAATTCGGCATGTATGTAGACGAATTCCTGGATTGAAACATAGGTTTTACATCCCGGTAAAGAGTTCTCTTGGGATAGTAACGGGAACAACGCGGGCGAAGCTGCGGGTAAATGCTAGTAAGAATTAAATGCTTATTGCTTACCCATATTACTAGTTACGTGGCGTGCCATTTGAACCGAATTCATAAAACGG
Organism: Eudemis profundana; assembly: GCA_947034925.1. Lineage (NCBI taxonomy): Eukaryota > Metazoa > Arthropoda > Insecta > Lepidoptera > Tortricidae > Eudemis > Eudemis profundana. Next base: position 3,105,080 of record OX344804.1, on the reverse strand, counting down.
AGGAGGTTGTCTAGTTTTAGACGTTTTTAATGTTTGTTACCTCAAACCTCCGTAGTTTTTTAATCAATTTGATAAATACCCCGTATGTTTTAAACTAAAAGTATGCACTTTTAGATTGGTTACTTTATTCAAAATCTAGGTTACTAGTTAGATGATGAAACCCATGAGGATGTGAGCGAACTCCTCAAATATTATAGGTTCAAGTATAGAATTTTCTGTGTTTTTTTTAGTAACTGGTGCGTTTATTTTTAAACTCGGCTCTGCCGATGGTATCCATGAGACGTGATAAGAACTCTTCAAATGTGAATGGGACCTTACAGCAATTTCAGTATTTTAAAAGATTTATTTTAAACCGGTTATTATCGGTTTATAAATGAGGAAGTCTTGAAGTATAACAAACATATAGAAAACACACCTCCGACTAGCGAACCTACTCCTATATAACTAGTCGGTTAAAAATGAAACGACGTATATGGGCTTATTTATTTAAAATGTCCTCTTAACTGTCAGTTAACAGGTCGGCACAAAACCGACGATTAGTGCCATACTTCATATATTTCATCATCAACTGACAGGTTAGACGGTATTTAGACATAGCTTAAGCTTCGCCTAGCCGTTAGCCGTAAATTTTAAAATAAAAACGCCCATATATCAGAATACCTGATGACACTAGAGCCTCGCAATGGGCTCTCAGCCTACTAGATTCCGTTTAAGACGAATGGGCTTGCTCTAAAATATATCGGACAGTTTTAGTCGAACATAATGCTACACAGTTGTGAGAAATATCCATCAATGTTCCGATGTTTGACCAGTTTTCTGACTCGACCGGATCCATAAATGCCCGCAGTTAACTGTATCAAGTGACACAGTGATCAATTTAACTTTAGCTAATTGAATGGTTTTGTAGTGTAACGGTAGAAGATAGACGTAATTTAGTAAGGTACTCGTAGACGTGCGAGTGGGTTATTCTTCAGAATATATGTCTGCGGTCACCTTATTCCTCTCGCCCTTTTTCATACTAAATGTATGGAGGCAGCGGAATAAGTTGCAGACATATTTCTGGAGAATAACCCGAGTGCTGGACTCTGTCCCAGTAGTCGCCATCTTGAATGTTAAGTCATTAGCAATAGAGGTGACAATAGCATAGTATAAATACGAACAAGTAAGTAGTCCAATTGCGGCCGTTTAGGAGCGCGCGATACGTATTTACACAGACGCACGTTCACGCGTCTGTGTGAGTGCGATCCATACGGGAGTATTCTTACGTATTCTTAAATCTTTGCTTGTAGTGCGTTCATACACGACGCGCACACATTGCATACACAGGGTGTCAAGTATTGGGCATTAACGTGACAAACGCTAAGACGTTAAGTACTTTAGCTGAAAATAACTGATCACAGTCATGATTTAGAAGGCTAGCATGCTAGAGGACAAACCTCGACGAGCTGGTTTGACACCTTGACACTTAGAGTAACAAAAAAGGAAGTCCCCGCGACATCGAAAACTACATTTTGATGGTTAGACAGCAAAAATCCGTACCTATTGACTACAGTCGCGTACCTATACACTTAATTAGTCTTGAACAATTTATTTAAGTCTTGGGAAAACGCTTACGTGAGCGTGGTTGTGATCCAAGGTCTGGTTTGTACCTAGCTCAGCGTATCTTTTTGGCTATCCAACGTGGGAACACGGCGGGTATCCTGGGGACGTTTGAGCCGGGTTCGTATCAGACAAGGCGCTAGGTGTGGGGCTCTGCTATGTGGTTTTTGTTGTGTATGCTTATTGTGACGAAATGTGTTGGGGAATATTGTATGACACACCTGGCTATAAAGTGGCTATAAAGTAGTTTTTCCGCACGCTGCGCGTACGGAAAAAGTCGCTTTCTAGCCAAGTGTAGACATAAAATGAAGTACCTACACATTGTGTACGCCCGTGTTGTGTACTACACAACATTTCTTTATTTTACCACCCTAGTTGTGTAATGTACCATTTTGTGATTGCTTGACGAAGCATGTTGTTGATACAAATTTTGTTTATGGATGAACACTGCGTAGTGGATTTGTAAGGTATGTATGCTGATTTATACTGTGGTTTTTTGAATAAATGTTCTATTAGTCTTGTTAAGGTATCACTAGTAAAAAAACTGATTTAGAAGCACCTAGCTAAGCTTTTATATCGTAATCACGTCGAAAATAGTGGACCATATGTACAGCTTCAGGAAATCTCCGCGGTTTGTGTCTTTCCTTAACGACACTTTAAATAACTCAATGAAAACAGAAGCCAGTTTATCACAGCGTTGACTCCCATTTTGTTAAAACAACAGCAGTCAAACATTCAGTTGGTCAACCAATATACTGTTGCGCCGGTGGTATAGGTCAAAACTTTAAACGTGATTTTCCGTGCTTTAGAAGCGGTTTCAGCAGGCTGAAAAGTGATTTCAGGCCGTTTCAGAGGTGGCTCTTTCACATACTAGAAGATTGAAAATTCACCCTAGTTGCCGTTGTTTTCAGGCGCCTGAAACATGTTTTCAGTCCGTTTCAGGGCACTCTCTATCAGATGGCGCAATAACCTGAAAACCCGTTTTCAGGCGTTTTCAGGACCCCTTATGGGCCTTTGAAGTGCACTTCAGTATATGGCGAAATTTCACGAAGGAGTGAAAGAGATAGCACTATTAGAGAGAGACAGCTATATTGAGAAGGCTCGAGAAGTGTGTGAAAGAGACAGAACTAGAAAGGGATAGCAATAGTCGGGAATGTTCCAGCCGAATCGAACATCGAACAATCTAGATTGCCTAGAACACTCGCGATGCGTTATTGACCGAGGGGTCACCGACCGCCCTTGGACTTTGGACCGAACATTCCAGATAGGATTTCTCCGGAACATTCGAGAGCAAGGGTCTCCGGATATATAAGCCGCGCGTCACCGACGCCCCAGTCAGTTTTGAACTAACAGCGATACAGTGCGAATCTCGAAGCGAATAGTGTGACAAGTAAATAAGTGCGATATAGTGAAGTGATTTAGTACAGTGATTTATTAAGTAAGTAAGACTTGTTAATTAGTAATTCTGTAATAAAGTTTGCATTTTTAATTTGTGGTTAATTAGTGTATTTTCTATCACGTTACCTACCCCACGGACGTAACATTTGGTGTCAGAAGTGAAGATAGAAAATGCCGTTTACACCACGTGAGAACGAGCCGAAGGGAGTGCAGACGCGGAGCCAAGCTGCAGCAGGTGAGGACCCTGCGCCGGACGCTGGCTCATCAGACTCACCGAGCCCATGTAAGCAAGAGATGGACGTCAATGCCATCTTAGTTCTCTTAAAAGAGCAAGCTCGCCAACAACAAGAGCAAGCGCGTCAACATCAGGAACAGGCCCGAAAAATCGAAGAGGGGCTTCGCAAACAGCAAGAACAAGCCCGACAAATCCAGGAGGAACTACTTGGACAGTCCCAGAAGCAAGATGAACAATCGAGAATGCTTCGGGACGTACACGAGACCGCGGCTGAATGGAAGCGAGAGATGTGCGAGGTCCATGAGAAGCTGGCGGACATGGACATTAAATTTGACACTCGACTTCATGACGTAAAGGCGAAAGTCGAGACCGTCAAGGAGGAAGTCGACACCTACAAGAACCGCCTCCAGAAGCTGGAAATAAAAGTGGCCAGCGGTACGAGTACCTGTGCAGCTGAGGTACCTGTGTCGGGAGGAGGACGATTCAAGGTACCTCCCTTTGATGGTACATCGTCGTGGACAGCTTATAAGCTACAGTTCGAGTCCGTTTCCCAGGCTAACGGCTGGAGCAAGGAGCAGGCCAGGACAGCCCTAACCCTAGCGCTACGTGACGAGGCGCTCACCATACTAGAAGCCCTAGGAGAAGAGAGAAGTTACGACCGGCTTCTAGAAGCGTTGGAAGCCCGTTATGGTGACAGACACCTGGAGCACGTTTACCGAGCTCAGTTGAAGGACAGGACGCAGGGGCGTAATGAGACCTTGCAGCAGTGGGCCCTAGAAATCGAGAAGTTGGTCAGGAAGGCGTACCAACGTACATCCGCCTCCTTTGTGGATACCACGTTGGTGCAGGCCTTCGTTGACGGAATACGGGATTTGGAGGTACGGGCTGCAGTGCGACTAGGGCACCATGGGACCCTGAAGGATGCAGTAGCTCACGCCCTAGAGGTAGAAGCTGTGCGCCAGGACCCGTCAAGGCCTTATAGGGTACGTGAAGTGTCTGTCAGGGAGCCGATTGCTCCTCGTCGTGAGTTTGGGCCACGATGTTACCATTGTGGAGAACGTGGCCACATACAGACTAGTTGCCCGAAAAGGAGCAGGAGAGAACGGGATCTGACTCCAGTGGCAAGGGCACCAGGCGCTGTGGCATCCGGGCCGCAGCAGGGAAACGAGTAAAAGCCAGGACTAAGGGACGAGTGCTGGCTGGTGGTCGAAATGTCCCAGTTATGATCTCACAGGCTAATGACGGGAATAGTCTGGTCGTCAAAGGAGAAATTGGTGGAGTACCATTACACCTTACCATCGACACCGGAGCTTCTCGGACGGTGATCAGTTCTCGGCTTCTCACTATAGTTCGCGTAGAACAAGCTAGCTAGACAAAAGTCACCTTTAAATTCCTTACATATTCTTATTACTAATTATAACTAACACGTGTACATTAAGATTTACAAGTGTCATTACTATTGAAAATCACTAATGTCGCAGTAATTAAGGTAAGTATATAAAGACATTGCATAATTTTCACTGCAATCATTTGCATAATTGCGTTTGGATTATGAAGTTACTGTGCGTGCACAAGAAATTATTTGTATTTTATTAGTGATGGAACTGGAACATAAAGGTATGGACTATCTATTGTTACTATTATTTTGGACAAAATTTTATCATAACCCATTTTAAACCAGTCGTGTTCATCGACAAATGTACATTTTAGTGAATATTTTGAACTTCATCGGTCAAAAAATCACATGTACCCACGTGTACCCGGTGTAATTTTTGGATATATTATATATACGTTTATGTACTTTTAAATGAATGTAGTTTGAATTTGCGGACAATTTAGTAACATTATTTTTCTAATTTTTTTCTTAGATGCTGTGTTCGCGATACGAAGAATGGATTTTTTCAACGAATGGGTTAAACACCATAAGTCAACACGAAATGAGGACTTATTTCGATTTATCTCATCGAGATACAACTTTATTGGAGCCACTGAACAATTGTTGAGGGCCATGAAGGTAAAAATTGCTCGATTATCGTCGAAAATAAGTGCCAAGTGCAGTCAGGCAGGAAAAAAACAGCAGCAGTTTTTAGAGACGAATTCAGAGTGGTTACAGGGTGCTGATATTACATTTGGTGTATTTATCAATAATACAATGTATGCCAAGTACATCCTCAGAAGGTCTACCAAAAGTAGGACGACCTTCGACCGAGTTTGCGCATTCAAGCCTGAAGACGAAGCGTCGACGAGTTGACGACCTGATCCAGTCCAGAAGCACGAGCGAACTACGCTGCAGTAGTTTCAGCTCGTTTATCGGGCAATAGAAATTTAGCACAAAGGATCAGAGATTTGAACGAGTCAGCAGATAGTATGCAACTGAACAAATCGAGTGAAACAAACGCTAATAGGTGTTTGACAAGTGATGAAGCGTTGGCATGTTATGTTGAGGACAAATCTACTACACAATCGTGAAAATTCAGAAGAAAATAGAAAATAGGAAAGATCCTTTCTGAAGTTGTAGACTTATTAATGGCCCCTAGTGTTAATGTCAATTCTATAAATTTGGAGACTGATGAAAATATTATAACAAATCCTCATGATTATTCAACAGATGACTCAATAGATGATTCATCTGATGATAATAGTGATAATGAATAACAGTTTTCTGTATAGTTATTGTATTTGTATATATGTTATTTGTGTATTTTAATTTAATTCTTAATTTCTATTTCAATGTTTTTTTTTGTGTTATGTAACTTTAAATGGATTCCTTGTCTGCCAAATACACGATTATTTTAGTATTCTAAAGTAGAATAAGTAGTGTAAGAATAGTTTTAATTAGAATTGCGTTTTTTATAATAAAATATTTGGTGTTTATTACATTTTTTTTATTTTCACCCTGCTAAGATTAAAATCTGTAAACCAAACTCATAAAATTATATGAAAGTAACTAAAAATGTGATAATTGTACATAACATGTACATACCAACGCATATATGTCGTAAAATAATTTTGTCCAGCTAGCTTGTTCTACGCGAACCATAGTGCTTCTGAAGCACCAGACTGGAGATCATCTAGTCCGACCTACGCATCTCCAGCTGCAAACCGCTACCGGCCAGTACATTCCCATACAGGGGGAGCAAGAGGTGGCTTTAAAAATTGGTGATAAGAGCTACTGGCATAAAGTGATCGTCGCTAACATCATCAGCGACTGCATCATTGGGCTGGATTTTATGAGAGCCCATGGCTGTAAAATTGACTTGAAGGTTGGAGTACTGAAATTTGGGCCTGATGAGGTGCCTATGGAGGGTGGAGTAAATGGGAATGTTTACTGTGCTAGAAGAACTATCCTCCAACCAAGGGCGCAGGTTCTAGTTCCAGTGCGATTGCCGTACAACACGAGACACGGATGTCATCGTTGTGTTGTGGTGGAAAAGGTCAATGATGGTAAACCATGGATGACAGCCCGCACGGTGGTAACAACATCGCCTACAGCATTCGTGAGAGTTCTTAACTTAAGTGACACTGAGTGCGTCCTAAGTAAAGGAGCTCTGGTCGGGTCATGTGAGGAAATCACTTGGATACGAAGCTGTCAAGGTCCCATGGAGAGCAAGAAACCTGGGGGTTCTGCGCCTCCAATGGACATTGAAAGGTTATTAGATGGCTCCAGAAACGATCTCACCAGGGAAGAGCTCGTTAAGGCACGTCAATTGTTGTTGCGATACAGCAATGTCTTCTCTGCGCACGACAGTGACATCGGAAGAACTGGAGTCGTACAGCATGAGATCGACACTGGTGAAGTCATGCCTATACGGCAGCGACCCCGGCGAGTTCCAGTAGCTCGGGAGAAGGAGGTAGAAGACATGATCGAGGAAATGAAGAAGGGTGGTGTTATCGAGGCTTCAACAAGCCCGTGGTGTTCCCCCGTAGTTTTGGTAAAGAAGAAGGACGGGACCATGAGATTCTGCGTCGATTACCGCCGGCTGAATGATGCTACTAAGAAAGACAGCTATCCATTGCCTCGAATCGACGACACCTTAGACACTTTGAATGGAATGAAATGGTTTTCTACATTGGACTTAAAAAGTGGCTATTGGCAAGTTGAAATCAAGGATAAAGATAAGGAGAAAACGGCTTTCTCAACTGGAAAGGGGCTCTGGCAGTTTAATGTTATGCCGTTTGGATTATGCAATGCACCAGCGACATTTGAAAGATTGATGGAACAAATACTGGCTGGATTGCTGGGAGATACTTGTTTGGTCTATTTGGATGACATTATCATCGTTGGTAGAGACTTCGATGATCACCTCAGCAAATTGGAGCAAGTATTGTCTAAGTTACGAGAGGCAAACCTTAAACTGAGTCCAAAGAAATGTTCGCTTTTCAAGCGAAAAGTCAATTACTTGGGACATGTGATTTCGAAGGATGGTATCCAGACAGATCCTGAGAAGATAAGTGCCGTGAAGGATTGGCCGATACCGAGGGACAAAACTGCAGTACGTGCATTTTTAGGACTGTGCTCATACTACAGGCGGTTTGTGAAGAACTTCTCGGATATAGCAAAGCCATTGCACGAACTGACGGAAGAAAAACGACAGTTTGATTGGACGGATCGGTGTACGGCAAGTTTCAACGATCTCAAGCGAAGACTCTGTGAAACACCAATACTGGGGTATCCAGATCCCGAAGTAGATTTTATTGTTGACACGGACGCCAGTAATACTGGTATTGGAGGAGTCTTGTCACAGAAGAAGAGTGAAAACGAAGTTGTAATCGCCTACTTCAGTAAGTCGTTGTCGAAGCCAGAACGAAATTACTGCGTCACTCGAAGGGAACTGCTGGCAGTTGTCAAAACGTTACAGCATTTCAGTAAATACCTGCTTGGGCGGAAGTTCCGTATCAGGACTGATCATGCTGCTCTGAAGTGGTTGTTGGAGTTTAAAAATCCCGAGGGCCAGGTGGCACGCTGGATTGAACAACTGCAGGAGTATGACTTCGTCATCGAACACCGTAGTGGGAAATCACACGGAAATGCGGACGCCCTTTCTCGAAGACCTTGTCCGGACGACTGTAAGCATTGTCTTAGACAAGAGGGCAAGGAATGTCTTAGGATGTTGAGAACTGACACTGTTAGTGAAGATTGGAGCGATGATGTCATGCAACTAGCTCAGCAAGAGGATCCTGACGTGAAGCCCATTTTCGACTGGATCAATGCGGGAGTACCCAAACCAAGGTGGTGTGAAGTAGCTCCGATGAGTACGGTAACGAAAAGCTACTGGGCACAATGGGACAGCTTGGTTATGCATAATGGCGTACTATGCAGGAAATGGGAATCGGCGAATGGGAAGGATGCTCATCTACAAGTGGTCGTTCCAAGGAAAAGAGTGAAAGATGTTTTGGAAAGTTTCCACGACGGTACTTCTGGTGGACACCTTGGAGTGAAAAGGACTTTAATGAAAATCCGACAACGGTTTTATTGGATCCACTGCCGTGAAGATGTCGAAAACTGGTGCAAGAAGTGCGTTAACTGTTCAGCAGTTAAAGGACCGCACACCCGTAGTAGAGGAGCGCTCAAACTCTACAATGTTGGAGCACCTTGGGAAAGAATTGCGCTAGACGTCGCAGGACCGTTCCCGACATCTGACTCCGGAAACAAGTACATTCTTGTCGTGATGGATTACTTCACCAAATGGCCTGAAGCGTTTGCCATCCCTAACCAGGAAGCAGTCACTATAGCGGACAAGTTAGTGAATGAAGTTTGCTGTCGATTTGGAGTACCCCTGGAAATTCACAGTGATCAAGGCAGAAACTTTGAATCTGCGGTATTTCAAGAGACTTGTCGAATCATGGGGATGCATAAGACGAGAACTACGGCATATCACCCACAATCGGATGGAATGGTGGAGAGATTCAATCAGACTCTGGAGAGACATCTGGCCAAGGTTGTTGAGAGTCATCAAAAGGATTGGGATCGGCATATTCCTCTCTTTTTGATGTCATATAGGTCAGCAACCCATGAAAGTACGGCGGTTACTCCAGCGTATGCTAATTTTGGAAGAGAGCTTCGTTTACCAGCAGATCTTCTAACTGGACGTCCTCCTGATACTCCGAGGTCCATCACCGAGTATGTGAGTGATTTAAGGGATCGGATCGATGACGTTCACAGTCTTGTTCGTGAACACGGGCTGCAAGCTAGCACGAGAATGAAGACCCGATACGATAGGAAGGCTAACCAAATTTGGTTCGAGGAAGGATCGTGGGTGTGGCTACATAACCCGATGCGAAAGAAAGGAAAATCCCCAAAACTGTCCCCAAACTGGGAAGGGCCATATAGGGTAGTCACGAAGATCAACGACGTCACGTATCGGATACAGCGAAACCCTCGTAGTCCATCGAAGATTGTTCACGTTGACCGACTGGCGAGGTACCACGGAAATAATGATGCTCGGGACGAGCATGTCTTAGGAGGGGGTAGTGTTGCGCCGGTGGTATAGGTCAAAACTTTAAACGTGATTTTCCGTGCTTTAGAAGATTTCAGGCCGTTTCAGAGGTGGCTCTTTCACATACTAGAAGATTGAAAATTCACCCTAGTTGCCGTTGTTTTCAGGCGCCTGAAACATGTTTTCAGTCCGTTTCAGGGCACTCTCTATCAGATGGCGCAATAACCTGAAAACCCGTTTTCAGGCGTTTTCAGGACCCCTTATGGGCCTTTGAAGTGCACTTCAGTATATGGCGAAATTTCACGAAGGAGTGAAAGAGATAGCACTATTAGAGAGAGACAGCTATATTGAGAAGGCTCGAGAAGTGTGTGAAAGAGACAGAACTAGAAAGGGATAGCAATAGTCGGGAATGTTCCAGCCGAATCGAACATCGAACAATCTAGATTGCCTAGAACACTCGCGATGCGTTATTGACCGAGGGGTCACCGACCGCCCTTGGACTTTGGACCGAACATTCCAGATAGGATTTCTCCGGAACATTCGAGAGCAAGGGTCTCCGGATATATAAGCCGCGCGTCACCGACGCCCCAGTCAGTTTTGAACTAACAGCGATACAGTGCGAATCTCGAAGCGAATAGTGTGACAAGTAAATAAGTGCGATATAGTGAAGTGATTTAGTACAGTGATTTATTAAGTAAGTAAGACTTGTTAATTAGTAATTCTGTAATAAAGTTTGCATTTTTAATTTGTGGTTAATTAGTGTATTTTCTATCACGTTACCTACCCCACGGACGTAACAATACTAACTGAGCCAATTATGATTTTTTCCCAATTTTATTTAATGAAAATTAGTAAATAGGTACATCTGTATCTGCAAGACACGTAGTACGTCTCTATAGTACATATCGATACCTTTAGACTCAAAGGGCGTAAACGCCATTAGAACCTGCGGCGTTTACGCCCTTTCAGTCTAAAGGTATCGATATCGCGAAATTATGTTTTCCTTACTCAAATTCTATATAACTACCAATTTTACTGAAAACAGAAGAAATGAAAAACAGCTACATCATTAAAATCGAACCATCTACGTGATGACTCGCCCGCGTATGAAATGAGGGCTTTGAGATAATTAGTACCCTGCCATTAAGTAGGTAGGTATTTGTACACTTTTATACAGGCTGGCTCTAACGATGAGGCTTTAAATATTCGATTCTCTTCGCTACGCTGAGATAATATTATGCTATATCTTCAAATAACTTATATTAAGATAGTTAAATTCATCTTCAAAGTTTAATTCTGAAAACAGTGAAGTCTCACTTTTCGCATGTTTGTATGAAAAATTATAATTTCGCGTGTTTTTAAAAAGTTGCAATACGAAAGTTGCTCAGATTAAAGACTAGAAACGACCCTTTCATTTTAAGCTCCATTGTTAAAGGCAGCCTGTATAGAGTACAACCCGATTAAACAATGTCGAAAGAACCTAATTAGTGTATTATCTTATTGTCGTCCATTCTGAAAATATTGCTAGTATTACATAAAGAAACAACATGTTTCTTTCGTATAAAGTATTGCTAGTATTGTTAAGAGATAAAATATAATGTATGTAAACACTTTATTTAACCTAAAATCACACAGACACAAAACAACAATCAATGGCTATGTACAACTGCGAAGTTATCCCAGGTATATTAAGTGATCTCTCCCGGCTAACCTTTATAATACATTACAATTATACTTTTCATCACACTTACTCGAAAATGGTGTCATTACACGTAGGTTCTACGGGCCGTAAATGACCTATTACGCCCTAGGGCGTAATGGTTTTCTTTTTAAATTTGAAACGCTGGTTCTGTTTCACTCTTATTTGTCTTGTTCAAAGGAAACGCCAACTTACTTTTTAACTTTTATCACTGAAATATTTATTTAAAGATAACTGTTATTGCAAATACATGTAACCACATATTTCGGTAACATTAATTAAATGTGTAAATAGTGTATTTCAGTATTTTGCAAATATAAAATCAACTAAAATGGCCGTTTCTATCCGCCGACCTATTCTTACCGTTATGGTTTGCGATCGTAACTTGACATTCGCGTTGTCTATGGACATATGTCACTAATGTCACTTTCTGTTTTAATATTTTTTTGTCATACTGGGTCAATTAGTAAGGTTATATTATTAAAATTTCCTCACAAGTATGATGAAAAACATTGTGTGTGCCGCGGACGGTAAATGAATTACCGCACTATTACAATGTACTATTATTGCACACCAAAAGAAAAATTACAATGCAAACTTATATAAAAACAGTGGTAAACAATAATGTAATAATGTTAGATTAAGATATGATTATGCATATGTACGAGTATATATACATTGATATGTTATGATAACTTATGATATGATATGTTATGATGTGTTACCTATTTACCCGACTGCGGCGAAGCCCAAAGGAGGGTTATGTGTTTGACCTGTATGTATGTATGTCCGTTCCTGTGTCCGCTCGTAACTACTCAACGGCACATCCGATTTTGATAAATGATAAATCATTAGATTCGTCTTGATGGTGCGAGTGTCACTGGGTATAAAGTTCGTTAAAATAAACAAAATGGCTGATTTTATGCAGTTTCAAAGAGCACCGCGGTCGGGGTTTTTTTAGTAAAAATGTGGTTATTTAGGTTATATGGTAATGTTAGATTAAGGGTTACTTCACACATTACTGCACAGGTGGTCAAATACAATTAGATTAAGATAACCAAGGGTTAAGCAATAGTTGTTTCACGGCAGATGTCTTTCCACCTGTCAAACAATGATTACAGGGTTGATTTACAATTGCCTTACTCAGTAACCAAAGGTCGTAAGTGCATGACATTGTATTTATTATCTTCGCTCTTTTTCTATCGGAGCGGAATAAGAATGACTTGATATACATGCTTATTTTACGAGTTTATACTGCCGTCCTAGTCTAAAAGGCGACTTTTTGCTATGGAAGTTCATAGTAAAAAGTCGCCTTTTAGACTAGTACGGCAGAATAGCCCTCGGAAACGGTTGGAGGGCATTTCTTTAGAAATATGTCTGCGGTCACCTCATTCATCTGACCCTTTTTCATACTAAATGTATGGAAACAGATGAATGAGTCGCAGACATATTTCTGGAGAATAGCCCTGGAATGTATCGATACGTTAAAGTCCTTTACATACGAGGGCCCGTTGTCATTCTCACGCAGTGAGGGGGATATTAATTTTAAGTGACTTCAAAAAAGGAGGAGGTTCTATGTTCCACAGTATGTTTTTAGGGTTCCGGTACCTCAAAAGGAAAAACGGAACACTTATAAGATCACTTTGTTTTCCGTCTGTCCGTCCGTCCATCGTCCATTTAAAGGGTACTTTTCGTTGACCTAGAACTATGAAATTTGGCAAGTAATACCGCCTTATACTACAAGCATAGGGAAAAATCTGAAAACTATACATTTGTAAAAATCTTATTATAAAAAATATAGTCTTCATTTAAAGTATTTCTACGGAACCCTTAGTGGGCGAGTCCGACTCGCACTTGGTTTTTTTATGTAAGTTCAATAAACTTTCCAATACTAGACATTAAACAACATTCAGATACTATTACCAGCTACAAGTACAGTCAGCTGTAGAGAAAAGTAACCCCCTTGCCTTACATAAAATTTATGAAAGAGCTCCTTTTTTATGCAGTTGACCGTACCTGTCTGAAGGAACAAAATCAAATCGATCAGGATTATTTTATAAATAGCTATTTTTAAAAAACATGAATACCAACTGAACTCAACTTGAATTCCATGAAACGACAAAACGCCGTATTAGCTCGTCTGTATACCCCTTTACTTTTTAATAGGAACCATCAATCAACTGCCCTTAATGAATCGTCTGTTTGCTTAAGGGTGAGCTTTGATAATCACAAGTGACAACTTACAGTCCCATACTAGAAGCTATTAGTCCGATGTTATGGCTAATTTGATTTGACATACGACCAATCTGTCCTAAATAGATTAAGGTCTAATAAGGTAATTCACAACTGTGCTGATGATCTCGTCCTAAATATAATGTGATCCGGTTAATGAGGTCAAAATATGCCAATTACGAACTGTTATTTTTAGGATGACACCTACAAAGACCAATTAAATTCTACTATAATATCCTACTAATGTGAAAGTTTGTGAAAATGTTTGGATATTTGTTACTAAATAACACTGTAACAATTGAGTACTTATCGCGGTAACGAAATTTGTAAAAATTATATAAGTTCCTATTTAAATAAACAAACTACAACTAAAATACTAACTTTGAGTTCGAAACCTAATGTTTAACTTTTTTTATGAGCCTTCAAAGTTGGGTGGGAAAGTCTATTTTAAAACTATGAAAGTATGAAAAACTATTAATGTCATTGAATAACCCATAATTTTTTTGTCACGTCACACGACAGAAGGCTTTAGTACGTAACGTTTTTGGGAAAGTCTAAAAATGTAATTTATGCCACACCTGACCATAAAGTGGTTTTCTGGCTAAGTGTAGACACAAAATGATGTACACAATACGGGAGGTAATAAAGAAAGCCCTAGATCACATATTTACGTCCCTGGCTTGCAGCTCGGGCCGCAAACATTTGCGATCTCGGCCTTTCTTTGTCTTACCACCTTTTGTACTAAGTATTTTAACATTGTTGTACCGACCGCGGTGAGTTCTTCTGATATTAGAGTAGTTTTTTCACTAATATTTCTATTATTACGAGGTCTTTCTATAACATACCACAGAAAAAAGTTGTCCAATACCCAATTATACTAGGGATGAGATTGAGGGCGACATTGTGAATTATTCTACAGTTTTTATCACTTTAGGCGGAAACGGCCGAAGGGTTATTTCTAATTTTATTTGTTCGTCAAAGGTATAAGGATAGTATTGTTGAGTGACTCACTCTTTACCTGGTATGTGGATGTGGGTTTGACCTCAATTCGTAGGTAGGAGTAAGTCAGATATTATGATAATTCGAATTGACAAATGCTGTTCCAATACAGTGATGAAATAAGTGAAATAATCGTCGGTCAAAATGAAATTATAAAGCAAATATGTTCTCAAATACAGTCTACGAATATAGAAGTAATAGGATTCTACACATGAAAATAAACAGTTATTTTTGAAATTAAATTGGGCCCAGTATAGAAAGTTATACAAAAACTTTTTTTTAGATGTGAGGTTTTTTGTTCAGAATCGCGTCTCCCAAATTTTTCATACAAAATCGTTATTTTGTTCCGTTACCGCCCCTATGTCCAGCAGTGGACGTCCTATGGCTGAAATGATGATGACTAATCAGGGCTCAGATACGAGTGGATCTGAGCCCTTTGGAGAGGAGGCGTTGGGCCGGCCGGTATCTGATTAATGGATTTCGGCCCGAAGTCGAGCCAGAAGCTGATTCTTCAGTTCTGCTTCGACTTTGCGCCTGACGGTGATGAGATCATCGAGGTCAGATAAGACGTGTAAAACTGAGCAGCTTGCTACCAATACTGTGTACGAGATCGGTATAATCGTCCAGACCGGGTCGAGTTAACAGTAATCCTTTGAGTCTCGTCGTAATAAAGGTATTAATAGTTTACGAGTTCATAAGCAGAGCCGATCGCTCGTGAGAACAACGATAAATCCACAATATTATAAGCTTGAAATGTTGCTGAGCTTCATCTAAATCCATTAAAGTAATCGAACTAAAACTCAAAGTTGCGTTTATTTTGAAGTTGTAGATCCGAGTGCAGCTTCGTTCGCGGTGGTGTCATCATAATATTTTTCCCAAACATGCAATGAAATGTTGACATTACGTGCCTAATAATAGGATGCAAAGTACCTAGTTTCCGATGCGGGTTGACTTGGCATAATAATGGAATTTCATACAACACTGCCGGCCCATAAAATCGTCATGAACATAACAAATAACACATTATAAATAATTTCCAATAATTTTAAATTGCCAACTTAACTACAAGAATACACATTTAAAATATTTCATCTGAATATTCGCGGTAAAAATGTATACTGAAACAGTTTTTGGAAAGGAAATTGAAATTTTTTCATTCTGTAATTCTATTTTTTGTCTACTTTATTTTTAGTGTCTCTAGAAAATGAAGTTTGATTTCTTGGAGTGCTTTTAATTTATTTCATTGCATATTTGAGAAAAGCACTATACATACCTCGGCGTGAAATGGGGTTGTCAGCCTCGTAACTATCTGGCCTCGCGTTCGCTCGGCTATCTATATGTACTCGGCCTGCAACCCTTCACTTTAATGTAGTAATGTACTATTATCATGTATCCCATTAAAACAATGTAAACGCAAAACTTCAATTTCAGATACACATAAAAATATCATTCACACTGTTTTCCAGGTCATCAAAAAATAATCCAAAAAATATATGAATTGATCGCTCAGCCCGTATCATACAAATAACCGTGAAACCAAAACGTCACCCTCACTTCCATAACGACCTATGTAACCACGACGCAAATCGACATTATGTCTATTCATGGCCAAGCGAAATCACGTTTCACTTTCTAATAATACTTATTACTGGTTTTAATATCAATTTGTCGGGTGATGGGTAATTACGTGCCGGCCGGTCTTGACAAATGCTTTGTGATATACGTACCGTGGAGATGTGATTGGTCACGCTGTCTCGCATTCCTGCGATGTAGGGCGTTCAAATCTGAGATCACGAGTCTAGCCCGATAGCGGCTCACATGGTTTCTGGTGCACGACCTTTGACAGGGTGTGGAGTAGTTAATTGGATGTCTGATTTATGCACTTGCACAGACAACTGTTTTTGATGACAACCTGCCTTCGAAGATCATTACTACTGTACCTTTTTTTGGAAAAACTCTCCTGTTCATCTTTCAAAAATTATGTTTAATATACAATTCCAATGTACAATTACCTACTTGTACAGAGCTGTTGGGGCCTAGTTTCAGCACGGTAGACTGGGGTTGCTCTTATTCTCGGGGTAACATTGATCATCAATTTTTCAACTATAAGAAGTTGGTTTTTGAATGCATTCAGAACAATTTATTATTAAGGTAGGCTACCTCAATTAAAATACTTAATAAACGTTTTTTTTCACCACCTTCGTTCGAAATCAGACGTGAAATTTGGAAAAATCTGAAAATTAATTTTTGATATTCTATTGTGGCCACACCATGAAAAAATTAACAAAAATAGGAATTACGTTCAATAGCATAGTTATCTGGCTACCCATATTAAAAAACAGATTTAAATAATACTTGATATTTTAGTCATGACACTCAAATAACCGAGTCAGGGTATCACTTAGCACGAGTTTTGCAAAAACGTCAATATCTCGAAAACTAAGAAATTTTTACTGAGGTCAAATTTACTTAATCTGGTGTCTGATGAGCTGGTCTATCAGCCCTTTTCGTATCAAAGTTGGTTTTAGGGATACCCTGTATATGAACCAAACTAAAATCACCGAACTACTGAAACTAGGCCGCTGTTGGAGCCACTGAGCATAGGGGCTAAAGGCAGCCAGTGCAAGAATTTTTTTAAACTTACTTTTTTTTTATAACTTCTGGATCAGAATCATATCACTACTTGTTACTGTTTGCTCTCCAATAAAATAAATATTTATTTTAAACCACGCTGAACGCTAACCTTGACAATTACGTCAAACAGGCAATTTGTTATAATAAAACTTTCAACCCAATATTCCAATACTTTGATCGGACTACAGGGGTAAAACGACACAACTCTTGTTGCACCTATATTGACTTAACGCCTTCATTTTGGAGGTAAGCTGTTTAATGTTTTCAGCCGTGACCATCGGTCTACACTTTGCGGATACTTTGATAGCATCGCAGTGACCCTTCCACTTAGGTACCGGTTTAGTATCGGCGCGGATCTCCGTCCTGAAGGCATGAAAATCAATGTTAGAACACATTGGAAACATTGTATTACGATCATCACGGTCGGTTTAGTTGCCAGAGGAGGGTTATCCTTCAAAAATATTTCTTCTGTAGTGAAACTAGCCAGAGTAGGTGCCGCAGGACGGGTGGCGAACGTCGTCGCAGGCTGCAGCGAAGATGGCAGCAGTAATTGTTATTCCTACAAAAGGCGCATCGCGTGCTTGAATGTGTGCGCCGTGTACGAACGCACTACAAGCAAAGAAATAGGAATGCGTAAAAACGCTCCAGTATGGATCGCACTCACACAGACCCGCTATCGAACGTCTGTGCGAATACGTGTCGCGCGGTCCTAAACTGCCGAAGTTGGGCTACTTATCTGTCTTTATACTTTGACCTGGACGTGTTTCTTAACGGCGGGCCAGAACTTGCTCGGAGCTGGGACGGTTGGAAATCAAGGGCCTTTGCCTACGCAACTACGCAACAAACTACGATAGGCTAGCAATAGTACATTACACAACTAGGGTGGTAATACAAAGAAAGGCCGAGATCGAGCGCAGCGTGCGGAAGAAGCCACTTTATAGCCAGGTGTGGCATAAAAAAAAAAAAACCGGCCAAGTGCGAGTCGGACTCGCGCACCGAGGGTTCCGTACAAACTCATAAGTAGATACATGAATAGTTCAAGAAAAACTATATGGCGATTAGTTTAGTAGGAGCAAATAAGTATGGGTTAAGATTTTTGCAAATTTTTCAAAAACAGTGCAAGTTAGGAAAACCGTTATATTTTTCCTGTAATATATAGGATGACATTAGTAATTGGTAATTATTACAGGTTTTTCTGTTCAGTAACTTCGAAGATAATAGGGGGGGAACGGTATTTTTTTTAACGTTTTTCACCATAAATCAAAAACTACTTATTTAAAAAAAAATACAAAAATACTGTTTTAATCTACAAATTAAGCCCTTTCATTTGATACCTCACTCGATATAATAGCCCTACTTTCAATTTGCAAAGTCTCATTACGGACCCCTTTAAAAAAAAAGTAAAAAAGTTACAAGATTTTTTTTCCATCCTATAACCTCGGGTTAGCGGTTCTTAACACTATTCCAAATTTCAAGTCGATAGCATCAGTAGATCCTGAGATATCTTGCTGTGACAGACGGACAGACAGACAGACAGACAGACAGACAGACAGACAGACAGACAGACAGACAGAGTCGCACCATAAGGGTTCCTTTTTTACCATTTTGGTACGGAACCCTAATAAAAACTGTCTTAATTACTGGGTAGGTACAGATTTCTTCAGATTATTGTTAAACAATAACATTCCTGAACTAAAAGACAACGAAGAAATATCAAGACTCATCCCGAATAATACAAAAATAGCATAATCTCATGAGTGCTTCAATCGTCAAAGGCCCTTTAGACCATTCACTACTCATACAGTATAATAGGTATAAAATAATGACAATATCACTTCTAATAGAAAAATAGATCACTACATTAAAATCCATGACCACTATAATTTCACTCAGCCTACAATGGCGAAGTCCGTAACGCATAATTTCTACAGCAATCAAAACCTCTTAAAATTCCATTACACGGTATCATAAATTACCTATTATATGTGTGAGTAAACGTACGTAGCAATGTATAACGGACTAATCATGCTCGTCTAAAATACTGAGCGGATCGCAAAGAATATGATTAATACTTTATTATGCTGGGTATAGATAGACCTAGGTCCTGCGACAATATTATGGCCTGTTAATACGAGTACAGGCCCTTAGTTTACAAGGTCAGCTAATACTGGCAAGAGGCAGAAACGACATCAATACAACATAGGATTAACCACTGACGTTGGCAGATCTGTGGTGAAATATGTCGGTCTCTTATCGTCCCATTTACACACCTGGCCATAAAGTGGCAATAACCGCCCGCTACGCGTGCGGAAAACCCCACTTCATGGCCTGGGGTTGACGTAAACTCTTGTACTTACCACGGGCGGTATTAAAGAAAGCCTCAGATCGCATATTTATCGCCCTTGCCTTCGGCTCGGTCGTCAAATACCTGCGATCTGAGGCATTCTTTGTTTTACCGCCCTAGGTACCTATCCGACTGAACCTATCCGTCCTACTGACTTTTTGATAATCCTGTACAAGTGGGAGCTTGCAAATCTCGCTTTGACTTTTCGCTGATAGCTCAAAGTGAGCGAAAGACCAGCGGAATTGCTTGAAACGGGAAATAACCTTATCTTATGTATAGTGTGATCGAACTAAGGACGCAACGTGATCAGATCACCAGTCTAGACGCAATTTTACCTTAACTGTTTACCAAACAGAAATAAATAAACATTATCAGTATAACCATTAGCATGGCGCATTACTTTATCAAGTACTTAAATACCGAGTTAATAGTTTTCACAGATAATAAAAGTATGAATAACATTATCTTTCAAAACCTCATAATTTACTATGTGAATTGGAAAATTGAATCTTTCGTATTGCGAATTAAGTTGAAGTTGATATTAAAGCGTTTTGTTATGACTGTTAGGATAATTATTTAAGCTGAAAATTGTATTGGATTAGAAATAGATTTACAATAGAATGTTAACTAGCTGAGTAAAGCTTTCGAATAACTGAATCGATGGAAAAATTACATATAATCATCCACAGAAATATATCGATACCTTTAGACTCAAAGGGCGTAAACGCCGTAGGTTCTAATGGCGTTTACGCCCTTTGAGTCTAAAGGTATCGATATCGAGATAAAAGGAAATAGTTCCTAGATTTGTATGGGAACCAAGCGTGTAAGATTTTACGGTAGACGTTTGACGTCAAAAGTGTAATTTAGTTATATAAAACATACATTTTCCATTTTATTTGGTGGTACTTGTACAATGAATTATACCATTATTATCAGATTTTCAAATCTGATAATAATTTTGACGGCGACTGAAGTTGACGGCGAGAAAAGATGGTCCCAGGCCGTTTAGAGTTTCTAAGGCAGTGTTTTTCAAACTATTTCATGGCACGACCCCCTTTGTATGAGAAAATATTTTTCATCACACTTGCTCGAAAATGGTGCATTACACGTAGGTTTTGCGGGCCGTAAATGAGCTATTACGCCCTAGGGCGTAATGGTTTTCTTTTTAAATTTGAAACGCTGGTTCTGTTTTACTCTTATTTGTCATGTTCAAAGGAAACGCCAACTTACTTTTTTAACTTTTATCACTGAAATATTTATTTAAAGAGAACTGGTATTGCAAATACATGTAAACACATATTTCTGTAACATTAATTAAATTACCGTGGGAGAGCCAAGCTTCGGCACGAATGGGCCGGCTCGACCGGAGAGATACCACGGCCTCACAGAAAACTGGCGTGAAGTAATATTTGCGTTTCGCCAAGTGAGTGAGGGTACCGGAGGCCCCCCCCCCCCCCCCCAATGATAGCGCTGTTCTCTAATAGCATACCCCAGGAGGGTACCAGCTGCGTTAGCGCTGGAGAATCCCTCACTGGGCTTCCACGCTCAGGTAGAATCACTCCTGAGCGTGGAGGTCCAGGCTGCCCCTCGTACTCTGGGGGGGGCAAAACCGCGCTCTACCAGCCAACATCTGCTCGGGGCAAGAGCAAAGTAGCCTCGCTGGCCGTGGACTTCTGCAACATCAGGGGTTTACACTCCAATCTTAATGCTGTTCACTATCACCTCGAGACAGCAAAGCCGGCCTTGCTCTTTTTGACCGAGACGCAGATATCGTCTCCGGCGGACACTTCCTACCTCTGTCGTCCTGGGTATGCACTGGAACACTCCTTTGTCCCTAAGGCCGGGGTGTGCGTGTACGTAAGAGATGACATCAGCTCTCGCCGCCTCAGCAATCTTGAAGGTAGGGACCTCTCCACCTTATGGCTACGTGTGGACAGCGACGACCATCCTCGCGTCTATGCGTGCCTGTATAGGTCCCATAGCGGTGATGCTGAAACCGACCGACTCATCGAGCAAATTCAGATAGCTGCAGACTCCGTGCAACAGCAGATCCCATCCGTGGAGATCGTGATACTAGGCGATTTTAATGCCCATCATGTTGAATGGCTCGGCTCTAGTAAGACCGATCATGCGGGGAGATCTGTGTACGGTTTTGCTCTGGCATATGGCTTATCCCAATTGGTTACTGAGCCCACGCGAATCCCCGATGTGGAGAGCCAGGAGTCCTCTCTGTTGGACCTTCTGCTGACTTCTCAACCGGCTGGCTACAAAACTTCCGTTATTGCCCCACTCGGTTCCTCGGATCACTGCCTGGTCCGGAGTACGGTGCCACTCACGTGCCCGCTGCGTCGGCGAGCTGCTGGTAGCCGCCGTGTGTGGCACTACAAGTCAGCAGATTGGGATGGGATGCGATCTTTCTTTGCATCCTATCCTTGGAGGCAGGTTTGCTTCACGCTGGATGATCCCAACGTTGCTGCTGACTCTATTGCTGACGTGGTACTCCAGGGAATGGAATTTTTCATTCCGTCCTCTGCAGTCCCCGTTGGTGGCAAATTCCAACCTTGGTTTGGTCGTAACTGCAAAAGGGCGTCCCGCCGAAAGCAGGAATGTTACCAAGCCTGGATAAATGCAGCAACAGTACGGGATGAAAAGACCAGCGCGTTGAAAAAGGAGTTTAATTTTGCCTCCAAGTCCTTCAAAAGGGATATTGCCAGGGCGAAATCTTTGCACATTGGTAGAATTGGCGAGAAACTAGAGCGCCTTCCTTCGGGAACTCGTGCGTTCTGGTCTCTTGCCAAAGCTATCCAGGGAAATTTCTGCAAGCCGTCTTTTCCACCTCTACAAATGGGAAATGATTCGTTGGCCCATGACGCTAAGGAAAAAGCCGATCTTTTGGGCAAACTCTTTGCGTCCAACTCGACTCTGGATGACGGGGGACACGTGCCGCCAACCATACCGCGGTGCGGAAACTATATGCCGGATGTCCGGTTCCACCAAAGTTCAGTGCGTAAAGCACTTCTTTCCCTCGACATTCACAAGTCGTGTGGGCCCGATGGAATCTCTCCTATTGTGTTGAAGATGTGCGCTCCAGAGTTTGCACCGGTTTTAACGCGTCTTTTTCGGCTCTCTTACTCATCTGGCGTAGTCCCGATCTCATGGAAGTCAGCTTTGGTGCACCCGATCCCTAAAAAAGGCGACCGCTCAAACCCAACCAACTACAGGCCGATAGCTATAACCTCTCTGTTCTCGAAGATAATGGAGTCCATTATCAACTGCCAGCTCCTTCGGTACCTAGAGGATCACCAGCTGCTGTCCACCAATACGGCTTCCGTAAAGGCCGCTCAGCTGGTGATCTTCTGGTCTACCTAACACATCGTTGGGCACAGGCGATCGAGACTAAGGGTGAAGCATTGGCCGTTAGTTTGGACATGGCGAAGGCCTTTGATCGGGTTTGGCACAAAGCACTTCTTTCGAAGCTTCCATCTTATGGGCTTCCCGAGAAGTTATGCGAATGGGTCAGTAGCTTTCTAGCAGGCAGATGCATAAAGGTCGTAGTTGACGGTGAGTGCTCTGAATCCATGACTGTGAATGCTGGTGTCCCGCAAGGCTGTGTGCTATCGCCTACGTTGTTCCTTCTGCATATCAACGACATGCTGCAAATCTGTGGCATTCACTGTTATGCAGATGATAGCACGGGTGATGCCTCCTACACCGGCCGCGCCAATATTTCTCGGGATAGCGTCATCGAGAGCCGTAACAGACTTGTGTCTGAAATTGAAACTTCCCTAAAAGAAGTTTCAGAATGGGGTCGACTTAATCTAGTCCGTTTCAACCCTACGAAGACACAGGTTTGCGCCTTCACCGCCAAAAAGCTCGCGTTTGTCGCATCACCTCGTTTTGAGAGCATCCCCCTTACTGCCACAGCCACTATCGGAATTCTTGGCGTCGACATATCGAGTGAAGTCCAGTTCCGCGGCCATTTAGAGGGTAAGGCTAAATTAGCCTCTAAGAAGCTTGGTGTGCTCAATAGATCGAGACAGTATTTCACTCCGGCCCACCGCCTTCAGCTGTATAAGGCGCAGGTCCGTCCACATATGGAATACTGTTCTCATCTGTGGGCTGGGGCCCCCCAGTACCAGCTTCTCCCTCTAGACCGCATTCAACGGAGAGCGACTCGTATCGTCGGCTGCCAAGTTATTTCAGATCGGCTCGACTCCTTGGCACTGCGTAGAGATGTAGCCTCGCTCTGCATCTTCTATCGTCTATATAACGGGGAATGCTCCGAGGAATTGTTCGGATTAATCCCTGCTGCATCTTTCCGCCATCGTTCTACGCGACAATATTGCCATCCTCACCACTTAGATGGTTGGCAGTCCACAACTGTGCGTTTTGCTAGAAACTTCCTGCCTCGCACGACTGAACTGTGGAATAAATTGTCGCCTGCAGTGTTTCCGGACCGATTCGACCTTCAAACCTTCAAGAAAAGAGCGTACTCCCACCTGAAAGGCCGGCAACGCACCTGTGACTCTTTTGGTGTTGCAGGTGTCTATGGGCGACGGTGATTGCTTACCATCAGGCGACCCGTCTGCTCGTTTGCCCCCTATTTCATAAAAAAAAAAAAAAAATGTTTTAATAGTGTATTTCAGTATTTTGCAATTATAAAATCAACCGTTTTAGGTCTGTACCGCTATGGTTTCCGAACGTTGCGCATTGTCTATGGATATGTCACTAATGTCACTGTCAGTTTTACAATTTTATTTAGGTTAAGTAAGGTTAATTTTAATTAGATTTCCTCACAAGTGTGATGAAAAACATTGTGTGTGCCACGGGCGGTAAAGGAATTACAAACGAGTGTTTGTTACAAGGCCGAGGCGAAGCCGAGGGCTTTAATAACACGAGTTGTACTATTGCGACCCCCTATCCTCTACGATTTCTAACCTGAATTTTGTTCCGTTACATTTTGGAGCTTTCTAGCTTCTTTTTCCTTTTTGCCTGAGTTTTTTGCTAGAATAAATAAATAAATAAATATACAACAATCTGGGACAATCTTACACAAATCGAAATAGCCCCATAGTAAGCTCAATAAGGCTTGTGTTATGGATACTAGACGACGATATATTTAATAGATACAAATACTTAAATACATAAAAAACATCCATGACTCAGGAACAAATATTCGTGCTCATCACACAAATAAATGCCCTTACCGGGATTTGAACCCGGGACCTCCTGCTTCGTAGGCAGGGTCACTACCAACTAAGCTAAAGCGGTCGTCAAAAAGCTCTGAAGCTGTAGAAGGTCTGGGACCCTCCAGTGGGTCGCGACCCACATAGAAAAACAATGTTCTAAGGTGATTGAGTATATAGGTACAGGTATTCAAATCACTGCCGTTTAATTATAGGTTATAATATAACCGTTTTATGGATCCTTATGTGGAAAGTTATAACAATTTATTTATTTAATCACCTAATATATAGTTTTATTGAAAACTGGGATTGAAACTATAAGTTCTCAAGTTTATAAGTCATAAAATGTTACTGTTAATTATTAATCTTATCTCAGATATAAAATACAAAATGAGGGCCAAGTTTGCATGCTACCGAAAGTAGTGATATTCTGAAACGGACGAATGAGTTACTCGCCGCGACGTCGCCCCTGTCTGGTTCCACCGGAAGACCAGCGCCGGCTCTAGAGTTGGCATTATGCTGAGATGGGCTTTTTGTGGCAGCGAGATTTTTATTGTCTTGTTTTTTTTTTCTCTACTTTGTGACTTTTTGCTCCCTGTCATGGAATTACCCAGATTTGGATTTTTGTAGATACACAACGAATGCCGAGGTAGCCTGACACCATAAATGCTTGTGTGCCATACGAATGGTAACTCATGGTTTTTGACCGCGTTTTGTGGAGGGACATTACAATAGGCTTGTGTCCTAAATTTTGTTTCTGATGTAAATGGATACTACTATTTATGAGGAACAAATAAATACCTGTAACTACTACACGTGGATTACTATAACAGCAACAAATTGCAATCAAAAGTAGACGACCGCACCGAGCGTTGAAAACAGCCCATACAAAACGGACGCACCCTGTGACGTCATCTCTTGTCCTCGCTGTACTAAGTCTGTATGAAAAAATAGCATTTTGCCATTTTGAGCACGAAAAAGTGCGTTTAAGCACGTAGTTGTCATACATTTATTTTTTCAATGTTATTTAAGCATTCTGAATTTAAGACGATAAAAAAATATCGATTTGTTTTAAAACTTTTTGGTCTCATAACTGTATATTTTTTTTTATACATTTTTTGTTTATTTCTTCTGTGTTATGATAATTTAGTATTTTCCAGTCCATGTGACTATATTATGTTGTAAAATTCAACATTAGTCAACATCCCCATTGGGCACGAAAATGGCGCGAAACTCATGGTGAAGTGAAAGGACGGAAAAAAACGCAAAAACGTGCCGTTTTTGTGTTCATTGTTTGTGTAGTTGTTGTGTTTATACGCTCAAATAAACATTCATTCATTCAATTCATCCAAAATTGCAAATTTTTAGGAATTGAATAGATTTCAAGTTATGGTGGGGTCGTAAATGGCCCGAAATAGTTCTTGTAAATATACCCACTGCCGGCATGCCACCCCTTTTGCCTCGCGAACTTGGCTGACACACTACCGTGTTCAAATCTTATAGCGTTAAAAGAAAAGACTTAGACGATCTCAATTTGCAAAGTGAAGATATTCATGGCACATAAATAGGTAGAAATATTGCTGGCAACATTGATGGGAATGAACCGTAGCAATATTCCCGACAGCTAATAATGGGATGTGAGGTAAATAATTAATTTTCTAGATTTTACTACAACATTTTAATTTCCTGTGAGATTATAAAGGCATAATAGAAACAATACAATATGCAGTTTACGAGTCATAAAATGTTTATTATGTTGGTACAATGTTTTATCAGCGGCTTCGCCCGTGTTAGAGCCTTATCACCAGGCATCGGAAATTCGGATGCTTATATACCTAAACTTTGGCGTCGTTGTCGGTGTTGATTAGTGTGGAGGTGGACTCAATTTAATTTAATTATTAAATTTCCCGGAATTTCTAAATTAACTTATTATTATTAAACTGTAATAGACGCGAACTACTTATTTGAAGTTATTTTCCATGTACTCGTTTTTTGAGTCGGGTTAAAATAGCCAAAACCTTAATATATTTGCGAGATACCACACTATCGTGGCGTTTTATACAATTGCTGAATCCCGGAATCTACATTTTTAAAATCAAAATTTTAAGAAGCCGATTCCATATTTGCTTAACTTTTTCTGAGATTTTACCAACTTTAGGTATAAAAGCATCTAAATTTCCGATGCCTGCTTATCACACTTGCGATTTCCGAGCGAGCTGCGGGCGAGTGTCCCTACGAAACCAGTCGCCGAAAACAAAAACGCCGAAAAAAACACGTTTTTTGGTTAGGGACCCCTTCAATTATTGATAAAATTTCCTTTTTATCAATTGATCGTTTAGCGGCAATAAAATACACATTCTGAAATAATTTGAAATCTCTATCTTAATAGATAGAGATTTAAAAAGATACAGTCCTGTGACTGACCGACGCAAACACGTTTCTTGTAATTCTAATTTTTCTTTACACATTCTGTGAAAAATTTCAAGTCTCTAATTACGGTTCAAAAGATGGACAGACGGACAGCGGAGGCTTATTAATAGGGTTTCCTTGGCACCCTCTGGATACGGAACCCTAAATAAAAGATTTCGAAAAACTCGTCGGTTAACAAGCTTTTGACAAAGGCCGCGGCAAAATACTAACCTATAACATTAATCTATCAGGTCAGGCATCAAAATCGGCCGTCAAATATCATTATCATTAAGTGATGGATGGCTAATTCTGAGTGATATCTGATCGAAATGCGTATAAAGATGCGTGGGACACTTAGGACAATGGATCGTTTGGAAAGTAACCATATGTGCTATACAGACGGGCCGACATATCGGCAGTCAGGCCACAGTACAATAGCAGTAATGTTTCGTGAATGCATAAGTGTGGTTCGCATTCACACATACGCGCGATGGTGCGTCTGTGTGAACATGTGTCGCGCGCTCCTAAACGAAAGAAGTTCAAAGTCAAAGTGTTTTATTTGTGAAACATAGGTAAATCTGAAAACTTACAGAGCTGTTAATAGTACATTGTGTATCTAGGGCGGTAAGTAAGGAATTACAAACGAGTGTTTGTTATAAGCCTGAGGTGAAACCGAGGGCTTTAATAACACGAGTTTGTAATTCCTTTACCGCCCGTGGCACACACAATGTTTTTCATCACACTTGTGAGGAAATCTTAATAATATAACCTTACTAATCGCCCCAGTATGACAAGAAAATATTAAAACAGACAGTGACATTAGTGACATTTAAGTCCATAGACAATGCGAAGTCAAGTCACGTTCGGAAACCATAGCGGTAAGCGGCATTTTATATTTGCAAAATAAAGAAATACATTATTTAAACATTTAATTAATGTTACCGAAATATGTGTTTACATGTATTTGCAATAACAGTTATCTTTAAATAAATATTTCAGTGATAAAAGTTAAAAAAGTAAGTTGGCGGTTCCTTTGAACATGACAAATAAGAGTGAAACAGAACCAGCGCTTCAAATTTAAAAAGAAAACCATTACGCCCTAGGGCGTAATAGGCCATTTACGGCCCGCAGAACCTACGTGTAATGACACCATTTTCGATTTTGTGATGAAAAAATATATATGAACCGCTATGTTTTGCCGATGGGCGTACAGTCGCCATCAGATATATCTGAGCTGTCAGTGTACTCATAAATATCTGAACACGGCTCTATTTTCATAGCATTAGAGCCGTGTTCAGATATTTATGAGTACACCGACAGCTCAGATATATCTGATGGTGACTGTACAAAAACGTTACATTTTAGCCGAAGCCAAACCACTAGACTAAAGCATAAGCAATGTTAATAAATTGAAAACGTGAATTGCAGTACCTCCGGCATTATCTCAGCGCTTCCGCAGAATAAGTAATCCCATCAAAAACATTAGTAGTTATGCAATAACGTTCCATTCCACATGCAAAATTGATTGGATTATGGACTTTGTGTTTTAAAGACAGAAGGTTGATAATTCGTTTTGTGGATTGGAACGTTATTGCATAACTACGTCCGCATGTAAAAAGATGTAAGTCTCGCAACGCAGTTCTTCTACCACAAAAAAGTTTTATGTAATGTTAAACTAAGTCAGTACCGGGGGGTGTCCACAGAACTCGATTTCCACCGACTTGCCTATTATTTACCCGTGGAGGATTCTTTATTTGAGAACTAAATGTGTTCCTCCACGGTTAAATGGCGACCATGGCGACCAGTCGACCTTGCTAGCTCGGCGACTGGTCGCAGCTTCGCTTGACTCGCGACAGAGCATGACCTGTCACTGTCTCACTATATTGCGTGGAAAGGGATAGGTAGTATTTGTCGCGTGGCAAAGAGTCGTGCGTCACAGTTGTGGAGAATCATAGAAGAACAGAGAGGAGGCATATGTCTGAAGAGAGATGAAAGTTAAGACTTAGCTATAGGTATAGACGCAACTTATTCAGTCAGATGGTCAGTCTGACCGTGTATCACGACCTTATCGGACTCAGGATGCAGAAAGTTGAGGTATTTAAAGGTCATATTAAATCTCTTTATCGGAAACAGTTATGGTACGCACGCTAATGGACAAAATGCTAACGTTCGTTTGGTTCCAACGATCATATCATCCAATAAGAACTCATTATTTTGTCCTTTTACTAATAATCTGTGGATGTTATGAGCGAGGGTTTACCCTGGGATATTTGTCAGCATTAAGTATTGGAATCATACAGATTTTGTAGTGTGAGTTAAGTGTTCGTGTCTTTTCTGTGGACACAAAATTAGGGGCTTTAAAAGCCTAATTTTCTAGCTGGATCCCTATAGCCCTATAACCCAACTCTTCTACTTCTAGGCCTATATGATAAAAACATAGTGATGTGTGTCCAGCAGTGGACGTCTTTTGGCTGAAAATGATGATGATGATGATGATGATGTGTATTCTGGTCGTTAACTATCATTGTTTTGTCCACAGGAAAGACGTTTTTTTTTCGAAATCTGTATGACTCATTTACATACTAGCTGTAATCCCGGCTTTGCTCGGGCATATAATGTAAAAAATCATAATTCGAAAGGCTGGATGAGCTCGACGAACCCATGACTGCACGCATGCATTCATGGAGCGTAAAACTTCTTGAATAGAGACCAGGAACCGGAAAACGTAGCGTGGGTCAGCCCCCCACAAGATGGCCCGTGGATGTCAGAGGCCGA
This sequence comes from Eudemis profundana, assembly GCA_947034925.1. Taxonomy (NCBI): domain Eukaryota; kingdom Metazoa; phylum Arthropoda; class Insecta; order Lepidoptera; family Tortricidae; genus Eudemis; species Eudemis profundana. The sequence continues at coordinate 3,075,133 of OX344804.1, read as the reverse complement.
TGGCGTGCGACCGTTGATCCGTGAAAGTCTTTGGGGACACCTATGTTCAGCAGTAGACATCTCATGGTAATGATGATGATGATGAATAGAGGTGATAGTGGGGTGTCAACTAGGGCCTTAGCGTGAATAGATTGTCAATGACTAGGACTACCTATAATAAAACGCATTTTAACAAAATTGATCTCGTTGTTTGTATCAAGAACTCACAAGAAACTCCACCTTCAACAGGTTATTTTAAGGCAAAACTGTTGATCGTGTTCCTACATGAATACGTATTTCTAAGTCAATATAGTCTTCGTATGGACGCCAACTGCCATTCCCCCCTTTAAGGTGCGACCAGACCACTGCTTCAAAGACGTCGACCACAGAAATATATCGAGATAGAAGGACGGTCGTCGATTTGTATGGCGACCAAGCGTTTAACGGTATTTCGAGCAGCGGTTTGGACGGCATGCGTTAAAAACGTAACGCATGAGTCACTTGACTGATTTATAGTACGTCAACGTCTTCCGAGCAACGGCATAAACAGCATGCGTCAAAAACGGGACGCACGAGCCATGTCATTGCGTTTACGGTGCATTAACGTTTTTTCGAAAGGCGTCGGTGAGGCAGAGATGGCGGGATACAGTCAAAAAGGCCGTGCTACGACCCCATGACCACGACTACTCTGCCAAGAGTATACGACTAAGAAGAAAAACGTCTTTTAAGCAGCTGCAGTGTGCACAGCATGCGTTACAACCGTGACGCATGAGTCATGTTATTGTATTTACGGTGCATTAACGTTTTTTGTCGTTTTTTCGAAAGGCTCGGTGAGGGAGAAATGACGGGACACAGTCAAAAAGGCCGTGCTACGTACAACCCCCACGACTACTCTGCCAACAGTATACGACTAAGAAGAAAAACATCTTTTAAGCAGCAGTGTGCGCAGCATGCGTTACAAACGTGACGCACGAGTCACGTCACTGCGTTAACGGTGCGTCAACGTCTTTTGATCATCGGTCTGGTCACAGCTCTACTCCACCGTCAACGTAAATGGAAAACAATTGAAAATCAACAACGCCTGCGGTCTATTTGCCGTGCTCGGGTTCAAAGTGTAACTCAATACCCTACCTGCTAACGAAAGGTCTTAAGTGAGGTGTATTTTGTACTGATATATGACTTTTAGTGTAAGAGGGGGACTATCTTATATATCCGATTAAAATACCAACTATCTGCAGACAAACAATTGTTTTCATTCGATTTAAACTTTGATGTTGTCGGGTGTATGTAATTGTTTATGAATAACAGTTTTATTTATACAGAGTAAGGTAATGTGCATTTTAAAGCCAACTAAAGCCGAATATACAATTTGCTTCTTTATTTTCATAAATCATAATATGAACCACCACGAATAATTACTAAAAAAAAACCCGACCGCGGTCCACTTTGAAACTGCATAAAATCCGCCATTTTGTTTATTTTAAGAAACTTCATACCCAGTGACACTCGCACCATCAAGACGAATCTAATGATGTATCATTTATCAAAATCGGATGTGCCGTTGAGTAGTTACGAGCGGACACAGGAACGGACATACACACATACATACAGGTCAAACAAATAACCCTCCTTTGGGCTTCGCCGCATTCGGGTAAAAAGTACACAATAAATTAAGGTTGAAAATGGCCTGAATGGCTTCGAGAAAAGGATGGTACCGCCGCACCTTTGTTTTGCTTGACTTGGAATAGTTGGAAATACGTGTAAATTGATATAAAGCTCCAATACTATACAGACAGCCTTATACACAGAGAGATAGAGGCTCCTCATGACCCTCATGTAGGGCGAAACAAAGGGCTTTGAAGCCCCCGCGATGGGGCCTTAGCCAGCGACCAGAAAGATCACACGTTAGCACGCGTTACGCGATAGAGAGAGATGCGGTGCGTCCCGTGTGGTGGTCGGACCCGAAGGACAGTTTTTTTAGATTTTTTTTGAAGACTGACAAACTTGCAAGTCTTATTGACTGTTGCAAAAATCGGACCAGGTGGGGGGCGTGGCGTTCCCTGGGGTCGAAGCAGGTCGGTTAGCCGGACCACCTTGAGAGGGTCGGACTAAGTGGTGGCCGAAGCGCCTGGAATCGAACCAGGAGTTTTGTTAGAAAGATATATTTATGTTAGTAGTAGGGTGATTCTTCAAAAATATGTCTGCGACTTATTCCTCTGTCTCCATACATTTAGTATGAAAGAGCCAGAGGAATAAGGTGACCGCAGACATATTTCTGAAGAATAACCCAGTACTTATACTATCCTGTGCCGCTGGTAGAATCAGACCTGTAGGTACAGTCGAGTTTCATTATCTGAGCAAAAAACGGATCAAAAATATCTGATCTAATTCTTATGCTTCTGACAATAGGGTCCTGCTCAGTTATTTTTGGTCCAATCTTTGCTCAGATAATGATGAACTCGACTGTACATAAGCCTCGACCTATTTGCAAAATAAGTGATTCAAAACTCAGATGTTTGCGTCCGAGTTTAGGAAGCAATTCGTTGTATTTGTTTCCAAACTCCAATAACCTTCTCAATCTTCTCATCGTGCATGCAGTTGAAGTTGTAAGCTTATAATAAAAGCCACGCATTAAGACCAACTAACTAATGATTGCATATTCGTTTCGACATCGGCTTGTACTTAAAAACAGCTGAAGTGGGAGTCGGATTCGCACACGAAGGGTTCCGTACTACAGTCGAGCAAAAAACGCCAAAAAGAACACTTGTCCATATTTTGTTTTCATTATTCTTTGTTATTGTGGTAATAGACGTCGTGAAAGCGGACAGGGTCAGGTGCACTACACTCGAGTTTGGCCTCCCGCGCGGTGGGCGTAGCCGATCTGGACGCCGGCGACCGTAACGTCACAGTGGCACAATAAATTATCCTGACAGTACGCAAAGCCGTTGATGCCGCGCTGCCGCCGAGAACGGTGCGAGAACGTACTGTACTGTGCGAAGTTTACCGTGCGGTGGTGGGGGTCTATTGTTTCGATGCGAGCGTGGGAATTCTTGTTTTTTGTGTGAAAACGCGCGATACTGAAATATCTGGTTATATTTTCGGATGAATGGAATGGTGGGGAAGAATCTTATCCGAAAATTGGAGAAGACTCAGGTCGTAAAGCAGTAGTTAGTAGGCCGAGAAATCGCTAGCCAGAAGAAGAGTAGTGGTAATAGAAATATACATCCTGTATCTATCTATTACGGTTCAAAGGTACAACCCTGTGGCAGACACACGGATAGAGGAACAGCAGTGGCATATTTTATGAATCACATCATCACACTTCACACTAATATTATAAATGTGAAAGTTTTTGATGATGTTTGGATGTTCGTTACTAGATAACAGGTAACAACTGGGTGGATTAAGCTGATTTGGTATGTAAGTAGACTAATTCCTAGATTAAAACATAGGATACTTTATATCCCGGTAAATAGTTTCCTTGGGCCAGTAAGGGGAACAACGCGAGCGAAGCCGCGGGTAATCCCACTAATAATATAAATGTGAAAGTTTGTGAAGATGTTTGGATGATTGTTTCTTAATAACGGGGTAACGACTAGACGTATTCCTGGATTAAAACAGGATACTTTATCAGCCGCGGGTAAATGCTAGTTTATTATAATAAGATTAGATTGTAAGAATTTGAACGTTGTCATGCCAGAATAATTTGGCGAAATATAATAAATATGAAATATATTGTCATGTCTCTCTCTAGCAAATAAATTTTCATTTTTCATCCAGTAACAGAGTCCCGTTGCGTTGGCAAGTTTTGGGCACGGAACCCTAAAAACTGCACCGTCCGACAGTACGGTCATAATTATTATACAACATCGCATCCATAACGACGGACGCTAATGCTCAAACAAAGAGTGGAACAAGCAAACAAAATTTACCGAAATCGTTCACCGGCCGGCGAATAAAAATTACGACCGGTTTTGCCGCGAGCTGCGCCTGCGCGGACCCATTGAGAGTGGGGCTTTCCGGGTGAAGACCCTGAGTTATCTTCATGTTTTTTTATTGCATGACTTAGGCACTGGCCCCACCGCCGGCGAGTAAAGTTGGGCGAGTAAGAGTTCATTGCGAGCTGATCAGGCACAGTGTGATCAATCGACCTTTCCAGATCCGCAATGTATGCTACTCGCTCAACCTTACTACCTTTTTATTATTATATATTATTTTTTTAGCACCTGACTTACCATTACCACGAATCCTACTGACACTTTGATAGGAATCCTGACCAAGTTGCCCAAGGCCTATATGTCAAATTAGGTTCAATCGTTCCTCAATTAAGGGATCATCATCATTAATTTAAGAGTTACACTCTTGTCGTTTGAGTATCTTCCAATCTTGCGTGATGTACGCTAGCTTCTTGACATGTTGGTAAAACGCGACACGAACTTTTTCCTTCACTTGGTCCATGTAGCTGCGTCTAGCTCTTCCTCTACCTCTCTTTCCTTCCAGCACGGTTTTAAAGAAGCTGTCGTGTATTATCAAATGTTCTTTCATTTTTCCTCGTCTATTTGCTATAATCTCCAGAATTGTCCTCTGCTCTTTCACCATCATTAATACCTCCTCATTGGTTTACTTCTCTATTCAACTCATTAATTAAGGGATCTTCTTCTTAGTCGCATACTCTTGGCAGAGTATTCGTGGTCATGGCTGTCGTAGCCCGGCCTTTTTGACTGTCTCCCGCCAGAGAGAGGGAGAGATTCTATTAAGGCTTTCACTTGATCCGCCATCGCAATTAAGAGATATGAGACTCTAATTCCAAACAAGCAAAGTCGCGAGCCAAAGCTATTTCCCAATTGGCTACTTGACAACTTTTTTCTGTGATATGTTATAGAAACACCTCTCAATAATAGAAATATTAGTGAAAAAACCGCTTCAATATCATAAAAACTCACCGAGATACTACAATGTTAAAATCACATGTTTAGACTTTCCCAAATACGTGCCAAAACGCTCCCTACTGAACTACTAGACTTTCCCATCCAACTTTAGAGGCTCATAATAAAAGTTACACGTTAGGTATCAAACTCAAAACTTGAACCTTTGCCCTTATTATGCTTATTTTAACAGGATCGTATATAATTTTTACAAATTTCAGTTACAGTCAAGTAGGTACCCACTTGAATGTGGCGGGTCGGTCTCGGAACAGTCCCGGACGGCGCGGCGACCCATCTTCTTATATTTATGTGGCCATAAAATTCGAGCACGCTTCGTCCGATGAAGCGGACAACCGACCGTTTGTTTGTATCCATCCTTCGAATACACACTAATAATTTAAAGGGTTAAATTTGTTATATTTTATTTAAAAGCCCCGATGTTTCCTTTGTATTCGTGCGTGTGCGTTGATTTTCTGTGACTGGTTTTGTTACATGTGGTTCACATCTAAGTAATTTGACGACCGCTTTAGCTTAGTTGGTAGTGACCCTGCCTACGAAGCAGGAAGTCCTGGGTTCGAATCCCGGTAAGGGCAATTATTTGTGTGATGAGCACGAATATTTGTTCCTGAGTCATGGATGTTTTCTATGTATTAAATATGTGTATCTATTAAATATATCGTCGTCTAGTATCCATAACACAAGCCTTATTGAGCTTATTATGGGGCTAGTTCGATTTGTGTAAGATTGTCCCCTAATATTTATTTACTTATTTAATTGTTTCAAGCAATCGGGAATATTGATGAGTTGTGAAAGTGGAAAATATAGTCTATAAAAATGTATGTTTGGTGTTTTCCTTCAAAGCCTGCGCCAAACAAAAAAATACACATTCTGTGAAAATTTCAAGTCTCTATCTATGACGGTTCAAAAGATACAGTCCTGTGACTGACTGACACACACACGTTTTTTGTATGGGGATCCCCTTTTATTTTTCACTTTATTTTGTTTTTATTGCGGTAACAGAAATACACATTCTGTGAAAATTTCAAGTCTCTACCTATTAAGTTAAGGTTCAAAAGCTAGAGCCCTGTGACGCACGGACATACGGACAGCGGAGACGAGACTTAGTTTAGTAATAGGGTCACGTTGGCACCCTTTGGGTACGGAACCCTAAAAAGCAAAAGCCTCAAATATATTTTTTTGCCGAAACTTTTTATTCTTTTATGCCACACCTAGTGTAGACATAAAATTGTGTACACAAAACGGGAGGTAATAAAGAAAGCCCTCGATCGCATATTTACGTCCCTCGCTTGCAGCTCGGGCCGCAAACAACTGCAATCTCGTCCTTTCTTTGTATTACCACCCTAGTTTTGTAATGTACTATTACTGACTTGTTATTGACCTCTTTGCCTTGACCTATCACGATCAATGTAAATATTAAATCTGGACACAGTTTACTTTCAAGTTCACGTTAAATTATTGCTAGCGTTAATATTTCCCATCCCGCAGTGGATAATTAAAATGCAATAATAAACCCAATTCGATCCATGAACTGCTATTTTCGTTCCATAATCAATTAGTTCAATATAATAGCCTCGTGTAAATCGGCTATTTAAATATAAACCGAAGTAAAAATATTTGAGGGGCCTCTTAACGGTCGTTTTAAGAAAATGATTGATGGCAGACCTTAAGTAAGTGCTATAATAGATAGATTATTACATAATGTTACAATTTAAAACCTGTTGTATATTTAGTACATTTATTATTTTAATTTAGTACAAATTATATTTGAATAAGCCGTTACTATAAGGAAAAGCACTGCAGATTAAAATAAACTTAAAAATTAAAACCTGACAACGAAAAAAACTACAACAGCTGCTTGAGCTTGAGTGAGATGCTCCATATCTTTTGCCTTTTACTGCAGAATATAGGGATCTTGCAAAGAAGCTCGGCCATCGGCTTTACAGTATGAAGCTCGTCCTTCGGGCTCCTAAAAATGAGATTCATATCATATACGGTTTGCTTAAGATAAGCACGGACGCTTCGTGCGTTTGGCCCGAAGCGGTGCTCGGCCTTCGGCCTCCGTTGGACTTAATGCGGATATAGAGCGCTTGCAAAGAAACTTGCATTGGGCTCGCTAAAATTAGACTGGTACCAAATTTTGCCCCTTCGGGCGGGCGTACCCAGCGACCACAAAGAGCACGCACTATGCGACAGAATGAGACGATCGAATGCAGTGCGTTCCGTCTGGTGGTCGGACCCGAACATCAGTTTTGTAAGAAAGAGAAACTTCTGTACCTAAAACTATTACTTATTCTGTGACAACAGCCATATCTTTTCCCGTGGAACATCACGTATACTCGTTCGTATCGACGACCAAAGCACATAAAGTATTGAATCAAAAGGTCAGAGATTAACGTACGGCGAGCGTGCTGTGTCAATATACTTAAGTACCTAATTAAGATTCTATAAGATTGTAAGAGAATAAAAATTCTAAACTATAATTTGGTCAATGAAAGCACCAATTTGGCTATCGGTTTCCGATCAATTTAGTGTATTGGCATTGATTTATATTTAAGGACCCGGCGCGACTAAACTCTAAAAAAATTGGTTGCTCCTAACAAGATTGTGATAGTTATAATCAAGCATCTTGATTCCATACGAGCCTAACAAGACATTAGATGCACCAACTAAGATGATATTGATTGTTTATCAATATCATAGTTCAGTTAACCATGTTCTGATTTGATTCACAAACATTAATCAGCTTTCGTTGATATATTCAATACCTTGTTTGTTTTATTTAAGTTAACGCCAACAAAGAGAAAATCTCTCTTAGTTGGCTCAGATTAGTGTAGTTTTATCAGCACGCTGTCTCTAAAAATCAGTCTTGGGGCAACAGGGACTTTGCAAAAACCTTAGCCAAACCCCTCGCCACCAGTAACCGTCAAACAACATGACTGTTCAAGTATTTAATATTCATGGCCGAGAAATTGTCAATGCGTTGCCGTTGTTTTATTCGTTGTGATAGTATCGTAATGACAAACGATTTTTATGTACGCGGATGTAAGTAACTGTACGTTACGCAGATCCCCCCTCCCCCGCAAAAATTACAGACAATTTTGAATCGGAAAAATGTGCTGTGGCACTCTCAACTGCTACCGCGTTGCTCTAAGGTTGAAGACGGGATGCGACAATGTGTGGTTATCAGTCGATTGTCTCAAAAGTGCCTACTTGCGTGGTCAAAGGTTACAAAAGTTATGATCCGAGGGTTAAAAAAACATGAGATCAACTGAATTTAAACGCCAGTGCGCTGGTATACTATTAGGGTCGTTCTCAAACAAAGATGTCCGTAGTTAGGGCTTTATTAAGCCAAGTGTAATCTTTTCTTTGTGTAACGAAATTTACCATATTTGATTTGGTTAACTTTCGTACCCGTAACGTAACCCATTTACTCGCGGCCGTTGGTTGCGTTCGTATATATAAGTCAATGTATACTGTCGAAGTTTATTCGCTATTTGACAACTTAATGGGGATTTCAGTGCCGGTCACTCTTAATTAGACAGTGGTGAGGCCTGGAGAGCGCCAATATTTTAATTTTAATGTTCGCGCCACCCACTACTTTGTAGTTTTTGCATGTTCGGAACCAGTTATTAAGTAATATTTTTAATGGTTGTATTGTACTGTTTACAGCCAATAAAGGTAAATTAATTTATGCAGCTGCCCCGCTGGGTCAGGAGGGTGGTTTTTGATAAAAAAAAACCACTTTATTTAGAACCAACTTCATACAACGAGGAGCACTTTGAATATTATCGTATGTTGCTTAATATTTTCGCATTTTATTTATTTATTTATTTTACTAAATACGTTTACACAGCTTTACAGTTTTCCAATGCGCCGTGAAACAAACAAACAATAATAATTACATACTACGAAACAACAATAAGAACAAAATTACAATATTTCAAAGTATAACCTTATGCTAAAACACTGGATTGCCTATCGTCCATCGTCTCACAGAATCGCAAACACTCCTGACACACAGCTGTCCATCTCCATGCAAACAAGTCACAGTCTGGTGCTGAAGCCAGGAGCGCATTGAGTAGCGTCAGCGCGCGCGGCAGCGGCGCGTGTCGCCGCGACACCGTGCGCGTCGCCGGCACCGCCAGTAGCGGTTGCACGCGGGGCCGCAACCCGATGCTGGGGACACAAGGGACGTACAGCCTCACCACAATACTCACAAGCGAGGGACAATCAGACTCCCCACGCAGTACGCGACAAATGGTAACCAGCAACTTGTTGTTACGCCTCACTTCTAGGGAATTATATCCCAGGGACCCGAGTAAGAACTTCGTGGGATACAAAAACGGGTAGTACCCGTAGGTCTTTTTATATAAAAACCTGAGGAAGGCCTTCTGAATTTTCTCCAGAAGCAGGGCGTAGGCTGATTCATGCGGATTCCATATGAGGGAACACGTTTCCAGTTTACTCCGTACGAGGGCATTGTATAAGATTCTTATGGCTGCAAGGTCGTGAAAGTCTCTGACATTTCGAAGGACAAAACCTAACTTCTTATAACAGCTGCTCTCCAGTGCTCTGATATGATCATGGAAGGTGAGACGTGCGTCGAACACGACTCCGAGGTCTTTTACGGAGACAACGCGGTTAATACGTTCACCTCCCAGTTTATAATTCAATTCTCAATTCAATTCATTTATTCTCATGTAGGTATACTAAGATACACTTATGTCCGTCAATACAATATGCACTTATTATTACTGTTATATTACATTACATACTATTACAATTTTTCCAAACATCTTTATCTGTTATATAATCTGACACCTTATAGAAAGATTTGTGCGTCAATGTATCCTTAACTATTTTCTTAAATTTATGATTAGGAAGATCAGTTGTAATATAAACAGTTTTAAACGTATTTTTATTGAATGTATTTCATTTTAAATCGGCATGGCATTTCTAAATGCTGTTTGAGGCAGCGCACATCCGGTTGTGCCACCGAGACCGGTATCTGAGTGATTGTATTTTACACTGTAACTTTTTATACACCTTAAGGCTTATAGCGCCATCTACCGCAAAGTGCGGACTTTTTTGTATGGCATTGTCGTCCCAACAAACTTGAACATGAACATAGGTACCACACCGAGCCAGGACGTTGCCTGACCCGGACTAGCCGGATACACCAGGGGGCACAGATTTTGTAGGGAGTGACACGCTCTGGGACGGGAGGGGAAGGCCGACTAGCCGCAGCCGGTCGACCACAATCAACCGATTATGCATTATGCAACCTTTAGCCAATATTGGAAAATGGGAGAGACGGGATAGAGCATCGAGGATGAGCGTTGATGAGTTGCTGCGCTTGCTATCGTTGGCATCTTCGCGTAGCGGGTTCATGGTTGGTCTGTTGAAGATATTGTCGCTTCGGTAGCATTTATGGCAGTAATTTGAACTTCTTCTTTCCTCTGATTCGCTGTCCGTTTCAAGTAGTCGGTGGATTTCTCGGGCTGCTGATATATTATGATCTTCCTCGTTTGTTACTAACTCCATCCAGTCTGAAGGGTGTCTTTCTTTAAGTCTTTTAGCCTCGTGTCGGCGCGCCGCATACAGCAAGTGTGGGCTCGGGCGGCTCAGAATGTGTACGTAAGTATAGTAGAACATTTTATCCTTTTTGTTAGTTTTTTATTTTTACTTACGAGCCGCACGCACACATCAACTAGCTTTTTTCTTTTGCGAGCAGCACGCACACATAGGTAGCCGGCTTATCGTTAATGCTTCAGTTCTTTGTTAGCGAAACTCCGTCCGGATATTTATTTTAAGGTCCTTGTCTCTTCCAATTTAATAGTAACATGTATTTGGCTAGGTTTTCTCACGCAATGACCATGAGTGGACGTTTACAGAACTCCCCAAAACGACTGTAACTGGACTTGAAAGTTAAAAGCATTTTACCGGCAAACACTTAGCTGTCATTACCGGCGTGAACTACTTCAGAAACAAGCCGTCCATTAGCGACTATAGAACCAATTTGAGACAATTACTGCAAATCGGAATGTAAAGAGTTCAAATGGTAGCTTTGTTTTAGCAGGTAGGAAGTAGGAAACTTGCGTTAAAAAGATAAGTCTAATTGCATTTGGAGTCGTAGCAGGTCGAAAGTAGTCTTGTGTGTCACTGTTTGGTCCTAATGGTAGTCCGATAGAGTATTCCTAATACCTATTAAGTTCGTCATTTGAACATACTTCTACTCTTGTCTCAAAAAGTTCTAAGCACAGAAATATATCGAGATAGATAAGGTAATAAGTTCGTCGATTTGTTTGGCAACCAAGAGCGTAACGTTTTTCGATTGGCGTTTGATGCCAAAAGCGTAATTTAGTGATCTAAAACATAAATTTTCCATTTCATTTGGTGGTATTTAAACAATTAAGTATACCACTATTATCACGACCGCTTTAGCTTAGTTGGTAGTGACACTGCCTACGAAGCAGGAGGTCCTGGGTTCGAATCCCGGTAAGGGCATTTATTAGTGTAATGAGCATGAATATTTGTTCCTGAGTTATGGATGTTTTCTATGTATTTAAGTATTTGTATCTATTAAATATATCGTCGTCTAGTATCCATAACACAAGCCTTATTGAGCTTACTATGGGGCTATTTCGATTTGTGTAAGATTGTCCCCTAATATTTATTCATTTATCAAACTGCAGATTTTGAAACTGCATTAAACGGCGTGCAAAGTAAGCCGCCGCCACAATTTTTTTGCACGTGAGGTAGGTACATACACTTTTGCACCTCGATATGTTTCTGTGGTATTCCTAATCAGAATCAGAAATCATTTATTGCATAATAGGCTAGATGACTAAAAAAAAACTGATTAGTCTGTCTGTTACATTATGAAAAAATATTGTACACGTATTTTTTGTTTTGTTTGACAAACAAAAACTGACGAGGATAGAGTGCTTAGAAGTTTCGAGTGACGTCACTCTTGAGTACAAATTGTACTCAAGAGTGACGTCACAAGCCCCCACTCCAGAAGTTTGATGATCTATAACTTTGTCGATTTTTAATATTTTGATAAACCAAAAAATACGTGTCCCATATTTTTCCATAATCTAACTGACGGACTAAATAGAATTACATATTTTTAACCCTGTCATCATCCCTATTGTGCATATACAGACAAAGTGTTTAAATAAAATGAAGCAAGTGTCACAATAAACCGTTTTACGGTATACAATAAAATTACAATAGGATTACACGTCACAATTAAACAAATTTATGGTCAGAATTAATTACAATACATAAATCATTATCACCATGCATAATAAGAATAAGATTAAATTAGATCATTCCAATAAAATTAAATTACACATAAAAAAAAAATTAACATCATTTCAAGTCATCTCAATCTCTAACAGCATTCATTTTTTGAAAAAAATCGTTTAGTGAATAAAAACTTTCCTCTAAAAGAAAAGATTTAATTTAATACCTATGAAGTCTATCATTTGAACTTTTTTCACTCTTGTGTCAAAGAGTTCTAAGGCATATTTGGCAGGGGCACTGCCGTACCCCCAGATCATATAAGTTGAGAGTCATTCTTAGAAAATACACTAGCAACAATATTAAATTATAATAACTGGCCAAGAGCATGTCGGACCATGCTTAGTGTAGGGTACCATAGCCGTAACAATAAGGTAAAAAATACGATGTTAAAAAAGTATAACAACAAAAGAGCGTATCTTCATAGCAATTACGTCCTTTTGTTGGGAAGCGCAGTTTATCGGCAATAACTCAAAAACGGTTATTTCCATCTTGTTGAAAATAATTTTCGTGGAAATTATTAATTAAGCGTTACCTTCGTGATTTTTTTCATATTTTTCGGACACACGGTTTAGAAGATAGAGGGGGGGGGGACACAATTTACGCACGCAACTTTCGGAGCGATTATTTCCAAATATATTATATTCACTTAATCAAAAACATTACTTTGAAACCTTATAGTGTTTTTTAAAGAGCTGTCGAACTATATACCACACGTTGATATTTGCTGAAAAAAATTTTTTTTAGCTTCTGTAACATGTATGGAGTGCCCCCCCTAAAAATATTTATTTTAGTTGTTTAACTACCAAACTAAGTAGCGGCTCATACAAGACACTATATTCTATATTCCAAATTTCATCAATATCCATCATGTAGTTTTTGAGTAAAATGCCTGTGACATACGGACAGACGGACAGACAGACGGACGGACGGACACGACGAAACTATAAGGGTTCCGTTTTTGCCATTTTGGCTAAGGAACCCTAAAAAGACAAACATGCAGTCAAATTTCGGTCCTTTAGGAGCGCGCGATGCGTATTCAACGTCGAGGCTTAGACAGTGCGATCTGTACTGGAGCACTCTTACGCATTCTTAAAACTTTGCTTGTAGTGCGTTCGCTCACGGCGCGCACACATACATGCGCGCGATGAACATGATGATGATGAATGATGTACCTTTTTTAGGAAGAAACATTACTGCTAAGTATTATACTGTGGTATTAGACCGGCAGCGCATTGGTAATGCGTCGCATAAGATCGTTTAGCAACCCGTGAACAATTCATAGTTGGGTGAATCAACTTTTTTTTGCTTTATGCAAAGAGTGCCCTTTCTCCTTATTTGTTCACCTTTTGCATGTTTTCACATGATTTAAATGGAACAGGATCTTACATCTAGAGATAGATTAGGTAAAAATAAAAATAAACTCGTTTTTAACAAATAAATAGCGTGACCCAGCGGACGAACCCTTATTTTTATACAAAAGTGGGGGACAGCTATGTCCGCTGGGTCACTGCTTATAAACAAGTTACAATAAAAAATATTTGCATTACATAGCTTTATTGTCTGTCTTTTAAATGAGCATACATTTTATTCAAAAAATATCCGATTAAAGATTTCCTTTCAATTTTAGTCGGAGAAGGTGAAATTTTGTTGACAAAGAAAAGTTCATTCACCCACTTGACACTTAAGGTATCTGGTATACATTTGGCTAAATGAGATTCGACCTTAGGTGGATCACATATTAAAGATTGTGAGTGTACCAACAGCCGCCTCTGGGTCTATACAGAAATACCTGACTAATTGTAATTTCAGATATGACACCCCAAACTCACAAAACGCGTGCGACTGTCAGCCCGATCGTCGGTACGTCAGCTCGCATTAGTCTTTAGGCTCGACTCGAACCGACGGTATCGAATTAACTCTTCAAGACTGACGTTATCGGCGGGTGACATCGGTAGCTCAAACGGTGTGTCTTTTTATTTTATTGACTGACGTTTTAGGGCTGGCGCGCACTGAGATAAACCGTACGTTTTCATTGCTAAATCATTGAGATTTAATAATACATTACTACAGAGGCCGGCCGAGTACATATAAATTGTTATGATCATGTCAATTTTATATAAATAAAACTACAAACTATAGCTAACATCGTTTTCTGTTTTTTTAATGGCTGAACACCGTGATGATGACAAATAAATGTGGAATGGAAATAAAAAAAAACACCTTGCAGGCCTAGGCCGGCAATTTTGCATGAAATTCTTAGCGTCAAGCCGCACCGGAAACGAGGTACTTTGCGGTCTTTTCTAAGGCACGTTATGTCAACATTTCATAGTACGTTTGAGAAAAAGCACTTTTTTATTTTTGTTTTATTCAAACAGTCGTACCTACCAACCTTTGATAGCCCTATTTATTTGCTTTTTGATGGAATGTTTGGCTCAACGGGAGCATATCAGGATGGGAGCTCATTCCACATTATGCCTGTTCGAAACAGCGTGATGCCTTTTTATTTTTGGACTGCCTAGCATCCAAATTGGGCTGGGCATATGTGTCGAGATTGCTTAAATCACTTTTTACTTTATAATTATGGCTGTCCTGTGTCTATAAGCCAGGCGTGTGAGCTCCAGCGCTGCTTTCCGCAGACAACCCACATTCTAGCGCTGTACATACACTTAGGTCAACCAGCATAATTGCGTCTATGGGGGCAAATGCGTTTTTTAAAGATTCCATTAAATCCGATCTCTTTAAAACTACTCTAACCCTACCTGCCTGTAGTATACGCTATACTTTACAGGCAGGGGTAGTTTTAAAGAGTTCGGATTTAATGGAATCTTTAAAAGACGCATTTGTCCCCTTAGACGCAAATACCCCCGTTGACGTTACATCATATAGTGTGAAGAACAAATGGCCGATGAAGTGTAAAGGTTTTCGAATGAAGACCAAGAACCAGAAGCCGCAGCATGCGTTGGCCCTCTGAACGACCTGGTTAAGGTCGCCGGAAGTCGAAAAGAAATCGTTATTTATGGAAGTATTTGGGGGAGGCCTATGTCCAGCAGTGGTGGAAATGATGATACTAAGTAGAAGATACACTTGACAACTCACTACATCGCTGTGTGCGTTAACCTTAAAACATACGCCAAACCAAAAGGTCCTATGGGCGTATGTAGCTTCAACAAGTATACGCTTTTCTGCCTCATACAATAGTAAGTATTGGAAGATGTGATGTGACTGCCGCGAGGACCGGTGAATGCGGTGATCATGACAACTCACTTGATAAGTAACGAGATTAGGATTTTAATTCGTTTTTACCATTGCCACGCGTAGGTTATTTGGTAAAGAAAGTTCATATATCGTGGATTATATCCAGATACAACAAAAAATGTAATGTAGCCATCTTTGAAGTATGTCATCCATCAAAACTAGTAAACTTACTCCATAGGTCATGAAAAATCATCGGCGTCGCAGAAGTCAGAACGAAACACAGAATAAGTAATAGTACTACGTACAGATACAGTTTCTCTTTCTCACAAATCGGACGTTCGGGTCCGACCACCGGACGGAACGCACCGCATCCGATCCTCTCTCTCTATCGCATAACACGCGCTCTTTCTGGTCGCTGGCTAAGCTCCTCCGGAGGGGAAAAAATTGGTACTACTACTAGTACCAATTTCGCGGCAAAATCGCGGAGTGTACTGCTGTGAATCGACAAATTTTCCCGGAATGCAAACAGCCAGTTAAAACTGATAAAGATACCTACTAAACCAAGGCTAAATGCTTCATTCACACTAGTCGCAAGCTTTTTGATATAAAAAGTCAATCTCTAAAAGTTCTATACCTGTTTTCAACCGTACCGCTATGAATTTACGTTTGAATTTATAACGCAGTTTTTTTATGTTTACTTTATTAAGGGGCCTTACAAAATATGAAATGTTTTCATTAATAAGATAATATTTTAGCTTAATCATCCAACAAAACAAAACATAAACAAAACGCTCGCCAATAATTAATAATCATAAAAAACATTGGTAACAAAATAAGAATTAATTAAGGATCTGTTAATTCATGTATTAATTTTTCTTTAGGAATGCACTTAAATGGTGGTGGATCATATTATCTGGGGTCATTGTGTGTAGTGGATACAAGAGCAAAACACACGATTTCTGCTTGAGCTATCGCAATTTAGACTGACATTTGACATAACATTTCTTAATGAAAAATAAATGGGAAAACATGTATTTATATCACATAATCCGAACTCAATAGAAACTTCGAAAAAATCACGACTCGTTTTGAAACATTGAGAAAATAATTTTATGCCACACCTGGCCATAAAGTGGCTTTTGCTGCACGCTACGCGTACGGAAAAAGCCGCTTTTCGGCCAAGTGTACACATAAAATGATGTACACAACACGGGAGGTAATAAAGAAAGTTTCTTTGTATTACCACCCTAGTTGTGTAATATACTATTATGCCACACCTAGCCAAAAAGTGGCATTTTACGCTACGCGTACGGAAAAACCCGCTTTCTGGCCAAGTTTAGACATAAAATGATGTGCACAACACGGAAGGTAATAAAGGAAGCCCTCGATCGCATATTTACGTCCCTCGCTTGCAGCTCGGGCCGCAAACATCTGCGATCTCGGCCTTTCTTTATTTTACCACCTAACTTGTATAATGTAAGTTATAAATTTATGAGCGTTTTAAACGTTTAAGGCCTCTTAAGACTATTATAGTTGTCTCATTGTACGTGCCTAAACCGTGACCATGCAAAATTTAGGCGTGAACTTGATCGAAAAAAGTTTCCTGGAAATCACAAAATCAGTAATTTCAACTGATTGATTTTCTCGGAATGTTTGGATTAAGAATGGAAACAATCGTTTGATTTGGGAATTGGTTTTAAAAAAGTGTATAATTGAATGTTGGTTAGCTTTATATTAATTGATTCTGTTTTTGTAACTTGATTTATACGTTTACATTTTGCATGGAATAGCGTACCTCGCGGATTTAAGTTCAATTTTGCGCCAGAAGTGAACCGAACCTTAAGGCGAGGTGAGACCAGAATCGGGCACGGAAGTCTAGTTTCCAAATCATTTTTAGAGCACTTATTTGACTCTTAGGTCACTGTAAAACATATATAATAATATTCAGAACTGTATCTAGGGCTTCCTCTCACTTAGAACACGATAGCGAACACTTCGCTCGATAGAAAAGTAGCGCGAAAACACTATAAAATAAAGTATTTTTTTCATTTTTTTTCATTTTGTTCATCACCAGTTACCTTTTCTGACAAAATTAATACCTGACAATCATGATTTCACAGTCATGCAGGGCATCCTCTCATGTTTGGGTTGATAACGTATACTTTCATGTTAGAAATCGAAGATAATCTGCAATAATCTGCATTCCGCCCGACCCTAGTTTGTATGTGAAATGCGAGCCAGGTCCTACCGCGCCTTAAATTTTATAGTTAAAAACGCAGATCAACATGTTGGTAGCCCATCCTTTTTTTTGTTTTTTTTTTTTTTTGAGGCTACGGCAGCATACAAGAATCATCGGCATACATAAAACGAATGCCATACAGCGCAGAAATACTGCTAGCATCTTCGGCACAATGCAACGGGGACGTTTTAGCTACAATTTGCTAGCTGCTGTGCCCACAAGAAAAGCAAATGCGAAACCATCGAAATATACCGAAGTAAAAGGAAAAACCTTGCGTGCTAAAAAGAAGTGACGGCGACCTACTTTGCACGCCGGTAGCTTTAGTTCAATATTATTATCATTTTTGAAAATCTGAATTGTTCAAATACCACCAATACCAAATGAAATGGAAAATTCATGTTTACCATCACTTAATTACACTTATGGCGTCGAACGTCAAAGCGTTATTCGCTTATAACGCTACACGCTTGGTTCCCATACAAATCGACGAACTATTTTCGGTTAGGGCGCATAAGGTCCCACTCGCAAAATGTCCCTTCACCAAAATTACGTCCCATGCGCAAAACGTCTTCTTTGCAAATGGCCCCTTGTGCAAAATACCCCATTCGCAAAACGTCCCTTTCTCAAAACGTGCCACCCCTTTCGCAAAACGTCCCGTCTGCCAAATGTCACATTCGCAAAATGTCCCGCCTGTAAAATGCTTGTATAAATAGAGAGTCTTCTTGCGTATTCAAGTGAGAGAGAGGGAGATGGGCAATATGTTTGTAACTACCTAAATACAAATACGACAGGGTAGCAACCGGATGGATTGAGCTAAATTTTGCGTGCAAGTAGACCGAGTCCTGGATCGAAACATAGGGTACTTTGCATCTCGGTGAATAGTTCTCTTGGGACAGTAACGGAAACAACGCGGGCAAAGCCGCGGGTAAATGCTAGTAATACATACATACGGGTCAAACTGATAACCTACTTTTTTGAAGTCGGTTAAAACTAAGCGATTAACAGCCAATTTTGCAAAAGGTACGTTTTGCGAACGGGACATTTTGCGAAAGGAACGTTATGTGAACGGGACATTTTGCGAAAGGTACGTATTGAGAACGGGACATTTTGCGAAAGGGACGTTCTGCGAAAGGGAGATATTTTATGTCAAGGTATATTTTGAGAACGGGATATTATGCGGAGGGGCCGTTTTAAGAATGGGACATTTATAAAAGGGACGTTCTGCGAAACAGTCCTAAATAAACCCCTACTTCGAGAAGACGGCGTAAAACCATTTTACAAGTCTAATATTACTAAATCCCAGCGCCCGACAGCCACCAGCCCCGCCCCATTGCAACAGTGTCAGGCAAAACCTACAACCTGGAAAGTCTAAGTAAATGCACCGCCGTTATTAAGCCCAGTAAGTGGATTCAATCGATTTAGCGGCCGACCGCAGCCCGGTAAAACTGTGTAAGTCAGATTTGATACATTTACATGATTGCTGTGACCATAAATTATGCATTTCACTGCGGGATACGGTTTTTATTGGGGCGGTGGTATGCAAAATGTCGGGTAAACAGATTGACCCGGTTTGCAGTTTCGAGTTTTATTCGCTTTCATTGCCTAGTGTTGCCAGGTCTCCTGTTTTTCGGGCATGTTTATGGTTCTTCTGATTTAACAAAAATCTACTAGTTTTTATCATCTTGATTTTAAGTATGTTCATGATACGGGTGTAATACTGAACGAAGGAAAAAATATTATGGAATTGGCACGCCAAAAGTATTTGTTTTATATTTGAAGTGGATATTCCAATTGAAAAGTTTTATTTATTACTAGCCTTTACCCACGGCTTCGCCCGCGTTGTTCCCGTTACTGCCCCAAGGGGAGTCTCTACCGGGATATAAAGTATCCTATGTTTTGATCCAAGACTTAGTCTACTTGCATGCCGAATTTTAGCTCTACCCACCCACTTGTTATCCCGTTACTTAGTAACAAACATCCAAACTAGGGCTCCCGCTATCCGTGTTACACGTCGAAACGGATATCCGTGTTCTTAAGACCGGCGGTACTAAGAACCCGGATTACACGAACCCGCCGGGTACCGGAAACGTTTCTCAGAAACGTTTCTTCGTGTTCACGGGTTGTCCGTGTCCGACGGGTACACGTGTATTTAAAACCGGCCCGAACGGGTACGAACCGAAACAGTTGGACTCAAGGCACCATGATCTACTATTTAATGCTGACTTCAAGTTCAGATGAACTCTTTTGGCGTACGAATGTTTAATAATATGTAGTTTGTAACTGTGTTGGAAAATCATATTTAGCCAACTACTCAAAATATGTTTTTTATAATTATGAATCGAAAGTAGGCATCGCTATTCTACATTGTCTGCTGTTTTTTATTCTAAATCTGCTCGTACCTAGTTTAGAAACTTTATTCTGATGTTCTAGTTTTGATTTTATAAACATAAAAACTATTGCCTATCCTAAGTCTATTAATTAAAAACAACATTTTATTTATAATGATATATCAGATAACTATGTGACGAATATGGTTTGCAGATATACTAAAATAGCAATTAAAAATAACAGTTTAGAATATAATTATGAATTACTTCGCAAAAACAACAAACATCTGCCAATGGCGCAAAAAGATAAACGTAAGCGTCATTATCAAGTGATCGTTCACAACTGGATTTCACCCGAGAACCACAAAAGTCCATGTTACCTTACTTAACTTGCGATAGCATTGCTAATTTCTTTAACAAAGATCCTAAAATTGCTAATCATTCAAGTTTACTTAAGTGGCTTTAGCAATAGCGTTCAGGTAATAAAAGTGAACGCCAAACGCCCTTTTGTTCGCGCGTAACAAAGAAATAGGTGCCCAAACCATCATCACAAGTATGACTACCAATTATAAGCTTTATGTCGTAGCAATAAGGTTAAAACGTATGCACAAAAAATTGCAACAAATAAATAATATAAGTAAATGTTCTCTATTTATTTGGAGCCGCTACGCACTAACTCTGGCAACTGTTATTGATTATTTCACATTTTAAGTACATTTGTTGATGTCACTTGTTAATCACATATTAACATTTATTTTTTGATTTTAAATTGTGTTAGGATTGATTAAAGCCTTTTACATAACAAGTAACATAATAAACAAAAACCCGGTCAAGTGCGAGTCGAACGCGCGCACAAAGGGTTCCGTACCATTTCAGTTTTTGTTGTTATAGCGGCAATAGAAATACATAGTCTGTTAAAATTTTAACTGTCTAGCTATCACGGTTCAGGAGATACTTTTTAGGGTCTCGTTTTTACCCTAAAAAGTGCTAGTATTTGAACTTTGAAGTCTTATATAAAAATGTCTACCTACTCGTATTCTATGCAAAAACTACCTGCTCTTAAAAGGCCGAACCCTTAGCCCAATAAATTGTTTATTGACTTTCGGCTTTACATATATACTTACACCACGGAATAAGATATGCTCGAAACTTATAAATATTGTGTCTATTAATTTTTAGCTCGTACCACGATTCGTACCTTCGCTACTCGTTAAGGACGGATCCGGAGACACGGGTAAATAAGATCCGTTTCTACGGGTACCCGTGTACCCGTGGAAACGGATCTTAATTACACGTTTCCTAATTACCCGTGCGGAACGGGCCAGAAAACCGTGTCCGTGTTACTCAGAAACGGGTAATAGAAACGTTTACACGAAACCCGGACACGAGCGCGAGCCCTAATCCAAACCTCTAGACATCCAAACATCTTCACCAACTTTCACATTTATTAAATTAGTGTGATGTGATATAAGTTTGTGTTTAGTCTAATTTAAGTAAATATATAATTATAGAGGCATTCTAATTTAAATTTTATCTACTGTATTTTACTTCTTTCCCATGTCTTAAGATAAGTTCTTCTGATTTTTGCGATTTTGATCTGGCAACACTGCCTTCAGGCCTCACTTGTGATATTTGAGTCCGTGAGAGTCACTTGCATTATCGATCGGTTAATACGTGATTATATGAAAATGATTTTGGCATTTGATTTCAGAATAACTTGCAGTTTTACGACAGACCTTTTTTACATTTGCTCGTTTCCAAAATATTACCATATTTTATACATACAGGTCTTAAAAAATAGCGTAATATTTGGAAAATTATATTTCAAAAAATATCCACGACTTACAACATTTACTCCCCTCGTGAAGAACTCCATTCTGTAGCCTTCCGGGAAAACTGCGGCAGGGAGCTCATTCCACATTCGGATTGTGCGCGGTGGGACATTTCTTTGGACCCAGTACGCGACCATTTTGGTTCCAACGTGTGAGAATGAATACCCTGCCGATCGCGAGCGGTGCGGTGGTAGAAGGTGGCCGTAGGTATCATGTCGAACAATTCCTCAGAACACAGCCCATTATACAAGTGGTAGATAGAACACACATACGGAGGCGAAGTCTCTTCTTAGACTTAAGGGTTCAATGCCACTTGTGAGTATGGGATCGTCGATCACAGCACGGGCAGCGCGTCTTTGAACCGAGTCAAGAGGGCCAAGTATGGCATGCAGGTGCCTAGCCCTAGCCTCTGGCGTCTGGGCTGGGGCACCTGCATGACAGCAGTTCTCCATATGGGGTCGGACCTGCGATATACTAGACTAGATATTATACCAGAATACTTGCGAATTAATTCAGTTATAACTTAAAATGACATTATCCTTCAAACCCTTAACCTACTGATTTATGATCGGTTTAACGCTACATTTATTTATTTATTAATACATGTTAACATGACATTACAGTAAAAAAAACCAATGCGTCATGAAACGTAGAAATAAAATATCTATTTAGGCGACGAAACGGCGTGGCCCGTTGCATCGTCGTCTCCGGTGTAGGATTCGGCAGGTTGCCCCGGAACCGTCGAAACACGACACGCTTCGGCCAGAAGTCAGCACTTGCGATGGTTTCTTGCAGCGGCCGCGGCACGCGCACCACAAACGAGCTGAAGTGCACATAGTGGCGCGAACACAGCTGGAACAGCCTCAGCGAGAAGCCAGTCTTCTGACGAACGTACTCCGCCACCTCATCAGCCGTGGCGGTGTAATGTAGGCGCGATACATATAGCGCCTTGCTCGGTGTGGCGACCCGCAGACCAGAACCAACCGGTTCTGCAGTACCACACTGACTCTTGCGCGACTTGCGCTTCCTCGTCACCATTACGTACTTGACTAAACGGTAGACTAATTTGACAGAATGATAGTTGTCACTACCTTCTTACTTGTCCTGATCCTGACAAAGACACTAACACAAACTCATGTCCATTTACGCTAGCCTCCTGGCAATTTTACGGATTATAGCTAGCGAATGAAGAAATAAGTTGTATTTACATTCGCGTTTTCTTGACGAAGGCGCTGTCCTACGATCTCCTAGTCTCCTGGTCGCACGGGACGCTAGCTACACGGTGTAACGGTAGTGTAATTAAACAGAACGGGAGTTGTCGCAGCCGTCTTCTTTCCGCAGCTTCGACGGCCACACGCTGGCTCCATGTGGCCGGTAGGTAACGGCACAGTATAACAG
Organism: Eudemis profundana; assembly: GCA_947034925.1. Taxonomy (NCBI): domain Eukaryota; kingdom Metazoa; phylum Arthropoda; class Insecta; order Lepidoptera; family Tortricidae; genus Eudemis; species Eudemis profundana. The sequence goes on along the minus strand of OX344804.1, from coordinate 3,051,906 downwards.
CAGTAATCAGTTTCTTCCGACAAAAGGTACATCGCGCCGCATGAATGTGTACGCGCTGTGTACTTACGCACTATAAGCAAACTTTTAGGCATCGTCCTAATAGAACGCGAATGCACGATCATCGTAAGTTCGCGCGAATTTTACTCGTACGAACGCGCGATCAAACATATTGAACTCGAATAGGTGTCCTAACTGACAATCGCGCGGCGGACACCTGACGGTTAGGACACCTATTCGAGTTCGAAATGTTTGATCGCGCGTTCGTACGAGTAAAATTCGCGCGAACTTACGATGATCGCGCATTCGCGTTCTATTAGGACGATGCCTTAGCAATGTGTAGCAATTCCTCAGTTGGAATTGCACCGTCGCCGCGTATCCCGCGGAATTTATCGTAAACGTGTAATATGTACTGCAATGTGTTCGGATGCAAGCAACCGATGGACGGTAACCCAGCGACCTTGAATATCTATCGCGTGCTCCAAAAGGGCCAAAATTTCCCTGCTTTTCTTTACTTTGGTAACGGCTTGCATTTCGTACCCGACCGGGAGATAGTGGCACAAAATGTCCGGTGATTTGTACCACGAAGGCTACGTAGTTCGAGTTCGACCCCTGTAGAATCGCCAGCCTGGTACAAATTACCGGAAATTTTGTGTCACTATTTCCGGGTCTAATACGTCAAAAGCGATTTATCGCGTGAAAGTGCAACTGCATGTAACAAATTTAAATAGGTACTTGCCTTAGAAGTTATGTTGATATTTTTGCTGTTGTTTTTTAATACTAATGACCAATTAAAAAAAACAACTATACAATCAAAGATCGTTCTTTCAACATACTCTCCATAAAGGATGCTGTCAAAGCTTTTTGCCTCCGCATACCCCAGTCACAATTTGCATAACTTGACTAATTTCGCGCATTATCCGCAGCATAGTCATGTTAACATGAACACGACCATACCAATCCAAAAGGAGACTTTAGTATCGGTAGAATATGGACTTAGGTCCTTTTGAGGTGGAACGGTGGGCTAGGTGATTTAATGTGCAAAATTACGGAGCACATCGCGGGCTGTGCTGTCAGTGTTGGCTTGTAATCTTTAATTTACTTGAGTAAACATGTTCCGATGGACCGGCTACCAGTAATGATACTTCAGTCAACAAGGACTGTGTAGTGTTAATCCTGTTATATTAAAATAAGGACAAACGCAAGTACCAAAACTGTGTTTTTTTATAGAAGGCGGTGCTAACCAAATTAAAGTAAAAATACAGATTATGCTGTGAAGTCTTTCAAATGAACGGACGTAACATTATTACTAGTTAATGGTAGGTACATTTTAAAATGCAAAAGCCCCAATAATCTTAAACTTGTAATGTTCTGTATATAAGCAATAAAATATGATGTAATGCCCCACCTAACTCACCCAAAACTCGAATCGCATACCTACATTGAGTTTCGGGTTCGTGCGTGGCAAATTCACAATAAATGACAAGGATTAGAGTATTTAGTGATTCAAGTTTTCTCCGTGTTAACGAGAAAACCAGTTAAATAATTCGCGTGTCACTGTCCTTGATTATTCTTACTACATCTACTACGACTACATTATCATGTATTTATATGAGGTTCAAAACTAACCTTCATACTGCAAATCTACGTATGTACTTTGATCAGCAATTTTGCTATTGTTTCCTTTAGGCAACAGAGTGAATTCTTGTGGAATTACGTTCCTTGTTGATTGGGCTATATATTATTTATTTATGAACCTATGTATTGGAGTGCAGTTAATTAGCTCCGAGCGAATTCTCACAGTTTTTGTTGATAGTGCTGCATTTTATGATCTTATTAAAATGTCAAGATTTAAAGGGAGGATACAATCATGTTATCTAGAGAGTTGGTAAGTTTTTTTATATATCAACCAGTGACAAATAAACATGCATCCTGTTTGAAAAATGACAGAAATATGTGCATACGCATGGGCATATCTATGGAGATCACAGACCAGTGGTCTGTGATGGAGATACAAAGACTAAAAAAGCATAAATATGTTCCTCCTTGTGTTCGTCATCATCTTTAGTCCATTAATACGAATAGGTCAACAGAGACAAGGTCAGGTAGGTAGGTTGTGTCATCATCAACATCAGCCTATAGCAGTCCACTGCTGGACGTAGGCCTCTCCCAAGACGCGCCACTTTGCTCGATCTTCAGCTAAAGTCGCCGTCAATAGAATTTGCTAACTTTGTAAATAAACCGCCATATTGAAATTGTCTCTGAATTATGAATTTACTAGTGATGGGGAAGACTCTTACTTTACTCTTTTATGTCAAAACATATGGACTTTTAAAGTATCGAACGCAAGAAACAGGTATTTTTAATTTGCTTAATCAGAAGACGAATCGTTACTTGAAGATTATGTATCCACCAGTATTTATCACAAAAGGTGCCGTTATTGCATCCGTAGCTCTATCGATGATGCCGTCTAAATATTTCATTTTATTTTCTTAGGTACAGAGCGTAAGTTAGGTAGTGTGTAGCAGCTTTACAATATCACCAACTTTAGTCAAAACGCTATCATCATAGACAATTGTAGAATTTAAAAGAAACAAAAACGTCATTCCATTATGACATAATAACCTATGTATGAAACTATTTTAAATTTTTAATGAAATATCCTAGATTCAATTATTTATTGTATGGTTTTGTATTTTACGGCAACGACCGTTTAAATAGTGTATGGTTTCAGTGGTGTTTGATGAGATGGTGTGAAAATTCAAGGAGAAACAGTGACAAAACAAAGTTACGCCTTTTGTTTACATAGTTAGCAAATTCTATTGACGGCGACTTTACACTCATCCAGTTGCTGCTAGCCGCCCTGATCGTCGTCGCTCCATCTAGCGGGGTCTAGGCGAGTGGCCATCTAGGTACTGTGTATGTTCTGTTAATTGCTTCTTAATGAATACCCTTTTTTTGTTCTGGTTCGTTCGGGACTACTCCCAACTTGTACGGGGAATTTCGTAAAATATTCTCGGGAACGGCACTCTGATGACTGAGCCGTTTAATTTTATCCCATGATATACTCGCAGGCGGGATGGGGATAAAAAACAACACGCCGTCGACCGGAAGCGAGTAATCGGCATTTTAATAGTTCGGTGCTCTACGAGTCGAGCCCAGTTCTGTGGCGGCTGATTTTAGGGTCCCGTACCTGTGGATGCCATTGAGATATGATTGGAACTATAGTAACATTTTGCCTGCCGATCTGTCAGGCTGTTTCATTTGTGAAGAATAGATAATGGATTGTTAGGTGGAGTTTTTTACAACTCTTAGTGACGGCAATAAAACTGACATGCATAAATAGCGAATGTTTAATGAATATTGCATGACTAGTAACGGTAACTGTGAATTAATAGTGACTTAAGACAAAACTTTTCGAAAACTTGTCTTACCTTATCTTAGAGCACAATCGCATTTTCAGGTTAAGGTATTGATGCCAAAGCTATTTATGATCTTTGTGGTAAAATATTGGTTAAAAGGATATTACTACAAAATTATCCACTTTGACACATGTGATAACACAAAAAAATATAATTGTTGCAGAACTTTCAAATTCTATTAATTAATCACACAAGCGTAGTACACACACTCACCTAGGTACATACCAGTGGCGTGGCGTCCATAGAACTCGATTCCCATCGGCTTGCCTAATATTACGCAGTTCAGCACTTAATTCTAGTGCTCTTAGAGAAAATTGAAGACAAAGCTGCTCCGGCTTGCCCAAGGATTTCTTCAACGCCACGCCACTGGTGCATGCACACACGCTAAGTAAAAATAACATCACAAAACACGACACGGAATCCTCAGCCCATGATCCCGACTCACACTAGCCCGTTTTTTGCGTCCAAGGAGCGTAACCCGGTGGACCGCACGACCGTCATACCCCGCGGATGCCGTCTCGTCCACCATTTTAATTGATCACAATGCTCGAGACTAATCGACTCGACATGGAAATTATTCTCAACACCGTGGATTAAAAGCACAGTGTGACCAGTAGTTTAACTCCGGGCGTTTAGGACAATCACGCGAAGTGTCAATGTGCAAGTGCATCTACTAAGGGGGTTTGGGTGTGGCGCATGCATCATCACGCCACGATTTGAACCACAGAAATATATCGAGATAGGATGAAATAGTTCGTCGATTTGTATGGCAACCAAGCGTGTAACGTTTTGACGCCAAAAGCGAAATTTAGTGAAGGAAAACATAAATCATAGAATAACATAAAATTTCTATTTCGTTTGGTGGTATTTGAAGAATTATTAAGTAAGTATACCATTATTATCAGATTTTCAAATCTGCTAATACATAATATTGACGGAAACTAAAGTTAACTTTGTGCAACGTAGGTCACCGCCACTTCTTTTTAGCACGCGAGGTACATACGCTTTTTCCTTCTACCTCGATGTATTTCTGTGATTTGAACTATTGTCGCGTTCAGACGAGCCGATTTTATGAAATTCTATAACCAACTTGCGATGGACCTCAGTAGCACGTCAAAGCAACCACGAGGAGGCACCGACTTAAGTATTTAAATGATAAATGAACACACAATCTCATTGTCATCGCCGCGGCCCTATTGGTTTTGGCAAACAAATTCGGCAACTTGTGACGACTTAGCTTATGCGCTATCAATGTGTGCGTCCTGCGATGCGCTCCTATTAGCGTGTTATGCCACACACACAAGCAAGTCTTGATACGCATCTTGCTATGAAGTTAAACTACTGGTTATGCTGTGTCGAAAGGTACCAAGTCTCACCAACCTCACTATAGCTTAGTTGTTTCTGTTTTTGGCTGAGGTGACTCACCAAATCACCACCGTGTCTGAGATAAATTGTTTTGTAATTTCTCAGGTTATGTAGTTCTACTTCGAGACGAAAGTGGCGGTAAGAAGGAATTATGAATCGATGCGCATGATCTATCAATGTTTTTTCTTTAATTTATTAAATACTGTGTTGCGCAAAATTATTATAGGTTACTCTAGTAATTAACTAAATAAGCAAACTTTAAAGGCTACTCATCGGTGTTACGGTGCGTAATGGACGTTTTACAAAGCAAGCATTCGGACAATCAGAACGTGGAACAAACACGCAAGTTTGTATCCATGTACCGACCACACGATTACTTTTGTAATATGTTACATTGTGCCCCATAACGCCGATCAATAAGTACCCACTTTAACATTCCCAGCACAAAGGTATTTCATTCGATTACTTAGTTATAAATCGTCAAACCGCATTCAATATGCATTCGCCATTCGCCACCTGCCACCGACACACGCGGCTTACGCGATAAATCTATATAAAAGTCGTAATTTTAATTCGCACAAAGCAAGGTCAAGCGGAAAATATACGCCTTATGCACCTTTCTTCGCTTTAAGCACAGACAGGGTATTTTAATGCGACAGTGGAACATATAACTGCACTTAATTTTGTCCTAATGCGCGAGGAATCCTGGTCATCTTCGCGTTTTGCTCCGTTTTTCTCTGGATATCTGTGGCCATCTCCGATGGCGAGATAAGGCGTGTTAGTATGCAAAGCGCAAACTTTGTGCACCAACCGACAGGATGCTGAATAATTTTACACGCTCTTAATGCTGCGTGTCCTTTAATTCGATCGTTTTGGTTGATTCGGTAGGTAATTAAAATTTTGCTTTAATTGTATTTGATTTGCGCGGCTCGGAGCTGCAAAGGGTTGAGAATTGGGAATGTTTTGCGTTGATTTTTGGAGGGCTACTTATATATAGGCATCAGGGCATGGCGTCGTCTATAGATACAGATTTGTTTTCATATACGATACGATTTGTTTTAAGATCCCACTTAATATTATAAATGCGAAAGTTTGTGAAGATGGATGTTTAGATGTTTGGATGTTTGGATGTTTAGATGTTTGGATATTTGGATGTTTGTTACTAAATAGCGGTGTTACGACTGGAAGGATTAAGCCGAAATTTGGCATTCAAGTAGACCAAGTCCAGGATTGAAACATAGAATACTTTATATACCCGGTAAATAGTTCCCTTGGGACAGTATTATTTATTTATTATTGATGTGTTTTGGGCCTTTTATGTGCCGCTTCGACCATTGCTGATCTATTGTGGCAGCCCTTTTGTTAGATTTCACTGCAAAGGCCCGTTGAATCTAAGAAATTCCAGATTCTTTGGGCAGTGAGTAGTTGTATCTCTTCCGGTAACAGAATATGTCGCCCTAGATGGATACTTCGTTTGCGCATGAGTGGTCCGCATGAGCAGAGGATGTGCATGGCAGTCTCCTCTGACTCTTGGCAGAACCTGCACGCTGGATCCTGTTTCATACCCATTTGAAACAGATGTTTGTTCAGTTTGCAGTGGCCAGTAAGGATTCTGGTCACTGAGCAAGTTTTAAATCTTTTGAGTGATAATAGCTCTGTAGATTTCTTGCTGTTGAACCCTTCAATTTGGGTTTTCGAGTGCCTTTGTCCTTTTACAGTTTTTTGGGACAGTAATGGAATGAAGTGGGCGAAGCCGCGGGTAAATGCTAGTAGATGATACCCTGCTAGAGCATTGCAATATCTTGCATACTAACATGCTAACTACGTAATTTAGTTTTATTTAAAGAAAGAACACATTCCTTTTGACTTGTCTATTGTTAGGCGTTCGGTCTTCATATTCTCCTGCGCTTAAAAAAACTAAATCTACCACGGCTAGCCCTAAGATTTTTGCGACATAATTATCTAAGCCATGAGTGAAAACTGAAATCAAGTCAAGAAGCTTATTACATATGAGAAATACAAAGTAACGGCTATTAATGCCAAAACAGAAAAGTCTAACGTAGTTAACGTTAATTTTATCTAAGAATGAACTAGAAAAAATAATTTTATCGACATCATCATCATCATTTCAACTTTGAGACATCCACTGTTGAACATAGGCCCTAAAGACTTCCACAACGAACGGTCACACGCATTCTGCCTCTAAATAAAATCAAATGTGAATGTATATTGTATACAACACATCTTAAATCAGACTATCTCAAACAAAACAAATTAAACAAACTGCGTAATAAATCGAAATAAACTAACGTTCCATTGAATAAATTAACCGAGGAATTCGCAACAATGCGATAGCTATGCGCCGCGATTCTATAAAATCCCCTGATAATGAACTAGGATGCAGGCTGTCTCTGCGAACAGCGTCACCAACATGGCCCCGACATAATTTAGCACCCGACTAAGGCATTTTTCCAAAGACAATACAAGCCTTTCAGCCAATGGAATATTCAGAGTGCCCCAAGAATTCTCATTCTCGCACCCACTAATGAATAGCTATTCTTCGAGCATTTTAACTATGGCCGTCGGAATGGCATCTGAGTGTACAGGTTTCTTAAAAGGTCCCTCGATATGCGTCGGACCCTTTCCGCTTTACTTAATTTATGGTCCGCTTTTTTTTTAGTTTATTTAAATTAATTATCCTTTGAGATTTTGCGTGGCGTGTACCGTTGATGGAATACCGTAATGGTCGCCTGATAAGGGAACCCAAATTAAACCAAATGAGAAAATCGTAACGACTTTTTAAATTCCATATTAACCATGCTTGTCTATCGGGCTTCATTATTTAGGCGTGGAGTGTCCGTATTTGGTTTTTTGTCCATTGCTAATTTATATTCAAGATATGTAGGTCCACTATTATGGTGAGTGTTTCGTATTGCTTTTTATTTTACTTTTTAAAGTCCACGCCGTGGCGTCGCTGTGTCATCCGTGTCCCGAATATATTAATACTAAATAAGTTTTTGTGTTGTTACATCTAATTATTTAAAATAGAGATGGGGAATAGGGTTTTCGTCGACTTAGTGACTAGTCGACTCATCGGTTCAGAACCGATGAGTCGACACATAAATTAGTCGACCAAATCGTCATCATGTCGAATCAATCTAAGAGAGAGTTCACTTGCGTGTGTATCAAAGTTTTATTTTCATCTTACATAGTCATAGGCGTAAAGAAATTACACAAATACTTTGTGGCAAACATCACTTTAAATAGCCAAAATTACAATCTACACTGCAAATAATACCATTAGGGCCGTTTAAGATTATAAGACTCATACAAAAGTATCAAAATACTCGTACTTCAATCAGCCGGCATCTGCCAACTGCTTGAATCTAGACCAGCGGTTGGCAACCGCTTACAAGGCTAAGGAAATTGACGCGGGCCGTATTTTGTTAATAATTTGTGATTTTATACTATTCGGAATATAGCGACCGCAATACAGACCGGAATATAGGGCTGCAAGTGAGTGGTTCACGCACCGCTTGCGGCCCGCGGGCCGCAGGTTGCCGACCGCTGATCTAGACGAAATACAGACAGACAAGTAGTCAGTCTTTGGCCGTTTAGCAGCGCGTGATACCTATTCAAGGTCGAGGCGCAGACGGTGTGATTCGTACTGGAGCATTCTTACGCATTCGAAAACTTTGCATGTAGTGCGTTCGTTCACGGCGCTCACACATACAAGCCGCGCGATGGACCTTTTGTAGGAAGAAAAAGTACTGCTATTATACTGTGTAGTAAGTTCGAACATGGCGTAATTCCGAAAGCTAAAAACTTCTCTTAATCCACGATACATTAGTACATTGTGTATCAAGGGCGGTAAGTAAGGAATTTTGTAATTCCTTTACCGCCCGTGGCACACACAATGTTTTTCATCACACTTGTGAGGAAATCTGATTAAAATAACCTTACTTAACCTAAATAAAATTGTAAAACTGACAGTGACATTAGTGACATATCCATAGACAATGCGAATCTCAAGTCACGTTCGGAAACCATAGCGGTAAAGACTTAAAATGGTTGATTTTATATTTTTAAAATACTGAAATACACTATTTAAACATTTAATTAATGTTACAGAAATATGGGTTTACATGTATTTGTAATAACAAATATCTTTAAATAAATATTTCAGTAATAAAAGTTAAAAAAGTAAGTTGGCGTTTCCTGTGAACATGACAAATAAGAGTAAAACAGAACCAGCGTTTAAAATTTAAAAAGAAAACCATTACGCCCTAGGGCGTAATAGCTCATTTACCGCCCGCAAAACCTACGTGTAATGACACCATTTTCGAGCAAGTGTGATGAAAAAATATTTACTGTAACATGTATGTATACTAATACTGCTTCGACTATACATATGCAAATCTCAAAAAACGTGCATGATTTTTGTAAACAAAGTCCTGATTTTCAGAATCAAGTACCTCACTTTCGGAATTGCGCCAATGCACCATATCAGTAATTTTGTCATAGTCTCTTGTAAAACTAGAATAAAAGCCTATTAGGGGATTAGTCCCTCTACTAGCTTCTCCTACTAGTCAGTTTTAAGGGTCGTCCCATCCCTAATGTCTAGCCATTCGGTTATGGACGTGCCTGCTCGTCGAGCGTTACCCGTGACACTAAACTTAACACTTCCCGTGATTTACAAGCTCGGCGACGTTTATAGCCGTCTTTATTTTACTGTCCATTCATTTTACCTTTACGACCAATATTTGAGATTCTAATAAGTGTAAATAGTTTTTCCGTGAAAGCCTTTGTTGTAGTAGATATTAAAGTTCTGTTTGAATTCAATTCTTTCTCAATACGATAACTTTTTCACTGATCAGTGATCACCATCATGTCCGAAATGCTAAAATATTAGTGCAAAACGTAAGGTAGGATAATAAAAAAAAACAAATATTGCCACAAAATCAAAAACAAGTTACACAGCAGGCAGACACGAATACAAAAATCATTGCGACATAAAATAGTGGCAACAGCATATTATGCAGTAAGCTTAGCAGCACAGCGCTTTTTCAGCCTGCACCTGACTCACAGCAAACACTTAGTAATGAGGGAACATTATTTTCATTGCTAACAATAAGTTTTATAATTAAGTAATGACTTACGAGTAACAACTTTCAAAACAACTACACTTTCAAACTTTTCAAATTTTCACTAGTTATAATGTGTATTGATAAATTAAAAGAAAACTTACATTTTTAACTTTAATCAAGAGCTCTAAAACAAATTAATATAAATCAAATACAGGCATGAAAAAATACTTCGATTCATGACTTAAAACGCACTCTGTATATCTTTTGAGTAGGTATTTTACTGCATATTTTTCATATTCATATTCGTTTATTTTGTAATATTCATACATCGTCAGAAGTAAATACGAGTACATGCAACATGCTACTATAGGTCAATATAGTCACACGGCAGAATACAATTAATTAATCAAATAGGTAATTACAATAATGTCAATAAATTAGGTACTACATATAAATTAAAACTAATATTATTCAAATTTCAGTCAGGAACTCATTTATTGAGTAATAGGCCTTTTGAAGCAGCAGTTTTTTAAGTCGCGAGTTGAAACCAGGAATCGTTTTGTAGTTTTTAATTTCATATGGAATTTTATTATAAATTTTAGTTCCAACTATATGTATACAGTTGCCAGTTTTCCTAAGCCGGTGTGTGGGTGTTTCCAAGTCATGTTGCCGGCTTTCTAGGAATCTGTTGCTGTTCCAACGTTTCTTGGGGAACGAAGCCAAGTTTGCTCGAACATACTTTGCCACCTCCAGTATAAAAAGGGATGGGAGTGTTAAAATACGGAAGTCTATGAAGAGTTGGCGGGCCGGTGTGTCCGGGGCGACTTTTGCCATCATTCTGATGATTTTTTTTTGTACTACGAATGGTCGATCCCTGTCCGCAGCCAACCCCCATAAGTCCAGTCCGTATGATAGCACTGGATGGACATACCCGTAATAGGCCTTGAGGAGGTTGGGCCATGATAGGTTTGGTGCTAGGCGGGATAAAACGAAATGTGCAGAGTTCAATTTGGCGCATACCTTATCAATGTGCCCTTGCCACTGCAAGCCGCTGTCGAAAGTAAATCCGACGAAGCAGACTTGGTTTGTTGTAGGTAGTTGCACGTTTTCTACTTTTACCGAAATGGGTTGTGTTATAGTGGATTGTTTAAGGTCGAACTCTAGCAGTTTCGTCTTGTCTAAGTTTAATATCATCCCATTTGCACAGAACCACCCCGAGAGTTTGCTGATGATAGATTGCACGTTTTCGTGTAGTTGCACTTTGTTTTCCGCGTTAACTATTGCACAAATATCATCCGCATACATAACGAAGTCAACTATAGGTGAGTCATAAGGAAGGTCGTTCATGAGCAACACAAATAAGTTATTGCCCACATTAGACCCCTGTGGCACTGATCTATCACCAATAGGTTGCGGCTCTGACCGTTCACTGTTCACCTCAGTCGCCTGGTACCGATCCGACAAGAAAGATGAGATGAGCTCAAGTGGAACACCACGAACGCCATAGTGTTCTAGTTTGTTGGTAATGAGGCTATGATCTACAAGGTCAAATGCGCGCGATAGGTCGAAAAATACGGCAGCCACCCGTCGTTTACATTCCAGATGATCCAGCACTGTACGCAGCAAGAGACGTGCAGCCCCTGACGTTGACCTTCCGGCTTGGTATGCATATTGTTGTTTACATAATGAATCATTTTTTCTTAAAAAGTGCATTACACGATTACAGAGTCCCATTTCGAACACTTTCGAAACTGCAGGGACTAGTGAGATGGGCCTATAGCTTTTCAGTTCGGATTTACTGCCTTTCCCCTTGTAAACAGGTGTAACTTTTATTTGTTTTAATGATTTCGGGTATATCCCACGGCATGCGGAGTTATTAAATTGATAACAGAGAGCTTGCAAGAAATTCACCGGTAATTTTCGAAGTGTATAAGTCGGCAGGCCAAAGATGTCCCTTGTACCTTTGGGCTTAATCTGTTTAATTAGCCTTACTAGTTCATCAACCGTAAAAGGTACAAAGAACATGCCTTGTGCTACCGACGGTATACTACACCGCAGGATTTGCATCGCTTTTGCAATGTCAGGTCTTTGAGTGGTGTCACGAACCACGGACAAGTAGTAGGCATTGAGCGAGTCGGCAAGCTGCGCGTCCCCGGCAGCGCCGGCGCCGCTCGCGCCGCACACGGCGTGCCGAAGCACAGCGAGCCGGTCTCCACCCTGGATGCTTTTATTTGTCTGCGATTGTATCATGCGCCATAAGGATTTCGAGGTGTTTGTGCCTAGTGCTACTGATTTATTGAGGAATTCCCTCTTTGTCCTCCTAAGCAGCATACACAGTACTTTTCTAAACGTATACAGGGTGAATTTTAAATCGTGAATCGTAAACACGTTTACCGGTAAAGCTACTTAAGACTAATACAGAGCACTAGTGATAATTACAATTAAAGACCCGCTTAATTAATTATGAACAAAATGGTGGAGGCGTTTATACCATTAATCGTAACAAAACTGAATTATTTTATGAGTAAATACGATTTAAATAGGTACTTATGTTGACAATGTCGACGTTGTTGACATTATTGACAATACGTGCCAAAATTCTATCCAGCCAACTTCAATATTAGGAGGTTGGATATCTAATGTTGAAATTTTCATGACAAGTACGAAACATGAATGTAGGGTGACCACGAGATTTTAAAAATTAGGATAAATCAAAAAAAGTGAACAAAATAAAAACATACTTAATTTAGGTTTAAAAGCATTGTAAGTTATTGTTAACTATATATAGACTACAAAAAAATTATTACGATTCACGATTTAAAATTCACCTTGTATATTCCCGGATTATACCCACCAGTATCTCAATATCGTGAGAAGGCGCTTGCATTTGTCTCCTCGTTTTATCGTCAGAGACGCATTTCGACAGACCGATGCGTCATCCTCACACCTCCCTTTTCCTTGCATCTAAATTAAACTTTACTGCCTAGAACCTTAAGATGCTTTTGCAATGAGTCAATTTAAGCAGATAGGATCTTTGAAAAGCGAGGGGATGATTTGGCACGATTGGATTAACTTGCTACTCGTGTTCCAGGTTCAAGTTAAACCCTTTAAGGGCGTCAGAGGGAGGAAAGTGCAGATGGCTGGAAAATAAAATTAATTCCGTCATTTTACAGCTTATGTCAGTTTAGTTCGGCTCCTGGTCGTTTGGATTTTTATGAAGAAAGAAATGACTTAATGTATTCACGTACACACATATAAACCCTCTAAAATGCGTCCAAAAACAGTAAATTACGACTAGCATAAAGATAAACTGTTTAGCCAGACCTAGAGTCCGACCAAACTTTCTGTTTCGGTTTTCGTCTAGCTTAGGCTAAAAAACGGGTTTCGGCTCAGTTTCGGTTTTGGCTGCCATCCGGCAGAAACAGAAATTGAATTTGAGGGGTTTTGCGCTGCGATCGGACACTCTTTATTTCAAAACGCACTGGCAATTTATTTAAAATAAGAAGTTTTCATACGGTATATTAATGACTAGCATTTTCCCGCGGCTTCGCCCTCGTTGTTCCCGCTACTGTGCCAAGGTACCGGTATAAAAAGTATAGGCTACTTGACAGTGTGAAAAATAATGCAAGAATTATGGATATATGTATTAAATATAAGTATTAAAACCAATTTACGTCAATATTACCAAAAATAAATGGATAATTTATTTATAAAACTCGGATGAAAATTGATTATTTTTTATCTGTCGCCATTTTATCGAAAACGGTTTGGATTGGCCGATGACGTCACACCATAGTAAACAGCATCGACAGCATCTGTCAATCCTATTTTTAAAGGTAGAACGTTATGCGATCCTCGTTGCATTTGTCGGTTTACTATCATGTGTCGTCATAGACGCCATATTGTCTGAGAAACCGTTTTGGCGGCTAATTTTAAAAGTGCATTTTTATTTGCTTTTTTCGGAATAAATACACAAAAGAACTAAAAATTACCACTTTCTGAGTGCTCAATAGACATCATTAAACAATCGGATTGACTTTTCAGAAACCTGTCAAGTAGCCTATTCTATGTTTCAATCCAGGACTTGGTCTACCTGCATGCCAAATTCAGCTCAATCCATCCAGTCGTTACCCCGTTATTAAGTAACAAACATCCAAGCATCTTCACAAACTTTCGCATTTATAATATTAGTGGGATTACTTCAAATATCAGAAATAAATGAGCAATATATTATTTAAAAATGAAGACTGACATCAGACTGATACTCGTAATAATCATATTATCCCACGACAACATGACCTTATATGGAAGTTTCGCTTTCGTCTTCGGCCGAAACTAAAATCAAAGCTGAAATTCGGTTTCGGTTTCGGCCGTGAAAACTAGTTTCGGTCGGACACTAGTTAGAACAAATTTCTTATCTGTGGAAATATTACTATCACCATAGATATATTATAGAGGTATTACTGTCATAAAGAGGATTCAAAACCTTTTAACATGTAGATATTTTCTAACACACTTGACGTCTGAAAGTGTTCAGCTAAAAATGAGCCGAAAGAGTATCCAAATGTATTCCACCGTCCATTCCCCGTTTCCCGAAAGACAAGCCTTAAACAATGCAAAAATACGCGCTCATACACCTAATCGCCGACCGTCCATCGACCCTACTGCAAGTTGAATAAGGCGCAAATAACCCTGCATGCATATAAAAGCAGCGCTGTCAAAGGGCAATTTGTCTATTTCGGAATAGTAACATTTCACAGCGATGTACTCACATTTTATCTTGCCTCTGTTTTTCTATTTCTCCCACTTGATGTATGGGACGCGTTTCCGCACATTCGAATAATACTTGTGTATTCCCTTTTATGTGCGAGATGGTTTAAAAATGTATCCCCCGTTTGGGAGATACGTGACTCCAGCGTTAAGGAGATCTGCGAACATATCAAAAATTACAACATAAATATTTTCTCTGAGACCGTTACTCTTGGCGCGTTCAATAAAACATAAGTTAACGACTCTTTGGATAGGACTGGAGCTAATAGTCGAAAAGACCGTCTAATACGCCCTTCCCTCATCCTTTTTCTTGATGAAACATCACTACCACCTATGACATCTTTCATCTACTCGTATGAGAGTAGGACTGTGCTCAGAAGTGGAACGTAACTAACTGAACTGATAAGAAGAGATAAATGTACAAATAATGTGCTGGGGTGGCCTCCCCTTATGCTGGCAAGGGGTGAACTGGCATTTTCCTACACGAAGTGTAATGTTTACTTTTTTTTCTAGAGTTTTTCCGAACTCAACATATATGGAAAGGTATGTAATTTTATAGTTTTATTGTTGCGATTTTTAGGTTATACAACAGGTTTAATTTTTAAATTTATTTTAAGTATTTTGATCAGGAAAATTTGGCAGCCACACATTGCCTTTTTTACCATCGATTAGCATTACTTTTTTTTATTAAAAATAACGATTAACTTAGACATGATAATTATGAGGAAATAATTTTAAAAATTAATATAGCTTTGCCGCATATGGGGTTGCAACCCTAACGGACTATGTTTGTTATTACATTTCATTATACAATTGGTTTCATTACAAAGAGAATGAGGAAAGGTCGATGTTAGGCCGCATCTTAGCCTACATAGAATGGACGTACGAGCTATCACGCTTGAAATCTCTAAATGCCACACACATCGCCGTTTTTGCAGGTCATAGGACCTTTTAAAGATTACAAACAAGTATCAAATAGCAGTTTATTACAATTACTGCGGCTGTAAAGCGTATTTCAATGGCCCTGATACCGATCGGGCTGCGTTTCATCAAGGCGCGCGATTATCGGCTAGGAAGCGATCGCGTCGTTGATCTATCTTCCTGTATACCAATTAGCCAATTAGAGAAGGCAAACAACGCCACCCAGCCCGATAAGCCGGCGTTTTTGTTTCAAGACATTTCCTTTATCCTACTCCTAAGATCATTACAGAGTCTGAATATACAGGGTAATTCCTATGTGGTGAACAGAAATTATTGTTTCTAACGCAGAATATCAAGACAAATCTATTGCTTTGGATTGAGAACTGTGATACCTGTATTTGCATGTAAGTATTTAAGTAGGTATGTTATTTATTGCAAATAAATTATTCGATTGATTGACAAGCAAACCATTAAGCATTTGTGTATGATCACACTATCTTACAAGTCCAGTTCGTAGCGAAATGTTATGAGTTATGCGAGTCGTTGTAAACGTCATTATTTTATCGTTTCCAGCCAGCAAACATCTAAACATGCAAACAATCATCACAAACTCTCACATTTATATTTATTTAATTTAATTAATATATTTTTTTAACTTTTTGCGTACGAAAATGTAAACTGGACATGACTTAAGAGGCCTTCCTGTAGGCTGATTCAGATATTGAGTAAAATAATCTTAACGACATGCCATGGCAGTTTAACTTTAAAAGTAGTCATGAGGCCCAGTAACTTTAATAATAACAATTTATTCATTGGAACGAAAAATATTTACAGATTTTTGCATGTGCTTAGGTACAAGTGGTTTAACATATGGTACTTAAAGCGTTTCAAATAAAGAACTTATTTTTTGTTATCAGTAAAGAAATGCATTACGCATACCCCCCAGGCATTACCAGGCCCTTTCCCAGGCCCTTAGAAGGACCCTTCGGGGAGGTTATGTGGGGCTCACCCCTCAGGCATACCCAATAAAACCACACCGGTGATGGAGCCTCTGCAGCGGGGCCTGCATCCGCGGCCCATTGCTCCACGTCGGAAGTGAGTACAAAAAAACCTGTTCACCATTTAGGAATCTCCCTGTAGTGCGGTGTCTTCTAAGGTCGAGACCATTTGTTTAGTATAATTCAACACGCCACATGCATTTGCTTTAGAAAGTTGCTTTACGTTATTAACCAATTCCTATCAATAAAGCTGGAATTTGGTGGGCATTTGTTATTTAATAATCGGATAACGGATAGCCGGATATAGATGACACGTTTGTTTTCTTTTTTACTTTCAAGTCATAATTATAAAGAAAATAAGTAAAAAACTGTTAAGGAATGAAATTCCTATCGACTGTAAGCATTATATATATAATCATTTATTTTTAATGCTGCATGGTCTTTTAAGGTCATTCTTGAAAATTATCCTTTCTCTGTGCACATATATTAGCAAATATTCAGAAGATCCGGCCTCTTTAGAATGTAATTTTTGGTAATTATGTAGTTCCGGCCACGCTCAATACATTAACTTAAAATGCCATACTAATCATGTGGAATCTTCTGATAATTTGCTAGGGGAATGATGTCCTTTAGGTTTTACCCTTTACCATCATAGACCATTTGATTAGTAAATATGCGATATCATAGGAACCAGGTACAAACATAACGCAAGGAGCCAAGAAGTGTACATGTACATGCGTGGACTAATAGCTGTTCATAAACTATACTTATAGTTCACTAGAGTTAAGGTTGACGTTTGAATTATGAATCAGCCTACAGGAAGGCCTCTTAAGTCACGTCCAGTTTACATTTTCGTACGCAAAAAGATAAAAAAAGATATTAATTAAATTGAATAAATATAAGTGTGAAAGTTTGTGATGATTGTTTGGATGTTTAGATGTTTGGAGATTTGGCTGTTGTTACTAAATAACGGGCTAACAACTTGATGGACTTGATAATTGGAATTTGGCATGCAAGTAGACCAAGTCCTAGATTGAAACATAGGGTACTTTTATATCCCGGTAAAGAGTAAGAGAGAATAACGCGGGCGAAGCCGCGTTTAAACTAAGTATTAAATAAATTGCTAAAAGAGTTGTCAATTTTTCAAAATATCCCGTACTAATAGTTAAAGACTGTCAAATTCATAAACGGCTTAGAGATGTCGGAAAAAGATAAGCGCCACTTTGGGTACACAAAATGTAAACGTTAATTTGTCTCCGTATATGGGATAATAGGCGGCACTTGAACGGGCGGCTTTGGATAACGTATGTCATCAATTAATAGAAATATACAAATGTCCAAGTTAAATGAGTAATTTGTTAGTGGATACTGCTTAAGCGCATGAGAAAATATGGAATATGCGTGTTTTTTATGAAAAATAAAAAAGATGACATAAAGTGAAAATTAAATTAAAATCGGTCGAAAAATACAGAAGATACATTACACAACTAGGGTGGTAATACAAAGAAAGGCCGAGATCGCAGGTAGCGTGCGGAAAAAGCCACTTTATGGCCAGGTGTGGCATAAAACATTTTAAAGCACTAGTTAGTCAGGGATTAGACGAAGACATCCTATATGGACTATGACGTCATAGTACACACCTGCCATACAGACTCCATACCATATAATGTTTTGCTAGACACAGAGACTACTCTTTGACGGATTATGTCTTGGTTATTTTTATAGATATTCGAAAAATATTTTTTGCCTAGCTACTGTTTCTGAATGAGCTTTTGCTAAAGTAAACAAAAATATCATGCATATCCCTATTACCACCAATTAAGCCAATCAGAACAAATAATTCGTGTAGTTTTAAAAATGGACACGGAGCTTCCTTGGGCAGTCAAGATTAAGGCACTAAAAATCTCCAGGGGAGCCCAGGAGGAGTGGGGGGGGGGTCTGGGTGGTGAGCTAAAGTCAGGATTGTGGTTTTTAAAATTACATTGTCTGCTGATATTTCATATTCTTACGGCGCAGGCTGACGTAAGAAAATATAAAAGCAAATATTGGTAAAAAATCTAGCACTTTTAATAACATACAAAAAAGTCGGCTGGGCCCTTAATCTCAAAATGATTAACAAGACGACACAATCCATAAATTGATACTCGACTTTGACAACATTTAGACGACTCTTCAACGCGTATCTCACAGTAGACTATCAGCGCAAAAGCAGCTTTATTCTTTACAATATAAAGTTCAAATTTAAACGTCTTAAAAGAATAGTGAAAATTATATTAGAGAGGTGTCAACTCATTCCAAAACTTAAGATCAATTATTACAAGCTACCATCGCTGTTTGAAAGGTAATAAGTCCCTTTGAAGCACATAGACGGATACTACGTTTTTGCTCTGTGAGGACGGCTTAATGTCTACTGTCCATCCATAGAGTAATATTCGGTGACAAGTAATTACTCGCCAAATTAGGCTTGAGATATGAAACTTTCTTTCCTTTTCACATGAGAGTGTTAGTCGAGTATTTTTAGAGTTCCGTACCTAGGAAAAGGGTACGGGACTCTGTTAAGAAACCTAGATAGGAATATATCCTACACACACAAACCTATCACGGTATAATGGCAGTAATTTTTCTCCCTACAAAAGGTACATCGCGCACATGAATGTGTGCGCGCCGTGTACGAACGCACTACAAGCAAAGAAATAAGAATGCGTAAGAACGCTGCAGTGGTTCGCATGTGAGGTGCGGATCGTCTGTGTGAATCTGTGTCACGCGCTCTAAACGTCGGGGTGGTCCGGCTAGCGACCTGGTTCGACCCCAGGGAACGCCACGGCCGACCACCTGGTCCGACGATCGGTATGCCGAATAAGGGTTGCGAGTCTGTAAGTTTCTAAATAAAAAAAAAGCGCTCTAAACGGTCGAAGTAAGCCTACTTGTTCGTTTTTACACTTTGCCTATGTTCCGTGCACATGTTCTCGTCTATGAGAATAGGCCCAGCAGTGGGACGTATATAAGCAGGTGATGTGATGTCCCGAAGTACCTTTTGGCTAATAATGATTTTGGGGAGTAGAAAATTATACCATGCTACTCCGACCAAAATGTGATAAAAACAATACCAAATATGCCAAACTCAGATATCTCAACAGCGCGATTTAGCTTAATCTTTCCAAGGATAAATGCCACCTAGCGGGCAATTGGGAAACTATTTATCCTTTACAAGTTATACAGCATCGTCGATTGTTTCTTTATGCGCGCGCGCATGGAAGCGAGCTTCGAACTGCCATGTCATTGTGTCTTATTCATGGGGTATGCTATTCTGTACATTTCAATACTGATTTTTTTATCTCTAATATTATAAAATTCCCCCACAAGATGGTCTGTCGACCTGTAGGCTTATGATGCTACGCTTTGTCGTGCGATAAATAAATGGTAAAGCATCCGTCACTCTCACACACTACTATTTAGTCAGAACGTGACGGTTGCTTTATCATTTATTTCAGTCAGGGTCGCCGGAAGTCGATAGAGGCAAGAGGCGTGCGACCGTTCGTTCTGGAAGTCTTTGGGAGAGTCCTATTTAGCAGTAGACGTATCAAAGTTGAAATGATGATGATGATTAATAAATATTACAAACTTGTAATATGTTTTGTGTTGTATTAATGTATGTATGTGGGAGTGTTTGTTAACGGCTAAATGGATTTGAACCATTTCTGGTAGGTACATAGATAACTGGGTACTTTTCCTGATGTTACTGTGAAACCAAAATACCCTTATTTTTGCTATACGAGTTTATATAAATGTCCGATTTTGATAAATGAGTCGTCTTAAGGTCGCAAATGGAACTGCCTAACTGGGTAAATAAAATTCGTAAAATAATAATAATAGCGGATTAACGCACGGTAGTTTTTACACTGCAGTGGGGTTTTGTAAAGTAAAAATGTGGGTATAATACATTTCGCAGACTTAATACCTAAAAACATTTTCTACCAATCATTGATCGTGCAACACAATTTCACTATCCGATGGTTTTGTCAATGTGACTGTTTTATTAAATCAAAGTACAGAATACGATTCCATTAGCAGTATAAATTATCGAATATGTCAACGCCGAAGCACGGTAACGCGTAGAACTTCATTTGAATAACTTACCCGACGACATGCCCCGTATAGGTGCATTGCGGCGGTGTACTTTGTATTTTTTATCCCATTGTATAGCAGGGATCCGCTCCTCTTTACACCAGGGGCTCGTTTCACGAAGCTACAAGTTACAATTTTACAAGTCTACACTTGCAATGCAACATTAGTCAAGTACCTACAGCGACGCCATTGGTTGATTTGGCCAATGCCCCTAGTTTTGAGTTGTAAAATAGTAACTTGTAGCTTCGTGAAACGGGGCCCCGATATACGACGTCTTCGGGTAGATCGCGTGACAGATAGATGCGCAAACAAATTGCAGATTAAAGGAAGGATACACACACAGTAATGGGCCAATACCAAAGCAAGCTGTATGCGAACTTATACTTAATAGCAGCATAAGGGCCGAATAAGATCTAATACAGCTGGTGTGTGCTAGGGCATGCTCCCGGTACTGAGTTTGTATGGCGAGAACCGGGAATTCCCGGTTCCGGTGCCGTATTTGTATGGAAATCCAGTACCGGGAGCATGCCCTTGTGTGCTTTGCAATTCGAATATTCGCAGCAAATAAAATTCGACTTCAAAACCGCATTAAAATTACATTACAAAAGAACACTACGGAAAAACCGGTAAAACCCAAGTCATTATTTCATAAAACTAACGTATTCCAAAGGAAAAGAAACGAAACAAATGTTAATACACACCTTCCAACGTATCAGCCGACATGTTGTTCCGATCGGTTGGGCTCGCAACTTTTCTACACACCTCGCAGTCAGTCGGATTCAGACCGATCGTACGACATGTTGGCGATAAAATTGCAAGGTACGTAGACGCCAAAAGAAAAAACAAATCTACCGGCGCCGTAACGAACGAACTTCTGTTAATGTGGATAGGAAAATTGTACGACAAACGTTTAATGAGGTGTTCCTTGCATATAAAGGGCCGAGGGCCGTTTTTTAACGTTTTGCATATTGAAATAACGTAATGGACGGCGTGGTGTGTTTGTAAATTACTTCGTATTGGGTTGTTTGTAGCATTTAAACGCCAGTTATGCTGGCGGAGTTTATGTATCCGGTGTCGCGGAGAATACCGAATTAGGATACCTGCGGCTGGAGAATGTTGGGAATTGGTAGGATTCCAGTATCGACAAAAATACCGGTACTTTTTCCGTTCTTTGGTTTATTATTTCATTTTTTAGTTGGGCAATCTAATAATAACAATTCATTGCTTAAGACCCGGTAGGACCTGGCTCGCATTTTACATACAACTAGGGTCGGACGGAATGCAGATTATTGCAGATTATCTTCGATTTCTAACATAAAAGTATACGTTATCAACCCAAACATGAGAGGATGCCCTGCATGACTGTGAAATCATGATTGTCAGGTATTAATTTTGTCAGAAAAGGTAACTGGTAATGAACAAAATGAAAAAAAAATACTTTATTTTATAGTGTTTTCGCGCTACTTTTCTATCGAGCGAAGTGTTCGCTATCGTGTTCTAACTTCTAAGTGAGAGGAAGCCCTAGATACAGTTCTGAATATTATTATATATGTTTTACAGTGACCTACGAGTCAAATAAGTGCTCTAAAAATGATTTGGAAACTAGGCTTCCGCGCCCGATTCTCGTCTTACCTCGCCTTAAATACATTATTGAGCCCTACATAAAAAGCATAAAAAATCTTTGGCTACTTCGAGGTTTTTACATAACACTGAATATGAAATTTGGTAAGGAAATAGTTTGAGATCGCGGTAAAGACAAGCCGAGCCGAAGGAAAGTCAACCCGTTGTGAATCGGGTTCTACCACAGAATAAGTAATAGTACTTTGTACAGAGCTCGCACTGTCTAACAAACAAAACCCACGTTCGAGTCACAAAAATGCCCCGAATCCTACCTTCTCGCTCTAACTCATAACGCGCGCTCATTCTAGTCGCCACTCCTACCGCTAGGGTTGTCGACAAAAATAAACTTCTTATTACAGATTGTGTTTCATGTTAAATTACAGGTATTATGGCGTTTATGAAAGAACGAAAACAACGCAAAAAAAACCGGTATTTATATTTAGAGAAAATATCGGTATCCGAGCCCTGGCTACTTTCACATTTTTAATATTACGTAGTTTGAATTTTCTCGTAAAACAGCTACCTATATCTAACAGGAAACGTTTCCAATTGCTAGTTGGAACTAAACAAAAGACTTATTAGTACCAGATAGTATCGGTATTCTATTATTTGCATAGCATTAATGCAAGAACCGAAGAACCTGCGTATATTCCACAATATCGATTACGTAGGTACAGTCAGCTACCGATATACATACTTAAATATAAACACAGAAAATGTACACACTCTGTTAGAGTCTGTGCGGAAAGAGAACAGGCGTGGCGAAAAACGGAACTAATCTAACCAGTATGCCAATTTTTTTTTTGCAAATACGGTAGTAAAGCATTACAGAGCGCCCCCAAATCTAAATCCTATTCTCTTTCCGCTCAGACTCTACTGCTGACTGCCGTCGATGCCGGCCGAACGCCGCGCCACCGAAATCTATGCGAGAACGTATTGTACTGTGCGAATTTTCAATAACAATAGGTTTCGACGCAAGCGTGGGAATTCATGATTTTTGTATAGAATCTGTGATTGTATTGTATGGGTCAAAATGTAGAAGGGACGTTTTTTGGCTCGAAGAACGCAGGCGAACCTGCAGGTAGTACATTACTGCAGAGGCCGGGAAGTAAGTCGTTGCCGGCCGAGTACATATAGTTGGCCGAGCGAAGCGAGGCCAGATAGTTACGAGGCCGGCAACCCCATTTCCCGCCGAGGTAAGTATAGTACTTTTATTAAATATGCAATGAAATAAATAAACTTACTAATATCCTTACTTGCCCTAAATATTATTTTATAACAGAAATTTTCTATCAGAAAGTGACGTTAGTGACATATTATATCCATAGACAATGCCAATGTCATGTCACGTTCGGAAACCATATACCTACAACCAAAAGCTGTTTCAGTTTACATTTTTAACGCGAATATTTAGATGAAAAATTTAAATGTGTATTCTTGTGGATTCGTTTGCCATTTATAATAATTGGAAATTGTTTATAATGTGTTATTTGTTATGTTCATGTCAATTTTAAATAAATAAAACTGCAAAATATAGCAAAAATCGTTTTTTGTTTTTTTAATGGCTGAATGCCGTGATGCTGTGGCCCAAATACATGTGGAATGGAAATTAAAAACAAATACATTGCCGGCCTAGGCCGGATATGAAATTCCATTACGTGCCAAGTGTCAAGCCGCACCGGAAACGAGGTACTTTGCGGCCTATTTTTAGGCACGTAATGTTAACATTTCATGCCATGTTTGAGAAAATACTATTATTATATAGTACAAAGTACCTCCTATTTTCTTTACGGCTTGGTTGCTCGATAATCCGAAGAAGCATATATAAATACAAATACAAATACAAATCCAATAAGATTTTTCTTAATAGGATCACAATTGCAGAAATATGCAAATGTGATTCCAATAAGGAGTATTAAAAGAAACATTATTCATAATGATAACCGATTCGTTTGTCGGCAGCCAATTTATTGTTCATTAAATCTGACAACTAAGGAATCATGAAAAACATACCCAAAATCCTAAGTCAAGATTTTATAGTTTTTAAATATGAACCTTAATGCATACAACATAAGGTTGTTTTTATAATACTGCGGTTGATAAAATACGAGGTTATCAAAATAAGTCAACTTGCTTTTACTATTGTACCGCTTTAAAAATTTACATTCAATTTATGTTTCATTGCTTGCAGAGGCTGAGATAAAGATTAAAGGTAAAATCTTCGTTATTAACCGAAGTACTTAGTCCATTGTTCAGAGAAATGCTTTATTGGCCGTTTGCACATGTTTTATCTAGCTTAGACTCGCCACAAACAGGTGGACCGGGACAAGGTGACCTGGTTCGACCTCAAGCGCCCCCGGCACCCACCCAGTCCGATCCACTCGGAGTGGTCCGGCTAGCGACCTGGTTCGACCCCAGGGAACGCCACGGCCGACCACCCGGTCATATTATCGCTACTCCCACTAGGGTTGCGAGTTAGTCAGGCTTTAAAAAAATAACTGGCCAAGAGCATGTCGGACCATGCTCAGTGTAGGGTTCCATAGCCGTAACTATAAGGTAAAAAATACGATGTAAAAAAGTACAACAGCAAAAGAGCGTATATTCATAGCAATTACGTCCTTTTGTTGAGAAGCGCAGTTTATCGGCAATAACTCAAAAACGGTACATTCGATCTTGTTGAAAATAATTTTCGTTGAAAGTATTAATTAAGCGTTACCTTCATGATTTTTTTCATGTTTTTCGGACGCACGGTTTAGAAAATAGAGGGGGGGGGGGACACAATTTACACAACTTTCGGAGCAATTATTTCCAAATACATTCACTTAATCAAAAACATTACTTAGGAACCTTATAGTGTTTTTTAAAGAGCAGTCGAACTATGTACCACACGTTGATATTTGCTGAAAAAAAAATTTACTGTCTTTAACATGTATGGAGTGCCCCCCCTAAAAATATTTATTTTAATTATCTATATACCAAACTAAGTAGCGGCTCATAAAAGACACCTATATTCCAAATTTCATCAATATCCATCATATAGTTTTTGAGTAAAATGCCTGTAACATACGGACAGACAGACAGACAGACAGACAGACAGACGGACTGACATGACGAAACTACAAGGGTTCCGTTTTTGCCATTTTGGCTACGGAACCCTAAAAACTCTCCACAAACGTACTTTACTTACCTATTTTATAGTTTTTGCCGTCTGTCGAATGTTGTCGTTCCCAATAAATACAAAATTTGGATGGAAGAGTGTTCTTGACTAAACTTAACAAGCCAAATGTTACAAAATATCCGATATCAAAACGGTCGGTCAATCTTCTACTCATAAGCAAGGTTCGGAAATTCGGGAGCTATTATACCTAAACTTTGGGCTCAGTGCTTACGCCGCGTCGATGTTGACTAGTATACTACACATACATACATACTACACATACGTCAACATCGACGCGGCGTAGGCACTGAGCCCAAAGTTTAGGTATAATAGCTCCCGAGTTTCCGAACCTTGCTCATAAGTAATAAGATATACAGAGTGCAACGGAACGAGGGACTTTCCTGCAAATGTGGCATTGTTTAGCCTTAGTACATTATTTCCTCCAAATAACCTAAGTTACTATCTATCGCCATTTACAAGTTACACCTTGTTAAAACTTTCATGCAAAAAACTGCTTGTGTCAACCCTATTTAGAGGCCATACGCAGCCACGGGCCACGAGCGGCAACGTGTAGCGGTAGACAAAGTCGTAGGGTTGTACAAACATTAAAAATAGTAGAGGATCCCAGTATAGAACGACCTTCACCGAACTGGTTAATGGATGAAAAGTATTTTATATTGAATTAAATATGTTATTAAATATATTGCAAGTGGGTTGCCTAAAAAAATTCAGTCCAGAATATGATTAATTAAAAATTTAAGTTAAATTTGCACCTGGTTGGTATGTGATGCTAAGGAAACGAGGTGCAAACTTAGCTCAACCGGTTAGTATGAGAAAGTTAGGACGAAGTTGGCACGGGTTCCCGTTCACAGAATGAGCAGATTTTTGGTTTAGGGGCATTTTAGCACATAACACTCTTCTATCGCATGGGATGGTTCGCTGGGACCTCTCTGTCGCACGCAGGCGAAGAACACACGGAGCGGCGCGGCTTGCTATGTGCTAAAATGCCCATAAACCAAAAATCTGCTCATTCTGTGAACCCCCCCGACCCGACTCGTGACGACTTCATACTAACTTTCTCATAGTAACCGGTTGAGCTAAGTTTGCACCTCGTTTCCTTAGCATCACATACCAACTAGGTGCAAATTTAACTTAAATTTTTAATTAATCATATTCTGGACTGAATTTTTTTAGGCAACCCACTAGCAATATATTTATTAACATGTTTAATTTCATATAAAATACATTTCATCCATTAACCAGTTCGGTGAAGGTCATCCTATACTCGGATCTTAGACTAAAAGTACTATTTTGATAGCTTAGTTTTTCTTTACAAGCATTGAACTATCGCGAATCGATTCTACATCAAATATATGAAACTATATTTTCAGGAAAGTTCTGCGTTACATTTCAACCGGTGTAATAAATTATATTGTTTCTGGAAACCTCCCGAGCACAGGAATATATCGAGATAGTCGTAAATAGTGTTTTCATCACACTTGCTCGAAAATGGTGCATTACACGTAGGTTTTGCGGGCCGTAAATGAGCTATTACGCCCTAGGGCGTAATGGTTTTCTTTTTAAATTTGAAACGCTGGTTCTGTTTTACTCTTATTTGTCATGTTCAAAGGAAACGCCAACTTACTTTTTTAACTTTTATCACTGAAATATTTATTTAAAGAGAACTGGTATTGCAAATACATGTAAACACATATTTCTGTAACATTAATTAAATGTTTCAATAGTGTATTTCAGTATTTTGCAATTATAAAATCAACCGTTTTTGGTCTGTACCGCTATGGTTTCCGAACGTTGCGCATTGTCTATGGATATGTCACTAATGTCACTGTCAGTTTTACAATTTTATTTAGGTTAAGTAAGGTTAATTTTAATTAGATTTCCTCACAAGTGTGATGAAAAACATTGTGTGTGCCACGGGCGGTAAAGGAATTACAAACTCGTGTTATTAAAGCCCTCGGCTTCGCCTCGGCCTTGTAACAAACACTCGTTTGTAATTCCTTACCTACCGCCCTTGATACACAATGTACTATTGTACCTTGCGTGCTATGGATGGGCCAGGGTCCGTCAACATTATTATCAGATTTGAAAAATCCGATTATAATGGTATAATTCATAGCTATAACTAAATATTTTTACTAAAAAAAACCCGACCGCGGTGCACTTTAAAAGTGCATAAAATCCGCCATTTAGTTTATGTTAACGAACTTCATACCCAGTGACACTCGCGCCATCAAGTCGAATCCAATGATGTATCATTTATCAAAATCGGTTGTGCCGTTGAGTAGTTACGAGCGGACACAGGAACGGACATACATACATACATACAGGTCAAACACATTACCCTCCATTGGGCTTCGCCGCAGTCGGGTAAAAATGCCACCAAATGAAATGGTAAATTTATGTTTTCCATCACTAAATTCTACCACAAAATCTTACACGCTTGGTTTTCATATAAATCGACGAACTACACTCACGGACAATGAATTCGGGTAATTTTCTATGTATGAAAAATTGTGTCGAAAATGACCCGAATTCATTGTCAGTGAGTGTATTTCCTGATATCTCGATATATTTGTGGACTCCCGAAAACTGTTTATTTAATAAGACAGTAAAGCTAAAGACTTTCTTTTTTTAAATCAGCAACTCACGTATAATTGAGAAAACTCCAGCCTTAAATTTTAAATTTAAACCAAAAAACCGATTACATAAAAATTAAATGCGCGGTTAAAAAATATGAAATATTGACTGGGAACTTTTAACAAACTCGAATTGCATTCGTGGAAGAGATTACATTGTTTGCTCTGCGCCTGCGCAGGCTATTGTTAAATCATTTCAATATTTCAGAAAATGTTTTATAAGTACCTACGTTATCGGAGACACGAGTGGATTTAAATATGCCGATGTCGTTTTTAAGTATCGTTATTAATATTTTTAAATGGATATATCTCAAAAGAAGTTATGTTTGTTTAAACTTTTTTGTATTATTTATCGTACAAAAGGCAAACTTAATGCCACAGGGCAGGGACCCTTCGCGACCATGGACGTCACGGCACGTCCGAAACGTCGAGGTAATAGCATGTTTTTACGCGATTAAGTCCCGTTTTGTTATAATAATCATTGCTACTTGTATTATGTTATGTAATATACATATATTTTTGAAAAATAAATAAATATTAGAAACAGGAACTAAACTTATAAGATTACGGTATTAAGTTCTTATGAGAAACCAGAATTGTGTACTTATCTAATAAGTAGAAGTAATATTAGTAGTAGTGATAATCCTATTTGTCTGAAGACGAACTAGATTATTTAGAGAGTTCGTATCTTCTGCTACCTACTGATGTTTTAGCGAAATTTCATCGCTGTCCTATTCTACTAATACCTATACTTCTAATAATAAAAGTTTGAGTGTTTGTTACTTAATAACGCAGTAACAATTCCTAGATTGAAATATAGATAGGATAATAGGAGAAGTGCGCGGGCGTAGCCATCTGTAAATAGTAGCTAGTAATATTAAATTTTAAATGCCATATTATTAAGCACTTATACAGCCTTAAGGCATTAAGTCCGCCAATTGCACTTTTTTATTATTGTGCAATAAAGTTTAAATAAATAAAATAAATAAATGATTCGACTCAATAGAGAAAAAAACACAAAACATTAATACTTATATCTTAAAAAAAAGTAGGTTATATGTTTACGCGGGCTTGTTTTCCTCAACTCGACGACAAACATGCGCCTATTTTGCGTGAAAAAAAGTAATAGTAGTCAACTTATAGTCTTTAAAAAGTACCTATGTAACAGATAACTTCTTTCGTTATACCTAGCTTTAAAATATCAGTAAAGTAAAAATAACAATACCTACTTTAAAATAAATTCCAGGTAGATACTTACAAATATTAAAATAATGTTTACAATATTTTCTCCAATTAAACTCGCTTAACGTCTCCTAGCCCTTGCTAAAAAGAACATCGAAGCATACTTAGATTTTTACCGACTGTCAAATCAAAAAGGGCGTAAGTCAATATGGAGCGGTTAACATTTACGTCGTTTTAGCGGTAACGTGTCGGTCGTGACACAAATCGCATCGGACAGTGCGTCCGCGCGTATCACGCTTTGATGTCACGTCGTTACGCCGATTGCATGTCACCGGTGACATACTGGAATGACTAAAAGAATATTTGACTGATGGGTGGCATTAGCCGCTTTTTATTGAGTACCTACCTACCCAAAAAATGTTACAGGTAGGAGACTGATGATCAGGGGTCGGACTTTTGGTGCTGATGACGTCAAGCTACATACAGGTTGATTCAGTTTAGGTTTTACATTGATTTACCGTTACCCTAAATTACCGGTGTCGTAAAATTTATAAATTAATTCAGTCACTACATTAATTGGTTGATGTTAATGGTAGAACACGCATACTAGAATTAATTCATAACTTTTACAATCCCGGTAAAGATGAATCAATTCAAAACCTGCAGTGAATCATGTTGTATGCATTTTGCTACATACAGAGTGATTCAGTTAAAATTTTTCATTGATTTACCGTTACCGTAAATTACCGGTATTGTAAATTTTATAAATAAATGATGTCACTACTTTCATTGGTTGGTGTTAATGATAGAACACGCATGCTAGAATAATTCATAACGTTTATGATACCGGTAAATTTCGGTAAAGATAAATCAATTAAAACCTGGAGTGAATAATCATTTTGACGTCATTTTGACGTCATCGGCACCATAAGTTCGAGCCCTAGTGATCATCGAATATTCCATATTTGAACATGAAGTTTTTTAGGACGATTTAAATTCAACTGAATTTTTATTCTCACCGAGTGCCCATACCTATCTACATATTCTTTTAATAACAGAGTATATAGACACCCAAGAAGAAATTCAATAATATAGTGGGACGTATATAGGCTGATAATGTCCTAGTCCAAGCGACCTGGTTCGACCCCAGGCGCCCCCGGCCTCCACCCAGACTGATCCACTCAGGGCGGGCCGGCTAGTGACCTGGTTCGACCCCAGGGAACGCCACGGCCGACCACCCGGTCAAAGTATCGCTATGCCCAATAAAGGTCGCGAGTTAGTCAGTTAAAAAAAAGGCTGATAATGTGACGTGATATTATAGACTATATATCAAACTCTTCTTCAGTGTAAAAAAAATCACGCCTTATTGTGCCTACTACTTCATAACATATCAATTTTGCATAGAACACGCCCCCAAGTACCTTTCTAAAAATTACAAAACTCACCCCGCAATAAGACATGCAGACAGGGCAGCATGTTACCTACACAGAATATGCAGTTC
This sequence comes from Eudemis profundana, assembly GCA_947034925.1. NCBI lineage: Eukaryota > Metazoa > Arthropoda > Insecta > Lepidoptera > Tortricidae > Eudemis > Eudemis profundana. Next base: position 3,021,104 of record OX344804.1, on the reverse strand, counting down.
CACCGTTATTTAAAAATATTTCAAGCTAGGGGAGACTTGACAGTTACATACCTTGGGGCGGAATAAGAGCTGTACATTTCCGGGATGACAGGAGACGCGCTCTGAAACTGTTTCTTTTACGGCGCATTTTCTAAGTCGGTTTTCTTAGCAAAGCTTTGCCGTCATATTCCTTGTCACGAGACAAAATTGTACAGACTCTGTAAATGTAATTTATTTAATCGTATGGCGTCATACTAATCGCATCAAAAACATTACATTTTAATAACCACATTTTTACTAAAATAACTGGCCAAGAGCATGTCGGACCATGCTCAGTGTAGGGTTCCATAGCCGTAACTATAAGGTAAAAAATACGATGTAAAAAAAGTACAACAACAAAAGAGCGTATCTTCATAGCAATTACGTCCTTTTGTTGAGAAGCGCAGTTTATCGGCAATAACTCAAAAACGGTTAATCCGATCTTGTTGAAAATAATTTTCGTTGAAAGTATTAATTGAGCGTTATCTTTGTAATTTTTTTTATATTTTTCGGACACACGGCTTAGAAGATAGAGGGGGGGGGACACAATTTTCACAACTTTCGGACCGATTATTTCCAAAGGTATTCACTTAATCACAAACATTACTTAAGAACCTTAAAATGTTTTCAAAAGAGCTGTCGAACTATGTACCACACGTTGACATTTTGTGAAAAAAATTTTTTTTAGCTTCTGTTACATGTATGGAGTGCCCCCCCTAGATTTTTTTATTTTTATTATTTAACTACCAAACTTAGTTGCGGCATCTACAAGACATCTATATTCCAAATTTCGTCAGTATAGGTCTTGTAGTTTTTGAGTAAAATGCCTGTGACATACGGACGGACGGACGGACGGACGGACGGACGGACATGACAAAACTATAAGGGTTCCTTTTTAGCCATTTTGGCTACGGAACCCTAAAAAACCCGACCGCGGTGCACTTTGAAACTGCATAAAATCCGCCATTTTGTTTATTTTAACGAACTTCATACCCAGTGACACTCGCACCATCAAGACGAATCTAATGATGTATCATTTATCAAAATCGGATGTGCCGTTGAGTAGTTACGAGCGGACACAGGAACGGACATACATACATACAGGTCAAACACATAACCCTCCTTTGGGCTTCGCCGCAGTCGGGTAAAAAAGATGTAAGTCTCGCAACGCAGTTTTTCTACAACAAAAAAGTCAGTACCGGGGTGTCCACATAACTCGATTTCCACCGACTGAACACCGACTTTGAAATTATTTGTTTTATGCCACAGCTGGCCATAAAGTGACTTTTTTCCGCACGCTGCGCATACGGAAAAAGCTGCTCTCTGGCCAAGTGTAGACATAAAATTATGTACACAACACGGGAGGTAATAAAGAAAGCCCTCGATCGCATATTTACGTTCCTCGCTTGCAGCTCGGGTTACAAACATCTGCGATTTCGGCCTTTCTTTGTTTTACTACCCTAGTTGTGTAATGTACTATTACCTATACTTCTTCTTCTCAATCGACACTCTTACAGAGTGGTCATGGTTATGGGTTGTTCGGTCCGGTTCTAGTCGCTGCTTTCACGATGTTTCTCTATCTCTCTCTGTTAGGGGCATTCACAGAACATTGCGTGACAGATTATCCTAAACGATAGGTATACTATCTTCCCCATGAGTTGAGTAGATACATAAAGTATACATACATACATACTGCCATAATCCAAATACCAGGGCCGGTGATGCCACCCTGAGAGCACCGTTAGGTGTTACTACCCGCTAACCGATCGGCTTCTAATTGACTTGATTAGAGCCGCGTGGGTTCTATTGTGATTGTGAACCACGCATTAAGGTGATTTAAGTCTTCGGTTCTCCATACAAATGAAAAAAGGGTGAAGAATCGACTTTAACAACATTTTTGAAAAGAGAAACTGGCCAGTTTTTTCCGGCGCTTCTTCTCATCAGGAGGTTTATTACCCGAAGCGCCAAAAGAAAAGAATAGAATCAGACATGTAAAAGAGCCCTTGAGGGCTATCTTTGACAATTGTTTGTATGGATTGCGATGGAATTTGGCAAACAAGTGGGTTGAAACATAGAAGTACTGCGTCAAAGCGTTCCCTTCACACACCTGTAACATTTCAACAAAATTGGAATGTCATTAAAGTCGATTCTTAACCCTCTTTTTGTTTGTATGGAGGCCCGGTAACTCGGTTCACCTTAACTAACTGTGCTAATGACCACTGGTTGAAGAGGAAATTAATATATACGCGTCTATTGGTTACTTTGTAAGTTCCTCCTTGAATTAATATGACTTGTGTAGGAATTTACGATCTTCTCTCTATCTAGATCTAACTAAGAATAGTTATATACAGGGTGGAAAGTTTTGATGGGCCCTGGAGGGGAACTACCTTAAATCCTTTAGTTAGCTCATTTTACTGAAAGGAAATATTCCTTTATTTTTTAAATGAAACAAAACTGCATTCATAGATTTTTTTAAATTTTCTTGACCTTTGTATTGGAATTTATGGTAAAATTAGATTAATGATAGATTTCACGGTCTTTTTTACTTGTAAGACCAAATGTTCATTAGAGAAATGACTAATAGTCCTATCGATTAGTAGAATAAAATAGTGAGTGCTTATTTTTTGAATTTTTAGCTGATTCGATTTCCGGATGAGACAAGCGAATTTTAGAAAATCTTTAAATGCAGATTTGTTTAATTTTAAAAATAAAGGAATGTTTCCTTTAGTAAAATGAGCTAACTAAAGGATTTAAGGTAGTTCCGCTCCAGGGCTCATCAAAACTTTCCACCCGTTATACATAGAAATGTATGTACGTATAGTACAGTCGTAACAACTTAACAAGACTATGTTTGCACACCGAAGAATCCCATTCCACTAAAGTTGTTTGGATGTTTGTTACCTAATAACGCGGTAAAAACTGGATGGAACAAGCTGAAATTTGGCATGTAAGTAGACCAATTCCTGGATTGAAACATAGGATACTTTATATCCCGGTAAAGAGTTCCTTTAGGACAATAACGGGAACAACGCGGGCGAAGCCGCGAGAAAATACTATTTTCCATAAAAGTAACTGGAGAGTGTTTAAAATAAGTACTTACCTCAAAAATACCTGAAATATTGTTTGAAAATTTTGACTATTTATATATTGATTTGGTAGTTTTTGCACAATGCCCATTGTGCAAAAACTACCCGATCGATTTCCATAAAATTTGTCATGTAGATTATTCCTGATTAACACATAGGATAGGTAGGTACTTTTTATCTTACTACAGCGAAGTAAAAAATGAGTCTATTTACTAATTTCAAGGAACTGGACGATAACGTCAAAAAAATATCGAGACTCACAATTGTCTTGAATTATAATAGTCCATTACCTAGGGCGGTAAAACAAAGAATGTCTCAGATCGCAGGTATTTGATAGCAGTCGATAACTATGCGATTTGAGGTTTTATTACCGCCCGTGGTAAGTACTAGTACATTGTGTATCAAGGGCGGTAAGTAAGGAATTACGAATGAGTGTTTGTTATAAGCCCGAGGTGAAACCGAGGGCTTTAATAACACGAGGTTGTAATTCCTTTACCGCCCGTGGCACACACAATGTTTTTCATCACACTTGTGAGGAAATCTTAATAAAATAACCTTACTTTTCGACCCAGTATGACAAGAAAATATTAAAACAGACAGTGACATTAGTGACATCTGTCAAAGTCATAGACAAAGTCAAGTCACGTTCGGAAACCATAGCGGTAACGGCCATTTTAGTTGATTTTATATTTGCAAAATAAAGAAATACATTATTTAAACATTTAATCAATGTTACCGAAATATGTGTTTATATGTATTTGCAATAACAGTTATCTTTAAATAAATATTTCAGTGTAAAAGTTAAAAAAGTAAGTTGGCGTTTCCTTTGAACATGACAAATAAGAGTAAAACAGAACCAGCCTTTCAAATTTAAAAAGAAAACCATTACGCCCTAGGGCTTAATAGGCCATTTACGGCCCGCAGAACCTACGTGTAATGACACCATTTTCGAGCAAGTGTGATGAAAAAAATTTTACGTCTCCCCCCAGGCAGGAAGTGGGATTTTTAAATGCAACTTTATGGCCAGGTGTGACGTAAAATGAAATTCTAAATCGATAGAGCGTATTTTTACTATTCAACCTGTTCCTTGAATCCCAATCGATCTCTCAAAGATCCCCCGAATATTGGTAAAACCGCCAATTAATAGAAATATTAACCATTCATAAATTACTTTCACTGTGTTCAGTTCTGCATAATCACCGAGCTTCACTTGTTTCGGCAACCTTGCACAAAAACAGATAAAAATCTCTAATAACACACGTCCATACATAATTACGAATGAGTTATCCGCTCATTGCGATATCACCCGCTTACTTCTTTAACCTCCTATCTAAAAAAATATAGTTGTAATAGTAGCCTTATAATTTTGGAATAGAGTTGAGTTTTCAACTGAAAGGGATGGATTAGTGAGTGTGTGTGAGTCGCAAGTTGATAGCACGATTGTAATCCATCTAAAGCATTTGATTAGGAGCTCGTGCGTAATTATGAGCTTTGAGCCAATGAGTCGGCTGCGGGAGAACAATGTTTTATGTGTGTCTGTTGGTTACGATTAAATTCTGTATGCAAGAACGCCGAGGGCTCTGGGACTAGTCCACAAGCATGAGTATGATATACTAGCGCAGTTTATTAACACATTCCCTGTCCCGTGACCCCACATATGGGTCACGGCAAGCCTTATTACAGAGTCGTAAGGTTTACAATTTAAATTGGGACTGTGAACGTTTTAAGATCAAAACAAAAAAAAATTAATTCTGCGACTAACTTGCGCTATAAAGGCAACACATTATTGAACAGTAGTTATGTAGTTAACGTTTTGTGGGTCGAACGTAGTGACCAAATAATCCAAACAAAAAACCAATTCACAAATTTATCAACAAGACACGTACCGTCGCGAAACGTAACTTTGCCGCGAAGCCCACTTGCCTGGTAGATTTTCTTAAATATCTTTAACACTTAGAGGATGTTGTTATATTTATTATTTTTGAAAAGAGAAGCTGGTGAGTTTCTTCTGGCGGTGCTTCTCACCAGATAGTCATTTACCGAAGCGCCAAAAGAAAAGAATAGAATCAGACATGTAAAAGAGCCCTTGAGGGCATGCAGAAATAAATAATTCTGATTTTTTTTTAAGAAAATCAACTAGAGTTGGTTTTGTGGCAACGTTTTTTTATATTTGTGTTTGTTTTAAATATTTATTAGCGCACAAGAGAAGATGAAATTCTATGAAAGCTTCCACAGTTTCTAAACTACAAACAATCACAGATAGAAGAGAAGAAACAAAAATAAAGAGCCAAACCAGAGTGATACAAAAGTCAAAGTAGATTGCAAAATTGAGCGCACTTGCTGGGTGCTCCGATGGTCTAGTGGTTTGAGACGCTGGGCCAGAAATCCAAAAGTACCGGGTTCGATTCCCGGTCTGGACCAATAATACCATTTAATTTTTCTATGTACTTTGGTTTCTTGTGTCTATATATGTAACATGAAAATTTGGTGTAATTTACCAGCATTAAAAACTAATAAAGAAACATGCATGTTTCTTCCATATAGTAAAAATAAAGAGCCCCTGAAGATTGATAAGGTCTACTCTCTCGTCTGCCTAATCAATAATTGTTAAATAATAAATAAATAAATAATAAATAAATTTTATCACCTTACTACGCGTCGTTTTATTCTAGAGAAACTAAGAAGTGTCAAACGTGAGCAAAATTACCGATAAAATTTTAATTTAATGCAACAAGGCATAATCCAAGCGGCCTGTTCACACTAGTCAAACCTCTCATGGATGCAAGCCTATCCAGTACTGCAACAATTGCGTAACATTTTGATTGTTCATAGCCCACGGGCCTTACGCCAACAATTATATATACGACCTCAAACAATAACTCAGCAAGGTCGGCGAAAGTACGGATTTCGATTTCAAACCTCTATTCATACCAATTGTTTCATTCCTATCAATACAGCTATAAAAGGGCCGACAAACTACAGAAGGATTTCAAGCTCTATATCCTGTAATTAAAGTAGAAACTCCAATGAAAATCCATTGGATCTTTAGCCATAGCATTACCTAATGTGTGGGATCGGGATGAGAATTGGACTCGTTAAAGACAAAGGTTGTTAATTAAATCAGTTGACATAAAGAAGTGACCTTCGCTGTTAGAAATAGAAAATGGCTGACTTGCTAGTGGGTGGTATCATGTGGTATTGAAGTAGTCACAGTACACCATTGACATTGAGTAAATTTTAGCATCTTGTCGATTTCATAAGCAACCCCACGAAATAGTGTTTGAAAAAATACATCACCGAAGTGACTATGGGGCTATTCTTCAGAAATATGTTTGCGACTCATTCATCTGTCTCCATACATTGAGTATGAAAAAGGGCCAGATGAATGAGCTGACCGCAGACATATTTCTGAAGAAATGCCCTATGGAGCCTCGTATCAAATCAAAAATCATTGCGTCAACAGCAAGCCGACTGTATCCTAAAGAACATGAAACTGCTACTCTTAATAGATCGTATAATTTTTCCAAACTTTTGATTTTTATTTCAGTTGGTCGATTTGCGAGTCTCACTCATGTATTAGTATAGAATAGAATAGAATAATTTATTAAACAACGTATTATACAACAATGACATTGTTCGGGATGAACAAAATAAATACAGGTTCTTGAATATGCAATTATAATTTTCGGAAACGGTTACATTTTTGAATTGTATGAACGGTAGGTATATTTGATAGGTGCGCGCGCGCCTTTGTCTCGCTTGTCGATTAGGTTCTGCCGGTATGGACCACCGCGCCGCTCGCCTCGCCTCGCCTTCCCCTCTCTCGCCTTGTGCGGGCGTTAACATCCTCCCCGCCCTTGGAAGGACCTGCTGCTTCTTCCAAGACATCAGAATCCTTTTCCGTGATGGGCAACAGACAGACTTTGTTAATAGCTCGCCGCTCGACGCCGCGATGTGTGACAAAATCAGCGACTCTGGATACTCCGTCGCTGCCAGTGTAAAGTCGTTGAACTCTGCCGAGTTTCCATTTTAATGGTTGTAGATTCGGTTCCTTGAAGATGACCAAATCTCCTTCTTGTAGATTGGACTGTTTTGTCCGCCATTTGGTTCGCTGTTGCATTTCAGCCAGATACTCTTTTCTCCATCTTTCCCAAAAGTGACACCGGAGCTGCTCGACCAACTGGTACCTCGTACGTATCTTTATGTTTTCAGGTTTTTGTGAGCTTGGCAGTGACGTCAGTGGCCGCCCGATCAGGAAGTGCCCTGGGGTTAAAGGAGAAAGATCGTTTGGGTCGGGTGATAAAGGAGTTAGGGGACGGGAGTTGAGGATCGCTTCAATTTGAGTGAAGAGAGTACTCAACTCCTCGTATGTGAGACTAATGTTTCCCGCGATACGTTTGAGGTGAAATTTGGCACTTTTTACCCCGGCCTCCCAGAGCCCAGCGAAGGTGGGGGAATAAGGAGGGGTGAAAACAAACTTTATGCCCCTATTAGCCGCGAAATCAGTAATGTTATTTAAGTCTGACCGCAATACCCTGCCTAACTCATTGTTCGCCCCGACGAAGTTCTTGCCGTTATCACAGCAAATATAATCGGGTTTGCCTCGTCTAGCAATAAACCTTTTGAGGCAAGAAATGAAGGCTTGTGTTGTGAGATCACTGACCGTTTCAAGGTGGACAGCTTTAGTTGAGAAGCAAATAAAGATGCATAAGTAGCATTTTGTTGTTCTACTGCCACGACCTTTTTTGCTGGCAATCATGAAAGGGCCAGCGAAATCAGTTCCCGTAATTTGGAAGCTATAAGATTCAGACACCCTATTTTTAGGTAGATCTCCCATCAACGGCTCTAAAGTTTTGGCTTTCAATCTAACACAAATGACGCATTTCCTCACAATACTTCTTGCTAGCGTTCTGCCACCAATGGGCCAGAACTGTTCTCTGAAGGAGCTGAGAAGCAATTGAGGACCTGCATGAAATAAACGAAGATGCTCGTTGATCATCATGATTTTTGTAAGGTGATGATTAGATCGCAATAAAATAGGATGTCTCGTGTCGTAATTAAGAGACGCATGTTTTAAACGACCACCCACTCGCAATAATCCTTTGTCATCGATGAAGGGAGATAATTGCAGAATATTACATTTTGATTTAAGCGATTTCTTTTGACGAAGTGTATTTATCTCTACTTCAAAGGACTCTTGCTGTGCAGTTTTAAGAAGATATGTGAGAGATTTATGAAGTTCAGTTTCATTAAGTGAACCAGAGCTTTTGCGAGTAGGATTTCTACAGTTATGGACAAATCTAAACACATAAGCAAATATTCGTTTCAATCTTAAGGCGTTCGAATATTTTTCAAAATTCACAAATTTGAGGTCATCGTTTTGAGCGTGATGAACCTTAATCTCAGGTAATGTATGTTCAGTACTAGTACGTGGTTGTTGTGGCCATTCGAACTCAGGCTGTGACAGAAACGCCGGACCGTTCCACCACAGTACAGAATCGACAAGCAAGCAAGGGTCGATTCCCCTGGACGCCATGTCCGCGGGATTGACTTCCGTAGGTACATGCCTCCAGGATTCGCGTTCCGTCAATTCATGGATTTCGTTCACCCGGTTGCAAACGAAGGACTTTAAGAGTTTTGGCTGAGTTTTTATCCATCCTAATGTTATTGTCGAGTCAGACCAAAACGTTTTCCTATCAATTTTACAACGCAGGGATTCACTAACCTTAGTTGTAAGGCGTGCCCCCAAAAGAGCAGCACAAAGTTCGAGCCTTGGGATCGTAACGGGTTTTAAAGGCGCTACACGCGTCTTAGCGCATAACAAATTCGTAGTTACGTTACCATCACTGTCTATTGAGCGCAAGTACACACATGCAGCGTAAGCGTCTTGCGAAGCGTCAACAAAGCAATGAAGCTCAGTGATGACAGGAGAGGAGCACAAAACAAACCTGGGTATCGACAAAGAAAGCAAGGCGTTTAAGCTCTTAACGTTTTTCTCCCAAGCCTTTTTTATGTCGTTTGGAACACTGTCATCCCAGTCTAATTTGATTTGCCATAGTTTTTGCAGTAAGATTTTAAGCGTAATGGTACATGCACTCAACAGACCTAAAGGGTCAAATATTTTACATGTATTTGACAAAATAACCCGCTTAGTTATTTTTTGCTCATGTTCGTTGATATTTATTTCAAATCTAAGTGTGTCAGAGCTAGGTGCCCATAACACTCCTAATACGCTGGACTCTTTAGATATATTAAGAGAGTCAGATTCTGTGGCTTCCTGAAATACCTGTGGGCAATTCGTTCTAAACTTATGGATAGGAAAACCAGCAGACTTAAGGACCTGGGTAACCACTGTTAGCATATGAGCTAAATCGTTCTCTGTTGGGGCACCCGTCAAGAGGTCGTCGACATAAAAGTCATTTTTTATTACTTGAGACACGACTGGATCTGAACATTCCATTGCTAATTGGACAAGACATCTAGTGCTCAAATACGGTGCGCATGCTGTCCCGTAGGTGACCGTATTGAGCTGCAAAGTTTTAAGTGGCATGTGATCCTCGTTTCTCCACAAAATGAGCTGAAGGTGCCTTTGTGACTCATCAACCATGATTTGCCTATACATTTTCTGAATATCTCCAGACAAGACATATTTATGCTGGCGGAATCGAACTAGGATGTTAAACAACTCATCCTGAACGACTGGACCGACGTGCTGAATACTATTAAGCGACTTCTCAGAAGAACTCTTCGCGGATCCGTCGAAAACCACACGGAGCTTTGTAGTCTCGCTACTCTGACGAATCACAGCGTGATGAGGCATAAAGTACCCGAATGAGGGTTTACTGATCTCAGTTAAGTGACCTAGTTCCCTATATTCATCAATGAACTTAGAGTACTCTTTTTTCAAGCTGGGATCTTTATTAAGTTTTCTCTCAAGGCTCAAAAAACGCTTTTCTGCAATATGGTAGGAGTCTCCGAGAGCTGACTCCGGAGATTCTTTAAAGGGCATGCAAACCGAAAATCTACCATCATCAAGACGCTTAGTTGTTTCAGTAAAGTAGCGTTCGCAGAATTCGTCATCAGCTGACAAAGTTGGTTTTGAGGTAGGAACTTCTTCAAGTGTCCAAAACTTTGTCAGTTGATCACTGATCTCTCTAGTGAAGTTACAATGTACTTGTTTGTGTTCTTTTAGGTCACTAGTGTAAAGAGGACCTGCTACAATCCAGCCTAACTTGGATTCTTGGAGTACCGGTTTGTTGGATCCTAATTTAATCTGATCAGGTGACATAAGTTCAAAAAATATCTCAGCACCCAGCAATAAATCAACATCTGAGGGACGGAAGAAGTTAGGATCCGCTAGTTGAATATTCTGAGGTAAGTTAAGTTTTTGTACATTTATTAAGGCATTTGGCAACAAACCCGTTATTTTTGGCACTACTAAGCATTTAAGACGTGCACTAAGATCATTGACACGTGACTGTATAGTCATTACACAGCTATCAGATATAGGCATTTGACAGTTATTTATACCAGATATGCACAATGTGTCCGTACCCTTACTAACCAATTGCATTTTTTCTTTCAGATGAGCGGTTATGAAGGACGATTGGCTGCCGGCATCGAGTAAGGCACGAGCAAGGTAAGTTGTTTTATTTTCAGGATTTATCACTTCAACCAAAGCGGTACCAAGAAGAATTTGACCAGTGGATTGAGCCGGCAGGGATACAGGTACGTAGCTACAATGATTTAATGTGGTGCTTGTTTCAAGTGTGTAACTATCTACGTGCAATAATGTGTTATGTTTATTTTTACAGGTTTTACAGGTACCTAGAAGACGACATTCGTTCGAGGTGTGACCTCTTCGCAGGCAGTTTGAGCAAAGTTTTAATTTAGAAACCTCAGCGCAACGATTTTCAGGAGATAATTGCCTAAATGAAGAGCAATCAACGATTCGATGTTGCTGGCTGCAAAAAGGACACGATATAGACGGTTTGGCATTGGCAGAAGTCACAAAGCTCTTTGATGTTTTATTGTGATAGTATTCTTTAACTTTATTTTCAGGTTTTTTATGATTGTCCCTGTTGAAATAAGGTTTGGCGTCGCGTTTGTCACTTCTGCTGAAGGCCATTGTCTCCAGAATGTCGGCACGATTACGCAAAAATTGCATGAAATCAGATAATGTGGGTAAGTCTTTGAAGGTATTTTTATATTCTTCCCATTTACTGAAAGAAATAACATCCAATTTAATTGACATCAAGTATATTATGAGAATATCCCATTTATCAGTGGGCTGCTCTAACGTGTTGAGAGCTCTTAAGTTTTTCGAGACATGATCAATTAAGAATCGTAATGCTCGGTGGGATTCGTGTGAGATACATTCTATTTCAAATAACGCTTTTAAGTGGTTATTGATAAGAACTTTTTTATTATCATAACGTTCACGGATTAAGTCCCAAGCAATAGCATAATTTTTTGAACTAAATTCAAGTGATTTTATGATTAAGGCGGCACCACCTTCCAACGATGACCGCAGATAATGGAATTTATTGATGTCTGATACGGATTCATTTGAATGAATTAAAGAATCAAATGTGTCCCTAAACTCCAACCACTTTAAGTAATTTCCATCAAATGTGGGTAGTTTTATGGTTGGGAGTTTGATGTTGCTCAAATTATGATGCCCACAACTGTTTGAGCACGATGAGCGAGCTGAGAGAAGACTTTCTTCTTTTTCGCCTTGCGCTTTTAAGCGCGTATCAAGAATGTGCTGAGCTAATGACAGTGTACTATAAAATGTGTTCTCAAAACTATCCACTTCACTGTCATCCTCATCTGACGATAACATTTCAATTTGAGACTGAACTTCATTAAACTCAAACAATAAATTCTCGATTTTTTCTAAACGAAACTTCAATTCTTTAATTTTTAAATCATTAATTTCTTCCAATTTATTCGTATTGTTACGTCCGTGGGGTAGGTAACGTGATAGAAAATACACTAATTAACCACTAATTAAAAATGCAAACTTTATTACAGAATTACTAATTAACAAGTCTTACTTACTTAATAAATCACTGTACTAAATCACTTCACTATATCGCACTTATTTACTTGTCACACTATTCGCTTCGAGATTCGCACTGTATCGCTGTTAGTTCAAAACTGACTGTGGCGTCGGTGACGCGCGGCTTATATATCCGGAGACCCTTGCTCTCGAATTTTCCGGAGAAATCCTACCTCGAATGTACGGTCCAAAGTCCAAGGCCGGTCGGCGACCCCTCGGTCAATGACGCACCGCGAGTGTTCTAGGCAATCTAGATTGTTCGATGTTCGATTCGGCTGGAACATTCCCGACTATTGCTATCCCTTTCTAGTTCTGTCTCTTTCACACACTTCTCGAACCTTCTCAATATAGCTGTCTCTCTCTAATAGTGCTATCTCTTTCACTCCTTTGTGAAATTTCGCCATATACTGAAGTGTACTTCAAAGGCCCATAAGGGGTCCTGAAAACGCCTGAAAACGGGTTTTCAGGTTATTGCGCCATCTGATAGAGGGTGCCCTGAAACGGACTGAAAACATGTTTCAGGCGCCTGAAAACAACGGCAACTAGGGTGAATTTTCAATCTTCTAGTATGTGAAAGAGCCACCTCTGAAACGGCCTGAAATCACTTTTCAGCCTGCTGAAAACGCTTCTAAAGCACGGAAAATCACGTTTAAAGTTTTGACCTATACCACCGGCGCAACACTACCCCCTCCTAAGACATGCTCGTCCCGAGCATCATTATTTCCGTGGTACCTCGCCAGTCGGTCAACGTGAACAATCTTCGATGGACTACGAGGGTTTCGCTGTATCCGATACGTGACGTCGTTGATCTTCGTGACTACCCTATATGGCCCTTCCCAGTTTGGGGACAGTTTTGGGGATTTTCCTTTCTTTCGCATCGGGTTATGTAGCCACACCCACGATCCTTCCTCGAACCCAATTTGGTTAGCCTTCCTGTCGTATCGGGTCTTCATTCTCGTGCTAGCTTGAAGCCCGTGTTCACGAACAAGACTGTGAACGTCATCAATCCGATCCCTTAAATCACTCGCATACTCTGTGATGGACCTCGGAGTATCAGGAGGACGTCCAGTTAGAAGATCTGCTGGTAAACGAAGCTCTCTTCCAAAATTAGCATACGCTGGAGTAACCGCCGTACTTTCATGGGTTGCTGACCTATATGACATCAAAAAGAGAGGAATATGCCGATCCCAATCCTTTTGATGACTCTCAACAACCTTGGCCAGATGTCTCTCCAGAGTCTGATTGAACCTCTCGACCATTCCATCTGATTGTGGGTGATATGCCGTAGTCCTCGTCTTATGCATCCCCATGATGCGACACGTCTCTTGAAAAACCGCAGATTCAAAGTTCCGGCCTTGATCACTGTGAATCTCCAGAGGCACTCCAAATCGACAGCAAACTTCATTCACTAACTTCTCCGCTATAGTAACTGCTTCCTGATTAGGGACGGCAAACACTTCAGGCCATTTGGTGAAGTAATCCATCACGACAAGAATGTACTTGTTTCCGGAGTCAGATGTCGGGAACGGGCCTGCGACGTCTAGCGCAATTCTTTCCCAAGGTGCTCCAACATTGTACAGTTTAAGCGCTCCTCTACTACGGGTGTGCGGTCCTTTAACTGCTGAACAGTTAACGCACTTCTTGCACCAGTTTTCGACATCTTCACGGCAGTGAATCCAATAAAACCGTTGTCGGATTTTCATTAAAGTCCTTTTCACTCCAAGGTGTCCACCAGAAGTACCGTCGTGGAAACTTTCTAAGACATCTTTCACCCTTTTCCTTGGAACGACGACTTGTAAATGAGCATCCTTTCCATTCGCTGACTCCCATTTCCTGCATAGTACGCCATTATGCATAACCAAGCTGTCCCACTGTGCCCAGTAGCTTTTCGTTACCGTACTCATCGGAGCTACTTCACACCACCTTGGTTTGGGTACACCCTCATTAATCCAGTCAAAAATGGGCTTCACGTCAGGATCCTCTTGCTGAGCTAGTTGCATGACTTCATCGCTCCACTCTTCACTAACTGTGTCAGTTCTCAGCATCCTCAAACATTCCTTGCCCTCTTGTCTAAGACAATGTTTGCAGTCGTCCGGACAAGGTCTTCGAGAAAGGGCGTCCGCGTTTCCATGTGCTTTCCCACTACGGTGTTCGATGACGAAGTCATATTCCTGGAGTTGTTCAATCCAGCGTGCCACCTGGCCCTCGGGATTTTTAAACTCCAACAACCACTTCAGAGCAGCATGATCCGTCCTGATACGGAACTTCCGCCCGAGCAGGTATTTACTAAAATGCTGTAACGTCTTGACAACTGCCAGCAGTTCCCTTCGAGTGACGCAGTAATTTCGTTCTGGCTTCGACAACGACTTGCTAAAGTAGGCGATTACAACTTCGTTGTCTCCCTTCTTTTGTGACAAGACTCCTCCAATACCAGTATTACTGGCGTCCGTGTCAACAATGAAATCTACTGCTGGGTCTGGATACCCCAGTATTGGTGTTTCACAGAGTCTTTGCTTGAGGTCGTTGAAACTCGTCGTACACCGATTGGTCCAATCAAACTGTCGCTTTTCTTCCGTCAGCTCGTGCAATGGCTTTGCTATATCCGAGAAGTTCTTCACAAACCGCCTGTAGTATGAGCAAAGTCCTAAGAAGGCACGTACTGCAGTTTTGTCCTTCGGGATCGGCCAATCTTTCACGGCACTTATCTTCTCAGGATCTGTCTGGATACCATCCTTCGATATCACATGTCCCAAGTAATTGACCTTTCGCTTGAAGAGCGAACATTTCTTTGGACTCAGTTTAAGGTTTGCCTCTCGTAACTTAGACAATACTTGCTCCAATTTGTTGAGGTGATCATCGAAGTCTCTACCAACGATGATAATGTCATCCAAATAGACCAAGCAAGTATCTCCCAGCAATCCAGCTAGTATTTGTTCCATCAATCTCTCAAATGTCGCTGGTGCATTGCATAATCCAAACGGCATAACATTAAACTGCCAGAGCCCCTTTCCGGTTGAGAAAGCCGTTTTCTCCTTATCTCTATCCTTGATTTCTACTTGCCAATAGCCACTTTTCAAATCCAACGTAGAAAACCATTTCATTCCATTCAAAGTGTCTAAGGTGTCGTCGATTCGAGGCAATGGATAGCTGTCTTTCTTAGTGGCATCATTCAGTCGGCGGTAGTCGACGCAGAATCTCATGGTCCCGTCCTTCTTCTTTACCAAAACTACGGGGGAACACCACGGGCTTGTTGAAGGTTCAATAACGCCACCCTTCTTCATTTCCTCGATCATGTCTTCTACCTCCTTCTCCCGAGCTACCGGAACTCGCCGAGGTCGCTGTCGGATAGGCACGACTTCACCAGTGTCTATCTCATGCTGTACTACTCCAGTTCTTCCGATGTCACTGTCGTGCGCAGAGAAGACATTGCTGTATCGCGACAGCAATTTACGTGCCTTAATGAGCTCTTCCCTGGTAAGATCGTTTCTGGAGCCATCTAATAACCTTTCAATGTCCATTGGAGGTGCAGAACACCCAGGTTTCTCGCTCTCCGCAGAATCTTGACAGCTTCGTATCCAAGAGATTTCCTCACATGATCCAACCAGAGCTCCTTTACTAAGGACGCACTCGGTATCACTTAAATTAAGAACTCTCACGAAGGCTGTTGACGATGTTGTTACCACCGTGCGGGCTGTCATCCATGGTTTACCATCATTGACCTTTTCCACAACAACACAACGATGACATCCTTGTCTTGTGCTGTACGGCAATCGCACTGGAACAAGAACCTGTGCCCTTGGTTGGAGGATAGTTCTTCGAGTACAGTAAACATTCCCATTTACTCCACCCTCCATAGGCACCTCATCAGGCCCAAATTTCAGTACTCCAACCTTCAAGTCAATTTTACAGCCATGGGCTCTCATAAAATCCAGCCCAATGATGCAGTCGTCGATGATGTTAGCGACGATCACTTTATGCCAGTAGCTCTTATCACCAATTTTTAAAGCCACCTCTCGCTCCCCCTGTATGGGAATGTACTGGCCGGTAGCGGTTTGCAGCTGGAGATGCGTAGGTCGGACTAGATGATCTCCAGTCTGGTGCTTCAGAAGCCGAGAACTGATCACCGTCCGAGAAGCTCCGGTGTCGATGGTAAGGTGTAATGGTACTCCACCAATTTCTCCTTTGACGACCAGACTATTCCCGTCATTAGCCTGTGAGATCATAACTGGGACATTTCGACCACCAGCCAGCACTCGTCCCTTAGTCCTGGCTTTTACTCGTTTCCCTGCTGCGGCCCGGATGCCACAGCGCCTGGTGCCCTTGCCACTGGAGTGAGATCCCGTTCTCTCCTGCTCCTTTTCGGGCAACTAGTCTGTATGTGGCCACGTTCTCCACAATGGTAACATCGTGGCCCAAACTCACGACGGGGAGCAGTCGGCTCCCTAACAGACACTTCACGTACCCTATAAGGCCTTGACGGGTCCTGACGCACAGCTTCTACCTCTAGGGCGTGAGCCACTGCATCCTTCAGGGACCCATGGTGCCCCAGTCGCACTGCAGCCCGTACCTCCAAATCGCGTATCCCGTCAACGAAGGCCTGCACCAGCGTGGTGTCCACAAAGGAGGCGGATGTACGTTGGTACGCCTTTCTGACCAACTTCTCAATTTCTAGGGCCCACTGCTGCAACGTTTCATTGCGCCCCTGCGCCCTGTCCTTCAACTGAGCACGGTAGACGTGCTCCAGGTGCTTGTCACCGTAACGGGCCTCCAACGCCTCTAGAAGCCGGTCGTAAGTTTCCTCTTCTCCTAGGGCTTCCAGTATGGTGAGTGCCTCGTCACGTAGCGCTAGGGTTAGGGCTGTCCTGGCCTGTTCTTTACTCCAGCCGTTAGCCTTGGAGACTGACTCAAATTGTCGCTTATAGGCTGTCCACGACGATGTACCATCGAAGGGAGGTGCCTTGAATCTTCCACCTCCCGACGCAGGTACCTCGACTGCATAGGTACTCGTACCGCTGGCCACTTTTATTTCCAGCTTCTGGAGGCGGTTCTTGTAGGTGTCGACTTCCTCCTTGACGGTCTCGACTTTCGCCTTTACGTCATGAAGTCGAGTGTCAAATTTAATGTCCATGTCCGCCAGCTTCTCATGGACCTCGCACATCTCTCGCTTCCATTCAGCCGCGGTCTCGTGTACGTCCCGAAGCATTCTCGATTGTTCATCTTGCTTCTGGGACTGTCCAAGTAGTTCCTCCTGGATTTGTCGGGCTTGTTCTTGCTGTTTGCGAAGCCCCTCTTCGATTTTTCGGGCCTGTTCCTGATGTTGACGCGCTTGCTCTTGTTGTTGGCGAGCTTGCTCTTTTAAGAGAACTAAGATGGCATTGACGTCCATCTCTTGCTTACATGGGCTCGGTGAGTCTGATGAGCCAGCGTCCGGCGCAGGGTCCTCGCCTGCTGCAGCTTGGCTCCGGGTCTGCACTCCCTTCGGCTCGTTCTCACGTGGCGTGAACGGCATTTTCTATCTTCACTTCTGACACCAAATGTTACGTCCGTGGGGTAGGTAACGTGATAGAAAATACACTAATTAACCACTAATTAAAAATGCAAACTTTATTACAGAATTACTAATTAACAAGTCTTACTTACTTAATAAATCACTGTACTAAATCACTTCACTATATCGCACTTATTTACTTGTCACACTATTCGCTTCGAGATTCGCACTGTATCGCTGTTAGTTCAAAACTGACTGTGGCGTCGGTGACGCGCGGCTTATATATCCGGAGACCCTTGCTCTCGAATTTTCCGGAGAAATCCTACCTCGAATGTACGGTCCAAAGTCCAAGGCCGGTCGGCGACCCCTCGGTCAATGACGCACCGCGAGTGTTCTAGGCAATCTAGATTGTTCGATGTTCGATTCGGCTGGAACATTCCCGACTATTGCTATCCCTTTCTAGTTCTGTCTCTTTCACACACTTCTCGAACCTTCTCAATATAGCTGTCTCTCTCTAATAGTGCTATCTCTTTCACTCCTTTGTGAAATTTCGCCATATACTGAAGTGTACTTCAAAGGCCCATAAGGGGTCCTGAAAACGCCTGAAAACGGGTTTTCAGGTTATTGCGCCATCTGATAGAGGGTGCCCTGAAACGGACTGAAAACATGTTTCAGGCGCCTGAAAACAACGGCAACTAGGGTGAATTTTCAATCTTCTAGTATGTGAAAGAGCCACCTCTGAAACGGCCTGAAATCACTTTTCAGCCTGCTGAAAACGCTTCTAAAGCACGGAAAATCACGTTTAAAGTTTTGACCTATACCACCGGCGCAACAGTATTAAATGACGAAACATACTCTTTAAATCTTGTTAAGCGACCCTTAATAGTCCCCCGTTGTTTAATGAATTCTTTCATTTTCTTTATCTCGGAGTTACTACTAGACGATCCACCCTGATTTAATTCTTGTTCAAGAGGCATTTTATTAAGGCGTAACAATAAGTTAGTAAAGGTAAATGTGCATCAAACCAGATTCACTCGAAGCGGTAGTCCCGATCGCGCGCACACGGTGATACACGGTGTCGCGTTGTGCCCCACGATAGCGTGAGCGCAATGAAGCAGCGAGTTGACACGCTGAGACACAGTGTCGCGCCGTGCGCAATGACTATTCACAATTTGCAATACGGGAGTGCAGCGGCCGCTTGCCGTTACGTAATGGATTGCCTGGAATGTTCGGCGATAACAATTAAGAATTTGCTATTTACTTATGTTTAAAGTTACGTTTGAATTTAAAATTAAGCGAAGGGATAAATAATTTAGCAACTTATAGGGACAAAAAGATCGTTTGATTTTAAGATGCGTTAAATGTATGAAAATAATTAGCTTGTTATAATTAAAGTAAACAAAAGCTAGTGATTAATGTTACGAGAACACTGCGCTGCAATTAAATTTAAGTATTTACGTTTTATTAAGCGTTTAGCTATATATTAAGAGGTAAGCATTTCACACTCGTAGCATTAAGCAGTGCTTGAATTTAAGTAAACACTTTTTACTATTAAGGCGAAAGTGAAACGTACGCAATGAGGATAACTAAACGGGTCTACCTTATTTCGTATAAAACTAAATGGTATAAAATCAAAACGTATAAATTCAAAACGTATAAAATCACTTCGTATAATCATTCATTTCGGTTAAAATTCATTTTGTATAACATTTAAAAGCTCTAAATACGAAATCTCTATTCTTCAATATGTCTAACATTCAAAATGTATAAAATCATTATGCATAACATTTAAGATGTATAAAATTATTACGCATAATATTCATTTTGTATAACAATTACTTGATCGCATATTTAAAACGTAGAACATTCAAAATATCTAATCATCACAATGTATACAAAACAGTCGGTCGGGCTCCGCAACTGCTCCGCCGCTGCGGGAAGAGCAGCCCCTTCGCCCTTGCGTATCAAAGCATATACAGGCTGCTCCATATACAGGGCATATACAGGGTGTCACTGTTTTATATACAGGGTGTCACTGTTTTATATACAGGGTGTAACTGTGATAGATACAGGGTGTCACTGTGATAGGTACAGGGTGTCACTGTGATAGGTACAGGGTGTCACTGTGTTATATACAGGGTGTCACTGTGTTATATACAGGGTGTCACTGTGATAGATACAGGATGTCACTGTGATAGGTACAGGGTGTCACTGTGATAGGTACAGGGTGTTACTGTGTTATATACAGGGTGTCACTATGTTATATACAGGGTGTCACTGTGATAGATACAGGATGTCACTGTGATAGATACAGGGTGTCACTGTGATAGGTACAGGTTGTCACTGTGATAGGTACAGGGTGTTACTGTGTTATATACAGAGTGTCACTATGTTATATACAGAGTGTCACTGTAATGTATACAGGATGTCACTGTGATAGATACAGGATGTCGTCGATAACCTACCTATTTTTGGGAGCCGTTTCGTTTTTAGGGTCATCAAAAAAAAATAACCCTAACCTACCTATTTTTGGGAGCCGTTTCGTTTTTAGGGTCATCAAAAAAAATAACCCTAACCTACCTATTTTTGGGAGCCGTTTCGTTTTTAGAGTCATCGAAAAAAATAACCCTATCCTACCTATTTTTGGGAGCCGTTTCGTTTTTAAGGCCATTAAAAAAAAACCCTAACCTACCTATTTTTGGGAGCCGTTTCGTTTTTAGGGTCATCAAAAAAAAATAACCCTAACCTACCTATTTTTGGGAGCCGTTTCGTTTTTAGGGCCATTAAAAAAATAACCCTAACCTACCTATTTTTGGGAGCCGTTTCGTTTTTAGGGTCATCAAAAAAAATAACCCTAACCTACCTATTTTGGGAGCCGTTTTGTTTTTAGGGTCATCAAAAAAATTACCCTAACCTACCTATTCTTGGGAGCCGTTTCGTTTTTAGGGTCATCAAAAAAAATAACCCTAACCTACCTATTTTTGGGAGCCGTTTCGTTTTTAGGGTCTCCAAAAAAAATAGCCCTAACCTACCTATTTTTGGGAGCCGTTTCGCTTTTAGGGTCATCAAAAAAAATAACCCTAACCTACCTATTTTGGGAGCCGCTTCGTTTTTAGGGTCATCAAAAAAAATAACCCTAACCTACCTATTTTTGGGAGCCGTTTCGTTTTTAGGGTCATCAAAAAAAATAACCCTAACCTACCTATTTTTGGGAGCTGTTTCGTTTTTAGGGTCATTCATAAACAGCAGTATAATTTGGAAAAGCTTATTGCTTAAAAATGTGAATTTGGAAAAATATATATGACTAGATTATGACTAAGCTGCGATATATTTTGAAATATACATTACACCAAATATTACTTAAAATACATTACAGTGACACCCTGTATATAACACAGTGACACTCTGTATATATCACAGTGACATCCTGTATCTATCACAGTGACACCCTGTATCTATCACAGTGACACCCTGTATATAACACAATTGCACCCTGTTTATATCACAATTACATTCTATATATATCACAGTGACACCCTGTATACATTACAGTGACACCTTGTAGTTAACACAGTGACACTCTGTATATATCACAGTGACATCCTGTATCTATCACAGTGACATCCTGTATCTATCACAGTGACACCCTGTATATCTCAATTAAACTGCTTACAGACATGTTTTCTCTGCTCACAGTGACATCCTGTATCTATCACAGTGACACCCTGTATATAACACAATGGCACCCTGTATATATAACAATGACATTTTGTATATATCACAGTGACAACCTGTATACATTACAGTGAAACCTGGGCCTCATATTTCAATAATATTAAGGGTTTACAAAAATTAGAGCTTTTAACAGTTATACCCCGTGAATGTTATACCTTATAATACTTATAACAAATAACGTTTCAAGCAAATGAATGTTATACCTTATAATACTTATAACAAATAACGTTTCGATCAAATGAATGTTATATCATACGAAATTATACAAGATGACTTTAGAGCATTTGAATTTTATACGAAATGTAATTATACACTTTAATTTTTATGCCATCTGAATTTATACGAAATGAATCATTATCCGAAATGAATTTCGACGAAGTGATTTTATACGGATTGATTTTATACCAAATAAGGGGATACCTAACTAAACACGTAAATATTTCGCACCCTGTTCGTGCAACAAAATAATGATTTTAATGTTTTAACACGAAACTATTATGCTCAAATATACCAATATCACACACTTGCAGTTAAAACTCACTACAACACAAATTAAAGAGGTATTTACTTAGGAAAAGAAGGATAAAGGACAGAGCTACTCCCCTGGATATCCAGATCTCGCCGCAAAAGTGCCACTGATCCCGTTATGTCTGCTTCGTTTCTAGATGTTTCCAGCCAGTGCTAGTTTCTTCTTATTAAAGTGTCCTGTCACGGTCGCCAATTTTGTTCGGGATGAACAAAATAAATACAGGTTCTTGAATATGCAATTATAATTTTCGGAAACGGTTACATTTTTGAATTGTATGAACGGTAGGTATATTTGATAGGTGCGCGCGCGCCTTTGTCTCGCTGGTCGATTAGGTTCTGCCGGTATGGACCACCGCGCCGCTCGCCTCGCCTCGCCTTCCCCTCTCTCGCCTTGTGCGGGCGTTAACAGACATTTAAAGACTAAGATATACAATTAGAGAGTTGAACCTATGCCTGAACTAGGATTCCCTGTATCTCAGGCAAAAGGGACTATCAAACATTAGTATCTAATACTAAATATTTACATACTAAATATGCAGTTTAATACAATTCAATTCTTATTAACTAGTATCACGTTAAATCAATGTGACATGCTATTATCTGAGCCAGCAGAACTGTAAACTGGGCCAAATTCGATGTTTCATTCTTGAAGTTTGTTTTAATTTCATTTAGAGGTTATAGGCGTACGAGTATAATATTATATCACTCATATTTCAAAATTCATCGAAATCGGTGTATATTTAGAGGTTGCACACTTTTGAACTTTTCACTCAAAGACCGATTTTTCGATGCTCCTAATGAATGATACTGTGTAATGTGGCATTGCTTCATAAAAGTAATGTAACGATTCCACAGTAAAATAACAGAAACAATTCTTACGAAGAGTCGTCGAGCATCACAGGAAACGCGTTAGAGTATGTGCGGAAAGAGAATAGGCGTGGCGAAAAACGGAACTAACATAACCAGTATGGCAAATACGGCAAATACGGTAGAAAAGCATTAATACAGCGCTCCCAAATCTAAATCCTATTCTCTTTCCGCACAGACTCTACAAGCGAACCTCAGGTAAGGTTCCAGGTTTTATAGCATTTAATCGTTTCTATAATAATTAGAACACACAAATAATTAATGTTACTATATTCTGAATGTAATTATGTTTAGTTAAATTAGTGTATATCCCAATTAAACAATTCTGAAAATTTTAAAAATAGGTACGTTTCAGTATATTTAGGTACTCTTTCTGATAATTTTTTGCAACC
Source organism: Eudemis profundana (assembly GCA_947034925.1). Classification (NCBI taxonomy): domain Eukaryota; kingdom Metazoa; phylum Arthropoda; class Insecta; order Lepidoptera; family Tortricidae; genus Eudemis; species Eudemis profundana. Next base: position 2,997,926 of record OX344804.1, on the reverse strand, counting down.
TTTTTTTAAATATGTTTGTATCACCTTAAAATTTTAGAGAGACCTAGGTCAGCAAGGTCTGACAAAATAAACACATTTTTTTTTACCCATACAAATACGAAACACCCTAACTCCTACTTAATTACTTAATCCTAGAACTACTGAAACTAGGCTGAAGAGGAAAAATGACCGATGATGCGTTGCAGCGAGTGCTACCAGAACTAATCTGTATCGACACCCAAATCACAAAACCGCCATAGACATATAGAATTTCGGTATATTTAAAAATGGAACCATTGTTATCCCATGCGACGGCGAGTGCGGTGGCTACGTTTCCGCTTCCGCCCACCGGCCGACCGCGGGTTCCGTCGCGTGCTGCCAACTGGCGCAATAAAACAAAATGGCCGCGGAAAGGATGCGGTTCCAACTATCGGATAATAGGCTTGCCTGATAGGTCAAATCATGTCATGCTCCCTCGAAACCCGGTCTGTTTTGTGATTTATTAAGATATAACGCTGATGTACACAATTATGTACTGAATTGATACATACTTAAAAAAAATACCTTAATAGATCGAGAGTACAATAAACTGGATTTGTTTTTCCTATAGAGCACCTCCCCAGCAACCCCTAAGTTTAATTTAAGAATTTTCAAGTTAGGTACATACTTTTACAACAAATAAAATACCTATGGTTCAAACTAGTTCGAAGCACACCACTATGGTCGAAAGTTTTTACATCCTCATCAGCTTAGAGCAACGTGGAACGTGAACTTCGTGGGGAGTGTCCTTGCTTAGTATTTCACCTCTGCCAAGCAATTTACGCCAGTGATCATATTCGTTCTATAAAACTAGTTGCAATTGGATTAGTCGTCAGACTAAATCTAATAACTGACCTGAAGAGATCTCCGTGAATATACCAAATTGTTCCGTATTTCGTTTGCAACAGGAGATCTAACACGTCAAACGTACAAATAGATGGTGTTTTCTTTCACATCTTAAGTATTTAGAATCAGATTATCATTATTTACTTCCTTTATAACAAAAATGACAAAAATTTGATTTGACATTATTTGAAGTTTGTTTACTAGTTGACAAACAAGCAACCTCGCGTTGCCATGGTGTTCTGCTAAACTTATCATTCTTATCAATGTTGTGCGTCACATCATTACACTATTTCAATGTAAAATGTATCTTTGTGAATGTGATGTGTTGTTCTATTTGTTAAGTGTTAGTTTCGTAGTGATGGACTATTTTTCATGTACGCGTGTGTAAGTGTGCGTTACCTCGTTCCCATCTCGCCAAGTATGGCAGAAATTTGTGTACCGGACGAGTGCCTTATGGCGCCTCCTTTCCGTGTTGCTCTAAGATCATCAGCATTTAAACCTTGAAAGGTTCACTTTTGAATATAGGTCTCTCCTACAACTTCCACGATGAACGGTCGCACGATGCCTTTTGCCTCCATTGACTTCCGGCTTCCTAAGTTATTTAATACTAAGTAACAAACTAGATGCAGCCGACTCCATTTAGCTGGCCTAATTAAGGTTGGCAGGTCACTCGCAACCCCCACAGTCCCAGGTGGCCCCTTCAGGGCCCAGGGCACGTTGTATAGTTAAGTCTACTTGTGCCTAGTCTTCCCAAAGTGGCCAAATTTGACCAAACGGGACACAGACCATCCAAAAAAAAATAGATGCAGCCGATCTAGATACATAGCAAAAACTACAGGCATATTAACACAAATATAACCTCTTAAACAAAAGGTCCTATGTAAACAAATATAGTACAAAGACCCCAAAGCATGCAGCTATGGCGAAATTCTAGTTTCCTATTTGGTGTGCATTCAAGTTGTTTTTATTTGTAATTTTTTAGTCGCTTAAACCTGATTTGGTAAAAACAATTACTTTAGGAATTAATAAAAAGAGCCATTTAAGGCTAAAATTCACTTTAGCCGTATAAAATAATTCAGAGCTATGTAAAAAGTTAGTTAAGTTAAAAATTTCCGCATAAGCCCACACCGCAAAAACCCAAAAAGTGACTGTCCTTTTTCAACATGTTTAAGACCTCATTCCTTAAACAACGCGATAAATTCAAACACAAACGGCCACGAATTCGGTACAACATAAGTTATTTGACATTATGAATAAATGCAGTTTGTTTTTAATGCAAAATATCGTAAAATCCGCGACGTCCCTGCCTCCTGTTAAGACGTCCAGCTGCGATATTTATTCCTTTTGCAATTAATGTCCCATACACCTTCATACAACAGTATTTCATTATAAATATTACCAATTAAAGTGTACTAAAAACGAAGAAACAGTAAGGCTATATCCACATTGCTGATTAACGCGCTTATATTTGCCAACGATCTTCACAAATGATAGGTGATAGTTGGGCGTAGTTAAGCAAAAAGGATCCAATAATATGGAATTGCATACAAAACTGTATTCTGGATTGGATCCTTTTCGCTTAACTACGTCCAGTTTATAAGTCTACTTACGCGGGCTAATTTTCTGTATCTCTACGTCTGATACTCGTAATGCGTCTACTTTTAACCCCCGACGTAAAAAGAGTGGGTGTTACATATAAGTTTGACGCCAATGTCTGTCTATCTGTTTGTGGCATCGTAGGTCTCGAACGGACGGACCGATTTTATGTTTTATAAAATAAAGAGGATTAAAAGGATACTCCATATCCATTCCCATATCAAAAATCATTCCAGATTGGTTATTGTTTTTATCAATTTCTTATTATGTCATCTATTACGAATTGAGGGAAGTCTGAGGTCTATTTTAAGTCAAACGTGTTCCGGATTGCACTAGAGTATATCAAGGGTTTCAGGCCAAAGGAGCGTAGTGGCCTGAAACCCTCGATATTTACAGCTATACCACTAGGACATACGTAAACAGTTTTGTATAAAATAGTCAAAAAACAAGTTTTTTTTTAATCCGCATTATTGCTGTATATAAATAAATTACGAGTATAAAGTTTTTAACGTTAAATCGTCCCCACCATGTATTCACCTTAAACAAAAAAACAATTAAATCCGACAGTTCCTTAAAAACTTTCAGTATTTATTTTATTGGCCAGACCTTTTTGAAACAAGGATCGTCCAAATCGATACATTTATTGGTCTCGCAAGCATGTTAATGTCGTTGAATAAATCACTAATGTAATATCCCTAAATACATCTCGGTTGGTTTATAAATTTCGGAAGTATTAAGAGTGGACAGGTAGTATCTTTAGACGTGTTAATTTATGCTGTATATTACTCTTAATGAACATAACACGAGATATCAAATGAACACTTAAATATTTCGAGCGGCTATTTGCATTTTAATCTTTAGTGCTTTGTGTAGGCACTTTCGGTTTACATTTATTAAGAGCTGGTGAAGTGCGAGTTGGGGTAAACCAAGGGTTCCGTATCTACACAGGATCCGTTACACTCAAATTTAATTTCTAAATAAGTTATTACTTATTACAGTACAAACGAGTATAATTGTTTACCATTTATTTTGGTTTGTTCTGTATTTGATTAAACAATTGGTTCCTTCCATTTAATTTGGGCTGGCCCATTTTTCAATATTTTTTGTTTTATTATACAAAATAGGTCGCAAATGGGGACGTCACAGGATGCGTTTTATTTTTATTATCTGTTGTTATAGCGGCAACAGAAATACACATTCTGTGGAAATTTCAAGTCTCTACCTATTACGGTACAAAAGATACAGCCCTGTGATAGACGGACATACACACAGATGGACAGACGGACAGTCGCGGCTTAGTTATAGGGTTCCGCTGGCACACTTTGTATACGGAACTCCAAAAACAGGAAAGACAGACAGCGTACATATTTATCACAGACAAATGGGTTTCCGGATTTGGCATCCAATGCTGCGGCACCCTAAAAACGATATTTGAAACAATATTTCAAAGAAAAATCTGACACGCTACACATTTAAAAATTTATCGTCATCTTAAATCACGCGACGTCATAACCCTAATCCCGAATATTTAGTGTCGCAACACTAGAGCACTAAAAAAACAAAACACGCGCGGTTTTAACTCAACTAAAATAAGATTTTACGTCTAAACCACTAAAGTGTTACTAATTTTGAGAGACGTTAGCCGTCTCATAAAAAGTGAAGAACAGGGATACTCAGTTAAGAATTCGTATTGTAATGTCGCTTTGAGGGAAAGTGCAATAAGTATACAACATGGTTTTCAATTTAAGTTTAAAGGGATTTCTTTAGCTCAATTTCTCCGAGGCATGTTCTGTTCATTTGAAGATATTCGAGAGTGGGCTTTAATGTACAGATTTTTAATTTAGTTAATGGTGGTGGTTTAGCTCCGTAATTTAATTAACTTGCGTGAATTTTGGCCATTTACACGCCATAATTGTTATTTAATTCAAGTTATCGTTTTATTGAAATATAATAATTACTAGCTGAAAACCCGGCTTCGCCCGGGTAAAATGTAAAAAATTACAAACCCCATTTAACCCTTTCACCTCCTTAGAAATAGCATTACCAAGAATCTTTTCAATTAGGTACATTTTGTTATTTATCTTTCGAAGCCTTTTATTTTTAACCGACATCTAAGAAAGCGGGTTCTCTATGTAGTTATGTTTTGTTGAAATTGAGGGAACATCACGAATATTTAATGTATTAGGTATGTAATTTATATACCAAGTTTTACTTTCAAATATCTGAAATAACAGATTCCTATTCATAATTTTACCCCTTCTAGAGCCAAATCCTATTTTTTAAGTCTAATTATTAATGTCCCACTGAAGCTGAAGGGCAAATCTATCCCGCTTGCAATGGTTCTGGTCCAAAGGACCACCCTGACCAGCCGTTAAAAATACGTCTAGGTTGTCCTGCTATTTTCACCGTGGCATGCTACGTCCTCGCCACCCAGCCTGTACCTCAGGCTCACCCCACCCCAACATGGTCTAAATATTTAATTTAAGCCCTCGTCCAAAATATGACAGTGAATTACAAAATATGACAGCCGTCCCGGTCCCGAGCTAACTTTGGACAGCCGTTAAGAAATACATTCAGGTCGTCCCACTATCTTCGCCGCGGCCTGTTCTAGCGTCGTCGGACTGGCCATATAGTTAAGGTGGTGTTTTCCAGTTTTCCTAGCCGCCGCGGGGCCCGCACGGGCCGGGCCCCCAGCTTGTGGTTGTTGTTATTGGGCCCCGGACTCGTGGGGAGTCGGAGCCCAGTCCGGTCCTGTCCATTCAACATGTCACACCCAGTTCGAAGCCAGTTTAGCCCGCCTATGTGGATACTTACTACAGACGTGGCCGGCGTAGTCTTACTTCAACCTAAGGGGTAAGCATTCACATCAGGGGTTTCCAAACTTTTTTCCCAGAGGGCCGTACAGCACCTTTGAAAATGTCGCGCGGGCTACATGACATGGTCGACTTGAAGTTACGTATAATCTTTTTCGTCCTGGGGGTGCTGTGTGTCTCACATCTGTAGGTACTTTACTGTGCAGGCAGGGGAGGCTTCTATACGCGAGCCGGATTAGAATGCCTCGTGTGCCGGATTATATAGGCCCTCCCGCTCTGTCAGTTTTTTACGCTTACTACGTTCCTGATTGGGTTTGATTGCTGCGTGCGTGATTTGACAAACCTTAAATTTTGTCTTATTAATTTTACCATGTTCTTCAAAAACTACGGAATCATCTTATGGAGGTAAAATTAACCGGCATTGTTGCTCCCCGTAGGTAGAAAATAAATTTTTGAAATCATATTTGAACGTTCTTATTCCTACCTCAAACATGAAAAACTCGTAAATAGATGCGTGAATATTTTAAGAAAAACTGTATGGCGCTTAGTTTAGTAGGAGCAAATAAGTACCTAAGTGTTACGATTTTTCCAAATTTCTAAAAAACTGTGTAAGTTAGGAAAACCGTTATTTTTTTAAATAATATTTAGGTTGATATTAATTATTGACAATTATTACAGATTCTTCTGTTCAGTAACTTCGAAGATATGTATTAATAATGGAAGGAGGGGAATGGTATTTTTTTGAACTTTTTTCGTCCTAAATCTAAAAGTAAATGCTTAAGAAAAAAACTTAAAATGGTATTGGAATCTACAAATAAACTCCATCCTTTTGATACCCCACTTAAAACAATAGCACAACTTGAAATTTTCGACCTCCCATTTCGGCCCCCTAAAAAAAGTAAAAAAAGGTATAAGAGATTTTTTTTATGTCCAGTAGGTAGCTCAGGTTAGCGACTTTTAAAACTATTCCAAATTTCAAATCGATCGCAGCAATCGTTTGAGATATCTGACTGACCTATGAGAGACGGACAGACAAACAGAGTCACACCATAACGGTTCCTTTTTTACAATTTTGATACGGAACCGTAAAAACATTCAGACCTGCATTATTTTTATTATGGTCGAATATTTCAAACGCCTGGTAATTTTTTTGTTTTCACCTAAATGATAAACATTGATTTTCAAAGTTCTATCTTTGTACCAAAAACGGGTATAATTTAATTTGTTTTTGATGTCAGAATAAATTTAAGAAAACTTAAAAAGCCCCTACAGAGTTTCGCCCTAACTTACCACTTCACCATCAGAGGGATTAAAAACAAATGTGCCTATTCCTTTTTTTTCGTTTAGAAATTTATCTGACACCTTTGCCAACGTTTGTTACTTTTTTTGGGTTATGTGTCAATAATATTGTACAATATTATTACTTATATTTATTTGTAAACAAATATGGGTTAAGTACAGTCGGGGCACGTGCGCCAATATGCAACGGGGTAAGCGCCTATCATAAAAAAATCTCGATAAAGTACAGATATTATACTATACAAACGACATTTTACAAACACGCAACTAACTAAAACGGAGAGGTTGTAGTCATCTGTAGTTTAATATCTGTTCTTTTAGATATTTTTTACGGTAGGCGCCCTTACCCCGTTGACGCCCTTACAAATAAATAAACGAAAAATTAGTTTTTATTAAGTTATATGCGTATGGCGACTTTAACACAGTAACACTAGAAAAATATTAATGTATAACTTTACAGTTACTGTGTTTTCCCTTAGGAAACGACAAATCTGCGTTCCTAAACCAAAAGGTCGTAACTACATGTGTCTATCAATGACACATACGTCCCTTGGATATTTCTATAGCGGAGTGGGCGTGCGACATTATTTCAGCCGTTCCACGTTGTTTCGTCTTTCGTCAGACGCCGCTTTATTGCCAGCATTCTTCGTATCACTTAGCGGATACCTACGAACCCCACAAAACGTTTCGAGGCCCAATAATCAGAGTTATGCGAAAACGGGACCACACGAGAGCACAAGGGCACAGTTTAGAACCTACAGTTCAACGTTCAATCGGATATATTATGGGGCTTAGGCGCCGCAATTGCCACGCTTAGCAGACGGGATTCCAGACTGCCAATAGAAGATCATGTAAGAAGATTTTTTCTGTAGATAGGTACCACTGAAATTTATTATTATTAACATTACAAATTCACCAGCATCACAGCTATACGCCAAGGCACTGACAAACTTAAATTCTAAGCTTAACTAACAGAACAAAGTTACACAAACACAAAATATGAAAGTTAAAACATATCAAATAGAAGGAAATACCTAGTTCATCGATTTGTATGGGTACCAAGTGTGCAACGTTTTCGCTTGCCGTTTGACGCCAAAAGTGTAATTTAGTAATAGAAAACGTAAATTTTTCATTGCATTCGGTGGTATTGGAACAATTAATTATAAGTTTTCAAATCTGATAATGATATGGACGGCAACTCAGGTTAACGGCGTGCAAAGTAGTTCGTTGCCACTTCTATTTAGCACGCGAAGTACATACACTTTATCCTTTTACCTCTATATAATTCTGTGGTAGATACAATTGAGAATCTTTGGTAAGATTAACTTATTATTTGACTATGTTGCAGAGATCGAACCAGAAGTGGGTTATTCTTCAGAAATATGTCTGCGACTGATTCCTCTGTCTCCATACATTTAGTATGAAAAAGGGCCAGAGGAATAAGGTGACCGCAGACATATTTAGGTTCAAAGATCTTTATTTCTCATAAGAATATAAATTCACTTACATGAGACATACTTTAAATTACAATTTTCTTAATCGGTGAGCGCACAACAATAAATATTTTACAATATTAAACAATATACTTATAAATACTGACACTTTTCGAATAGATAGATACTTAGCAGTTTACTTAACCACTCAGTTGCGGTCCGGCTCGTACCATCGAGGAAACAGTTAACTGTACATTTGTACACGAACGTATTTCTCAAGAATAACCCAAGTGAATATATCCGTAGAATTACCAAAATAGCCAATATAGCTCGAAGAATAGCAAAACTTAAGGGGCAAATGGGCAGAGCACAATGCTCTTACAACAGACGGCCGATCCGGCCGACTAGTTCTTGGGTGACGATCACGAAAGACACATCGTGGATAGACCCTCCACAAGCTAGACTGAAGACCTGGTGAAGGTTACTGGAGTCCGATGGATGCAGGCATAGGACCGCCATGGTGGCGTTCATTCCGTGGGAGGCCTATGTCCAGCAGTAGACGTCTTTCGGTCGATGATAATAATAATGAGTGATTCAGCACTTATGACATTAAATGCACTGTCACGAATTCTTAAAGAAAGTCCCGATAAGCACGGCGATATGCAATGAGGTGCTCTAGAAATAGTAATTTCGCCTAAACGGCACAGTGAGTAAAGGTATTTTTGAGCATGGGTGTAGCTAGGATTTTGTTAAGGGGGGCGGGCGTAGACAAACCAAGAATATCTAAGGTCAACGCTGCATGAGCAATGGGACAGCATCTTAAGGGGAGGGGGGCAGAAACCTTTCATTAGGGCAGTCGTTCCTAACCTTTATAGCCTCTTCACCCACAGGCTCGTTCTAGATTTGTACCGTTACCCCTCCAAAAAATAGGTAATACAGGCAAGTATATGAAAGTACCTACTCAAAGAAAAACGACTTAATATGAGTATTACCCCTCAGAAAACTAAATTTTACCCCTAGAGGGGTAATTACCCCCAGGTTCGGAACCGATGCATTAGGGTCTCGCCCTGCGGCCCCCGCACGATTGCTGTCTAAACGTCTTCGTCGAACTTCTGTATGTTACTTAGACTGTGACCGGGCGACAAACTGACGGAAATAATTATTGTAAATGACTAATGCTTGCGCATAACCATACTGATAATTATTGAGATGTCCGATCAGCTCGATTAGACAGGGCAAAAACTGGTGTAGTTGATAAAGTTGAACTGGTTTTGGTTCATTATCATAAAATGCGAAGGATTCGCGAGTACGCAACTTGGGAGCATTTGGACGAGAAAAGTTGGTTCAATGACCGTTTTTAAGTCGCGTACCTTTTTTTGGAAGTTTGCCGGCTGCAAAAGAGATGGCAAGTTGATATGGACACTGTTTTCTTCTAATTATCAGAGAGGATCGTACGCGTGATTCGGAGTAGAAATGATGTAAAAATTCTCAGACCTAAAAAAAATAGTGTACAACATTAAAAAAATGGCCCAAACACCATTGTTGCTCCTATGATCTGGTAGAATAACTATCTGATCATTGGTGTAAATGTTACTCTTTGTTTGAGCTTACGATTTATTGTATCTCATATGAATAAAGTAAAGCGAGCAGCCCTTCGTTGTGGAAGTCCGATTATGTTGACCATAGGTTCCCCAAAGTGGTCCCTACCGCCCCCCAGTGGGCGCTGAGGATTCCCAGGGGGGCGGTAGGGGCCTCGAAAGACATTGGGGGGCGTTGGGGGGCGTCCAGGCAGGCGCTATCGCTTTTGAAAATAAAAACATAAATCACAATATCACCTACAATACAAATAGATTCCTATATGATTGATCCGATTATGTTGACCATAGGTTCCCCAAAGTGGTCCCTACCGCCCCCCAGTGGGCGCTGAGGATTCCCAGGGGGGCGGTAGGGGCCTCGGAAGACATTGGGGGGCGTTGGGCGGCGTCCAGGCAGGCGCTATCGCTTTTGAAAATAAAAACATAAATCACAATATCACCTACAGTACAAATAGATTCCTATATGATTGATTCGATTGTAGCATCATTATAATAATCATACTGCTGCAATATAATTGAATCAGTATAATGCTTAAGTGGGCGGCACGTTTGGAAACCTATGAATCTAGACTACCACATGTTTCTCTGTTCTTTGAACTGTATATGCGCACACTACAATTGGCAGATTGATTAATTCAAAGTAGTCAAGTCTACCTAAGTGATAATCTTTATGCTTGTCATATTTACTAAAGACATCCCCTTCTTCGGAGTTCTCTAAACCGAACGTAAACGTGTAGGAAATAATGCCCACGAAAATTGGCAAATAAATCAAAAAGTGACAGTGAATTAGCTAATCTTCCCGGTCGAAGCGAATCGCTGACAGGTACACAATCGGGATACAAAGGATTAGGCACTTTTGTGATAAATTTGACAGCATTATTATCTCGGGGGTTTACTTGTTCGCCTGTTGATTTGGATGTTAATCTTCGGGAATAACTGTATTAGTCAATTTTAGGTGTTATATGTGACGTTCCGCGGTTTAAGGTACCTTATGGATATTGCCGCTTGCGTCGTATCCGACTACGTTACTATAGGACATCAAGATAGAAGGACGTAAGCGACAATATCCATAAGGTATCTTTAACTACGGAACGTCACATATAATTATTTTTAAGCAGAATTAGCAGTAATAAGAAAGGACTTTGCGAAGCAATAGGCTAAAAGATAAAATATAAATAACCAACAGTTAAAACTTTACATAGTTCACCCAACTGTAATATTTTAAGAAAAAAGCAGTTCCAGAAAAAAGCTCAAAAATCTATGCGATTGTATCGAAAAGTTTCCAATACATCTGTGATAAAGAGTAATAAATTATAGTAATAAAACAACTTGAATAGATTAAATCACGTACCATAACCAGTAATTTTCACAGCCGTCAGTAATTTTGACAGAGGAAATTTATGATTTTCTCAGTCTACCCGCGACCACGAACGCTGAAAAGGGTTACGAAACGTCGGGACTTAAAATGTAGTAATATACGCGATTTAATCCGTTCATGTTGTTTTGTTACTATGAGTGATAATCGCAAAACCGAAGACAATATTAGTAATGAACTATTTAAAATTATGATAATAAAGGAGGTACTTGCTCACTCATATCTAAAATACATCCCATCCCACTAATATTATAAATGCGAAAGTTTGTGAAGATGTTTGGATGTTTGGATGTTTAAGGTTATAAGGTACAAGGTTATAACATCCAAAGATGTTTGGATGTTTGGATGTTTGTTACCTTATAACGGGGTAAAAACTGGATGGATCAAGCTGAAATTTGGCATGCAAGTAGACCAAGTCCTGGATTGAAACATAGGATACTTTATATCCCGGTAAAGAGTTCCTTTGGGACAATAACGGGAACAACGCGGGCGAAGCCGCGGGAAAATGCTAGTTTAGAATAAAATAAAAACGCTACTCATATTGCTTAAACAATATTTCAATTCGTATTTTAATAAAACATACTTTGAAATAAATATTGCAATTTATATTTGCAATCATATTTTTGCTTAGACAAATTAGATAAAACCTTCAAGCCCTCACCTGGCCTTGCACATCCTTTAAATAATTCGCTATTCAAAATGATTGCAAATGTCATTCATAAAGTTAACAAGATGCCATCTTACCTGCCAGGGTCTCATAATCCCACCAAAAAAACCGTGTCCATATTGGACACAAAAATTAATTCCTTTGTGAACACTAACTTCGCACTTTAAATTAACTTTTCGTCAAATCCTCTCAAATGATCATGAAAAACAATAATGCACCTTATATCTAAAGACATAGCATTGATATTTAAATAACGATTTTTAATTCAAAGTGTGCACGACATATTTATTTTACGAAATCCAATTTTCTGCCGACATCTCATCTGTCGACTTTAAGCGGTCGATATTATGAGAATGTCTACTCGGTTTCACGGTTATTTTTCACCTACTTATCTTACTTGATACTTCGGGAATTGATAAAATTGTATATTTCATATTTCTGATTTATTTAATTTAAACTTGCAAGTTTTACTGTTTGTTACAAAAATCGGAGCAGGATTTATGAAGAATAATGTAAGTGTTAATTTTTATTAATCATTTCTTCGTTGCCATATATCAGAAAGGAATATTGTGCTAAGTTTTGAAAGCAAGACTCATATCTTCCTGTTTCAAGAAATTTCTTGAAATTTGGGATGGTAATTTTTGCGTGGTGCGCGTACAAACAAACAAACCAAAAAGCAAGTAAAAATTTCAAAAGTATTTATTTATGTTTTATTGCTTATTTTTTTAGCACTCCCAGTTTTTTGGCAAAATCTTTAATCTAATAACACAATTTTACAGCGATTTTATTATTTCTATAGAATTGCTCCCAGGATAATTCGGCACCATTGTCAAAAAGCACAATTTTTTACATATTTTTTAGTTCTAATTTACGTTTATGTTCTTAGGTTTAGTTAATTTTCTTACGTTACTTAAGTACTTTTATTTAATTTTCGTTAATATTTTGATGAGACAAGTACTTAGTTATGTTACATTTGTTTCGTATCTGGTATTCTAGTTTAGTCACTCACCCGAATAAAGTTGTATAGATACATATACATTATATACGTAAGTAGATAATAGACTAGGTACCAGTGGCGTGGCATCAAACATATCCTGAATAAAGCCGGAGCAGATTTGAATTACTTTTTCTTCAGGAGTAGTAGGACTCCGGTAATAATAAGCAAGCCGGTGAGAATCGGGTTCTATGGACGACACGCCTGTTATGTGGTAAAAGGAAATAATCTTGAATTAGCAAAGTTAAGTTCCGTCTCAGCTCCTTTCCACTTGATATTTGCATTCTTAACTACCTCGTGAATGCCAAGCCAGATCTTTTATCATTCCCATTCCAAACAAAGAGCAGTTCCCATTCGCGAGCGATAGACGGTGACGTAGGTGTTGCAACGGTATATTAATTTATTACGCCATAACTCACATAAAGCTAAGCTCCCGGTAAAACGATACCATCTTGAATTCCTACCGAACAAAACTATGGCATAAAGTAGATAGGGACAGAGAGTCCGCTCGATAGAAACCACTAAGAAGCTATAAACAAATCGTCAAATGACAACCCAAATTCAATACGCGAAACAAATCACAGAGACAGTCAACCTTATTATTCTTCCAACACGATATTATTTTTCCTTTGAGATTTTTTTGGTATTAATGAGCTTGGGTCACCCGACGAAACGATGAATAGATAAACGAATGCAAGTAATTGTGATGCAGCTTTTTTTCTAATTGGACATTAGAGTTGTTTATAAATATTGCTGGGATAAAGTAAGACGAAACTGGCTGGAACTCGTACTAATGTGCGTTTTCTTTACTTTACTTTACCCAGAGTACCAATGACATAATTATTTGCACGTACAATCGAAGACACTGCTAACTGACCATTTGACACCCTTATTACAATGTATTAAGGTCTACTGACGGTCACTTAACTGTGTCTTCGTTTGTACTCGTAAATGTAATTAATAACAATTACGTTTCATGATTAATATTAGATTTGATCGATGCAATAATGCATAATATCGATATAAGTACGGTAGATAAAGTTTAAAAATAATTACAATGACTTTATATATATTTTTTGCTTCAAATAGTTTATTAGTTATTATTTTCAACTTATTATTTAGTTTAATTAAATGACAAATGTCTGTTGTACTGTTGATTAATACATGCATAATGAGTAACAGTTACCCATTAGTGTTCTAAAAAAATCCACTGCTGTTTTAACGTGAATACTGTAGAAAAACTTTAAGAACTCACCTATAGCCCAAATATTTTGAAAATTTTACAGATTAGAAATGGGCAAATGCAAATGTTTTGCGGATTTAGCAAATGACATTTGTTTGTCATCTATAGTGAAGATTGAACGTTCTTTGTGTATTTAAGCTGTACCTACGTCCACAAGAATGCCCAAAGCAGCTTAACTCAGAGGTTAACGAGACTGTTGTGATTGCGACGCACATATTTTGAATTAATATTCAAATTTGTATTCCTTAAAAATATATTTCACTGCTACAGGAGAATGAACTTTAGCTTTTGTCTATTTTTCTTTTGCCACTAATTTGTATGGTAGTGTCGCCGACAATAATATAAAAAATTTCGTTTTCGGTTCCGTTTTTGCCATTTTGGCTACGGAACCCTAAAAATTGGGCATGCAATTATGTATAACTGACACCACTAGGAAATGCAACCCGGGTGCCCGAAACCCCGGCTACCCGGGTAACCGACTTTAATTAGAGTCGGATAAAACCCGGGTATTTTGACTCAGAACCCGGGTTAAAAAAACATAGTAATTAATAAAAATTATAGATAAATAAATATTGTGGGGACAATCTTACTCAAACCGACCTAGTCCCAAACTAAGCAATGCTTGTATTATGGTTACTAGTACTAGACGACGATAAACATACTTATATAGATAAATTTATACTTAAATAGATAGAAAACATCCAAGACTCAGGAACAAATACTCGTGCACATAACACAAATATTTGCCCTTACCAGGATTTGAACCCGGGACCTCTAGCTCCGTAGGCGGTGACACTCCCACTAAGCTAAACGTGTCGTCATGCATGTATTGTTTTATTTTAAAGGTAATAAATAAAATCTAACGTCGACCGCCATAGAGCAAACGCGAATAGTACATTGTGTATCTAGGGCGGTAAGTAAGGAATTACAAACGAGCGTTTGTTATAAGCCCGAGGTGAAACCGAGGGCTTTAAAAACACGAGTTTGTTATTCCTTTACCGCCCATGGCACACACAATGTTTTTCATCACACTTGTGAGGAAATCTTAATAAAGTAACCTTACTTTTCGACCCAGTATAACAAGAAAATATTAAAACAGACAGTGACATTTGTCACATATGTCCATAGACAATGCGAACGTCAAGTCACGTTCGGAAACCATAGCGGTAACGGCCATTTTAGTTGATCTTATATTTGCAAAATAAAAAAAAACATTATTTAAACATTTAATTAATCTTACCGAAACCCGATGACCGACCGATGTTGTTATCTTTGAATAAATATTTCAGTGATAAAAGTTAAAAAAGTAAGTTGGCGTTTCCTTTGAACATGACAAATAAGAGCAAAACAGAACCAGCGTTTCAAATTTAAAAAGAAAACCATTACGCCATAGGGCGTAATAGGCCATTTACGGCCCGCAGAACCTACGTGTAATGACACCATTTTCGAGCAAGTGTGATGAAAAAAACATTAATTTTAGGATCTAACATGCACAAAAATTCGCAGTATATTCGCAACTATTTTTGCGAATACGAATGCGATAATTGAAAACCTTGCGAATATTTGCGAATACGAATATTCGTTACATCACTACTCGTTAACACATAAATATCCCTAACATCCGAGTACTGAACACCACTAGCTAATACTCCACTCAACACATACCTCCAAACGCTATCCACTTGCTCTAAATGTCACTACCACTTGATCGCCATTATTTATTCGCCTCCAGGTCGGAAGCGTTTACCGAAATATACGAGAAACGATGTCCACATACCACCCCTTTAAAGTCGTATGTTACCACTGTCCAGTTAAGATAACTTTGCACCTAGTTCGTAGAGCTTACCCTACACACCAGGTGCAAACTGTAGTAAGCTGGTACACGTCGGTTATACTCATTTAAAGCGTACAAAGTAAGTATTTTACGGTTCTCTGTGGTGCCACGGCGGTACTTGATACCGTGAACTGGGACATGTAAACTAACCTCAAACTATTCGCAGTCGATAATGCTTGTGATTTATGCAGCGAGTTGCATATTTTGAATTTCTTCTGTAGGAACTGCGATATAATTTTGCCGGTTTTTAGGACTGGGTTACACTGCTCTTTATTTTTGGTGGTGCATTCCATTGCGCTTACTTTTGCGTGCATTTTTCATTACACTTTAAGAAAATACGGGCATAGATCATTTTATTTATTCAACAAGAACGGCTTACACCAATTACACTTGTAATACAGAACACATATAAAAAATTAAGAAAATACAATCAATTATTTAAAATACAAACATTATAGCTTACTATTTTTGGGGTTATGCGCATTAAGTACGGATCCTTGTTCCAAAATTCTACATCGAAAACTTCCATAATCCTAACGCAAAGTTTCATACAGCCAATATGGTAGCACAGCGCGTTACACAAGCAATACTGTCTGAATTTGGTTTCGCACTTTATTTTATTTGTAAAATAAACACAAAGAAGCAAAACTATTCCTCTTTGATAAAGTACAACAAATTACTATATAAGTACCTACATTAACTTTACAGTAAAAAAGGATGAGTAGTAGGTACCAATAATATATCTTAATTAATTTACTGTAGCTCCATTTACAGTACAAAAATCTGTCATAGTAGCAATGAATTAAAAGACAAATACGTCTGAAAAAATGTTGCCTCTCATTTTTGCATATCAAAACTAGTTCCAATCCCTTTTTCGCATGGTTCAATAGACTAAAGCCATAAGGAGACAGTTTCGGCCGCAAAAACTATGACAAAAAAGATCTAAAATATAATCACCGTCACGCCGCGCCATCCAATCAAGTATGTCTATACTAAACCATTTACACGCAACTGTCAATCATAACATCCGACTAGGAATTGTCGTTTATAGCGTCATATAACGTACAAATTCCATTAAAAAACAATCAAAAATGTACCTTATGTCTTAAACATAAGGGTGGAATTTTGAGGAAGGATTCAAGTTTCGAATTTTGATTTGAATCCAAGTCCAGTGATGTTCCCGTTCTACGAGCTTCGGCGCTTAATCCTCGGCCCCTTTGACATTCAATTACCGGCTACTTATTACTGTTATACTCCGTAGATCGGCTTAAGCTAAAAGGCAGTTATGTAGACATGGCTTAACGTCCATGTGTCGATAATAATTAAAGCAGGTTATATAATTAAAAGAGATATCGATAAGTATTTTGGCTTTTCTAATATTTAAGAACCATGCCTTTATACATGCAGCAATCTATTGCTATCCTTGGTAAGTTTTTAACTTCATGACCTTCAATTTCCCTTTTATTTCTCTTCTTGGTATTTTCCTAGTTTGTTTTTCTTTAATCTTTCGTGGTACAAACAGCAACACTAACTGCCCATTAAAGACAGAGCAGAGAGAAAATGATAACTATTGAAAGAGATATATATTTCTATTATGTCAACTTCAAATCAAATAACGTTTGCGTATGTGTAATGTGCTTTTGATTGTCACTGTAGTTGTTTGGGCAAAGTTTTTTTTTTCCATACTGTAAATAAAGGTTTTATTTCAACAAGACAGGTGAATTTGTCAAAATTATGATTTAGCTTTCAGACCAACGTTGGGATGAAATAAACGAATTATATTGCTAATGCTTTTATTGGTGCTTCATATTTTTGATATGATGCACAAATATAATGTAATTTATATTTATTATTCATTCATTATTTTCCACAAATTCAATAATATGACATTAATGTCAATAATGACGTTGGATCAGCAATAAAAGAACAATTATTGTTTCAAAACTCTTTTGAATAATAGCCAATTTATACTCATAAACACACGCACACATGCATAACACGACGCCTTCAAGTGTGATTCTCTTTCTTGCAGTATTTCCCATTTTTGAAGTGTATAGTTAACTGTGTTGCTGTTTGTACAATGTTTTTGAGAAAAAGTTCATGTCATAGCATGTCTCCTCTCCCCATCACGGTTCCTCTTCTGCTTCCTACGAGAATAAATACAATTCTTTCTCCTAATCTGTTCAATGCTTTTTCATCTCGTAGCCCTTTCTTCCAACTTATTCTCTTTTTATTATTTTACCAGAAGTATTCCATTACCAAGTTCCATTAAGTTAGCAATAAATTCAAAGACAAATCGTTTTCCTACTGTTTATCAGTATTCGAAGTTTTGTTGCTGTAAAATTGGAGAATTCGATCCCCCTTCAACCCGTCGCAAAATTTTTGAGTTAACGATCGAGCGGAATCCAGTTCCCCCACAATTTAAAAAGTTTCCTAGAAACAGATGACGCTAGGACATATCCCGCATACAAATACGATATAAAAATACAATGATGCATGTTTGAAAGCGTAAATACAGTTAGAGGCAGTGGGGTGGTAGGGTTACACTGCTGGCGGGGAGGTAAAACACATTTGTTCACTTTAAATAGGAGAAAACGTTTGCTTGTTGAGTAATAGGTTAACGCGGGCTAATTAATTTAATGGTGTTTTGCTCTGCATTACATATTTGATATCATTAATCATCTTATTTCTCAGTTTCTTATTTAGCAGTATATTTATCGGGGTTTGCCGTTTTATTGACAAACGTTTCATCGAATTTTCAACGTGTATCTTTAAAACTATGAAAATCAAAAAACATTTCTTTAAAAGCTCGTGTTAGAGTAACCTTTAGATTAGGTTAGGGTTAACATAAATCTCAAGAAAAAAATGGTTTCATCTTGGGCGTTAAAACTTGAATCCCTCAGGATTCTACCTAAAAATTCCTTGCTACGCTAAAAATTCTATTGTAGAATCCTTCGCTTCTTTCAGGCAAACATTGAGTACGTAATTTTGCTCCCTTGTGGCACAATCTTACAGAGGTATGGTGACGCATCGAAAAGCGTGCCGCCAGCACCTGAAATTACGACCACTACCACTTTGCCAAGATTGATACCGACGAAGAAGGTCCACCCCCATTTGAGCCACACCCGTTAGCAGTGTACCCAGCCGGCTCAAACTCCATATCGCGCTATCAGTAACATCCCGTAGGAAACGCGTGACAGGAATCGAGACACGAGATTAGATTCACGGGAACAGCCCGAGTTATGCCGTGTTGTATGTTGAGCATAACCTTGTAAAATATATTTCCTAATAATTCATAATCGGTGTAAAAAGCAGTATATATCCCACAGCAGCGTCATTATTTTTATCTTGGGCGTTCCTCCTTCTTTCCTTGAAGCCCTCGCTACGCTTGGGATTCTATTGTAGAATCCCTCGCTTCATTCTGAATTCAAAATTCATCGGTGGACCAAAATACACTCGATGTAGTCCACTGGTACACTGGGTACACTGTTGACGGGTGTGGCTCAACAGGGGGTGGACCAAAATAGTGGACTATATCACTCAATTTTGGTCCACCGATGTATTTTGTAAATAGTGGACTTTATCACAAGGAAGTGATATAGTCCACTATTTTGGTCCACCCCCTGTTGAGCCACATCCGTCAGCAGTGTACCCAGCCGGCTCAAACTCCATATCGCGCTATCAGTAACATCCCGTAGGAAACGCGTGACAGGAATCGAGACACGAGATTAGATTCACGGGAACGGCCCGAGATGTGCCGAGCATAATCTTCTGTTGTTTCGACAATATTGCGTTATCGATATCTCCGGGACAAAAGTTCGGGAACATTCGAGTTGCAACGATACCGAGATTGGAATAGAATTGGATAACGGTTGTGATTGCTTTGATGTGTTGTGATTTTTAAATTGTGTTTCTAAGAAGCAAAGTTTTTTAAGATTGCGTGCGTGACCCAAGCTTCCGCTGCCTGAATGTCCGCGTAAACTTTTAAAGGATTATTTTAACCTTAGCAATATAATAAATAGGTAAGAATTTTATAAAATAACGGCTATGGCAGATAATCTCACTAAATACATAATACACAGTAGTATTAATAAGTCTAAGTTGCCAAGCGTTCCAATTTCGGCTTAAAGTAATGTTAGTGATAGTATAAAGTAAATAATTGAAATTTTATACAAACTCCCATATTGCATTATCTTTGGACTTAAGTTTACATGCCAAATTTAACCACTTGAAGTAGATAAAGAAAAAAGTAATTAAAAAAAGTATAAAGGAAAAAAGTAGATAAAGCCAAAGAAAAACGCCTTAGATGGTACGGTCACATCCAGAGACGCGAAGAAGATCACGTAGTAAGACTGTCTTTGAACCTACCTGAAACCCGACCACGTACCCGTGGAAGACCACCCGCCACTTGGCTGACGACGGTCGAAAAAGACCTCAGAGAAGCTCAAATTGACAATAACGCCGCACAAAACCGTGCTCAGTGGAGGATGCGGACGAGGAGGGCCGACCCCAAGTAAATAGGACTAACGGTCTAGGAGAAAGAAGAAGAAGAAGTAGATAAAGAAAAAAAGAACGGAAAGTAACCCAAAAACATAACGTAAACACGAGCATTAACCCGCGATTTCGCCTGTGTTATTTCCAATCTTCTCCCAACCAAGGAAACCATATCTGGACGAAAAAATCTTTTTTACATCCGATGTATTAAGGACTTGGTTTACTTATATTATATGCCAAATTTCATTTCAATCACCCAATTCTCAAAGATATTTAGTAACAAACACCTCCAAACACAAGTTTTCATATTTTTATTAATACCTAGGACCGGTATATTAGTATGCAAGATAGGAGGATAGGATATACCAAAACTAATAAAAACTTAGCTCCAGAACATTGTCATAGCATTGCACCTAAATATTTGTCGAAGTTCGCACACTCTGCGAAGTTGCAATCGCGTGGCGTCAGAGACCTCCTAACGGCAAATTGCCGCCCCTGAGCCCCCCATCGACCCCGCACGCGATCCTCTTAACCCCCCAAATGTCAAAAGTTCTTATTGGTTACCGATATAATTATTAACTCGTTCGTATCAATATGCTTTATTGAGAAAAATGGGAGCCAGTGGAGTGGTCTAAAATTAAACTTAATATTACATTTCAAGACAAACAATATGCATTCCAACTGATATAGACCCGAAAAAAACGTATTTAAACGGTTTTGTTTTAATTCTTCATACTGCCGATATCATCAATTAGGTTTACAAAACTGTAATAACATCTGACAGAACAAAGTGCTTATAAAACTACCTGTACAATTCCATTCCAAGAAACCGTACCATGAATCAGATACTTTTAAGCGCTTTGTCCTGTCAGTACATGTGTACATACGCATGACAATGTTCAATTCATTCCGATTACTAGAAGTGTATAGCGGCAGAAGATTTTTAGGCATACGCTACAAAACCCTTTGAAATAGATTTAGGCTTTGCTTATTTTTTAGGGTTCCGCGCCGAAAGAGTGTCAACGGAACCCTATTACTAAGCCTCCACTGTCTGTCCGTCTGTCACAGGGCTCTAGCTTTTGAACCATAGCGGGTTTTCACAGAATGTGTATTGCTATTGCCACTATAACATCAAACAAATTAAGTTAAAAATAAAAAGGGGTCCTCATACAATAAACGTGTTTTTGGCGTCGTTTTGCTCGACGGTAGTATGGAACCCTTCGTGTATGAATAATACTCGCACTTGGCCGAATTTTGCATAATGTTATACTGTATTTATTGCAACATTTAGATACAGCTTACATGTTTGAAAGAGGATGCCGACAAACAGTTTAACATACTTTTTGGGGTATTCGGTATAACAAAGGAATTTCTTGTAAGGCAAAACCTGTTGAATATAACCATATTCGGTCGCGGAAACCCCTAATTTATTAAACCTATACATCATACCTTTTTATAATCCAATGCAAATAAATTATAATAATGCAATTATTGGTCATTAACAAACGATTATCCTTCCACGGGTCGCCGGTCCATAAATAAAGTTACCTTACGCCGCTTAAGCTATAATTACGAGAATAATACAAATGAAAAGTGCAACCGGGCGCACGTACCGACAATGTCTTCCCGGATTATTTATTGCCGTTTTATCTTACGGCAACCGGCGATAAAAGAAAAGAAATGTCAGAGACCCGTGATCTCGATTATCACGGTGCGATCACAGAAGCGCTCCCACAGCGCATTTACTCCCATCTACTGTTAACATTGGTGCACTCTAATTCCAATACCCCTTATATTCAAGACGGGACTTGCAGTTAGTGAATGCAAGCAGCAATGGACGGCTGACACTTTTGAAATGTAATTCGATTAAGGGGAAAGTGGTAGGGGTTAAGATAAAACAAATACGCATTGAAAAGACTTAAAGGCTTACTCCTTTACAACGAGTAGTATTGGTAGTCAGTCATTGAGAAAGAAAGGCTCGCATGCCTTCATGTTGGCTCTGAAGACAGCCACGATCATTGTGTAAGGAATGTCCTTTAATTAGCGCACGCAGAGCAAGATTATCAACCGACAATGTCAAGAGCGAGAGACATCTGAATAATAATGGTATTTATTCTTGACATAATTAGCAAGGAGATATGTGTTCTGGTTTAACTTGATATTGTGAAATGTGCATTAATAAACTATTCATGGGGCGCGTAGATAACGATCGGCGAGGAAAAGCGACACTAGGAAGTTGACAGTTGTTTATATTATAATAAAATATACAGCGTGGAAGTCCAATACGAGCAAACAATTAAACCAGATATAGCGTTATCATTAATTAATATGATTTTTTTAAATTACACTTAATAGTGACCTTCTAATTATTTTTTGAAAATTTACCGAGCAGCAATGTACCACATACATGCTTATTATGTATGTCATTGCGAGATACGAGCTTTTTAAAGTAACTGTCAACTAGTGTGTTTGTCAACTTGAATGTGTTGCGTTACATTGCGGGCCGAATTATTTTGTATGGTAAATATTTTGATTGTAGTTTTAAGCAAAAGTTATCTAAATGTACTTCTTAGGTCCTATGCTGACCACCGTTTCAATATTCGCCCGTACTGGATGTCTACGCTGCCGCTGTGCTAATCTTGTCTAAGAATCAGAATTGTATCTACAAAAACATGCTTCTTACACGAACTTCTATGAGTTCGATGGGCAACACGCTTTCAGCAAATTTGCTATTACTCTCTCCTAATTAATTAGTCTTCGATGCTAGTGCGATAACCTCGCCGGTGAATAGTTAAACATTTTGTAATAATACAGCTCGATTTCAATTTATTTAGTCAGCTTTGAATTGGTTGCTCCAGAGGCGCTGTAAGTTAGGTCAAAGCGGTGCCAAGTTAATTTAGGTTAGGAACAGTGGCCAAATTTCCGAGTGACGGGGGAGCCAAGCCGGCCACCTGGTAGCCTGGCCCGCCAAATCCGAGTTTGGGCCAAATTTTAAATTGGGCTTTCTCGTCATGTTAATAATGTCCACTAAATGCAGTAAAATGGAATAAATGGTCACGTTTATGAAATATTAACCTGGAGGGACTATCTTTTGTGGGAATCTTTAGTTTGCCTACTCGCAGAGCGCAGGGAGTAGAGTAGCGTTAGATGGAACAGAATTTTGTTTGTTGCATTAAATAGTATGTACTGAAGCGAGTTAACTCCAAATGTGTAAAAATATTGTTAGTGGTATGAATATTGATAAGCAATTTAGTTTCCGAAAATGATTTTTACACGCCTCATACCAAATGATGCTCCCTAATACAGTTCTTTCTCCATACCATTGTAATGGTGATGCTATCACTTTTTAATGTTTGTAGACATTATTTGGAAGTATAGCACATGCATTTGTGTAGAAATATTGCATTAAAGTAGTAATAGTATAAAACTAATAAGTGTTGTCCTTTATTTTCGGACTTAGGTGTACGAATACAAGTGGAGAAAATGAAATGTCATAAAGATCATCATTCGACGTGAGGCATTACAAACAATCTTAGACCATCAAACTTGAGTCCCACGCAGACGAAATGTAAATTACACTGGCTGTTTTAATCATCAAACAATAAAACATAGAATACGTACCTAACCTTAAGGCCAAAAACCTACCAATCCACCAAAATTGTGCGAGGAATAAAACCAACGCTTGGCTACACTGATCAAAGCTAAGGAGGGAAGTTAATAAGTGGATTTTTTCCTCGCTGACTACTCTAGCTACCTCGTCCAGCTCTGAAGGTGCGTCTACGCTAGACGAGCCGAGCACGAACGCGCGTCGAGCATTTAATTCGTGCTTGACTGTGCTTCGCCAGTTGTCGGTTTTTTGACGAACACAAAGGTATTTGGATCGTTGTAAGTTCACATTTGACGCCGTCGCTCCGCTCGTGCTCGGCTCGTCTTGCGTAAACGCACCTTGACGTCCAGCGATAAACAGAAAAGTTGAGCGGCGCAATAGCGTAATAACGCTAGAGGTTCGTCTTAAAAGTATTCGTCTCCCATCATCCCATATCCCACGTCTGTATCCGTTTTAACAAGAAAGACATTACGTGGCTACAGGTGCCGTCGGCACCCACACGGCAGCGGACAGTAGGCTTTCGAAACAATTATCATTCCTTGCGAAACATGCTTCGTCACTATCTAACTGACGATCATCACGACCGGACGATTTACATATAATGACTATTCAACAATAAACAAAAATGTTGAGTTGCGACATAATTTAATTTTTTCGTGTTATCATCGGGCTTTGATCTAGTTTGTTCGGTGAATGTTAAATAGAGTGCAAGAGACGCTGCATAGACTCTGGTGATGCATAATATCGGCTACAAATATGTTAATTGAATGATTGAAACAAACAAACCTTGAAGAAAGTTCTCGGCAGTTTGCTCTTGAACATGCTATCGGTACGAAAAAAGAACACTTATTTCAAAATCCCGCTGTCATTACATAACACGTTGTGCGCAACCTTAACTCTGGTGCAGAACCTTTAATTAATAATAATAATAATGTGTTTATATTTTGTAATTTCATTTTGTATTTTGCCTTTTATATATACAGGGTGAATTTTAAATCATGAACCGTTATATTTTATTTGAAGTCTATACATAGTTAACAATAACTTACAATGCTTTTAAACTTTTTTTTTTTAAAGAACCTTAATTGTCACCCTACATTCATGTTTCGTACTTGTCATGAAAATTTCAACATTAGATAACCATCCTCCCAATATTGAAGTTGGCTGGATAGAATTTTGGCACGTATTGTCAATAAATGTCAACATCGTCGACATTGTCAACATAAGTAGGTACCTATTTAAAAATCGTATTTACTCATAAAATAATTCAGTTTTATTACGATTAATGGTAATAAACGCCTCCACCGTTTTGTTAATAATTAATTAAGCGGGTCTTTAATTGTAATTAACACTAGTGCTCTGTATTAGTCTTAAGTAGCTTTACCGGTAAACGTGGTTACGATTCACGATTTAAAATTCACCCTGTATATTGTAAAAAGCCTAATCTAAGAAAATAAAGATATACCGGAATAATAATAATAAATAAATAAATATTATTAGGGGACAATCTTACACAAATCGAACTAGCCCCATAGTAAGCTCAATAAGGCTTGTGTTATGGATACTAGACGACGATATATTTAATAGATACAAATACTAAAACATCCATGACTCAGGAACAAATATTCGTGCTCATCACACAAATAAATGCCCTTACCGGGAGTCGAACCCAGAATTATAAACTAGCTTTTATCCGTTGAATTGCCCATATTATTCAATTCAATTACATATTTATTGAAAAAAAATTTACACATTAAAATATAGTAGTAGTTCACGGTAAATTATCCCAAAATAACTGGCCAAGAGCATGTCGGACCATGCTCAGTGTAGGGTTCCATAGCCGTAACTATAATATAAGGTAAAAAATACGATGTAAAAAAAGTACAACAACAAAAGAGCGTATCTTCATAGCAATTACGTCCTTTTGTTGAGAAGCGCAGTTTATCGGCAATAACTCAAAAACGGTACATTTATTTATTTATTTAGACTTTATTGCACAATACAGGAAAGTACAAACGGCGAACTTAATGCCATAAGGCATTCGATCTTGTTGAAAATAATTTTCGTTGAAAGTATTAATTAAGCGTTACTTGAGTGATTTTTTTCATATTTTTCGGGCGCACGGTTTAGAAAATAGAGGGGGGGGACACAATTTACACAACTTTCGGAGCGATTATTTCCAAATACATTCACTTAATCAAAAACATTAGTTATAAACCTTATAGTGTTTTTTAAAGAGCTGTCGAACTATGTACCACACGTTGATATTTGCTGAAAAAATTTTTTTTACTGTCTTTAACATGTATGGAGTGCCCCCCCTAAAAATATTTATTTTAATTATTTATATACCAAACTAAGTAGCGGCTCATAAAGGACACCTATATTCCAAATTTCATCAATATCCATCATGTAGTTTTTGAGTAAAATGCCTGTGACATACGGACAGACAGACAGACAGACAGACAGACAGACGGACGGACATGACGAAACTATAAGGGTTCCGTTTTTGCCATTTTTGGCTACGGAACCCTAAAAAGCTTTTTACATGAACATAAATCGTTATTTCTATGTTACATTTTAAGACTTGGTCTACCAGTGTACCAGATTCATTTTAATCCTTTCAACTGTTCTGCATTATCAAGTAAAAATATCTAAGCATACATTGCAAGCACACCTATATTGGTATATGTACGAGTATGAGTACATATCGTTTGTTCTAATGTAATATTTGACCGAAAAAAGGCTGAAACCGTATTCAAGAATTTATAACTACATAATTATAACACAAATCTAACCTCAACTATACTAAGCGGTTATTATAAAAATAAAACGGAAATATATTATTTCAAAGGAAAAAATCGTCCAAACATTACATTAGGACAAGACCGCCTGTTGTCTACCTATTTAAATTGTTCTAATTATGTAAGTACCTCTTGTAATGTGTTTTTCTGGTGTGCAATAAAGTATACTTGTATTGTATTAGGACAAACAACTTAAAAACGAGCGACGTGCTCCCAAAATACGCATAATTATAAATTTACATATTTAGACCAGTTATGTTAACTACAACATTCCTCGCCACAATATCAATAAAGTAAAACAATACAGAAGTAGCCGCCCGCAGCGGGGAGCCCAAACTAGTCCAAAAGCATAAGTTTGCGAAGTTATTGCTCGTTTGTCCTCTCCTTAAGAATGTGCGCTTAAATCTTCATATGACACCTTTAATTTCAGAATACTCTTAACAATGAAGCAACAAGTTACACAGCTATTTTATTTTAACAAAGGTTTGAGCTTCTCGCGCGTGTCTACTAATTCACTTTAACATAACCAAACAATGAATGTTATAAAAGGTTTTTACTAATGGTCAAAACGCATACAGTGTAAGCCATATGCATATCCTACTAGGTGGCCAGTACTTTGTCTGAGTTGAATTAGGCCCCATTGAGACGGGGCGAGAACTCGTATGCGAGTTTGATTACATTGCGGGCTACAGGTGATCGATTATAGCTTGGCAACTTCGTTGGTGACACTCACATGTGTGCTTTTTGTTATACGCTGCCTCCGTCGGAGTTGCCAAGCTATAATCGCGGCAATGAAATGAAAATTGCATACGAGTTCTCGCCCCGTCTAGATGGGGCCTTAGAGTTTTATCACAGAATAAGTAATAGTAGGTACTCTTAAGGCCCGGTAGGACCTGGCTCGCATTTCACATACAACTAGGGTCGGGCGGAATGCAGATTATTGCAGATTATCTTCGATTTCTAACATAAAAGTATACGTTATCAACCCAAACATGAGATGACATCCTGCCCTGCATGACTGTGAAATCATGATTGTCAGGTATTAATTTTGTCAGAAAAGGTAACTGGTAATGAACAAAATGAAAAAAATACTTTATTTAATAGTGTTTTCGCGCTACATTTCTATCGAGCGAAGTATTCGCTATCGTGTTCTAGGTGAGAGGAAGCCCTAGATACAGTTCTGAATTTTATTATATATGTTTTACAGTGACCTACGAGTCAAATAAGTGCTCTAAAAATGATTTGGAAACTAGGCTTCCGCGCCCGATTCTCGTCCTACCTCGCCTGTAAGAAGTCTCAATTTCTAACAAAACTGATGTTCGGGTCCGACTACCGGACGGGACGCACCGGATCCGACCGTCTTTCTCTATCGCATAACGCGTGTTCTTTCTGGTTACTGACTAAACTACTCCGGAAGGGCAAAATTTGGTACTAGTAGACGCGCGGCGAAATCGCGGAGTGAACCACTCCTGCCGAGATGTGGTCTCCACTCGAGAACACGTCTACCTTGACGATTGTCGATACCTCTTCAAATATAACCATTGATATTCCAATATTTGACGACCGCTTTAGCTTAGTTGGTAGTGACCCTGCCTACGAAGCAGGAGGTCCTGGGTTCGAATCCCGGTAAGGGCATTTATTTGTGTGATGAGCACAAATATTTGTTCCTGAGCCATGGATGTGTTCTATGTATTTAAGTATTTGTATCTATTAAATATATCGTCGTCTAGTATCCATAACACAAGCCTTTATTGAGCCTTACTATGGGGCTAGTCCGATTTGTGTAAGGTCACCTAATATTTATTATTTAATATGCATATAGTCGGACTACGCTAAGTTTGCAGAGGTCGAAAAAAGGTTATAAATATATATCGATGGCAAAAAGCGAGAACGTAGTAACCGCCAAAATGCAAACTTTACACCAGAGCCAAAAAACTTTTCGATTTCAAGAAAAAAAATCATAACTCTTTCATTTATGAACGAAAATGCTTGATATTTGGATCTAATTCATAACTTATGGTTTTCTTTCAACTGGCATATTTAATATTTAACAAAACAGACTGGTTTACGACTTAGTGGCGGTTACGACAATTGAACTCTTTTTTTCGTTACGCGAAAACGCTGCAAACGCCAGAAGTAAATGTACTAAAATGGTGAAACGGGTATTATTTCCATAAAGCATAAATGCTGTAACCAGATGCATATTTATTTTAAGATTCAATAATTTTGACGTAAATGTCATTACGTTCTTTATAGGACTAACTGAAATGTGGTAAGTGTCCACCGGCAAAAAGAAACTGTGAAAATAAACGACTTAAGGATCAATCAACTTTTATCAACATACTTTTTTAAAATGTTTCCAAATTTTAAATGCAGGTTTCTTACAAATTAAAAGATCAGAAGCAACAATTACCGTCTTAACATAATCAAATACTATCTAGTCTCAATTTCTCTGTATAAAAACATTACGTTTCTCTCTGTATAAGCACAAAGCAAGTTCACATTCAAGCGCATGTTGCGCAAGCATCTCTTCAATGCTGTCCAAAACTAATTATCGACATGAGGTTTTCACAAGGTACGTAAAGTAGTATATGTAAGTATATTATATAATATTGTATTTGTGTAAGTATATACTGTATGTATGTATATTGTAGGTATATTTGTAAATTTATCTTAAGTTTTCCAATTGACGTTAAAGGCCCTGCACCAAAACAATGTTTCTGTTTAGCCCATTGGTTGACTGGTAGAGAATGCCTTAAGGCATTAAGTCCGCCAATTGTACTATTTATATTGTGCAATAAAGATTAAATAAATAAATAAATAATTACGAAAATTACTTAAAACCTCCGTTGCTTATTACATTTCAAAAGGCTAATAAAATCTCTCATATAAAATCACAACCTTGTACTTATCGTGCTAAAAACAAACATAAATATTCTTAGGGTTAATCAGACTATAATATTGTTATCCGCTAAAACTAAATATTATAGGTAATGAGGTTTAATATTCCCGTGAAAACTTTAAAACTCTCTACATTTTATCTTCAGTTTTGGCATTAAATTGTCTTTTAAGTAACTTTTATCGATATAAAACTCACTACCTATTAAACCCACTAACTATAAAAGATGTTTTGTATGTAAGTATTACTTATTATATAAGTTTTCAACATAATTCTTAAACAATTGTTTGAACACAACTATCACCTCAATTATAAAAATATTTCACTTCACGGACACACAGAGTACACAGACTACGCACACCCACTCGCTCCGGCGATCGCCGATAGACTAAATCACAGGTCGTATTCACGAGCCACATCGCCGCGAGCGCACATTTTTATTGCTGTATCTTCAAGCACTACCCACTTCACGTTGTGTTTCAAATGTCGTTACTGTAGCTTGCTGTTAATTCATTTTCGAATGAAATGTAGTAAGCGTCAATCATAGATAATTTATTTTAGGATAATTGCAGTAAGCTTGGTTCGTAATTTTTTCACTACATGCATAAATGCTGTAACCGCCACGGAACAAAATTTGGGCAACGCTGTAACCGGCACACCCTTTGATTTATGAAAAAACAAAATTAGCGTAAATGTACTCGTTCAGAAAATTGCTACTATTTGGATGTTTACAGCAATTAGATGTGGGCATCGTCAAAAAAATACATTCGTTTTGCAACGTAGTCCAGTTTTTTCTAAGCGTCGTAGAGCCATGGGACCCAGACCAGTCGACGCAGAAAAATTCGCTGATTCCGAATATGCAAAAAAAATTTTTTTGACCAAGTGGCGGTTACTACGTTCTCGCTTTTTGCCATCGATATATATATATATGTCGCCGCCAACTGGTTTAGTTAGCCATTTGGTTAGCTGCCTAGCCTTTTCATTAAACACACTCCTTATTTTAGGTTAGGTTTGTTACTCAGCTTGTGTCCCTCAGAGCAGAAATATCTGCTGGCGGGTCATAGTTTAGTGAAAATGCTAGGCAGTTAACCAAATGGCTAACTAAACCAGTTGACTGCGACATATATATGGCAACATGGGGAAACTACAGCAAGAAGAATTTTTAATCTAATAATTATTCATCCCTTTATCACGAAATGTGTCTACATACCTACTGAAATTAATATCTGGGTCAGTCTTGCACACATCGATCTAGTTCGTTCGACCAAACTAAATATTTTTTTCGAGGTTCTTGGATGTTTTCTTTAAGTAAGTATTATATTTAAATACATATATACGAGCATTGCTTGGTTTGGTTGGGACTAGATCGATTTGTGCAAGACAATCCTGAATATTTATCTCAGCAGGTATGTAGACTCACTTATTAAATGGAAAGATATTTGCCTAGTATCAAGACTAATTAATCCTCTTTCTTGTGATGTTGCCATATGATTTTTTTTAATAAAACCTTTTTTTACCTCTGCAAACTTAGCGTAGTCGCACTTCTATCATGTAAAGTAAAGCAAGATACTCGTATCAATTTACGAAGAAATGGGTACTTTCTTACAAAAATATATGTCAGGATAACGCACTCTAAAATATCGCTCTCACTGACATGCGAACTGCCTCAAGGAGATAAATAAATAATAGAATAAAATAATTTATTTCTGCAAGTAGACCCTCAAGGGCTCTTTTACATGTCTCATCTCTTTTCTCTTAGGAGTCGTAAATATTCGTAACAGGTCAGTCATGCTAATCTACAGTGTAATTTGGAAATTCCAGTGTAAAATTGATAATCATCTTAAATTTTGGTAATGAAATGAATTCAGCTACCGTCGAATATTATCGACAAAAGTAAACACATAAAGAAGGCAGTTTGTAAGCGATTCGCCAGATACCTCACCCGATAAGATGTGATCCAAATAATTTATTAACACTAATGGTCACATAACTTTCGGCTTATTCTAGACTCCTGCTACCAGTGAAACTAATACCTACTTATAATATAAATGCGAATGCGTGGTTATTGAGTTGTATGTCTTTTCGTCGTATATTGGCGCCTATGATAGTTGCCTATATCATGTGATAAATAATTTCCACCGGTCACATTCTGAAAAATGTGTACTCATTAAGTGCGTGAGTAACGATGACTTTTCATTTTAACCGACTTCTAAAAAAGGACGGTTATCAATTCGACAGTATGGTTTTTTTATGTAGGTCGCGATTACTTGAAGACGACTGGAGTCTGGACTGATTGATAAATTCCATTTTTGTATGAAAGAGCACACCTTCCAGCTGGTCCCATTGCAATCAGTTCAGGATCTTGAAGAAGTCGAGGGAACCCTTCGAATATTATAGGCACACATACACTGTTTTGGGTATTTAAGACTCGTGCATTGATTGTCGAAATTTCGAAAAAAAATTGTAAGCTAACCGGCTTCAAATGAACCTTATTTAGAGCCGATTATCTTAGAATTTATAATTTTGGATAACGATTGGGCTCCATTATAATTTTTATAAAAAAAAAAACAGGATTGCTCCCTGGTGACTGGAGTCAAAGAAAAAAGCTAGTAGAAAATTATATTTTAAATCAATATTCTGACACACGCGGCAGGATAGAATCACATAAATTTGTCATTTTATTCAAGCAAATGACCGACCAAATATTGACTCTTTCTATAAGGCAATTCGTATTCAATATAGATTTGTTTTCGGCGCTTTATCGACACTGCTGTCATATCTCTATGGGAGTTAGCCAGTTCGATCGTAAAATATTTTCGATTAAATT
The DNA here is from genome assembly GCA_947034925.1 of Eudemis profundana. Lineage (NCBI taxonomy): Eukaryota > Metazoa > Arthropoda > Insecta > Lepidoptera > Tortricidae > Eudemis > Eudemis profundana. Next base: position 2,965,585 of record OX344804.1, on the reverse strand, counting down.
TAAGAGGCCTTATTTGTACATATAAATAATTCGACCTAACCCCAAACTAAGTAACGCACTCTCATCGATGAGAGTAGGCCTGCGCCTGTGTAGGAACACCTCCAAACATCCTTGGCTACATCGGAGTAATGAATGCCTATTTGCTAGGAAAATATAAGCGGAAAACATTTGGAGCCATGCGTAACGAAATATTTTTAGAAACATAAAAACTTTTAGACCACAACAGTTTTGTAGAAAAAAGTCGTGATTGACACATGCCAAAGCACATATGAAATTATAAACAGAATTTTTAAATTTTCTCTTTCAATAAAACATTTAGGATTCGCAGAGGTTATCATTAACGTAGGAAATTAAGAGATTGGTAGCCTGGAGTAAAATTTTGTCCTTTTGGTTACACACTTTTGCTATGCTTGAAATTTAAAAAATGCAAAATAAACTGTACAAATCTTTGCTTTTCTAAATTAATATTGCTAGTCATGTCCTATTTCTTACGTAATTTTAATTTTAAGCATTAAAAAATTGCGTAACCAAAAGGATCAAATTTAACTCCACGTTAACAATTTACTTAATTGGGTACTTACAAGGATAAATAGAGATGTCCACTAACGTCTGCAAATCGTCTGCAAATGTTTTATTGAAAAAAAAATTGCAAAATTCTTTTTATAAATTCGCGTGTGCTTTGACATGTGCTCGTGACGACTTTTTTCTACAAAACTATTGTGGTACTTCACGCTAATTATTTCTTAATTGGGCTCAAGGAAAAATAGAAATGCCCTAAAACTATAATAAAAAAAAAATCAACTAGCATTTAAATGGTCTAAGACCTCTTAAACAGGATTTGAATTCAATTTAAATTTAGGCATATCGTGTTAAGTGTATTGGCAATAAAGATCTCCTGACATGGTCGCGAGGTGAATGTCGATTTGATCCTTGGTCTACGAGCTCGCATGTTAAGGGGACATTATCACGCACGCTTCCTACTTTGACTCTGTTGTATTTATCTATATGTAACTGTATATTTGTTTAATTCTTTCTATGGACTGACTTGAGTGACTTGGTTAAGATGGCCGGAAGCCAACAATGAGAGAAAAAACATGAGACATTTTGTGACTATACGTATGTTTAGCAGTAGATGTGCATAGGTTGAAATTATTTATTTAATCGTATGGCAGAAATTACAATATCATGAAATGTTAAAATAGATGGCATTAGGTTGAAATTATGATGATATCTGATTCAGTCGCTTGAAGCAAAAATCAAATACGTAGAAACGCTGTCGTTGCCAATTAGAATTGAACCGGAATCTAAGAACCTAATACCAAATACCTACCTAAACGTGTAAAAAGATGCTCTTTTCAATAAATAAGGCATAGGATTGCCTATGCCTTATTTATTGAGAAAGTAATATAAATAATTTAAGGCAACTTTTTCCATCCGGCTCCACAGACACATTAATTAATTAAAAAGAACAGAAATATTTGCCATCAGTTAGCACGTAATTAGAGATGGGCCGAGTAGTCGGGAACGCCGACTATTCGGCATCATTTGTAGTCGGCCGATTAGTCGGCGACCAGTCGGCAAAAATGCCGAATATTCAGCACTATTGCCTAGCGGAGAATATAGAAATTAATCCATATTTTTCTTAATAATAATTTTATATTTTTACGTACTTTACTCAAACACAAAAAAAATCAACTTAATTAAAAACTGATCAAAACACGAACTCGTGACAACGAATGGTGGGGAGACGAAGTGAACCGAGCGTTACCGATTAGTCGGCCGACTAGCTAGTTGGCAAAATCCGAAGTCGGCCCATCTCTATACATAGTGCCTTTGTATCCCGTTATGTCGTCCTACTCTTCCCTCCATCGATATATCCACAGAAATATATAGAGATAGAAGAGAGAAGAGATAATAGAGAGAGAAGAGTGTATGTACCTCGCGTGCTAAAAAGAAGGGCCAGGTACTTTCTTTATTCGCCTTCCACATTATTAACAGATTTGAAAAACCTGATAATAATGGCATAATCAATTGTTACAATACCACCAAATCAAATGGAAAATTTATGTTTTCCATCATTAAATTACACTCTTGACGTCAATGGGTCGTTTTCAAAAAACATGTCCGTAGTAAAGGGTTAATTGAACAAAATGTTGTTGTAACGAAAGTTATCCATACATATTGTATGGTAACTTCCGTTACACAAGGGAATAAGATTAACTTTTTGTTAAATGAATCCCTTAGCTATGGACACCTTTTTTTGAGAATTAACCCAAACGCAAAATCTTACACGGTAGATTCTCATACAAATAGACGAACTATTTCCTTCTTCGATATATTTCTGTGAATATATATTTCACTTGCCTTTCCCTTAATCTTCCTATTCCTTAACCTTCCTTCTCTCAACCCCGCGTATTCAATGTATCTAAATAAGATCATGTCTATTAGGCGTCTGGCGGTCTGGAGTTAGAGTCGCATCATATTAATAAAATTTCATGTAACATTAATTAATGTAATGCTGAATGTTTTTGAAAAGAGAAACTGGTGAGTTTCTTCCGGCGCTCTTCTCACCAGAAGGTAATTTGCCGCAGCGCCATAAGAATCAGACATGTAAAAGAGCCCTTGAGGCCTACTAGCAGAAATAAAGAAATTGAATTCTATTCCCTAACCTTCCTTTTCTCCCAAGTATTCAATGTATCTAAATAAGATCATGTCCATTAGGTGTCTGCGATCCCGCGCTCGGTCCTCCCACCGCCGGTAATTTACGTCAACTAATGGGCAATGTATCGCCGCATAGAATGAATGGCATTCGTTCCAAATAATCAAGTCGAAATTTTCACATTCTTGCTACCTACGAAACTATTGGGCCTATGCTGGGTCGAGCCGTGTCATGAATCGATTTTTGTATTTGTTTTCGTTTATTTACTGACTTAACAAGTAATAAAGTTCTTCGATGTAAGTTTTATCTTGTTAGTCGTGCACTCTTGGTGTGCTCTTGGTCATGTCTTGGTCTTACGCCACCGCTTCTCTTTAGATGTGACGCCATGTATCTGTTTGGCGGAGTGAGAGGTAACTTTTTTTTTTAAAGCCTGACTAACTCGCAACCCTAGTGGGCGTAGCGATAATACGGTTGGTCGTGGCGTTCCCTGGGGTCAAACCAGATCGCTAGCCGGACCACCCCGAGTGAATCGGACTGGGTGGGTGCCGGGGACGCCTGGAGTCGAACCAGGTCGCCTTGTCCTAGTCCACCTCGATAGGGTCGGACTAGGTGGGGGCCTGAACGCCTGGAGTCGAACCAGGTCGTTTGGCCAGGGCCACCTTGACTTTGCGCTAATTGCTCAAAGTGAACAGCGGACCAGCGGGATGCTGGAATGTGTCACAGATTTGTTGAGGCCCACCGTGTTGGAGTGTAGAGCGCCCACGAGATCTTTTGCCCTCCATTTTCTTTGCACCACCAAATCCATGGAGTCCTCGTTACGGGTGATGTGCCCGAAGAATTGAAGGAAACAGAGTATCTTTTATAGTATATTTTTATACAATCTCCAGCGGATCACGTTATTATTTTGTCATTAGTATAGTTTTGAAGACCCTAAAGAAAATAACTTTTTTAATAGACAGCAGAACGTGGCAGAACTCATCAAGCGCCATAATTTATATAGCCCTTATGTTTTAACCCTCGTTAACTTTTTACATCCAAAATAAAAAACCCGGTTACCGGTTAATAGCGGCACGGAAAAAATCGCTCTTAAACACACGAACCTTTCGTCATAACACGATACAAATTACGTCAAATCATGTAGATATTATTTTTTATGGGAAACGAGAGCACCATGTGGTAAATTAGAGTCCCTAAGGAACAAAATAAACAACATAACGATGCCACACAGTTTGGTAAAAAAGGTAATAGCCCCCGAAATGGGTGTCGCGCGCTTCCCAAATTATCGGTTCCGAGAAACTAGTTTGCTTTTGAGAATTTTATAATAGACCGATTGACGAGATAGTGGAAACTTATAAATATCCAGTTTGTGAGATATGCCGTTGTATCATCAACTGAAAGACATCTAGTTGAACCAGTGGCTCACTCCGCGAATTCGTCGCGCAGCTACTAGGACCAAATTTTGCCCCTAAGGAGGGGCTTAGCCAGCGACCAGAAAGAGCACGCGTTATGCGATAGAGAGAGACGGTCGGATCTGGGGCGTTGCGTCCGGTGGTCAGACCCGAACGTCAGTTTTGTTAAAAGTAGAAACTTATACGTACTACTGTTAGGGCCGATACAGACGGACTGCAACCGAATTGCAACTCCCTACGATTTGTATGGGAACATTCCCATACAAATCGTAGGGAGTTGCAGTTGGGTTGCAGTCCGTCTGTATCGGCCCTTACTTATTCTGTGGTTGAACAGAGACTTCTACAAATAAATAAACAACAAATTATTACTCTTTCTGATTTAGACATAATAAAAAAATAATACTATTATGAATTCACTCATCCATTTATGATAAAAATAATTGATAATATTATGACGGTTAGGTCGAATGTTTAGAAAGAGCAATTAAAGCCACGGCAGTGGCATCCACGGTAATGACAGTGTGCACAAAAATGAGAATGACCCAATATTACATAAACATTTTAAATAAATAATAAAATAAATAAATATTAGGGGCAATCTTACACAAGTCGAACTAGCCCCATATTAAGCTCAATAAGGCTTGTGTTATGGATACTAGATTTTGAATGTCCGGTTGCGATTTTGGCCACATAAACAAGTGCAAAAGTATTTATGGAGAATTGTGAAAGTTTTATTTACAAGCACCTATAATATAAAAATGCCTGAGCCAGGTGTGCAAGCTCATAAAAAAATATTTCCTGTTTTCTGTCATAATATAACTAACAATAAAAAATATTTTTTTATGTATTTTATTATTGCTTTGGCGACCGGTCGAGAATCGATCTAGATCGTAGTTATCTGATAAAAACTATTAAAAAGGCTTTAAATATATTTATGAAATTTTACTTGCAAATTTAGCGAACGTAAATATAAATTAATACCTGCCCGATCCGATTAAGATATATTCCGCAATATCTTAAGGTTATTTTTAATGACTACTAAAATCATCACTTATCTTTAGATCTAAGTTCACATTGGCATTTATTAGTATTTGGTGAAACTTCACAGTTTTTATTACGATGTCGCTTATGTATTTTATTGCCTTAAAACATTTTAATGGCGCGGTTTTGTATGAGATTAAAAAGGTATAAAATAATGAATAAAACGAATCCGTGTAATTTTCTATATTAAAACATTAGAAGAAATATAAATGGTTCATGGTTTCTACGTGTACTTTAAATGCATTTTTTGGTAATCAATTCGTGATAATTGGTATGAATTTGTGATTTTGAATAGATAACTAATTATTATTAGCGTAGATTATAACAAGTAATAATCAGGAGTTAACGCCAGTTTATCATTGTCTACTGATTTTCTAGCACAGATCAGTTTTTTGCAATAATGTTTTTAGCATTACGCATTTTTTAGGGTTCCGTACTCAAAGGGTACCAACGGAACCCCATTTACTAAGCCTCCGCTGTCCGTCTGTCACAGTCATATTTTGAACCGAAATAGGTAGGGACTGCAAGTTTTCACAGAATCTGTATTTCTATTGCTGCAATAACAATGAATAATAAAAATAAAGTAACGTTCAAAGTAAAAGGGGGCCCTCGAACAAGAATCGTGTTTATTTGGATTTTTTTACCCTACGGTGTACGGAACCCTTCGTATGCGAATCCGACTCGCACTTGGCCAGTTTTTTTCCTTCTGCTTCATTGGCAATACATAACATCATCATCAATTTCAATAATCAAACTCCTTTTTGATCAGGCTAACTTATATTTTGGTTGAGCTTCTGTATTTATCTGATCTTCGGCAAGCCTAGCATGGTCGGTAATTGCTCTAAACGCAAGTCCGTGCGTGAGCGACGCTAAAATGACGCTAAACGCAGGATTACGCAACCGTCTCAGATTGACGAGTTAACAAGGTTTCTAAAATAGTATAAAGCATAGGTTCCCAAAGGCTGTCCGTCCGTCTGTCAAGACCCTTTATCGCGGGAACGCGTGGAGGTATCGAGTTGAAAATAAAACCATATACTCAAGTCTGCGATCTCTTGAAGCCGTGAAAAAATGAAACTTATACGAAAAAAAGATATGCCGCAAAAAATGTATATGTCGACTCACTCAAGGAAACCAAAATTTAAAGAGTACTGTTCGTTGACCTAGAACTATGAAATTTGGCAAGTTATACTACACGTATAGGAAATAATCTGAAAACTATACGTTTTTAATTAAATCATAAAAAAAGATAGTCTTTATTTAGAGCAGGGTTTCTTAAACTGTGGTCCATGGACCCCTTAGGGGTCCGTGGTACGAGAGCCGGGGATCCGTGGCTATGTCTTCAACACAAACTTTCATGTGCCTTTGCTTTTCTTTTTGTCTCATTATATTTGGAAAGGGTCCGTAAGGTTTTCGAAATAATGTAGGGGGTCCGTGACCAAAAAAATTTTTAGAACCTCTGATTTAGAGTATGCGTACCAAATCCTCGGTGGGCGAGTCCAACTCGCACTTGTCTGGTTTTTTAAGCTTTCGAAACTTGAAAATCACAAGTATCACAACTGTCGCGTCAGTTTTGGTTTGCGGCTAGAACCTATAAAGTTTTAACCATCATCCTCGTTTCTAACCGCATACAACTAACTTTTGTATCTTCTATCTAAACAGGGGTGCACACATTCATACGGAAAAGGCTTTTGGGTATTCGTAATTTTAATGGACTTACAACGTTTTGACTGGCAGTTGGATTAGCTGCCTTGTTATCTGACTATTGCAGTCGCCCGAACTTGTCTGGGAGATATACGAAGAATACGAAAATACCGCTAAACTGTTTAATATCATCCGAATGGCGTACAAGTGTACAAAGTAAACAAAAATACAAAGTCGGAGAGATTACTGCGTACCAGCAAGGACCGTTAAAACAAGAGGACTGTCATTCTCCATACTTTGGATCGTAACCCGACCGCTAGGGGATTTCCGGGCAAAAACTAGATGCTGCTAAAAAACTAAACATTTAAAGATGTTATAATTGAACAAAGAAACATAGTATAGTAACAATTAGTTCGTAAACAGCTAATAATAAATAAATTCTAACATTTAAATACTGTGTCACGTTTCCAAAGTTGAATAATTGTAAATAATATAATTCTTATACCAAGCTCATACATAGATGGCGTTGTAAATTCGGGGAACAGCTTTTTGTATGGAGAATGACAGTCCTCCTGTTTTAATGGTCCTTGGTACCAGCATTTACAGTCTGTTCCTTAAAGGAATAGACAGAAGGAAAAAAAACGTTCTTTATAGTGACAGTTTTAGGCTGACGTTCAATTCAATAAATGACATCTCTAAAGTAGATGCTCAAAAATAAAATATTAATCATTTCAATACTTTTGTCTAGTTTATTCACCAATGCTTTTTACTACTTTTACCTCAGAATTTCTAAATAATAAAAAAACTAGTACTATTTGCCTTAAAATAAAGAAAGTGTCCTTATCCCCTGATTATTTATATTTATATATATATAAATTTATATATAAAATACCGAAAGAGCCAGAGATAAGCAACACTGAAGAAATGAAACCTTTAGCTATGGAGGGTGGAGGTACATTTAGTTCTGCTCATTGTCTCGAGCTGTCATTATTACATTGTTCTATCAAATAATGATGTCAAATTCGTATGTTGTTTGAATTATTAACTGTTTCTGTTATGGTTTATTATTCTTAAATATTTGGTAAATGTCCTCCAAACAACTTCTAACGTGCAATAGAATCTCTGTTTTTGTGTCCCTCTAGCTAGAGCCTATTGTTATCCGTTATTTTATTTTTTTTATTATTTAAGATTATGTTATGAACTATACTTGCGGCTTTCCTGCTTTATTTCCATTATTATCCCACTCCTTGCCAAGATTAATACTATCCTATGTTTCAATCCAGGCCTTACACTAATAAAACAAAAATTGAACACAACGTCACCTTTTTTACATAACCAAGGATCTGTTTCATTCATCTCAAAACCGATGGTGACCACTAAATACCCGAATCATTTAGTAATAATTACGAAACTTAAAACTATTATATATTACTGACCGCGAGGCCTGGCCTACTAAACAACAGTTTGATATAAAATATTATTATGATTATATGACATCATACGTCGTGATATAGTAACCATAAGAGATTGGATTAGGTACTTAATGTCTTTTGGACACTGATTGGCAATCGTTGAGTTAATTCTGCAGAAATATTATGTTTCAAATGATTCGAGTCGCTCGAGTCTCCATACAAACGAAAAGAGGGTTAAGAATCAACTTTGCCAACATACAATTTGATTGAAATGTGTTTAATTCCGTAGCCAGATACGATTTATCTGCGCCGAATAATACCAGAAGTCCCGAAAAATCAGAAAAAATGCAATCGGCCAGCTCAATCTATTAGCATCATTCGCGACTAAGATAAGCTTCAATGACTAAACTTTTTATGCCACACCTGGCCATAAAGTGGCTTTTTTCGCACGCTACGCGTACGGAAAAGTCGCTTTCTGGCCAAGTGCAGACATATATTTATGTACACAACACGGGAGGTAATAAAGAAAGCCCTCGATCGCATATTTACGTCCCTCGCTTGCAGCTCGGGCCGCAGACATCTGCGATCTCGGCCTTTCTTTGTTTTACCACCCTATTTGTGTAATGTACTATTTTGGCGTTTTGAGTTTTGAGACTTCTCATGTTATTTTACGCACACTAATTGATTTTCGCTATAAAATAAAAAACATTTCTATCAAATTTGACATCATAAATTCGATTACCAACCCTATTTTCGTCTGTTTAGAGATTAGATTCACTTAAATTACTTTTGGGCATCAATTCGCCACCAACAAGATGGACAGCAACCGAATTAAGTGGAAATGGAAATCTATGAGGGAGGCCTATGTCCAGCAGTGGACGTCCTGTGGCTGAAATGATGATGATGATCAATTCGCAATCGTTAAGGTAATTCAGCAGAAATAATTATATTTAAAGAATGTAGAAAGTCTGGAAACTGGATTCTGATGCTAGAATGAGTTTGACATAAAATATTCAACGTTTCACAAACTTTAGATTGGAATTCTAGCTACTTTAAATGGGAATTTACGAGTGTTATGAAGCCTGAAAGTCAATTTAGTTCATTTATTATTTATAAAGTGAGTTAAACAGTGTTAGTTAAAGTTAAAAGCGAAATACGTGTCATCAGTTGGCATTTATGTTCATTTTATCATTTTCCGGTTCGACAAAATCTTAACTTAAGTAACAATATGTGACTCGAAAAATAGATTATATGTTTATTACAAAATTAATCTTACATATGTGTGGAAATATTTTAATCAATAAATACTTAAATTCAACTACTAATATTTGACTTTGAAAGCAACAATAATTTTAATGAACGTTAGTGCAAGCGGGAATCACATAGGATGTGTAATTAAACTTATTTAGTGATTACATTGAAAATTACTTATCTTAAACGCATGTAAATAAAGTTTACGAATAGCTAACTATAATTTAATATAGTTTTTTTTCTTTTTGTCCTAAGCTGAGACAATGTGTCTGTAGCAACGTTGCTTTGTTTAAAAACATTAAAAATATCTAATAAATTTACAATACAATACTCTTACACCAAAACATTACAGAGATCCTTAAATAAAACAAGATAATAAAAACGAAATGTGCCATCCCTTCCAGACAAGCTTTGGGTAATGGAGATGACGCAAGAAACAACAGAAAAATAGCTCTGTTCTTGATTTAAACCTACTTTCAACTTTCAAACAAAGAATGTTTGCGTGGTTAGTTTCAAAATAAAACATCCCGCGCATTCCATACTATCGCTTCTGCTATCAAATCACTAAAGAATTCTGTCCCAACCATAAATTCTCAATGTGTCGATCTACAATGTCCGTAAATCTACATATTAAAATAAGCTTATTTTGGACCATCTGTTTGTCATAGGGTCAGCCTTAAAATACGACCGTCATTTAGAAAATACCAAGTTCTCTCGCGAAATATTTATTGTCCTACTTTAATCTAATCATTCAAAAATCAATTTTTGAACAGTTAATGTCACTGCTGGGCAGTATCAAAAACCGGACAAGTGCGAGTTGAACTCGTGTACCGAGGGTTCCGTACAAATCTGTAGGTACATAAATGTATATTAACTATTAAGTTGCCTATACATTTTCAAGTCATTTTTTTATGAATTTAAATAAAAATGTATAGTTTTCAGATTTTTCCCTATACTTGTAGTATAAGACGGTATTGCTTGCCGAATTTCATAGTTCTGGGTCAACGGAAAGTACTCTTTGAATTATGATTTCCTTGAGAGTGTCGAAATTTACGTTTTTTGTGGCATAAACGGCCGTAGGTACATTTTTTTCACGGTACCTAACTTAGAAGTTTCATTTTTTCACAGCTGCAAGGGATCGTAGACTTGAGTATATGGTTTCAATTTTCGTCTTGATACCGATACGCGTTCAGATAGACAACCAACAAAGTGATCTTATAAGGGTTCCGTTTTTTCGCTTTTGAGGCACCGAACTCTAAAACAGATTATAATTCATCATTTCAACCTGAACACATCTTCCTCCTCGACCTTCCTCCTCTTCCTCTTCTTCTTCCTCGATCTTTTTCCTTCGTTTTCCTCAAAGACTTCCACAACGAACAGTTGCACGCTTTCTGGCTTCATCAACTTAGGGCGATTGAGGCCATCTTGTGGGGACCCGACCCAGGGCCGCGCCGCCCCTGTGTGCGAAGTGTGCAGCGCACACAGGCGCCAAGGCAATAGAGGCGCCAGAAGTCGAAACACGACGACAATAAAGAGGTGCTTCATAGGTTTCGCACACATGTGCTGCCGGGGGTCAGCGCGGCCCTGACCCGACCCACGCTGCGTCTTCCGGTTCGTGGTCTCCATGCGAGAACCTTTACATGCCATCGTCTATTGGTTCTTCGTGCTATGCCCAGCTCATTGGTACTTCAACTTGCTGACTCTGGCAGCTATGTCGGTCACGTTGACCATGTGTTGCTAATGATACGGAGTGGCGGTGGTCTCTCACAATAAGCATTAAATACGAACCGGCTCAGAGTATATTTACGTGATCGAATCAGAAATTAGGAAATCCCTAGAAGAACTAAGGAAACCGACGAACAACAGATATGTAGTTCTAGATACGTACCTATTTACCAGATACTTATTTGATAATAAATGTATTATGTAATATATTTTAATTATTTAATTGCACATCTCACAAGTTATGCGCTTCGCCCTAAACTTAACTGGTAGCGAATGCCCTATAGCACTAACTTTTAATTTTGTACTATAAGTTATCTTATAAAAAAACCTATAAAAGCTGTTCAAAGAGGAGTGTCTCTTCTTGCAGTATCAATTAATCTTTGCCGGACCGGTTTCCGGTAGTCACACTCGATCCGTGATTCTGTTTCATTGTTTCTCAATTCGTCACTTTGCGCATGCGCAAGCGCAACGGATTAATTGCACTATCACAATGACGTCATCGATCTTCCGTGACAGTTACGAAATGTTGACAGATGAAGAATCGTATCTTATTCTTAAATCAGAAGGATTAGTCAGACAAGTCATTTGTTATAAAGTTCGAATAGATAAGGTACATACTTAAGTAATAGCTTTGGTCAACCGAGGTAGTTGCGTCTATGGGGGCAAATGCGTATTTTAAAGATTCCATTAAATCTGAACCCTTACCCTACCTGCCTGTAGTATACGCTGTACTTTACAGACAGGTAAAATTCTTTTAAAAAGTTCGCATTTAAAAGACGCATTTGCCCCCATAGACGAAATTACCCCGGTTGACCTTAAATAGCTTTACAAACAAAATAATATTTTTCATGTTACTCATACAAACTACAAACAGGTTGGTAGGTTTATAGTGTAACATTACGAGTCTTTCATGTTTTTTCATACCTATACGTATTTCCGTGAAAATGCCAAGGAGAACAACAAATTAAGTTCTGTTATGTTATGTAACAACTAAAACTTAAGTTTGCCTAATATCTTGTAAACTAACATTGTGGAATGCAATAAATGATTGAGTATTGACAAATTTTGACGATCCTATTTTGTAATAAGTAGCGCTCATATAGAACCCGTATCTATACGATATAGGGCATCCAGGAATCCTATATCTATCCTGCATAATTGGGATGTTGAATAATGTTGAATGTTACAACATAATATAGTCACATGGATTGCAAAATACTAAATTATCATAACACAAAAGAAATAAACAAAAAATGTATAAAAAATATAAAGTTATGAGACCACAAAGTTATTTAAATAAAAACCGATATTTTTTTTATCGTCTTTAAGAAAAACTAAAGTCAATTTCGGAATGCTTAAATAACACTAATAAAATAAATGTATGACAACTATGTGCTTAAACGCACTTCTTCGTGCTCAAAATGGCAAAATGCTATTTTTTTCATACAGACTTAGTACAGCGATGCAACGGATGACGTCATAAATTCCTACCGTTTTGTATAGAGCGTTTTCAATGCTCAGTCCGATCTGCTACTTTTGATTACAATTTGTGGCTGTTATACTTATACCAATGTATTAGGTGTCATATAGATATTTGTTCCTCAGAAATAGTAAATCGATTTAGGACAGAAAAAAAATCGAGTCAACAGGCTAATTACATTTAATAGATTTACGATTCTATACCTATCTTGTATATTTATATGATTTCTAGAGGTACTGCTTGAACAAATCTGTCAGGAGTGGCTTGCTGCACGATTTCGTCGCGCGGCTACTAGTACCAAATTTTGCCCCTCCGGAGGGGCTTAACCAGCGACCAGAAAGATCACGCGCTATGCGATAGAGAGACGGTAGGATCCGGTGCGTGCTCTTTTTGGTCGTTGGCTAAGGCCCCTACAGGGGGGTCTCAATGACAGACTTCTGTGATTGACCCTCCTGTCATTGTCCTGTCATTGTGCAGTGAGCCACTCGGGCTCACTCCGCGATTTCGTCGCGCGGCTACTAGTACCAAATTTTGCCCCTCCGGAGGGGCTTAACCAGCGACCAGAAAGATCACGCGCTATGCGATAGAGAGACGGTAGGATCCGGTGCGTGCTCTTTTTGGTCGTTGGCTAAGGCCCCTACAGGGGGGTCTCAATGACAGACTTCTGTGATTGACCCTCCTGTCATTGTCCTGTCATTGCGCAGTGAGCCACTTGGGCTCACTCCGCGATTTCGTCGCGCGGCTACTAGTACCAAATTTTGCCCCTCCGGAGGGGCTTAACCAGCGATCAGAAAGAGTACGCGTTATGCGATAGGTACAATTATTTCAAAAGTAAGGATAGGCCCATCCGAACAGTTCGGAACTATTTTCCCCGTAACAAAAAATGCAGCTATTAAGACCAGCTGTGCAATGCACGGCGCCGCGTGTCGCACTGCCGACTGGCACTGATTTGGCGGTAGAGAAAGACGGTCGGATCCGGTGCGTAGGTACCGTCCGGTGGTCGGTACCGAGCGTCAGTTTTATTAAAAAGAGAAACTTCTGTATATAATAGTATGGTGTGAAGACTGTCAAGTATTTTTAACAGGCGAATACTTCAAATGAATAACACCCACAATATCCAGTAGCAACAAGTTTTAATCTGCCTACAGCAGCAACATGACTCATGGCTGTGCATAATACCACGTAATGCCTAGTAATTTGGCTCGTTCAGCGCACGTAGAACCTTTTCATTTTATACGTAAAGCCTGACGTGCACAGGAGATGACTAATTTTTTACAACGACCATAGACGTATATATAAGGACCAGGCTAACGGGCGCAAATAGGATCTGCTCACATCGGAATCGGCTAATCTGCTCCGGGATCTCCACACATCTAGTAGGGATCGGCTAAAGATAGTCCAAAAAACTGTATTGCGGGCACATAAATTTTTTTGGACATAAGAGCGATAAATGCCTCCTAGACCAATACTAACACTAGACTAAGTTATTTCTTACTGGTAAATACTAACACTATATGGATAAATTGTTTTCCGAAATAAAGCATTTGATTTGATTTTATATGAAAGAAACATTTTGTCTCTTCATTGGTTTTTTAATGCGGGTAAATTACACCACATTTTTGGTTGTTTTGATTTGACAAAGACATCTTCAAGCCGGCAATCGGCGACGAAGCTGAACCGAAGGGAATCCTGAATTTTTCCAACTATTTCCAACCAACGCGATGACCCTAAAAATTTGTTTCAGGTCCAACACAACGTCAGTCGGCGTCGGTATGCGACAACGAGGTTCCTTTTACTTTAACTTTGTCTAATATTGTAAGATTTGTAAGTCACTAACACCTAGTTTTATAAGTTTTGCTACTAACCATAAATGGATGTATTACGTCTGAAATAAATGATTTTTTATTTTTTTTTATTAAATAGTCGATAGTCCTAAAAACACCTTTTTGCGGTGATAAATGCCAAGGAAACTTTTTACTGGATAAATAAATAATAAAATTTGTTTATTGCACATAAGTGTGTTACAAAGAGGAATACATCATTCAGTAGTACAAACGAGTCCGGTATAAGGTGGTCGAAGCTTTCGACCCCTAAACTAGGTGTGAACCTGTGTCTTAGGGGCTTGAGTTAGGTTAGATTAGATTAGGCTTAGGGAATGTTATGTTACCTATGTTTCAATCCCGGACTGGGTTTACTTGCATGCTAAATTTCTTTTCAATTAGTTAAACTTTATTTAGCAACAAACATTTAAATTTCATCAAACTTTCACATTTATAATATTAGTAGCATAGGATTGGATAGGATTGGACCTAAAACTGTATTTAGGACCAGCGCGCTGATTCTATTAGTCGTGCCCGTTGGCCCGTTCCTGATATATACGTCAATGACTACCACAAAATCGTCTGCGCTAAAAAGCTATTACAAGTTAGACAAGGGGTCAAATCTCGCTCGCTAACCATCCTACAAATTGCGACGGTCGGCTGGAATCGGCTGTCAGTCAAGCCGATCTTCAATAGAAACTAATGCTTTTTTTACAACCGTATTTTTTGTAGATCTGTGTCAATAATATAACTGTACGATTATAATTCATCAGGTTATCATTGTGCGCATTGAACACTTGGTCAATTTGTGGCTTGTTTGCTTTGTCGATGCGTGATTGATAAAATGTACCTACGATCTTGTCGGAACGCGCTTTATCCTATTTTCATCACATTTAATTCGTCTATTATTCGCTTAGTTTACGATCGAAGCCTTTAAAGGACGCGTGGTTGTTTCGCAGGCAATTCCCAAGTATGTAGCGCCGTAGATCACGCGTTCGAAAGTTCGCTCCGTGTTTGAGATAATAGCGGTCGTCTAAAACACTTGAGCGGATCGCGTCAGAGGAAATTATGATTAATATCTAGCTAGTTAACGGTGCCGCGAGGCTGGTATAACGAACCGCCTAGAGCCGGGCACAGCCTAGAAACATACAGCTGTTGAACGATCATACCATCGGCTGAGATAATCGCTTATGGCAGGAACGGTAAACATATTTTGTCAAACGATTGTTCAAATTTGCAGACCTCCTCTTCTTTGCAAAGCTTTCTCATAACTGGGACTCAACGTTATTTCTTTAGAACAGTTTATCTCAACCAATAAAACAATCCGTCATCTCTTTCTATCTGCAGCTGAATATCGAGCATCGTGTGCTTGGTGTCGAGAGTCGTGCGAATCTGACCCGTCCAACGAGTAGGACTCCTGCCTCTGCCTTTGATTTTTACACTGTACCAACATTTTTCCAAGCGGTCACAATAGTTTTTAGTGTATATTGTGTGCCTAATTGTTCCAAGTTGGTCCTGGAAAAAAAAGAAAAAACTATCCATCCTGGCAATGTGACCAAAGTATTCGACTACCCTGCGTAGGCCGTAGATAGATTAGATAAGTAATAGCCTTTTAGACCTACGACACACTTTTTTCGAATAGTTTCGCTCAGAAAGTTGTCTCCCAAGCAACTAAGTTAAACGATACAAGCAACTCGGGCTCGTCCCATCCGCATCTCGTCCCGAGTTCTAATCCAGGAGTGACTCACTCCACAATTTCGCCGCGCGACTACTAGTAGCCAGCGACCAGAAAGAGCACGCGTTATGCGAAAGAGAGTGACGGTCGGATCCGGAGCGTTCCATCCGGTGGTACCCGAACGTCAATATTGTTAGAAAGAGAAACTTCTGCATGTAGAACTTATTACTTATTCTGTGTCTAAACGTCTGCGTCAACCGACTGTATGTTCTTAGTCTGTGTCCCAGGTATATCTGGCATCATTTGTTCGTGCTTCGGTCCGGTCGCGTCGCTACTGCTTTAAATTCATAATTTTTCAATGAGCCTTTTTGTATCACACTCGTCTCGCTGACAACTGCGCGTATGGCTCGCCAGATAACATCTCCGCCATTAGCCAAAGTGATTGACGTCGTTGATTTGTTGTGTGTAATTTTGTTTGAAATTTAGAGCGGCGAATGCTTCGTTAGCACCGTGTGTAAATATAACGTTGCTTTTGACTTGTTTGCTTAACACTAGTCTATCCGTGACTTCGTTCTTGTGAAACTAAGTTATACTTTATTAGTCTACCTTCTTAGCTACCTTGCAGTGGCGTGGCGTAAAGATATATCCTTGGGCAAGCCGGTGCAGACTTGGCATACATTTTCCATAAGAAAGAGCTGCTGTACAATAAGGTGCTCAAATGCCTGATATTAGGCAAGCCGGTAGGAATCGAGTTCTTTGGACGCCACGCCACTGCTACCTTGATACATAGACATGAAACGTGGAAATTTAGCAGTCTTTATGGTCAAAACTCTCCTGAAAACAAATTGCAATATTATAAAAGTTAACAAATGGACAGACTGATAGAATATAACATTCATTACAATGGAAATATGGATTACCATATTAACTCCTATGGCCTGATATCATTTGAAAATCAATTGCTCACGATCATTATGAATGGAGATCAATGTATGTGTGAGAATTCCATTACAAAAATCATTACCGATTAGATTTAAACGATGAGATGATTTGAGCGTTGTTTACAGCTTATTGTTCTATTCAATCAAATAAGATTATTTATCATGAATATTTGGATCATAAGTAGACGAACGTATAAAAACTTCGATATGGCGGAAAGTCGATTTTTTAATAAGAAGCTTTCGAATGAGATGTCGACAAAATGGTGAAGTTTGGACACTCGAAAGAGGGTAGACCATTCCTAATTCTTCTTTTAATTTATAGTCGTTTTTTCATGGGTGAGGATCGCGACTGAATGCAATGTATTTTAATACAGTCTGACTTACCGTGAAACCGCGCTTAGCAGCCTTTTTAATCGCGTGGCACCGCTACAACTCTTCCTATAACCTGGTAAGTTTGCGTTCCACAGATTGAGTATACCTAATTTATTTAAAGAAAATAGTTTGGTGATCGCATTTTGTGATCGAGGAACAGAGTCCTCTTTCGGCAAACATCTGCCCAATCAACATCTGCATCTGCGACAATCATCCTGTAATTTAAATTTTAGTCTAGATTGGGTGCCAGATTTTTAAGCACATTATTTGTAAATAGTTAAATTTGAATGTGGATTAATGATTATTTATGGCATGTATCCACTACCTTCGTTCGTACCCTTCATTTGCTTTATGCAATAAAGTTAAGTAACTAAATGGATTAACAATTTCTCTTAGAATTCTAGCATTGGATGTCAAAATGTAGGCTAATTAGATAATACATAAACCTATACCTGTAAACAGAACTGTATTTACGTTTCCATGCGTAGATAACATCGTAATAGCACTTAGCGTGGGTGGGTTTTTATCTAGCCTCAGATATTTATAGAGCATGCTATCTAGAAGCTTCCTGTTGACGTGCTAATGATATACCTTAGTGTTTGCTAAGCTGATGTGGAAATGAGGGTACGATCAATTATGATACGAAGACAGAGGATGAGTTGGCGAAAAGGGAAAGAGTTGTAAACCGATGGAATCCTACTAATATAATAAACAGACATAGAAGTTTTTGTGGCAATAACCACATTTTTACTAAAAAAAACCCGACCGCGGTGCACTTTGAAACTGCATAAAATCCGCCATTTTGTTTATATTAACGAACTTCATACCCAGTGACACTCGCACCATCATGACGAATCTAATGATGTATCATTTATCAAAATCGAATGTGCCGTTGAGTAGTTACGAGCGGACACAGGA
This sequence comes from Eudemis profundana, assembly GCA_947034925.1. Classification (NCBI taxonomy): domain Eukaryota; kingdom Metazoa; phylum Arthropoda; class Insecta; order Lepidoptera; family Tortricidae; genus Eudemis; species Eudemis profundana. The sequence goes on along the minus strand of OX344804.1, from coordinate 2,947,241 downwards.
ACGGACATACATACATGTCAAACACATAACCCTCCTTTGGGCTTCGCAGCAGTCGGGTAAAAACGTCAATTGACGTTTTTGGCATTTTAAATAAATTTAATATCGGAAAGAAGGCCCTAGTTAATTAACTAGGGACTTCTTTACGATATTAAATTTATCGGTAGCTGTTTCAAATATCTACTTATCTCGACGTGACATTTCATAGTAGATATTAAGTTCACCGGATAAAATAGAAATTAACTAGTATGCTGATCACTACCTATCGCTGTTATATAATGATAATACAATGTAATGTCATTTAAGTAATTCATAGGCATACTATTTAGGGGTTCTAAAGTTCAAATAAGCATGAATTTTAACAACAATTTTTTTTAACGGGTTACTTACACAAAAGCTTCTTTTAATGCTATTCAATCGCGTTGCAACAAAAGCCAATTTTGGTAAATTTTATGACATTGTGTAGCATAATAGTATTCTCTAATATAATACATAAGTACCTAGTTTTCGTAAAATATGTATATGGAGAAGTGTCAAAAATAAAAAAAAATAATTAATAGGTAGATAATACACGACCTTACAATTCAATGTCATTAAATTACTTATTTTAATGTGTCCTTGTGTCATATCATAAGAAAGTGGAATTTATCGACAAATCTATATCGTTGGAAAGTCCCTAGGACAATTTTATTCGTGCCACAAAAACTTCTATGTCAAATTATAAACGTGAAAGTTTGTGAAGAAGTTTGGACCATTGACAATGAATTTGGGTCTTTTTCTCTATAATAGTCCATAGAAAATGACCTGAATTCATTTTTCGTGGGTGTATAAGGCAACTCTGCGACGTAATCTCCACAGTGTGAATGTTCCAAGGATATGATAACACTGCCTCAGTAGACCAAAACGGCTAAACATTATAAAAATTACCATGACGCGTACGTCATTCATAATAAATTGATAATACTGACTGGCTGACCATAAGAGCTTAACGTCATAGAGTCTCTCTGACACATACGTCATTTCGCAAGTAAGGCGGTGATGTCAGTACACCGAACCCAGAACGAATCATTGTTTCATTACAGTGTCGTATCTTATCACAGCCTAGTTGGTACACGCATGAACGATGTTGCGATGTACTTTCGGTTTTTAGGGTTCCGTGATCAATTTGACTTTATGGGTCAATTTCTAAAAAGATGTAAAAAAAAGGTGGGATTAATTTAGCAAAAAGTTAATTTTGTTCCTCTATGTAACAAAAGTTGCCATACAATTTGGATGGATGACTCTAGTTACACAGAGAACAATATTAACATTTTGTTCAATTAATCCCTTAACTATGGCCATATTTTTTTGAAAACGACCCGTCTTTTTATCGACTTAATACACGTTGCCGTTCATAAAGCTTAATTTTTAAGCTATATTATCAGCTTGTTAAAACTTTATACTTATTAAACGACTTTACGAAGTAAGTAAGAAAGGGTAGTAAATTTTATGTTTGAAGTCGGTTATCTTATTGTAGAATTATTTTTTCAGACTTTAGTCAATTTTTATGCCATAATACTTATTCGTATTTCTGTATTACTGTCTGTAGAATACAATAATTAATCATTTATTCAAATATAAAAAAAAAACACAAAATTACAAAACATAAAGTAGGTAATCATAACTATCTTAAGTTTAGTAAGCAGGTAATTAATTAACTTCAGATTCTAATCCAACAAGAACTTAAGCAATGTGCCTATCGACACAAAAATGTAGCTACAAATTCATGTTAAGACGGATTTTTTTTACTTACATAAATTAAGAACCATAAAATAACAATACACGTTACAATTTTCTCTAAACACAAATTGACCATAACGACGCTTAAGAATCAATACTATCTAAGTAACAAAAATACATTTTTTTAGATGATTATGCCATGCTATTCGTTTTTCTTTTCTGAACCTAACTGCATTAAAAGGTGAAAAACGTCAAAAATGTTAGATAACGCATAAAATGTATCAGAGAAAAACGTATAAAGTTTGGACCTAATCTATGTATGCTCAACTCGCGCTTGGCAGCTTTTTATTTAAATATCAATCTGTTGTTTAGGATGGCATCAAGAGGCGGGTTCGGATGAGAAAGTTAGCTACACACATTTAGATCTAAATGAGAGATATTAATATTATCATCTGCGAAAAGTTAAAAACTAAAAACTCTTTACAGTACTTTTACAAATATTTACACAATTTTATTAAACAGGACTAAAATTGGATTTGTATCTTTTTTTACAACTTTGGAGAATAAAGACTTAAAATTGACTTAAAGGAGATTTGCAAAATGAAAACAAGGAGCAAACCCACTATCCTATAATTCATAAAAAAGCCGGGAAGATAAATGACGAATCAACTTAAATAATAGGTCGAAAAAGCCCGGTTTCCAACTTATGACGATAATTAAAGTAAAGAATTACTCTGAAGAGGACAGTTTGTCTTAAGCAGCTACAGTTTAATCTATTCATAATAACCTATCTACTAGATATAGCTACACCCCAGGCTAAAAGTATTAAAATAGTTTATTTTTGTTTTAGCATTTAAAGTTTTCAGTATTGTGTATCGGCAAAATTTACATTGGTTATCAAAATATTAAAACATCCTAATAGATAGTATAAAAGTTACAAAACATAACCGAAGTATTAAGACGAACAAGTCGTCTAACTGGGCCCGTTTAGGTGCGCGCGACAGCGACACGTCGTGAGTGCGATCCATACTGGAGCATTCTTACGCATTCTTAAAAGTTTGCTTGTAGTTATTTATTTTATTTATTTATTTATATATTTATTCAAATGACAAGAACATTAGTAAGGTACATCGTCCCACAAAACTGTTTCCACAGTTTGGCTGTGGGATCCGTGAGTCGTGAGTAGTGCTATCGTATCGGCGCACACACATTCAAGCGCGCGATGTACCTTTTGTAGGAAAAAAAAATACTGCTGTTATACTGTGACATAACCTTGGAAAATGTTACGCAGGTATGGCTATTTTATGGGCTTTGTACAAAATGTCGATCTGATAATTTTCGTAAGCATTAGGGTTATTTACTTTTTTATCGTTACTATAAATTTAGTACTATAAAAGTCTATAGCAAAAAAATAATTCAGTCGTGCGTGTGAATAAATTCAAGTCATTTACATCATAGTCGTTGAACTTCTTGTCAAAAATGGTTAAAACCTCCGGACTAATCTCAGATACTTTTCAAAATACTTTTTGTATGAAAATCACGGGTTTTTAGCGTCATATAAGCTTGTTTCCATACTTAAGCCTAGGGCAAGAGTGGCTCACTCCGCAATTTCGCCGCAAGGGGGCCTTAGCCAGCGACCAGAAAGAACACGTGTTATGCAATGGAGAGAGACGGTCGGATCCGGTGCGTTCCGTCCGGTGGTCGGATCCGAAGGACAGTTTTGATAGACAGAGAGACTACCGTACGTAGCACTATTACTTATTCGGTGCCTAGGGTGTGCTAGGTATAGCTATGCTGATGGATACAAAGGTAACATTATACTCAGGACACCGGCGCAATATCTCGCTTCAAAAGGCTCATCCTTGTACGGTGGCACACGCAAACACCCCACAAACTTACTTCAAGACCCTGACTTAGGTACTGTTTTAAGAAAATAATATATCGAAAAAGAAACTTGGTCCAACATTGTCCAACAGGGTCGATTTAAGGCCTTTTTCCAGCGTTTCTTGTAACTTCATTAGTGTTACTGGAGTTTTACCGTGAAGGACTATCGAGTGACGACAACTTTTGATTAAATCATATGTAGCCTCGATACCGTCTACCGTTTATAATAAAAGTTAACTGTGATCACCACCGCTTGCTGCTATATTTGCTGGAACACGAATGAAAAAAACTGCCGCGATCGAAAGATCTGTAGGTGTATTGTACTTGGACTTTGGCTCTTAATACCGGTGGCAAACGAGTGTTTTATGGCTTATGAGACGAATTGTCGTACCATCTAAAGAAAACTATGTCTTTGCTTTGCTATGATTTACTTCGTCTTGAAACAGCATCGTCTTTCAAACAGTTCATGCACTGAAATGATTGAACATAGTATAATAGCTTGCGGGAATCCAATTGGAAACTCTGATAAGTTTCCAATTGGATTCTTTACATTAAATGTATGGCACATAATATCAAACAGAAATATTATAAATTCAATTCCCAACTAGCAACCAAGTTGTACAAGTGTCTATATACCTCCAATTTGAGCGATATAATTGCTGTATGAGCTTTAGTTCAACTTCTGTTCTATGGATATTTACAAATGCGAACTTATCTCTAAGGGAGTCTCCTTGTTGCATCTGCCACGTATCCTTGGCGAGACCAGGCACACCTGAGCGGCCCACCGTACGCGGTGGTTCATATTTAACGACATCATTAAGTACAAGACACAGGAGTCTTGCGTCGTGCCTCAGGCGTCCCGCCTTCTTTGTCACCGCGCCTTGTAGTAACATTCTACGATGCTTGATGAATTAGGTATGGGGACGTTCAGGTGACTGGGGATGTGGAGTCATGGGCTTGGAGTGAAGGGGCTAGTAGAATTGTTAATGACCGTGACATTTTTCTGAATAAAAATTGTAGAAATATGTTTGAGGTCGCTACTACTGGAAACCTTACAATAGAGAATTGAGACGCAGAAGAGAGTTTTACAACTTAGTAGAGGCAGCAACCGCTAGCAGAACCCTGTCGACGGTTATTTTGATCTTGAAAGCTATTTGACTAATTCTGAAGTAGAGAAGATGCGTGGGTTAAATACTTTAAGGCATTGCTTTTCAGACGATTTAAAAGTGCTTTCGATGCCTTCAAGGATCTTAATCTGATAATTAGTCCCACCTCGGAGGTGTGGTGCCAAAGGGAACACTCTCAAACAAAAAAAAATCCAAATCGATCGAGAGATCAGTTCCATTTTCGAGTAATAATTAAGCCACATACATAAAAAAACAAAGCTTCCGATGAACTAAAAACCGCTTTTTTTGAAATCGGTTAAAAAGCTTATAAATACATCGTTCACACACATGTCGCAACCGATAACGAGCCGACCACATTGTAAAAGGCCAGTGTCACCGCTCTTGTTAGCTGAATACTTTAAATCACAATCACACGATATGGATACGCAACGATATAAATTGCGTAACTTGATCACGCCCAAACTGACCCAGCTTTGAAAGAGTTTAATAGACTGAACAATGTAACCGACTTGAACTCAGTCAGTGCAACAATCAACGTATTGTAAACCCCCGAAATTTAAGGAAACTTCATGCAGGCACCATCCATCGGAGTTTTAACAGACGCATCGAATACTACACTCTATTCATAGCGAGCAACGGATTGTAATGTACGCAAAGATAGCGTTAAATGACACTGTTTTCTTTCCATCATTGGTGAAGGTCCCTTGCTTGATTGTTTGGACATTTTGACAGCTGACCATGCTCGTTACAGCGTGAAAGGCATCAGTAATCTAAATGCAAGGCTAATTGAATACAAAAGAAGCGATAACAGAGGAATGCACTTTATGGGTGCAGTGTTAAAAATGGTAAAGTTTTTTTTTTTTTTTGAAACTGACGAACTCGCAGCCCCTCCTGGGCGTAGCGATTTTCGGACCGGGTGGTTGGCCGTGGCGTTCCCTGGGGTCGAACCAGGTCGCTAGCCATACCACCCTGAGTTGGTCGGACTGGGTGGGAGCCGGGAGTGCCTGGGGTCGAACCAGGTCACTTTGTCCGGTCCACCTCGATATGATCGGGCTAGGTGGGGGCTTCACGCCTGGAGTCGAACCAGGTCGTTTGGCCAGGGCCACCTTGACTTTACGCTGATTGCTCAGAGTGAGCAACGGACCAGCGGGAAGGATGACTCGGGTCATCCTGTCCTTATGTGAACTTGTGTATCGAACTAATGGGAGTTTTAGTCGCCGGTTCGCTAAAAACCTAGCCCAGCTAAGAAGACTCCGGCAAGAAACTTAGCTGGGCCCGAGCGAGGTCGGAGTGAAGTTAACCAGGACATTCGGGTCCTGGGGCAAATCGGGACGCGGCCCTTGTGTGGTGTGGTCGCGGGGAGGTCGACCCCGCCGGCGGGGTCGACGCTGTGTGGGTCGGACTCCGTTTGACGGCCTCACAGCAAGGATTCTTTCGAATCCTGCTGAGATGTCGTCATCCGGATCCGAGAGGACGTTGCGGGGACGCCGGGTGAAGCGGCCTCGGGTGAGGCCGGACCGGCGCAGCACGTCGTCAGGACCTGGAACAGAGGGAACATAGTCAACCGCTTGTCTGATAAGTGGATTCCTATGTTGGGGAGCCGTCCTAAAGTACCGTTTCGAAATGGTAAAGGATTGAGCAAAGGTATTTATAGTGACGAATATGACTGCCTTATCGTGGTATTTATGGCTTAGACAATTGTTTTGTGAAAAAAGTTTCGCTGGCGCATAAGATTAGGGAACTAGGACAATAGTATTACTTAAATGTGGGAGCATACAGATTAAATAAACGATTTAGTGCACGTGAATTATAAAATCTCCATATAGTTTCCATGATGACTCAATGTGGACATTTCAATAAGTACCTATTTACCTACAAAATAAATTATGAACTAGGCAGTATAAAAGTATACTGACGGCGAAAATACTACAAAACAACTATTTATCAATTTGTAAATTTTCCCTTATGCTATTTTATTTTTCTATATTAATAACGACACTTTTCTGCTGCGTTTCGCCTATTACGTTGATTTTATTTCGTTTCTCGAGCGGTGACTCAAAACCCACACATGCTTCCAAAATATCTATTTCGATATCATACAGCACTTTCCATAGTACATGAGTTAGCAAATGTACTGCCAATTAGTGAATATGTTTGATAACAATTACCCAATGTGTTTGAGTAACCGCCGTATTGGACCACACCACACACATATCCAGAATGATCTATGAACATTCGTCACTCTATAGTTCTAACGACCTTTTGATATTACGATAGCATTGGACAGTCTCTACACCAAAAAAGACCTATGAACGTTCGTCACCCTATGGTACTAACGACCTTTTGATATTTTGAATGTGAATCGGACAGGTCAGCCGACAGAGATAGGTATCGGACATTACCACGACACGGTTTGCGGCTGCGACCCGACTAGGGTTGGAGTTGGTCACTTTTACTGTCCTTTTATCGTATTCCGGACCTTTTCAGCATATCAAAACAAACATCGAAGATTTTTCACGGAAAGTGTAAAGTGTAAACAGTATACAAATAGGCAATTTAACGTTTATAAGCAGTGCTCGGCGCGCGTTATGACATGGGGTACTTTTTTTTCTTTACTTCAAGAAACGAGTAAACTGGGCTCTTAAAGATCGGCAATCTATAGGTAACACGGTGGTGTTGCAGATATCCATGGGCGACGTTGACTGCTTTCCATCAGGCAGCTCGTCTGCTCGTTTGCCACTTCTAACATAAAAAAAAAAGTTATCATCATTTCCATCGGATGATGTCCACAGTTGAACATGGGTCTCGCCCAAAGACTACTACAATGAACGTAACCTTAACCGTCTTAAAGATGGCCAAACCATGCTGCTTCTTCTGGTTCGTGATTATTGGGGCCTTAAAATGAAAGGGTCGTTTCTACTCCTTAATCTTAGCTACTTTTGTTTTGCAAGTTTTTAAAAACACGACAAATTTTATTTTTTTCTTACAAACGAAAAGTGAGATTTCACTGCTTTCAGGATTGAACTTTGAAGATGAATTAAAGTTATTTGAAGATATTGCAATACAAAAGTATGTCAGTTTAGCGAAAAGAATCGAACTTTACATTTTAAAGTCCCATCGTTAGAGCTATGTATAACAGGGCTACTCAACTACTACTCAAGGGCTATTTTACATGTTTGATGTATTCTCAACATAAACCAACAAAACGAAACAATTTATTCCAACTTAACTTATTCAAACTCACTATCACAGCTCTACCTTATCCAATAACGATTGAATCGAGTAATCAAAACCTCATGTCAATATCGATTCGACAACATCGGTAAGGCTATCGGAACGATCGATATTTGTATTCGACTCCAACACGTCGCTTCAAATCGAATGTCAATCCTTTATCGAAATTGCCTGCAAAGAATTTCTGACAAAAGAAGTTTTCTTTTTAATGTTACGATTTTTGCCTCGTCAATACTGACGCGATTGATTTTTTTGACAATGGTATTGCCAAAATCGATATCTTTACTTGAATTGGGACGTAAGTTATTTTTCTGCCATGCTAGTGTGAAGGACAACTTTTTAGTAAGAGCTATCTTATATGAAAGAAACATGATGTTTCTTTATTTAGTTTTTAATGCGGGTAAATTACACCATATTACATATATAGTTTTTAGGTTAAAACCTATTTAACCAGAGTGATACAAAAGTCAAAATATGTAGATGGCATAATTGAAGGCACTTGCCGAGTGCTCCGGTGTTCGAGTGGTTTGAGACGCTGGGCCGGAAATCCAGAGGTACCGGGTTCGATTCCCGGTCTGGACCATAGATGAGTGCGATTACAGAGTGTGTTTAATTCTAGATCGGTCCCATTTCTTTACCGGGTGGTCGGCCGTGCCGTTCCCAGGGGTCGAACCAGGTCGCTAGCCGGACCACCCCGAGTGGATCGGACTGGGTGGGTGCCGGGGGCGCCTGGCGTTCTTCTTTGTCATGACACTGGCGGCAGAATGGTCGTGGCTGTCATGTCTTGAGTGGCAAGCTTAACCACTCGGCGCTATAATTCTCTGACGGCTGCGTCTGGTGTTTTCGTGCAGAGGGCAGTTCGTAGCAGACTTGATTTGGTCGGTCCACCACGCAGTATCGTCTACTATGCCTTGAACACTCAGGCACTTAATAGACATAGGTCCACGTCTTGATACGTGTCCGAAGAAAGTGAGTATTCGAGACTTCACTATGGAGGATATGCGCTGTCTTAGGTCTAGAAGAATGGACTGATTAGTGCAAAATTATATCTGATATGCCAAGAATTCCAGTACCACATTTCAAGCGCATCTCTGCGTTTCTCGTTCTCTCTTAGAGTCCAAGTCTCTGCAATTTTTATTATGAAAGGTTATTTATCAAAAAAAAATCTGAGAGTGATTCATTCTTACCCTGATTCTCTGTAGGCACATCATTAGAATAATTTAATTAATGATGTCCAGTTCCCGACTGGTCAATAATTGTAATTGTACCGAAAGTTACACGAACGTAACTAAGAACATTATTTATGATTTGTCAGTGAAAGTAATTCGATCAATCTCGCTAGGAAGCATTGTATTATGCAAGTTTGTATGCATACACAATGACTACGCATACGCAAGTGAAGAGTCTTCACTGAAGACTATTCAATCTTTTTTCGTTTACTTTTTGGATATTATTTTACCGCACACTACGCGTACGGAAAAAAGCCGCTTTCTAGTCAAGCGTAGATATAAAATGATGTACACAACACGGGAGGTAATAAAGAAAGCCCTCGACCGCATATTTACGTCCCACGCTTGCAGCTCGGGCCGCAAACTTCTGCGATCTTGGCCTTTCTTTATATTACCACCCTAGTTATGTAATGTACTATTACCGGCCTATGTATGTAATGTACTATTTATTGCTGCACGGACAAAACCGCTGGAGAGGGAATTGTATACTTGGTAAAAAAAAGAAAAAATGTAAGATGAGTAATTAATGAAGCATCATTGATAAGTTGGATATATTCAATCAATACAGTATCTTATCGGCGGCTGCGCACTGCCATCGATCTCACGCCGCAGGTACATGTTATATTTATGCTGTATCTTTTACTTATTTTCCGCTTTTGATAAAAACTCCATAAAGCCGACCAAATTCAAGTTAAACTCGCGCACCACCGTTTTCGTACCATCGTAATATTATCGAATAAGTTTTTGAAAATTTTAATTTAGATGATCTTCTGGCCACCTTCTGATTCCATCCAATTAATGAGTATGACACATTGTTCAGTTAACCTTAAAAATGCGGATTCAATTACTTAATAAAATCCATGAATTTTTTACATTGAATTAAACCAGATCATTCACGTTTTACACAGTTGATAATTTTTCACATCTCTTGAATGCATTCGACACACTTAATAACGAGTATGAAGTAGAGTATAAGTATATTTTTTTCTTTGACTGACGGCCAAAGCGGCCGAAAAACTAAAAAGCCATAAATACAGGGGTCTTGGCTCCGAATACATTTTTATGCCAGTCGGTGTCGAGACCCCGGGCCCGTGGGGTCCGCGCTCATGCCCTAGTTAAAGACCTATCTAAGAGGCTGGTCGACTGTACCGGTGACCGAAATGCAGCGAATAAGTATCGCCATACAGAGAGGAAACGCTGCCAGCCTATTCGGCACCATGACAAGGGGGCCCAATTTTTATATAATTTTTAGTTTTAATTTAGGTTTATTTTCTTAGGATTAGTTTAATTTTTTAGTTAAGTTTAGATTAGTTAGAAGTATCTTTTATTTGTAATTTCTAGTTATTACATAAATTTGGTGGGAAACTACAAGTGACGGCTTATAATATAACATTTCAGAAGACATTTTCCTATTTGTCTTCATTTCGGCGTAGTTAATACAAGTTTGCCGCCGCCGGCTTAAAGCCTCATCCGAGTTGCCGCGGCCGTCGCGGACTGAGAATAAGATCACGTGCCGGGAACATGTAAATCTACTCACACCGTGCCAAGACTGCCAACTAACCACCAACTACAGTAACACTCACGACACTGACTCTAATACTGATACTGTAAGTGTTGTGTGTTGTGAACGTGATCGAGTTCCAAGTGAGAATGCGGACGGTAGTTAGTAGTGTGAACAACGCGCGGAAGAAGCGAACCCGAAAGAGGGTAGATCGCTATGGTGTGTGAGTAGACTACAACTAAAAACTCGCAGCACGTCAGTTACTCCGCGTCCGCGATGATGGCGCTTGCAACAGTGCCGAAATATCGGGAACTCATTATAAATATCCCGTTGTCAATGGTAGTTATTGTGACTGTAATAACTTTCATTTTTTAGGGTTCCGTAGGTACCTCAAAAGGAAAAAACGGAACCCTTATAAGATCAGTTTGTTGTCTGTCTGTCCGTCCGTCTGTCTATCTGTCTGTCCGTCTGTCAAGACCCTTTATCTCGTGAACGCGTGGTATCGACTTATATATTCAGAGACTCATTAGTAAAGTCGAGTACAGAGAAAGTAAGTAGATCCCCTACTATCTGAGGGCACGGCAGTGGCTCCGCTAAGTCGAGCAAAACAATACAAATATATATCGCAAAGGTGTTACATATCCAGAATTACAACTCACGACTTCCGAAAGCATGTCGCATGTCCAAACCACTCAACTACCATAGCTTTATAAAACTTCTTGTCTCATTTACTTAACCAAAGGTTATTAATTAATAAGATAAATGTACAAGGGATTCGGAGAGTAATTTTATTAATACATTTTTCGAAACATATCTCGCAAACGAATCAAACTATTAATCATTTTAAACTGCGCCGAGCGCCTCCATTTTCCTAATCAAACAAATATATAGTATAAGTTATTAATATTCATAGGAACCCATTTGTTAATATACACGGCTGACAGCTCAATTTTACTCGCAATATATAATGAATTTACTAGTCGTAGCGTCCCGACCGATTCCGACCAATTAGATGCAAGATACGGAGATGCTTACAATTTTATCCCAATTTCAACGTACAGAACTTGTTAATTATTTGAGATTCCAATGTTTCTCTTTATCGTCAAAATCTTATCAATTTTCGGACGCTACGGTATTTTAGTGTTAACTCAAATAAATTCGTTTACGAAGTGCTAAAACGGTAGCTTTTTGGTAGCTTGATATTTTGAAGGAAATATCATAGTAACGATATTAAATACCTAGTGATGTCAAATACCATGTTATTAATAGTCAAAATGTATAGTGCCTACCTGGCAAAATTGAGGGCAGTTTTCTGTTATTTTTTTAGGTTAAAGGTCTGTGCCCACTACACCATATCATACCATGACATAACCGTGCTATTAACGTGTCAGGCACTGTATGACAAATGCTGATCGGTGACGGAACGTGCCAGTGGGCATAGCATACTTTTCAATACAAGGAATATTTATTTTACCTGATACGTTTATGGTACGGTCATGATATGATACGGTGTACTGGGCAGAGACCTGTAACGGAAGTTTCATTCAGAAATATGTATAAGATATTTATTCAAACCTAGACAGTATTGGCTGTAGTATTTTTAAAATCGTTTCGTGACCGTATCGTGTGTTTTGTTACTCCATTATAACCTACGAGTAGAATCTTTTTGCATCCGCAACGAAATCGTCACGTTTTCAATCCGTGGGTTTTTGTCGTCAATTTACAAATCGTAAATGGAAAGCTCATCAAAACGGTAGGAATATTAAAAAGAGAATGTTTCCTTTACAATCTGAAGCAATTTCTTACTGGTTCGGTTTTTTAATTGCTTTTTTGGAGGTAACAATCGGCGGCCGGCGGGTGGCCACCGGCTCCTTTGCTCGGATAATTATAATTATTCCATTAACTTGTCCCTCAGCTATTTGTGCCTCTCGTTTCAGTTTTAATTTTTTCGAGCTTATGCAAATAAATGGCGTCCCTTGAAATAATACTTAATTATAATTTGTTTGTATAGTTACGAGTGGAACTTAATTAGATGTTGAAAAGGAACACGTGTAAATCTGTGCATTTTTTGTAGAGAATACCTGAAAATTACGACCAGGTATCCCTGAAAAACGTTAAGTTAGTATGCGAATTGCATTTTTAGTTATTAAACCTTTGAGGAAAGTGCAATATGAATACACTAGAATCCTGCCTACGGGGCATAGCGCATAGCTATAATAAATAAAATAAATATACGAAATAACTACATACAACATTTCAATACTACCTTTTAATTGATTTTGCTTACTAATAATTGCTGTCTATAATCTATAATGGACAGGTAAACTATTAAGAATACAGCTCGTTTTGTCTTTACAGTACAATAATTATTTCAAAAAGGTTATAAAATATGGGGTATATTTTTCTCTTCAATTGAAGATAATACATTAAATGAACGAACAAGGATGAAAGTTTCCAAAGAAATATCGTGAACACATTATGTTTTAAGGTCACGTATCGACCCCTCAAAATTCCCTCCTGGTAATAAATTATCCGAGTCTTTGTCATCTAACCCACCATTAGGCATGCATCATTCTTTAATAAAAAGCATACAATGCAAAAAACTTAATTTTGGCCAAGTTAAAAACAAAGTTCAATTCGTAACGATCGCCATATGGCGTCCACCGTCGCTCAAAGGTAAAATGAATTAGGTTTCTATCAATCTTAAAGATACTTATTCTCTTTTTCTTGTGAAGAGGTTACCGCCGCTGCCGCCCACAAATTTATGTTCAAGATCTGACTTTGCCACAGTCTAAGGATCATACAGTCGGTCGATGGCGACGTTTAGACAAAGCAATCATCCTAGTCCGACCCTATCGAGGTGGACCGGGACAAGGTGACCTGGTTCGACCCAAGGCGCCCCCGGCACCCACCCAGTCCGATCCACTCGGAGTGGTCCAGCTAGCGACCTGGTTCGACCCCAGGGAACGCCACAGCCGAAAAAAAAGCAGTAGACTTTAAACATGCCCTATTTTACGAAAAAACCTTAATGTATTATCAGCCTTATATTTAATCGCATACTGGATATTATTACGTGCACTTTTTAGTGGATATTTATCACTGTTTAAACATGATACATGCAACGATGGAGTAGAAAAAATCTCCATAATTCGCGATTTGGATCGACACACACTTATATAAGTAGGTAGAAACAATCTTCACGTTTTTCGCATTGTATTGAAAAGTATGAGACTATGCGCACTAGCACGCTCCGTCACCGACCAGCATAAAATGTATCATACTGTGCCTGATACGTTCATAGTACCACAGTAAAATAGCATAAACTTTTCTTCGTACAAAAGGTACATCGCGCGCTTGAATGTGTGCGCGCCGTGTACGAACGCACTACTAGCAAAGAAATAAGAATGCATAAGAATGCTGCAGTATAGATCGCACTTACACAGCCGTGCTATCGCGCGTCTTTGTGAATACGTATTCTACTTGTTCATATTTATACCTTGCTTGTACGGTCGTGTACCTAGGTACTCTATTACGGAAGTGGTACCCTGTACCAAGGACCATTAAAACAAGAGGACTGTCAGTCTCCATACTTTGGATCGTGCCCCGACCGCAAGGGATTATTCAGGCAAAAACTACATGGCACTAAAACACTAAACATTTAACGATGTTATAATTGAACAAAGAAACATAGTACAGTAACAATTAGTTCGTAAACAGCTAATAATAAATAAATCCTAACATTTAAATACTGTGTCACGCTTGCAAAGTTGAATAATTGTAAATAATATAATTCTTATACCAAGCTTATACATAGATGGCGTTGTAAATATCGGGGAACAGTTTTTTGTATGGAGAATGACTGTCCTCATGTTTTAATGGTCTTTGCCTGTACTATACGGTCGTCGATCAACTGTAGGTATATTAACTGTGACATTGCATTGCCGGCTCACTTTTATACTTAAGATTGTTCGGACTTCGGAATCTAAAACGGCAATGGAAACATATGGGATTGTTATTGGATGCACCATACAGGGAGGATCTGCGCATTTTATTATTTGTGTGCTTCCCCGCTGCGCTGTAGGGATCGAAAACATTTTTTAATTTACTATTAAACTTTTTTAACTTGGTTTCTGGTGTTATTATTTCCCTTTCAAATCTACATACAAAATATGTATATAGAAAAAGTAAAAAGTTTATACGATTATTTTAAGTAAGTAAAAGAACAGTGCCTACGAAGCAAGAGGTCCTGGGTTCGAATCCCGGTAAGGGCATTTATTTGTGTGATGAGCACGAATATTTGTTCCTGAGTCATGGATGTTTTGTATGTATTCAAGTATTTGTATCTATTAAATATATCGTCGTCTAGTATCCATAACACAAGCCTTATTGAGCTTAATATGGGGCTAGTTCGATTTGTGTAAGATTGTCCCCTAATATTTATTTTTTATTTATTTATTTATCGAAAACTATTGAAAAAACATCTCAATGATTGATGCTACGCTTATTAGCACATGACTTCTAAAATACTTTGATACCGTATACTCTTTTAAAATTGTATTGTTATAATTTATAATATGAGTACCTAATTAATTTCAATTACACTATTAACTTCCAATCAGCGTTTAATTATCTGTACCGTTTATTAACTTCTCCTATACCTACTGTATACACGAAGTTTCTAGAATGTATAATTTATTGCTGGCAAATTGCTGAAGTAGACCTTTGTAAGCAATATTAATTTGCTTCTCCGAAATGTACTGTTAAATCGAGACTTAAATAAACGACTAGTATAAACAATTTTGCTTTGAATCGTCTATTTAATATTACGGTTTTATTTCAGTAGATGAGTTTATA
This sequence comes from Eudemis profundana, assembly GCA_947034925.1. Taxonomy (NCBI): domain Eukaryota; kingdom Metazoa; phylum Arthropoda; class Insecta; order Lepidoptera; family Tortricidae; genus Eudemis; species Eudemis profundana. The sequence continues at coordinate 2,931,696 of OX344804.1, read as the reverse complement.
AGCAGATTAATTTCGTAATTCGTTTATTTCTGGAGGCTAAAGCTATAATATTCATTAAAAATTACAGCCGTAATGTTTGATTCAGTAAACGTTTTATTATAAATAATTGTAGAATAATTTTAGTATCTGTTGATCAGGCCGTTGAAAATCGAAAATCGTTATAAGACAATATTTAATGAAAGCATGAATGAGATCATCTAGAACTACTGAATACTTATCGATGAAATCTGATTTTCTGACAAAACTTGTCAAATGTAACTAAAAAATAATAATTTTCGCAAACATATTTTGCAATAAATTAATGGTTTTAGGTTGCCAACCTCTGCGCGCTTTAACTTCAAAGTTTGTAACAGTATAAAAACAATGTTTGCGGTGAGGATCAGGTTTTTTTTTCAAAACTAAAATTCCGAAAATCCGCCCTTATGCTCAGGTAGCCATCGAATTTTAAAACTGTTTGTATTTCCGAAAAAAAAACCAACAACAATAGATAGAACACATTTTACCTGACACTGATTATAATAAGGTTGGAGAAATATGACGACATCCATATGTTGTTTTATTTCGTGGTTAAAAAAGGCGGTTATCTGGGAAACGGTTTAGAAATAATTGGGTTCCGTATTAATCACAAATACATTTATTTTAGTACTTAAGTAACATTTGTGTTTGCTGTGTTACAGTTGTTTGATCGTTTATTTACACTTATGTAAGCCATGGTTACCTTTAGTTGGATAGGCATTCCGTATGATGTATGACCTGTGTGATAATCTAAGATGCTGTTATTTGTATAATGTATCTATTGGTAATCCTAAATAAATAAAATAAAACTAAAAGTATTAAATAGAGTTTATACGAAATAGAAAAGAGACTAGAGAGATTTCATTGACAAAGCTGCGAAGTCTGAAGTCAAAGTTCATAAAATTTTACCATTGATCATGGCCCTGGCATATTTTATATTCAAATCTTTCGAGTATGTTAGTTTTTATTCAATAACTGGTCAGTAATTAACTTCCCGGGTGGGTTGACCCGGTGATAAGCGACTACGAGGCCGATGATTTTGCTCGCTGATTCAGCAACTTCCTTTATCTATACCGTAAGGTCGGGGTACTTTCGCCCTGGGGGGTAACTTTGACCAATACGGATTAACTCAATTCAGGTTTTATTATTGCATTTAAATTACGGCACATTGCCATGTGGTTGGTTTTAGCTGACCATTCATGTTTTTATGTTTATTATCAGACGTTATAGATTTGAGATATGAAAGTTGTAAGGTGGGCAAAGTTACCCTATATTTGGCCAAAGTACCCCGACCTTACGGTATTGATGTTTTAGTATTAAAACGGTTTTGCTAAATAGCATTTTAAGCGACACTTTTCCGTAGTGTGTATTTTTTTAACCTGACTTGACCTACGAGTCGAACTGACTCTTGAGTAGGAATCCTGACCAATTAGGGGCTTCCAAACCTGCTAGCCACGACCACCGCGGCTTAGCTGATTGCTCAAAGTGAGCAACGGATAAGCGGGAAAGATTGAAACGGTTCAACCAGTCTTTATATAGAGTGTGACTATCTAGAAAGAACGAAAATACATTTATTCATGATAGCACAAAATGAAACACAGCAATAAAAATAGTATAAACGAAGAACGCTGCCAGAAAATGGTCCCACCTCAGCAAAATGCCGACCTTAGAGCCAGCGCTGGTCTTCCGATGGAACCAGACAGGGGCGACGTCATGACGAGAAAATCAAATTACTGGTCCAGGACAGGACAGGACATCTAGTAGGAAGGTAACAAGATAGAACATAACTCTTAATAGAAAATTAATGTTACTTATTCATCATACACTATTTACATTGTCACTACATTTTCATCCACGGGCCCCCAAAATTTGAAGTAGTCATTGTATTCCGCATTAGAGAGTGAATTATTTGTTATTAGTTGTTAGGCGGTCTCATACGATTACACTTTGTGGATACGCCATTGTTGTGTCCCGAACTGGAAAAGGAGTTTCTACACCGGTTAGTTTCAATCGGATTTGCTGCAATTATAGGTTGCATGTGGAACGCAATAGGGGCGGTAAAAAATATATAATCTGTGGTTCTTCCTCGTAATTTTTGGTTCCGATACTTCAGCTGTCATTAAGTTGTCTATGGGAGATTGAAATTTATTATCTGTATAGTGATTTGGCTACCATTTACGCAGGATGTATAATTAATTATAATGTAGTTTACTTTTTTTACTATAAAAATATTTTGATTATGATTGCACGGAAATGTAGTCAATGATTGATTATACGCATAGGCACTTATTGTATCAATATTGGTAAATATTAGTTGAGTATGGACCAAAATAACATTTATTACAGAAGTGAAACCAAACATGCAGCAATAATAATGAACAATATTTATTTGTGCTCGATTTATGTTGTATAATAATGGATAATGCATGCACTTATTGCAATATTCTGGTTAGAAAACAACATTTAAAACCATTTACAAGCCACCATACTTAACTTTGTTAGTAAGTATAGCAAAGTAAGAAGCTTTTATAAAGAGTGATTACTTGTTCGCGAAAATAAACTCCCGTCGCTAAAAAAAAGCGTCAACAGGTTTCAATTATAAAAAACCTAACCTCGCCTAGCTTCGTATTACAAATGAAAGATTTTTCAAATATGTTTAGTTTAAATAAGCAGCAAATAATGCGAAATCAAATTCGGACAGATAAAATTATGTCAATAGGCTAGTTTCCTAACAGGTCAACTCAGCTTCTTTTTATGAAGTGTCAAAACGCTACGATAGTATGTAGCTTCATAGAAAATATGAATATATGACGTCACAGGTTGTTATGGTCAAATTAAAAAAAAGATGCATGCGTGTTTGTCACGTAGTGACATAAAACTAGTTAGAGGAAGATCCACTCAAATCCAAAAAGCGTGCTCATTAGTAGAGTCCGTTCGGTCGCCGTAAATGATAATAATGAGCGGTTATTATTGCTCTCCACTCTGTGTAATTATTAGCTTTTTTCCTACGTTTCCGTCCAAATTATACCCGTGACGCTGTCTACAGACCGACGATACTTCTACCAGCTGCTATTGATACATCGCGGGCTTGAAACTAGACAGAAAAAAAGAAGGTGATCAAAAATGCGCAATGTACGCGATTATACGTTTTTTTATCATTAGGTCAATAATGTCAGAGTGGATAAAAGTCCAAAGCAAAAAGACGTAAGTTTATATGAGATTCAGACTATCTTACCGTTTTTTTATTACGCATAGTAGAATAGTAGTGTATGGATGCCGTTACATGTAATTACGAAATAAAACGCGTTTATTACTGTTTATACAACAAGATCTCTTTATTACACGAATTAGCTTAAAATTGGTAGTTATTTTTGGAATATTAATACTTAACGGACGCGAGTTTGATTGAGAGAAGCCCGGAGTCAAAAGTTAATAAAATCTGTCTTCCCTTGACATGTTCATTACAATGCAGCGGATTGTCTGCTCACATTCGCAATTATTGTATTTCACAAGCGCTGGCGCATCGCTGCGTGAGGCTTTGGCCGCGCGCGCACTACCGACTTAGGCACTGGCCCCACCGGCGAATAAGCGAGTAAAGTTGGGCGAGTAGCATTACATTGCGGATCTGGAACGGTCGATTGATCACACTGCGCCTGGTCAGCCCGCAATGAACTGTTAGTCGCCCAACTTTACTCGCTTACTCGCCGGCGGTGGCACAGAATAAGTAATAAGTACTACGTATAAAAGTCTCTCTCTCTAACTGTCGTTCGGGTCCGACCGCCGGACGGAACGTACCTAACCGTCTCTCTCTATCGCACAACGCGTGCTCTTTCTAGTCGCTGACTAAAGTTCCCCTGACTCAGGTACCAGTCGTAGAGGCATCTATACAACACTAGCTGGCTGGAAACCAACTACCTTTATAAAGGCGTATCAGTAGGTATATTGTCTTACAAATCTTGATAAAAAAGTAAGCCATCCCGGCTTGGCCACAGATAAACCTATTCCCAGGAACATTATTACGTTCTTATAAGGCTCACATTGCACTCTTACTTATGCACAAAAGCATGATCACAGTCATATACCTGACTATAGATCCGGTTGTTAAAACTCAGGACTACGTGGGATAATGATTCGGTGCACATCATTCATACTTACTAAAGTTAATCGATTCATATGTTTAGATTCGGTGCAATCACAGTGCTTTTGTGTAGAGTAAGTACAAGTAGGGAGTGAACTACGCTACCGTAATATGTTATTTATCGGCAGAACCTTTAAATTGTTCTAGAAAGTCGCAGCTTCAAAATGTGGATTTTATCTCTTTGCTGAAATCATTTTGCGGGAATTTTCGAGACTTATTCACTTAAACTGTACTCAGCTTCATGAAATACTAAGTTCAGTTATCATTATGATAAACAAAAAGGAAATCAAAGCGCTTGAAATGCTTTAATAACGAAGCCAATAATCGCCAGCATGCGGCAGCCCTTTTTCAGATAATCAAATTTCGTACGGCTCGCATTAATCACTTCAACACTTTACACTGTAGGCGTCGCGATTACATACGATTAATAAAACCGGTCACTGCAGAAATCGCGTGATTAATTGTCGCAAGAAATCAGAATCGCAAACAGGAATCATTATTTACCTCGGACCATTGTCTGAGTGACCGTTCTTAATTTGTCGGTGTTTTCATTATCTGATTCTGACTTCATTGTACGGCGCAATATGAAAGGTTGATTCGGTTACGCAAATGCGATTAGCTTTCTTGTGGATATCGTAACGTGAAGCGTGAATTTTGTTTATTGTGTAACGTATAAGTAATCTAATGCGGAACGACCTTTGACGTGATTTTGACCGACGCAGCAGTTGCACGCGTGTTCTAATAGTACTTTTACTTTAAGTTGTTTTAAACAGGCCGTACCAACTTTATGGCAAAATACATAGCGGAAATAAGTATGGGCAATAAATAACAGATTATAACATATGCGAAACGTTGCAGGTTGCTGTTTCTAATCAAAAGGTTGCAGATGCGTTGCTATCTAGCACTGATTGACACTGACAGACGAGACTTCGAGGCCTGGGCTTTATAAACGGGTCATTATTTGAGCGTTTCACCCGCCTCACTTTCGTGAACACATTATTGTCGAAGTTCCCTTAGATTTTAGTCTCATATCGAGCTATTTGGTACATACTTATCCGGGACTACTAACAAATACCTTAAAATTACATTAAAATCTGCCGGAATCTCAACAATAATGTGTCCACGAAAGTAAGGCGGGTGAAACGCTCAAATAATGACCCACGCTCGTCACTTAAGGGTCTTTTCTAAAAAAAAATCCGTAGTTAGGTCTTAATTTAACAAAATGTTAATCTTATTCCTTTGAGTAACGAAACTGAACCATATTACACATTTTATGGTAACCTTCTTTATACAATGGAACATTAACATTTTGTTAAATTAATGCCTTATCTATACGGACATTATTTTTTGATAACGACCCTTACGCTATTTTCTTTATTATTCAATACGATTCTTAACGTTTTTCGACTAAGCCGTTGAATTCAGAACGTTATTATATATAAGTAGTTATTATTATTAGTAGTTATCTGACCCTATTTCCCATAGTAAGATGACCCTTTGTCTCTCCAACCGCTAAACGCTTCTCATGAATGACTTCATATCGGAAATGCCTTGTTCAAATCACGATTAGGTACTATGTTAATGAAATTATTATACGATCATTCTATATCTATTGCCAGTCACAACAATATGCATCACTGGATGATATTATTAACGAAACTAATTATGAAAAGGCTTCAAGTATGTTCGATTTTCATAGGTACTTATGATGTTTTTAAAAGTATTGGTTTTCATTTATTTCTATTCACAAATGTGGGCGAACTAGTTATTATGAATCAGACATGAGAACTTAGCAAACCTTGATAGTTTATAGTTTATGCGTATAAATTAATTCCACATTTATATTTAGTTTCAATAAAGGCCCACCTCCGCTGTTATTTATGACTATTTAGCAATAATTCATATTTCCCATCTAACCCAGGTTTTAAAATAATACAAAAGTTTTTGCTCTCGGGCCACCGTTGAAAAACAACAATTAATAAATAAATATAAAAGGTCCCGGCAGTGTTTCAATTCATTTGGGGGGCGGGGCCGTTTTACATTCAAGGGGAGGGTATCTTTCAAAATCATTAGGCCTGGAATTCGAAGTCGGCTACATAATTTCGATGCCCAAGTTTCGGTGGGTGTACTGCCTTTGTCTTTGGCCACAAAATAAATAATTCGGTTAAGCGCAAATTAGACTAGCGTGCTTAGGGTTCCATAACGACATTTTAATATATGTATGTATCAGTGGCGTGGCGTAGAAGATATCCTTGGGCAAGCCGGTGCAGATTTGGCGGACATTTTTCATAAGAGCTGTAGAGTAAGGTGCTCGAATGCCCGATATTAGGCAAGCCGGTAGGAATCAAGTTCTTCGGACGCCACGCTACTGATATGTATATAAAAATTAAATCAGAAATATTTATTTGTCAAACGACAAAATACACATTGGGGTATATTATGAGAGCGAAACACTATATGTATTTTGCCACAAGGCATAGTTTCAATGATTTAAGGGCCGATAGAGACGGACTGCAACCCAACCGCAACTCCCTACGATTTGTATGGGAACTGCATCACAACTGCGCAGTTCGGCGTGCAGTTGTGATGCAGTTCCCATACAAATCGTAGGGAGTTGCAGTTGGGTTGCAGTCCGTCTGTATCGGCCCTTAGATTTGCTTTATTTTTGGAAATCCGAAGACGTTTGACTAGTGTCTTATTATTTTGTTGTTTTGCCTAGTTGATAAAAACATCGAGTTTCAACGTTCAGAGTCGGTACATAGTACCATTTTTACGAAATGGCAAATTAAAAAAACACACGTTTCTTGTATTGGGACCCCTAATCTTTTAATAATTTAAATTTTTTATTATTTTACCGTTACAAAGGGTGATAACGGTGCATAATATGTGCAAATATCAAAGCTTTTTTACAGTAAAATTCAGACGGATGGACGGTGTAAGCTTAATATAGGGTTTACGCCGTCACAATGTACCTAGGTAGGGTTCCATCTAGCACCCATCTGTTACGGAACCCTAAGAAAGGCACGCCAGTTGAAAGTATTTATTTGCCCCGGTCAGTGTGATATGTAATTTCGCATTGTCCTCGCATTGTCTCGGGTGATGCATTTGCCTCGATATTCATTATTCAAAATTGTTCTTAACCCGCAATCAAAAGATCGCGCGATTGATCTTTTGATATGGCCGGGCTTATTTATGGCGGGATTGGCTCACTCCGCGGCTATAGTACTACGTACAGTCGCCATCAGATATATCTGAGCTGTCAGTGTACCTACTCATAAATATCTGAACACGGCTCTATTTTCATGGCATTAGAGCCGTGTTCAGATATTTATGAGTACACTGACAGCTCAGATATATCTGATGGCGACTGTACAATGATTTCAAAAGTAAGGATAGGGCGATCCGTACAGTTCGGTTGGGTCGATTTTCGGCTGCGACATTTGTATGCCAAACTAAATGTATGGCATACAAATGTCGCGGACGAAAATCCACCCGGGTCTATATTCCCCGCAACATCCGATCCTTTTACCACGCAATTAGGCATTTTTATAACGCCCGGCTGCGCTGTGCGCTGCGCGTCCCAGTGCCGCGTTGGTCCTAAAACCGATTTTTAGGACCAACGCGTTGGAACCGTCTGCGCACTCGTTAGCCCTGTCCTTTATATACCTCAATGACGTAGTACAGAAGTTTATCTTTCTAACCAAACTGACGTTCGAATCCGACCACCCGACGGAGCGCACTGGATCAGACCGTTCTCTCTCTATCGCATAACGCGTGCTCTTTTAGTCGCTGGCTAAGCCCCCCCCGGAGGGGCAAATTTGGTAGCTACTCATGCCGATGCTAATAATTGCACAAGTTAACAACATAAAAGTTTAGTTTATTTTCAAATAGCAACAATTAGGCGTACCTATCAAGAAGTGACGACATCTGTAGTGAGCAATTGGTATTTTCTAACCTTATTCAAGCAAATTCCTTTACATAGTTCCATTCACATTCGGCACTGTAAGCGAAATGTTAAACTAGCATTTCAACATATACAAATAATTTTTCCGCAAGCAAGCCAGTAATATTCACAACTTGGCTGTCAAACTTGTCCTTAATATAAATTTACCGGTGAACTAGTAGAGTCTGTGCGGAAAGAGAATAGGCGTGGCGAAAAACGGAACTAACCTAACTATTATGGCCACAGAACAGAAAATACGGCACATACGGTAGAAAAGCATCACAGCGCCCCCCAAAATTAATCCTATTCTCTTTCCGCACATTATATCATCAACATTATATCAAAGGAGCTGAAATTTTCGAAGCGGCTGTCAGCCATTTGCAATGCGAGGATCCTCAAATGCGTTAACCAGCACTGCCTTGAGAGCAGCATTGTTCTAGGCAAAGTTGAAGGCGACGCGCCAGAGGATCCCGCCAAAGTGGTCTGACACTATAAGGAATGTTTGTGGTACCATGCAGAGGGCAGCCCATGTGGCCCTTGACCGTGTTATGTGGTGGTCACCATCCTCAGTAATGAGGGAACGACAACGAAGAAGAAAAGGGCCCCATTATATTATAGACTATATTGACGATAACTTTGTGAATTAGTCTTCAGCTAGGCAACGATTCGTCCGTATTTTTTGCTGTGTAAGTCTTTTTTTGCCGACGGCTGCCATTTGTCATAATATCACATGCTTGTTTTATCTCCAAAACTGCCAATTACGCCTTGTAAGTCGTTGTACAGATAACCTCCAGTTCCCAGCGTCGTTAATCGTCCACATTTTTTTTATTTATATAATATAATAACCTCATAACATCATTAGAGACTTTTACGGCCGTTGTGTTCATAAAACTCCATAAAATCAAGTTTTAAAACAACATTATAAATAACGAAAGTCTTCAGGATAAGATTAAATACGGTTACTCTTTTATTTTTTTAGGTTTCTAATGGTTTCCCATTGACTGTTGTACTTAAAAACTTATTTAAGGTGATCAAATTGTTCGGTTCTCCATACAAATAAAAAGAGCATTAACAATCCACTTTAACGATATAAACTTAGGTATGAATGTGATTCATTTTAAAGCTTCATATATTTAATCTGAGCAAACAACATGAGAATTCTCACCATCATCAACATGAGAATTAAAAGCCACCCAGGATGACTTGGGCAACATTTCGGCGGCGTAATTGGTACATGTTTGATTATTTTTAATACCTAAGTATTAAATGTTCAAGTCGTGTAATAACACATAGATAATATTTATTTTATTTAGTAATCGCACCTCTATAAGTAAGTTAACCTCTATTCTTACCCTCTATTAATGGAACCCTCTATAAATGAGACACATATTTATTTATACCTGGATATCTGAGGCACTGGGTAAGTGGGATACCTCTTTAAGTGAGACAAATTTGCGGGACCCTTGAGATCCCAGTTATCCAGGTTTCACTGTACTAGGTTTTTTAACCAGGGTTCCGAGTCAAAATACCCGGGTTTTACCCGAATCTAAATAAAGTCGGTTATCCGGGTACCCGGGTTTTCGGGTACCCGGTACGGGTACGGTACGGTTGAAACGCTCCATAGCCTTGCCCTATTATGTCGTTCAAGTAGAAAATCAACCCTCTTTTCGTTTCTACGGATTACCGACCCGAATCACCTCGGTTAACTGCGTAGGTATCGATAAGTGCGCCGTAAAACAAATGGACTAAAAACCGTTAAAAACGGAAGGACTCGTTTTAACCGTTTTAGAACATTTGTAAATGGGAACGTAAATAATGTTAATGTTCCTCGTGAAACGCTCGACCTGATGAAACGCTTCACATTCCACTTCATGACTTTAACATGCACCATATTACATAACCTTAATGTATTTTCAGCCTTATATTTTAGCGTATAAAGGATATAATTACGTGCACTTTTTAGTGGATATTTATCACTGTTTAAACATCGTTGATTAAATGCAAAAGCGACACAAGTCGAAATGACTCTTTTTTACAGGAGAGCAAATTAAAGCTTTTAAAATATTTTTTTGTTATATTCATGTTATTTACTATATGAATATATACATGTGTTATATATAAAAAATGAAGGTATTTAAATTCTCTTTTGATGTATATTTCGACTTTAATGTAAATTAACTCGTAGAATCTTTTATTAGCACATAAGTCCGTTTTGCATAAAAAAATGAGACAACCAAGGTCAGTTTTTTTAACAGAAAATGGCCACAAATAGGAAAAAAAATGCTTTAATTGTACTTTATAGTTACGAAAATTGTGTAATAATCAGAAAACGTGCAATCTTAGCTACAACAAATAAAACAAAATTAATTTTTTTGTCGCTAAACTTTAAATAAACTTTAAAACTTTAAGCTAATAAACTTTAAAACTTAATAAAATTACTAATTAACATGTGAGATCTAATAAGTCTTTTAAACATAAGAGTTAACACATGACCACACGGTTATGGCACCAGAAATCAAAGGGGGCAAATGCTTGTCAACTTCCTCGAAAGAGAGGGACTGTTTATGATGATCTCATTCTTCAAAAATCAGCCCCAAAGGAAGTGGACGTGGCAAAGCCTGGATGGTGTCACAACAAATGAGATCGACTTCATCATGGCGGATAAAAGGCGCGTTTTCAGCGATGTCTCAGCGCTCTCCAGGGTGAAACCCGGAAGTGATCACCGACTTGTTCGAGGCACTCTGAATATCGATTTCAAACGCGAGAGAGTCCGCCTGATGAAGTGCAGGCTCCAACCAAATCTGCTTCAAACCGCTGAGGGATGCAAAGCCGAGCTCCGAGCTTCCAACACGCTCTTGATTAAAAAAGTAATTGAGCAGAACCGGAGGTCGACAGTATTCGTCCAGTCACTCGAAAGAAGCCACCTGACGAAGTTGACCATGCGCACGGGGACAGTGGTCACTTCATACCGGAGATTCTCTCGCAAGTTAAGGACTTCTACAGGCAGCTTTACGCCTCGCACGCACCCCGACCTGACTCACAGGATGAATATCCCAGATCCACCCTCATACGCCACTTTACAGAGGATCTGCCTGAGATCAGCCAAGACGAGGTCGTGTTGATCCTTAGGCAGCTTAAAAATGGAAAGCTCCTGGAGAGGATGGTATCACGACTAAACTCCTGAAGCCGGGAAGTACCCCCATACTGAGGGAGCTTCAGGAGTTATTTGATACTGTCCTCTTCAATAAGAGAAATCCGCAAGCGTGGAACAGAAGCGTGGTCGTTCTGTTTTTCAAGAAAGGGGATACAACCTTGTTGAAAAACTATCAACCCATAACGCTTCTGAGCCACGTATATAAACTGTTCTCAAGAGTCATTACAAACCGCCTCGCACGAAGAATGGACGAGTTCCAGCCTCCAGAGCGGGCCGGGTTTCGAAATGGTTATGGCACTATAGACCACATTCACACAGTGCGGCAGATTATACAAAAGACCGTAGAGTATAATTGGCCCCTGTGTCTAGCCTTCATGGACTATGAAAAGGCCTTTGAGTCATTTGAAACTTAGTCTGTTCAAGAGTCTGTTGGTTCACCAATTTAAAGTCGCTCAGCGAGCCATACAAAGAGCTATGCTAAGAGATCCCTAAGAGATACGCCAGTGCCATAACTCAGCGAATCAGCAACCTAAAGTGGCAGTGGGCTGCGCATGTCTGTCGTAGAGCCGACGACAACTGGCGCATACGAGGTCTAGAGTGCGGGCCGCGAATCGGAAAATATAGTGTAGGGCGCCCTATAGCAAGGTGATGACATTCGAAGGCCAGTAGGTGGTGCTGGTGACTGAAGGAGGAGGTATCAAGTTTGTTAATCGTTCTTCTAAATCGAAATCAGAACGTGTGTCAGTGACATTTTCGTTGATCACCATTCCTAAAACTACTACTTTTCGCCCTGCTATCCATTCTGTTAGAACAAAACTATAAAACCATTAGTGACTGACTTTCTAAACATATTGTGAAATAAATAAATATCAAACAAAATCTTTTAATAGTCGAATTAACCCATTGAAGTTAATGATTTCAGTTTTGTATATAACGGATTTGTGTGTGCACTATTAAATTTATCATGCAAAACAAACACATCACAAATAAATTCGTTTTTATGTACAGCCATTTCATTTATTTTAGTAAAAAAAGTCACTCATTTATGCATTATGGCATTATTGGATTAAAATAATTATCGTCAAATAAAAATGTGTTTTAATCAAAGCGGTCGTAAACGTAAATACGGCAGCTTTGCTTTTAAAAATGTTAAATTTAAGTGTACATTTTACAATCAAAATTGGCACATTTTGTAATATGACCCCTTTGTATATAAAATAATACAATATTAACATTGATTTTAAAATCAACACAGTCACAAGCCCAACTACGGCAGCTTTGCTTATAAAAATGTTCAATTCAAGTCTATATTTTAAAATCAAAACTGCCACATTTTGTAATATGGCTCCTTTGTATATACAAAAATACAACACCTTCATGGTTTTTTTTATTCAAGACTGCAACATTTAGAAATATGGCACTTTTATATATAAATTATTTATGAAAACGGGAACTTTTTTTGTTTTATGGCCCTTTTTCACCAAATTGACGTGCGATTGGGTCGACTGGCAAGTCGCAACAAAAAATATGGCCGTTTAGCACTGAAGTTAGCTACGAAGTCATGTTAATGCAAAACGGGCACTTACGTATTTTTGTCATTTCAAACGATAAATCCACAGATGTCTTTGTGTCATGCAATAGTATTGGTGTTTATAATGTCATTTTTGCAATAAAACTGATTTTGACTTTTTTTGATTTGTGTCGCTTTTGCATTTAATCAACGACATGATAAATGCAATGATGGAGCAGAAAAAATCTCCAAAATCCGCGATTTGGGTCGACAGACATTTATAGATACAAGCTACACGTTTTTCGCACATTACTTTAATAAAACGGGTCTTAATGTTTCTGCCCACTACACCGTATCGTACCATGACCGTATTAGGGCCGATACAGACGGACTGCAACCCAACTGCAACTCCCTACGATTTGTATGGGAACTGCATCACAACTGCGCAGTCGGCGTCGGCGGAGTTGCAGTTGGGTTGCAGTCCGTCTGTATCGGCTCTTATGAACGTGTCAGGTAAAACAAATATTCTTTGTATTGAAAAGTATGAGACTATGCCCACTAGCGCGTTTCGTCACCGACCGGCATTTGTCATACTGTGCCTAATACGATACGCTTAGTACCACAGTATAACAGCAGTAATTTTTCTTCATACAAAAGGTACATCGCACGCTTGAATGTGTGCGTGTACGAAAGCACTACAGTCAAAGTTTTAAAAATGTGTAAGAATGCCCCAGTATGGATCGCACTCACACAGACGTGCTATCGTGCACCCTAAACGGCCGAAGTTGGGCTACTTGTTCGTCGTTATACTTTAATACGGTCATGGTACGATACGGTGTAGTGGGCAGAGACCTTGAATGAATGAATGAATGAATGAATATTTATTTGCATATTGCATTTAAACGTAAGTGTATTAAAGAAATGGTTTAGTAAGTATTAATACTTGGGTAATTTTTTTAAAACATGATTCCTCTAGCCACCAATACTCAGCAGAGTTTTCGTCACCAGAATGGCATTCTTTGAATATTTTGTAGAATTTGGCAATCCGCAGAACTTGGCAATGGCCAGACCAGATATCAGAAGAGCTGAACATACATAACGCACACTACCAAGCAACGGAGCGTAAAAGCCTTGATCACACGTATGCCTTCATCACACGTACCGAGCAAAAGCCCCGAAATAGCCCAATATTTTGAATTATTTTATGCTTTTTATGTACGGCTCAATCATATATTTCAGTAATGATTTCACAATTAGATTGTCCGATTAAAACATTAAATAATAAACCAAAGAACGAAAACAATGGAAATAATACCGGTATTTTTGTATGGAGAAAATCTTGGGTGCCTTTTGGGCTACTAATCACTATCCGGAGAGCTCCATTTGGGTGCTTTTTCTTCTTAGTCGTGCACTCTTGGCAGAGTAGTCGTCGTCAAGACACGGTCGAGTCTTGCGCCAACGATTCTCTTGTGATGCGAAGCCATGTATTTTTGTTAGGCGAAGAGAGAGAGAAAATTTTATTCTAGAATGAGTCACAGATTTGATGAAATCTGACCACCGTGTTGGAGAGCGTCCACGAGATCTTTTGCCCTCGACTTTTGTCTTGCATCGCCAATCACTCCATGGAGTCCTTTTTTTTTTAGGAACTGACAAACTCGCAACCCAAACACGGGCGTAGCGATTGTCGGACCGGGTGGACGGCCGTCGCGTTCCCTGGGGTCGAACCAGATCGCTAGCCGGACCACCCTGAGTTTGGTCGGACTGGGTGGGTGCCGGGGGTGCCTGGGGTCGAACCAGGTCACCTTACCATGGAGTCCTCGCTATGTGATGTGCCCGAAGAATGTGAGGATTCCTTTGTGCACAGATGCCAATAATCTCTCTTTAATGTTGAGTTCTTTCAAGATCGAAGCGTTGGTTCGCTGCGATTTTGAGCACTACCAGCTCTTAAATACAGCCTGTGTGACACTTGAGTCTTCTCTGTAACAGAATCGCGCAACTAAACCCGATAACCATCTTAATAATTATCCAAAGACTAGTTTTTGACAAATTATTTCGCCGTCACCGCTGGAGACCGGTTGAAAAAACCGTCGAGGCAGGTAGCCAGCGCTTCATTTACATCAAGCCACTATTACCATATGAGTAATGGTCGTCTTATGTAAACTTTGTCTTTTTAGCGAGTTCCTAGAGCTTTGGATCTGATTTATTAGCTATTATGGCTCGAAATGTTGTATTTTGACATCGCGCCCACGGTTTTATATGGTAATGGGATTAGTGCATGGGTATAATGAGTGGAAACGTTTTGTAGGACATGGATTTACATCGCCTAGTAGCTTCGACACGTGTTGGGAATGGAATATGGTTTTATTATAGTCAAATTGATTTTATATTTATATGGATTCATACTGACAATAGGAAATTCCAAGCTACGATTACTACTAGAACTACTATTTGAGACTTGATTAACTGATGTCACCGTGTGTGCTGCAGTTTAGTGTACAAGGTTTATTATACTTAGTGTACCTACATTAATTTCACAAGAAATGCTTGAGCAGTGTAAGTAGAGCCATTTTTGTAGAAATATCTACGTGACCGGGTCGTTTTCAAAAAAGATGTTCGTAGTTAGGCCTTAATTAAACAAAATCTTGATCCTTTATGTAACGAAAGTTACCATACAATTTATAACTTTTTCTTTTGTGTAAATTTCGTTACACAAAGGAAAAAAATAACACTTGGTTTGATATTGACTTATTATATGACACGAGCCCTATATAATACTTTAGTCGTAGCTTTTTAGGTTTAATTTAATTTATAGTTAATTTTAGTTTACTAGTATTTTTTAGAATGTCAAATGCAATGTAATTATTTTCATTTCATTAAAAGATATTTGGACCACAAAATCTTTAATTGGCGACGATGACTACTTTTCATTGGAAAACACATTTGTCACCTATTACATAATTTTATGCCACACCTGGCCATAAAGTGACTTTTTCCGTACGCGCAGCGTTAAGCCGCTTTCTGGCCAAATGTAGACATAAAATGATGTACACACGAGAGGCAATAAAGAAAGCCCTCGATCGCGTATTTACGTTCCTCGCTTGCAGCTCGGGCCGCAAACATCTTGGGCTTTCTTTGTATTACCACCCTAGTTGTGTAATGTACTATTGTTAATCTTTTATTACACATTTATTATCTAAAGACATTATTTAAGAGATATACTTATCTCATACTCAAATCATTGAAAATAATAGAACCTTATAAACCCAACTTAACCCATAAGTTTCGTTCAGATTGGCCACAAACAAACTAACCCTATCCCAAACAAAACGGTCTCATACCATATTGTATATTGTAATTTACATGGCACCGTGACGTCGCCCGAGAATTGAAACGCAATTTACGCCTACATGCAGTCGCTACATGCTACAGGAATCACCTAAATTTTAAAATCGCATCCAATCCTTTTATTACAGCCCGTTCGCCGAGGCAGAGTGCACCGTTTATGATACCCTCGCATTGCACTCAGTAACTATTATGCATTTATGCAGTTTACTTCGTAGAAATAAGAGTATTATCCGTAACACAGACCACTAAACCTAATACAAACTATAGTGGAAAATTTACATAGAGTCGTTGTTACAAACCGTCACGGATCACATCAGCTCTATTCAAAGTAGGTACCAGATTTTCTAAACTAGCAGATTCAAGGACTTACAATATGTATTTTAAAATTGTAATAATTTGAAAATATAGTACCCAGTTTTTTAATTAGTTACATTATACCTACCTAACCGGATTTTGTGAAACAAGAATCATATAATATGTTGGAATCAACATATATTTGCTGTAAAAATTGTAAAAATTATAATTTGACGCGTATACTCCACAATTGTTTTAAAGATTATCGATAAACAATCAATTTTGTACCAAATAAGAATCATAATTATATTCCGATTTCTTTAATGCGAGTACACATATTATACCTAAGTACTACAATCTATTCTTTTATACAACTTTTACTGTTTATAGAAGTGACTGACAAACGGCCATTGATAACCACCCGATGTTAGACGATGGCGGCCCAACATAAATTCCCGCTTATGAGTTCTTTCAACTCGGCGACAGTGTGAACTGTGGCGTAATTATTGCGGTCTATTAGCTGTGAAGGAGGACACTAACGTCATAGTTCTTAAGTTTTTGTAGGAAACTTAAGATAACACGTTTTTTTTTGTAAAGTTTGTTGTTGTAAATCTTTAGGTGAAGGTAGCTGAGCTTGAGATAACATGACGGTTTGCAGGTCGCATTTTTAATGCATATTTGCTACAATCATTCATGTGTAAAAAATGCACATACATGAAGTATGTGCACTTTTTAGCTTATTTCAAGAAAAAAGCAGAATAAGCTTGTGGTGCGCTCCAGACATCCGCGCCCATCAAAAGCTAGTAATTTTAATTCTACATCCTACCGAAAATAGAGAATGCCAAATTACTGTAGTTTTCCGGTCCACTGTCCTGAGTATCTAAAGATTTTCTCCAGGCACGAACGGGGCAAAACTAGAGTAAGGTAAGATTGATGTTTGAATGAACAGGATTATCGATGTTAATGTTATGTCAAGCACTAACCACTCGACGTTCGTGCCAGGAAAAGCTCTAGATAATTCATAAACATAAATAAGGTAAGTTTTCTCATTGTGTTCATTGTAGTGGACTTCGTCTGTTCGACAAAATTATAGGTAAAAGAACGTTATCCAATTATCCGCGCGCATCGTAAGTTAGTAAAGAAATTGTATAGCAACTCTTTACCTTATTTCAAGTGAAGGCATCGAAAAGATCGTAATAAAATAATGTACACCAATGATACGCGCGCACCACAAGCTAGTATTTTTCATTCGGCGTCGAACTGAAATGGAGACTGCCTAAATATAGTACTTTCCGGTCCACTATAATGAACACACTTAAATAGTCGATTTAGTTAGTGTGCTCATGATAATTGACTTCGTTTGTCTGACAAAATTATAAGTAAAAGAACGCTCTCCAATCGTCCGCGCGCACCGTAAGTTAGGACAGATCCGCACGGGCGAGTACAAAGCACGACAGATCGGCCGTTTATTCCGCCCGGCGATCTGAGCGGGCGATCGCTCGGCGTGTCGTCGGCGGAACAATGACAACACATTCCTCTAGTAAAGGAATTGTCTCCAATTTCTAGTGGATTGTCACTGGATATCGGGCTGATAATTCTCAACGCGAGATGTTCTAGTAATGAATAAATTGTAGAATATCAGCAAACAGAGATCGGAAAACTCTTAGGAATATACAGTACAGCCAAATGCCAGATAGATGGCAACTGTGATATATTTTTTATGTTTTTTTTTTCTTAAAATAAGCTTAATTGTTAAATACATTCAGTATGAATTATACTGAAAGTAAAAAATATCAAATTATAATTAATTTCACTAATAGTAAAAACTAAGAGAAAATTGATGTGTATAACGACCCTTTTTTGATGGACAGACGTAGTTCTAATTTGCAAAACGTTTTAAAATATTTTTGTGCATCAGTTTCAAAACGCGCTAATATTTCTTACAACTATGTATTATACAAAATACGATCATATTTACAGCATAATGGGATACTAACCATGTAACTTCACCTCACAATGATTTAAGGTCTATATTTAAAGTCTCTCAAGATAAAACTCGGGAGTCAGCATTAAAAATATTAATATTTTACTGGCAAAGTTTTACGGTAGTCGTAAATATCGGCGACGGACAAAATTAACAAATGAACCGCTGTTCATTGAATGAGGAGTACAATTTTAGCTTTAAAATCAGACGCTGCAATGCTGCAATCACTTGGGCCCGTCGTAAATCAAATATAAAGCCTTTTTAATGGGCTACACTAAAATATGTATTGTAATGTCCACATTCGTCGGTCGCTCGTCTTGAGACACGCTTGCACGATGTTCTTTTATTCTTTGTACACTTGCTCAGTGTTCTCGACAACATAAGAATTTTACTTAGAGAACTACCGTGGGACTCAAATATATTGAATTAAAAACGGATCACTCACGTTTTACAACAGGCGAGACATCCACTCGACATGTTTCAGGAGCATTCGGCATTCCCTTAATCATGAGTAGTATTCGCGAACGCTGCCCGGCGACCGCCGGAATAAGTATTGACAAAGTTGAAACATTTTTTTATGAAATAATTGGACTAAGCATATGGTAAGCCTCGACTTCAATTTAGTCATTCAGTAGCCTGATATCTGAAATGATTCTCTAATATTGTAACCATGTCCAACGGAATAGACATTTCAATTTCTAAATTTTCGATTTACAATACTGCGTTTTTCTGAAACCGTTTTTTTTTAGGACTGTTGTAAAAGGATGATTGTTTAGTCGTTCTAAAAATTGCACAATTTAAAAAATATGCTGTCGTCAAAATGAAACCTTATGGAATTGACAAACGAACTTTTAATAAATAGATAACAGTCCTTTTTTGGCAATTTTGTAAATAGTACCTACCATAACTATGCTTGCGTCATGGGCTCCCTGCCGAAGAGACCTTTTGAAATCTTTGTTACTGTTATATTTAGCTGTCATAGCTTTAAATTAATGTACACTATAATTCAAATTGTATCTACTTTAGGACACCATATTATACAGTCGGTACAAGTCGTTGTTATGAGTACAGTACACAATCCTGAAAAGTCCAAATTTCAAAAGCACTATTCTTCCGAATTTCATTATTCCGAAACCCAAAATAGTTGCACATGTATCGACAAGTTTCTGGGAGATTTCTTAATTTTTTTCTGAATATAACACTAATCTAACCTCAGTTTTTTTACAACGTCTAAAGCAAAACCTCCGTTCCACAGAAGATAGCGTTCGGAATTATGAATTTCGGAATGACGCTTTCGAAATTATGACTTTTCGTTTTTTTTGTGTTCCTGTTATTTTACTTTAAAATAGGCAAAAATAAGCTGTTTAAACGTAGTAAGTAAGGGCAATGATATAAACTGAATAATTTACGTTAACATTCACAATGCCCGCAGGGGCAGATAAGTGTTTTAACAAACATCATCAGCTCGACTTTTAATTTACACAACAAATTCCGACTGTTTGGTTTTTGTTCATTCCATATCGATAGCTTATTAATAAACAGCCGGGGATACCAAATTGACTTGATACATAAATAATATTAATTACTAGTGAACCCGCCGGCGATATCGTTCGCGGACGTGAAAAAAGTGAAATGTCTCTTTTTGCTCCAGCTTTGTCGAATAAAAGTATCCTATTTGGTAACCGGGATTATAATTTGCTTGTATACCAAATTTCATGTAAATCGGTTCGTTAGTTTTTACGTGATGCGCACACAGACACACAGACAAACAGAGAAAACTATTTACGTTCTATTGCTTTTTTTAACACTCTAGTTATTTTTTTGGAAAAATCTTCAGTCTACAAACACAGTCTTTCTACGATTTTATTATATGTATAGATCAGCCTGACTATTTGATACTACTGCTATCTGTGGCGAAACTGCTATGTCCAACGGACTGAACAATTTTATTTGTTGCGTTGGCTATATTTTCTCCCACGTTCAGCCCAGTGGCGATATAGTTTGAGCTGCTAAGTATAACAATCAAACCAGGTATCAATATCACTAATATAATTTTCAAGAAAACCAATTACTATGTTGTGTCATTTAATTTTCGCGGTACACATTATAAACTTAATCACCATAATAAGATTTTCTTTGGAATACTGTGATAGAAAAAATATATCTATAGGATAATGGGCGTTCAGTTATCTCAATGTGAAGGTGTCCTCACAAATCATCTTTTACCGTTCATACCACCTTTAAAATATATCCGAGACTTGTATTACACACTTAAATTGCATATTTGCTAAGAAAAACGAATGATTCATAAAGTCAATAAACGGTATTGACCTTAAAGGTCAGAAGCATAAAAACAACTTGTAAGTAACTTAAAGTAAGCAGCGCCTTGAATAAAATAAGCCATATTTTGCTACTGCTCAAAATTATGAATAGCATCATCAAGATAAGCTGCCCTTTAAAATAGATTTAAGACATTGTGCATATAAAAAATATAAAGAACCTTCCAGAAGCTTTGTCCATCCCATTTCACGTAAAGTATTTGTAAGCCAGACTATTATGGTGTTCGTCATAAAAAACTGTCAATTTTTCCCCACAAAGGGCTCACAATAAAAGTGCCAGTGTGTTCTTACAAACGAGAATTTACGTCGGCCGTATGCAAATGAGGACGGATAAATCCGACGGCCGCCGCTGAAAATTGACGTCGTGCGGTGCGGGCTATTAGCCCTGAATTTACACGTTTTATCGTGAAACTTGTTTCTTTTGTAGGGATTTTTATCAACAAAGCGAGAAACAAACAGAACACCGAATGACCGATACAGATAGAATAGAATAGAATAGAATAATTTATTAAACAACGTATTATACAACAATGACATTTAAAGACTAAGATATACAATTAGAGAGTTGAACCTATATGCCTGAACTAGGATTCCCTGTATCTCAGGCAAAAGGGACTTTCAAACATTTGTATCTACTACTAAATATTTACATACTAAATATGCAGTTTAATACAAATCAAATCTTATTAACTAGTATCACGTTTAATCAAAGTGACATGCCAGCATCTGCGTCAGCAGAACTGTAAACTGGGCCAAAATCGATGTTGCATTCTTCAAGTTTGTTTTAATTTCATTTAGAGGTTATAGGCGTACGATTGGCATTAGCCTAGTTTTCGAAATTGTGTAAGTAGGACATCTCGGTAGTAGGTCACTTAGGCGTCTTCATAGTGTATGGAGTTTATGTACCGTTTTTCGGCTAATTTTCTAGCTGGGCATTCGGCATAGCCAGTTTCATGATTGCAGGGCTTTTTATAAACGGCGGCGCTCTTAGGCGCCTTCATAGTTTATGGAGTTAAAATACCTTTTCTCGGCCAGTTTTCTTGCTGGACATTCTGCATTACCTGTTTCGTGGTTACTTGGCTTCTTGAAGTGCAGACATGTTGCACATTTTGGTGGATCGGTCTTCTTAGAGCAGTCCTTTACTGCGTGCCCTACCTCACCACAATGCCCGCAGGTGTCAGCCTCCGATCTGCACGACTTTGCCGCATGGCCATATTGCTGGCACTTGAAGCACCTCGTGACCAAGGTGAAATCCCTTACGGGACATGAGGACCAGTTGATAAAAACTCTATCGCTGGTAATTAGAGCTTTTCGTATAAGTGCGGGGACTTCTATCACGTAGTTGCAGGTCTCGGCGTCCCTCTTGCCCGATTTATGGCTAAGCTTGGTTGTGGTCAAAAAATTTTCAAGTGACATGTCCTGTAGTTTATCGGCTAAATTTTGATTATATATGCATTTGAAGACTTCCGTTTCTTGCATGGCGGAGGGTACTCCGATGACAACTATCCTCGGATTTCGTTTTTTCTGTTCATCGACGGTAAAGCCAGAGGTCACCAACTGCGCCGACTGCTTCAGTTTCTGAACGTCGTCTTTGGAGTCAGTGCTTATTACGACGCCACCGTTCCTGATTTTTCTCAGCCCTCTCACGTGAAGTTTCATCTCTTCGGGCTTAATAATTTGTTGGACAAGGGATTTCGTCTCCTCGCTCGTCTTTAACTTATCCGTAGGGTAGATCACTACCGTGCTAATTTTTGAGGGCTGAATGTAATTATTAGGATGGCCTTTAAGCGCGTCCGCAAAAGAAACCGCTCCCGTAGCAGGTCTGGAAGACTCCTCGATGCATTGCTTGAGCTCCTGGAGACGGACCGAGAGGTCAAATTTTTCTTGCAGGGCTTGGAGAGAATAGTAGTTCTGGATGGCCTTCTGCTTGATCGACTGGTATTCGATGACCATCTGCGACGTGCAATAGCCCACTTTACGGCTTAATCCACTAATGCGCATTTTTTGCTCCGAGTTTAATTTACCCTCGGAAGCAATGGTGCATACTTCATTTAGTGCCTGTTCGATGTTCTTGATCCAGTTGTGCAGTTCTGCTGTACTCACAGGCTGCGGCGGGGCCTCGGCCTGCTGGACGGGCCCGGGGTCGCGCGGCGGCGGCCCGGGCCGCGGCGCGGGCGAGGGTTGCGGCGCGGGCGAGGGCTGCGGCGCGGGCGAGGGCGGAGGGCTACGGCGCGTGAGCCCACTCCGATTAAACGGGCTGTTCTCCGGTTTGTCCGACATTTCTCTTTGGGTTAAGCAATTACAACTAAAACATTATACGAAACTAGATCACTCGGCTTATATTGAAAAATTGCCTCCGTTTGATGTACAAATCTAGGTCGCGATTTAGTAATAAATATTTATTTTATTAACAAGCACGTCCGATCTCATTGACGACTCGTCATACTCGTGTGAATTGTTCATCATATCATACGTCGTCCAAATATAAAGCTGTGACCACACCACGACTCAATAGTACATTACTTACCTAGGGCGGTAAAACAAAGAATGTCTCAGATCGCAGGCATTTGACGCCGAGCCGAAGGCAAGGGCGACAAATATGCGATCTGAGAGGCTTTCTTTATTACCGCCCATGGAAAGTACAAAATTTTTCATCACACTTACTCGAAAATAGTGTAATTCATTACACGTAGGTTCTGCGGGCCGTAAATGACCTATTACGCCCTAGGGCGTAATGGTTTTGTTTTTAAATTTGAAACGCTGGTTCTGTTTTACTCATAATTGTCATGTTCAAAGAAACGCCAACTTACTTTTTTAACTTTGATCACTGAAATATTTATTTAAAGATAACTGTTATTGCAAATACATGTAAACACATATTTCGGTAACATTAATTAAATGTTTAAATAGTGTATTTCAGTATTTTGCAAATATAAAATCAACTAAAATGGCCGTTTTAGGTCTTTACCGCTATGGTTTCCGAACGTGCCTTGACATTCGCATTATCTATGGACATATGTCACTTTCTGTTTTAATATTTTCTTGTCATACTGGGACGATTAGTAAGGTTATATTATTAAGATTTCCTCACAACGGTGATGAAAAACATTGTGTGTGCCACGGGCGGTAAAGGAATTACCGCCCTAGATACACAATGTACTATTAAGTCTCCCCCAGGCCATGAAGTGGGATTTTCCGCACGCGTAGCGGGCGGTTATTTGTGGCCAAGTGTGACGTTAACGCACCGTATTTCGCAATAACGTGCCTCAGGCGTCACGTTTTTAATGCATTCAAACCAAACAAAGATACGTAGTGTTCACGTACTATCCGTACTGTATTGAAATTGGTTATTAACGAGAAGACGATCAAAGGGCCTTTTATTTGAAATGAAGTAGGTACACATTTAGGTAAATTTTTGGTCGACTGGTTGAGCGCCAAGTCAATTGGGCCTACGTATTATGAACGTCTTCCTGCTGACATCCGAAACGAAACATCTGATCAGAGCTTCAAACGTCAGCTGAGAAACTTTTTGTTGGATATAGCATTATACTCTGTTAATGAATTTATGGACATGTAACCTGCATTTATTATTCAAAATTTAGCTGTTGTATCTTAATAACATAGACTGACGATCCATTGTTGGGGACAATCTAGTAATTCATTAATAGTATTTTGCTTAATTATTTTTAGACATTGCATTTTATTTAAATTTTAGGATAGACTGACGATCCATTATTGGGGACAGCATAGTACTTAAGTAATTCATTCTATTTTGCTTAATTTATTTCTGGACATTGTTGTATTTATTTGTTGTGTTATTTAATTCGATTGTTATTAATTTTAATTATAATAGTAATTGTTTTTGACGATCAAAATACAAATTCATATAAATTGTCATGTATAATTTATCATGTAATGTTGTGTTATGAAATAAATAAATCTATCTATCTAATGGAATAGTAAATTCAGTACAGGTTTTTTTGTAACAAAATATCACTATCTCAAAACCTGTTACAGTATTTAGTAAATGTTATACCATTTTATTTTGCTCTATTTTTTTACGTCATGTGCCAGGTTGTGTTGGTACCTACATTATTTTTTTCACCGCCCTCGTTCGAAATCAGAGGTGAAATTTGGAAAAAACTGAAAAAAATTTTTTAATATTCTACTGTGGCCACAACAGCATGAAGAAATTGACAGAAATGGGGAATTACGCCCAATAGCATAGTTATTTGGCTACCCATATTAGAAACCAGATTTGAAAAGTACTTGATATTTTAGTTATGACACTCAAATCACCGAGTCAGGGTATCACTTAGCACGAGTTTTGCAAAAACGTCAATATCTCGAAAACTAAGAGATTTTTACTGAGGTTAAATTTACTTAATCTGGTGTCTTATGAGCTGGTCTATCAGCCCTTTCCATATCGACGTTGGTTTTAGGGACACCCTGTATAAGGGGGAGGGGAGGGTCTATAAATGTATCACCTCTTATTAACAATACGACATCTAACTTTCCATTTTTTTTAATAATAGAAGCCTTTTCCAGTACAAAGAGTCAATTTATGTAATACAATGACAATGAATTCGTAACGAAACACAAATATCGCAGTCTTGACACTTACCCAACTTCAAATAGACATCCTGGAGGTGGCGGAGACGCTTCCCATAACATTTTCATCGACGATAAATTTCTCCAGAGTGGGGTCAGAAGTCTGGCCGTGGGTTGTAAAACAGCAGTTAAAAATTACAAACGGCTGGAACGAGCGCTGTCAATATAACCGCGTCTGGATTTAGTTTTGTAGTGGCTCGTCTACGTCTGCTAAATCACGATGTTGGGTCTGGTATAGCGTCTTAGAACGGTGTTGCGCTCCGTTGTATATACAGGATGTCACTGTAATCACAAGAAAGGTAAAAAAACTACTTTCTTAAAACAGTGAGAACACCGCTTTTGATTGGAATTCCCTTCTGGTGAATATGACAGACGAGTTTCCGGTAACTTAGAACCTGGATAGGTTTTTGAGGCAAGAGTCAGTTTCTAAAGAGGGCATCTTCTGTCATCTGGGTAAGTGTGCTCCATTACATCTTCGCTTTCCCTCAAGTAAGACCAAGAGCGTAAGTTTGTAACACAATCAAATAAAAGTATTTTTCTGCCCTCCGGCCGGCAAGCGTCACCTTGCCGATTTCAAGATGCCGCTTTCTGGCTCCGTCGAACAGAAAAATAGTAAACAAACCTTGACCAGTAAATAAGAATTGGCATTTCTTACTCTACTGGCCTCGGTATGTAATGTACTATTAATCTTCATAAGGCATAAGACAGATTGGCCTAAGGGAAATTGGCAATAAAATAAAAGCTACATATCTGAATCAACCATTGTTAATGTCAAATTAACCTATTGATTAATTAATAAAAATATAAACAAAAAATATTAGTTCTGTCAGAAACAAAAACAAAATTATTGTTAGTATAGTCGACCTTGAATATATATCGCGCGCTCCTGAACTGCCGAAGTTAGACTATTTCTTTGTCTTTATACTTTGCTTAGGGAGCTCCTCGGGACTCCTCGGGAAGTTAACCTGTTTTTATAGTTCGACCGAAATTTCGGTTTCCAAAAAAACGGGTTTCGGCTTAGTTTCGGTTTCAGCTGCCGTTCGGCCGAAACTAAAGCCGAAACCGAAACAGAAATGAGAGGTTTCGCGCTGCGATCGGACAGTCGTTTTTTCAAAAAGCACAAGTAATGAATTTAAAATAACAAAGTGATAGTTATGTTATACTGCCGTCCTCAAACTAAAAGGCCGCTAGTTTGTATGAAGTTTCATACAAGCCTTGTGTCCGTCAAGATAGCGTACACCGTAAAGATATTCAGAATCTGATGCAGCCAATAAATAGTACCCAAATAGTATCGACGAAATACCTAGGTGAAAAAAATAGTACCCTTAAACTTTCTGAAATATAAGGCCTGTTCACGGTGTACGCTACCGGGCGTCAAGCTGGCGTACACCGTTTGTACCTCTGGAACGGCTTTGTTTTTGGGAATGATTTATATCTCAAAAAATAGTACCTAAATAGTACCCTAGGGCCCTACAATTTCATTTCTCTAGATATCGTAGAAGCCGAGATATAGTGAGGTCTTTCTATAAGAAATTGAGATTTTCTATAAGGAATTGAGAGCCATTGGCACACATTATTAATTTAACATTTGTGGAAGGTATTTTTCCCGATGAATTAAAGTCGTGTATAGTAAAGCCACTGTTCAAAAAAGGAGATAAACAGGACCCTTGCAACTACAGACCTATCACCTTAGTACCTATTATTTCGAAGGTACTGGAAAAGGCATTTTACACTCGTTTAAATAGCTTTTTGACGAAATACGACATACTCTGTTCGGAACAATATGGTTTTCGAGAGGGAAAGTCGACGACTTTTGCATGTTTCGAACTTGTAAAACTAATTACGGAGAGCATTAATAATAGTACTCCCGTTGCGTCGGTCTTCTTGGATATGACTAAGGCATTCGATTTTGTTAACCACACAAAACTGACTCATAAACTCGAACGTTACGGTGTTAGGGGCAAAGCTCTCGATTGGATCAAGAGCTATTTGACAGATAGGTTGCAATGTACAGAAATTAGTAGGTTTACAGAAACACGCAGCACTATCTCAAAGAAAACTTTTCGATCTCAATTCAGAGTAAATGATACAGGTGTCCCGCAGGGTAGCATCTTGGGTCCACTGCTGTTTTTGTTGTATATCAATGATTTACCAAGCGCAACACCTCAAAAGTGCATTATGTTTGCCGATGATACGACATTAGTAATAAAATGTAACGATAAATTGACTTTTGAACGTGATATAAATAATTCTTTAATTAACATAATTGACTGGATGAAAACAAATGATCTGCACATAAATATTAGCAAAACCAAGTTTATGCAATTTACTTCTTATAATTCAAATAGTTTACCAATTAGAGTTCAATATAACAATAACAATGTAGATGAAGTAGTTTCTTTTAAATTTCTTGGTATCTCACTAGACAGATACCTAAACTGGAAAGACCACATTGATCAGATTTGCAGCAAACTCAATAGATTTGTTTTTGCACTCCGAAGGTTGAGAGACACTGTGTCGGTGGAGGCCGCATTAACAGCTTATCATGGGTATGTGTCTTCTGTTCTTCGTTACGGACTAATACTGTGGGGTAACTCTGTTGATGTGGTGAGAGTATTTAGGATTCAGAAGAAGTGTGTCAGGGTCATTTGTAACGTGCACGATGTTAGCTGCGTACCATTTTTCAAAAAACTTCACATACTACCTTTACCTTGTTTGTACATAAAAGAAGTATGTATCTTTGTCAACACCCACCAGCAATATTTTAAGACGCGTGGTGAACTGATGCATAGGCAGACCCGACAAAAAGTTATGGATCTATTGTATAAACCGCGGGTCACCAAAGCTATTTATGGTAGGAATGTGTATAACATGTGTATTCAGTTATTTAATAGTCTTCCTGATGATATTAAAGTGCTCCGAGGAAACCAGTTCAAGCACAAATTAAACACCTGGCTCCTAGACAGGTGCTTCTATAGTGTTAAGAATTATTTAGAACGTAACTGACATCAATTTTATTATTCTCAATTTTTTATTATTATTTTATGACTTTATAATTCTATTTTTTTTTTTGTCTTGTATTGTCTTCACGTGATGTTAATTATTTTTAAATGAATATTTTATGTTATTGTATAATATTGTAATTGTTATGTTTATAATTAATGAATCGCGCCCAAATGTTTGCACGCCTGCTTGCAGGCTGAGCACATCGGAAGTATTTTTTTTTTTTATATATATAAGACCTTATTGTACTGTGCTCTAGCAAATAAAATATTTGATTTGATTTGATTTGATTTGATTTGAATTCCCGGGTACGCCAGCCAGCTTGACGGTGTGAAATTTTGTACACCGTTAAGTCATGGAATATCTCGGCTTCTACGATAGCTAGAGAAATGAAATTTTAGGGCCCTAGGGTACTATTTGGGTACTATTTTTTGAGATATAAAGCGTTTCCAAAAACAAAGCCGTTCCAGAGATACAAACGGTGTACGCCAGCTTGACGCCCGGTAGCGTACACCGTGAACAGGCCTTATATTTCGAAAAGTTTAAGGGTACTATTTTTTTCACCTAGGTATTTCGTCGGTACTATTTGGGTACTATTTATTGGCTGCATCAGATTCTGAAAATCTTTACGGTGTACGCTACCTTGACGGACACCAAGCCTTTTAGTTTGAGGACGGCAGTATATTAATGATTACTTCAAATAACAGAAACTGAATGATTAACATGTTATTTAAAAATTTGACTGACTATTTTTTTTTCATAAACATGTCCTTCTATGGAAGTTTCGGTTTCGATTTCGGCCGAAACTGGGATCGAAGCCGAAATTCGGTTTCGGCCATAAAAACTAGTTTTGGTCGGACACTACCTGTTTTCCTTTGTTTTGATATTTGGCAGTACGGTCATCTGCGGAAAAAATACCCCTGTCATACTTTTGTGGTATGGCAACCGGTTACTTTTCCCTGCAGCTAACTGTACATTCGTTGTGATTATTTAGCACTAGCTCCTGCTAGTCGTGTGTTTGTTTTCATTGGAAATTGGCTCGGAATGAAATTTACTCGGCTGTCAAGTTTGCTTAGGTTAGGTTACCTATACTGTTTGCTATCTTTAAACTAGGTCTTAGATGTCTGAGGAGTTGTTTATTATGTGTTCAGTTATTTTAGAGCACTCTGTAGTTATATAATGCTTGCGGCTATTTAAGTTCAATCAAATCAGAAGTAGTTGAATACCAATTAGAATAATTTATTCATTCAGCAAAACCTAAAATGTTAAACCAACCAACCAATTCTGTCCGACAGTCTTCGACTAATCGGAGAAAATACATAAGAAAATAATAAAGGTCCCAATGAACGATAGCCCCCTTTTTTGAAGTCGGTTAAAATGAGAATTAAAGTTCTTGGTTTCTCAATTGACTGGACTATATCATATGTCGTACCAAACAACTTCAAACACGCATACGAGGTGTAAAGTGCAGGTCACACAATATATTAGTCTCGATAGTGTATCGGTCCGCGAGCATTGTCTGCATTGTCCGGAATGTCCTCTTATCGCCTGATAGCGGGTCATCATTGTCCGACAATGTTGTAGGGTCATTAGTACCTTTGCATTGTAACTTGAAACGTGTTGCTTGTAATTTTATCGATTTTTTTATTAATTATATTATAAATTTGAAAGCGTGACTGATGCTTGTTAATTGATTTAACGTTGAACTGTTGCAGTAATTTAATTAATGTTAGTCAAGGTTAAATAAGAGTAAAGAAACTTATCGATAAGTATTGCGGAATTTGTCAAAATAAATATCCCATTAACAAAAGCTAAATAACGTCAAAGAGAACTAACTACCAATTACACAAAGAAAAATGGGTAAGGCAGCAATGGACAAGGGCTGTATCAACAAACAAGGGAAGTAAAAATGAGTTTTTTTTTAAAAATGGGGTCATTAGAATTCTTCGAGACCGGCTACGCATTGGCAATGCATTCTAGTGTTGCAAATGTCAAATGTCTTTAGGCGGCGGTGACCACTTACCATCAGGTGGGCCGTCTGTCCGCGTGCCAATCTAAGGCAATAAAAAAATCTTAAAAAAAAAAAAACATGACGTCATTTTACTCACCCAAATCAAATAATTTCCTTATTTTTAATTTTTGATCTTATAAAGACGCAATATATGTGAAGTGTAGTTAATTTTTGTAACAAAAACAGATTTTAAGGCTAGCATGAAATAGTACATTACACAATTAGGGTGGTAATACCAAGAAAGCCCGAGATCGCAGATGTTTGCGGCCCGAGCTGCAAGCGAGGGACATAAATATGCGATCGAAGGCTTTCTTTATTGTCTCCCGCGTTGTATACATCATTTTATGTCGACACTTGGCCAGAAAGCGGCTTTTTCCGTACACTAAAAATTGTGTCCCAATTTTTTTAAGGAAAGTTATGTTTCCAGTGCGTCACGTTCATCGAACAAAAAAAATGTTTCATACAAAAACGTGACGAGCTGGAATGGAATTTACGGGACACAATTTTTCTTGTATTAGGTTCAAAAGTACAAACGATTCTGAATAAGAAATATCCAAAAAGTCAAAATTTAAATGAAAAACTACATGTACGCTTTTTTTTGAAAAACTCCCTATTGACACGCTTTTATATTTCACTGTGTCTATCTTGATATAAGCCTCTAGCACACACACAATAAAAATGCCAGTCCCTTGAGGCAGCCTACACGATATCTATTACGCAGCGCAAGTGAACAAAAACTCCAAGCTATGCAATTTGGTGTCAGCAAATTGGCCGCGGGCTATTCTAGTGCAGCTTGTTTCATTGTTGCAACAGAACTGCAACGGGACTTTAAAGTAAAAGTGACTGAAATTCGACTGAGTAAATTAAGAATTTCTTGTTAATGATCAAAGAACTTAAGATTTTTTTTTAAGTCTGACATACTTGCAGATCTTACTGATTGTTTCCTGGGGTGGAACCAGGTCGCAGGCCGGACCACCTTGAGTGGAGACCTTAAGTACGTAGGCTCGCTAACAGACCGTCCGTTAGGACGCACCTCTAGTAAGCAGGTCGCTTTGTACTTACGAGTGACACGCACACATCAACCAGCGTAGTTGCCTACTATGAGCAGCACGCACACATCAACCAGCGCTAAGCGATCGGCTCGGCTCACCAGAGGTGCTTCAGTTACCTATTAGCGAGGGTATTACGTTCGGCTCTTTATTTCAAGGTCATTGTTGATGTCAAAGGCAGAGACTCGACAGAGACTTGTTGAATAGTGTGCCATAAAGAGTATCTATCTCTTTCTGGCACATTTATAACAGGAAAGTATATAGTTTATCGAGGATCATCGTGGAATAATCAACTGATAGCTACTGGTACTTAAGTAAAGCGCATGAATTCGAATGCGCAGATGCAACATTCTTGTACAGTAATTACTTCTTGTCAATTGTCATGAGTTTGTTTTAATTAATAATTTAATTTAATGTGACAAACACAACCACACACACTGACAAAAATAGTTTAGTAAAACAAATAAATAAACACACGATTTCATTGTTAAACCAGTCATAGTAATATTGGCAAAATAACTTTTGTGTACGGTAAAGTTTAATCTCAATTCAGTTCTCTAAATAGTGACGTGGTTGTGTCGTTGTTCAATCACTAAAAGAAGCTCGTTTAATGGATTTCTACCATTACTGGGCAAATAATCGGACCGGACTTGTAAGCCCCTGTGCTCACTGCGCAAGCGCGGGTTTAACAGATTGTAACCAATGTCAGCTGCTTTGTGGTCCAGCTATAGGGTTAGGATAGGCCGACAGGCAAATAGATCAGTGGTAAATAGACAGAGTAACAAATAGATGGGCGGGCAAGTAGACAGAGTAGGAAATAGACAAATGGGCAATTAAAAGATTACCAATGGCTATTGTCAGTCCGACAAATGGACAAACGAGCGAACAGACAGGATAACAAATAGATACAGTGCCAAATAGATAGTTTGAAAATACGTAGCAGAGCAATTAGACAGTCTTGTAAATATACAAACAGCTGATTATACGGAAAGGCAATAGATGGAATGTCAAATAGATAAATTGGTAAAAGAAGACGAGTGAATAATCAAACGAGGATTGGGAAAAGCTAATTAACAGACACACAAACCGGTGACAGTTTCTGGCACTCATAACTACACTACGTTTAAATTGAAGAAGCCTTGACTTTCAAAAGGAGATAAACGAACAGACGTAGTTGCGCACATACTTATAGGCAGGTGGGCAGTCAAAATGTCGAGCAGTCCAACAAGGACACAGGGCAAAGGCACAGCGAGTAAAAAAAAGGTTACAGAGATGACAAAGTCTGATCTGATGGCGGAATAAAATTGCCTAAGCGCCAAAATTCTAACGCTGGTTAGGGGGCGCTCAGAAAGCGATACGATCTTCTAAATTACATGAGAACGACGAAACGGTTAGTCTACTGTTTTTCGACTCATTTGATTAATTTTGACATGTAGTTACAGTCTCCTCCGCTCCCCGTTTCTCTCACCCAAAAAAATACAGTAAAATAAAGGGAATAAAAACACACTTTTCACTCCACTGCTCGGAAAAATGGCAATGCATGGACGGTATTGGGAATGCAAAACGGCGCGTTCTTGGACAGTGCACCAGCGAGCCAACAATGTAATCAAACACTACAGCAATAACATTGTTGTAGCGTTTACAATAGCAGCTGACCAATGAGAGCACGCCGTTTGCCTCGGCGATAAGCTATTTTTTTGTTTCCACGCAGGCAGCGTGAAAAGCACTGTTTAGTCTCGGCCGAAAGTACAATAGATGGGCTCTTATTCTTCGAGGGCCTCTCCTTCGGGTTGGCCATCGAACTTGGTTATCTATTGCTTAATTTCGACCTTCACTTTGTCAAAAATCACTTTAGGCACTCGAGGCTCATAAAATCAAGAAATAGCTGTTATTGCAGTAATTTTAGAGAAAACATTTACCTACTATTTCATCTTTAGCGAGCAAGAAAACTGAAGCCGAGTAAGTATACAGTCCACAAGCGGTTGGCTTGTTGTTTCACAACATCTTTGAATTGCTCAAGCGATGTTTCGAGATACCGTTCTTCGAGCTTTGATACAGCATCATTTTGTTGGTTTAGTTGTTAGTTTCTTTAGAATTTCCGCACTCGAGTATGATTTTTTTCTCGAGGGTCAACGTCAAATATTGAATAGCATGAAAGATTAGTATTTTAGTAACAAAATAAGCGATTAGAGTTTAATTAAAGTTTTGGGGCGATTCTTTGAGCGTTTCGGCCGCAATGTACGAAAGTCATCGTTGTTCCACGATTACTTACCACAAAGGAAAAACAGATCTTGCGACAAGTTTGATCAAACTATACTCAGATTCGAGACTGTTTTTCGGTTTTTGAAAAGGTAGCTCTAGGCATAGTCACTTTGACAAGTGGACGGAGTTATGCAATATCGAATTAAGTACTATGTAAATCCTGTGTACGATATTGCATAACTGTACAACTATTTACTAACATAAACTGAAATAAACGTTTTGCTTTCAGATCGCTGCCCGCTTCAGTTCTAGCGCCCGCTCTGCCTATCGATGAGATACGCCAAGGGGCTGGTGTTGGTTAGATGAACCAGAGTCAGCGTCGCCGGCGCTCACGACGGTCCCTTCTGGCCGACCCGTCTGCTCCTGCCTATGCGTCCGCTTCCGCTTCTGCGCCTAACCCATCGACCCGGCACTGTACAGCTCCTTGTTGTTGTTGAACCAGCGTCTTCAGCACCGCTGCCCGCTCCCGCCTCAGCGCCCGCTCCGCGCATCACCGAGCGCCGCCGCCCGCGGCGCGCCGGCGCTCACGACGTGCCCGTCTGGTCGACCCGTCAATTTGCAGCCCCGTGTTGGTTTTGTTGAACCAGCGTCTTCATACGGACGCCATATTTTTTTTTTGTTTCAACCTAGCGCACGTGAAAAAATGCACCAATCATGTACCTTGTCTTTTTACAATGTTTGTAATATGAAACTTACATTATCCCGTGACTTTGTCCTCCATTGGCTTTAAAATTTTCAATTTTCCCAATCCTACTACTACTTACTACCCATAAATTTGTACGAATGTCAAAGTGGATTCAAAATGGATTCTGTAGAGCAGCGGTCGGCAACCAGCGGCCCGCCGGCCGCATGCGGCCCGTGAACCGCTCACTTGCGGCCCGCGAGCCTCCCTGGCTATTTTGTATGTAAAAATCACCAGTTATTAACATAGTGCGGCCCGCGGCAATTTCGTTAGCTACTATGTGGACCTTGGCTGCTAAAAGGTTGCCGACCGCTGCAGTGTAGAGAGTCAATAATATTCCTATTAAAAATATATATTCAAGGGGCTTTACATTAAATATCGTCATATACACACTCACGAACAATGAATTCCGGTCATTTTCTATGAACAATTATATATAAAATGACCCGAATTCATTGGCCGTGAGTGCGCTTCACATTCACCATTTCGTCAATCGTTATCCTTAATATTGCATTCCAGAAAACACAAGATTGTACTAATCTGAAACAAAACTTAATGTATTGCAGATTGTAGGTAATAATAAATGTCATTTAGTAGGTAACTCACTAAAAACAATAATTATGAAACTAAAGATGCAGTTCAATTTTAAACCATCATAAGTAATGGCATTCCGTGTTCACGTAATCATTATATTTTATTAGCAATAACATGCAAGCGTACCCATTACACTACATAAACCGGCCATAGTAATTATAATCATAGTAATGTAGAGCTTTATAGGCTAATTCCAACTTTGCCGTCAACCTCTTTTCTGATATAATGTGACCCATCTACAGATCCTTATTAGAATGCACCAATTGACATACCGTAACTGATTTAATATTGTAAAATATTGAGTTAATTTAATTTCATGTAATTTAGGTTTATTCAATAGGATTTAATTTAATTTAACTTGCTTAATTATTAATCACCAATAAATATTATAATTATGGTTACTAGTTCACGAAGTAAATTATATAAAGGACGAGACTGCCAGTGAAATTACGAATTAAACTACAGAACTAATGACTAAACCTATCAAATAATATACTACCTACATGTTTCATATTCGCCTACATAGGGCATTTCTCCAGAAATATGTCTGCGATCACCTCATTCATCTGGCCCTTTTTCATACTAAATGTATGGAGACAGATGAATGAGTCGCAGACATATTTCTGGAGAAATGCCCTTCAATATTTATCTCCCCTGACCCTTTGCCCCGTTTCTATTAAGGTATCCTGATCGTGCCAGATATGGCAGACCAGGTTAGGTTAATTCTTCAAGATTATCATTTGCGTATCGACACATATTGGGGTCATTTTCAAAAAAAGATGCCAGCAGTTACGGGATTAATTCAACAAAAAGTTAATTTTCTTCTCTTGTGTAACGAAAGCTATATATACAAATTGTATGGGAACTTTCGTTACACAAGGGAACAAAATTAACTTTTGTTAAATTTATCCCTTAACTGACATCTTTTTTAAAAACGATCAATTGGTAAATACTCAATTATATCTGGAGGCACGGCAGTGCCCCCGCCAAGACGAGCAAAACAAAGGCACGGCCGTACCATCCTTTTCTCGAATAGAAAAATATAGATTTTTGTCATAGGAGATCCGCCTCATTAGAATGGCATTTTAGGGTTCTATGCCCAAAGGGTGCCAACGGGACCCCATGACTAAGTCTCCGCTGTCTGTCCGTTCATCTGTCACGGAACTGTGTATTTCTATTGCCGCTATAACAACAAAATATATTGAAAACAAAATAAAATAAAAAAGTGTCCATACCTACTAGAAACGTGTTTTTTTTACATATTTTGCTCGACCGTGGTACGGAACCCTTCGTGTGCGAATCCGATTCGCACTTGGCCGGCTGATGTAGGTACTTATAGAAATAAAAATACGAGATTGAAAATTTAAACATACTTTTAATTTGAGAGAATTCCACAGACGAAAGAAATGTAGACGAAAGTTTGTCTATGTAACTAGTGCTGTCCTTAAGCAATAGTGTTGTCATTAAACGTTACATAATAGGAGGTTCAATTTTATTAATACAACACCGGCCTTAGTTGCAAATATATCATTATACTGAAAAGGAATCTCCCGAGTATTTCTAAAACGATTTTATCTCTCATAAGGCACTGGTCCCACCGCCGACGAGTAAGCGAGTTAAGTTGGGTGAGCAGCATTACATTGCGGATCTGGAAAAGTCGATTGACTACACTGTGCCTGGTCAGCCGGAATTACTCGCCCAACTTTACTCGCTTACTCGCCGGCGGTGAGACCAGTGCTCAAACCTGTTTCATTAACCACCTCAAACTTCACCATCAGACCCTCAACCAACTCAAAATCGTCATGATGTTATATTGTCACGAGAACTTAGTACATATGTGTGCAACATTTCAAAATAATCATTAGAAGTAGGTAGTCTACCATAAAGAAATGTTTCTGTCAAAAAATGTTCTTTTAAGACAAGCTTTTATTGCCAACTGTACTTTTTGTACTATCGCAAACTGCGCGTCAAGACTAATCAGATGAGCTCAAACACGGTGAATTTATCTCGTGTAATTTAGATGATCCTATGGCTACCATCCGGCTCCATCATCAGATCAGCTCCATGTCATTGTAATATTTCAGTATCACCTGATTTACATATTTTTGCAAAATTTCAGCTCAATCGGAAACCGGGATGTGGATCAAATTCAACTTACATTGATTACAGACAGACACACAGACACCGGGACAGGTGAAACTAAATAAAAGCTTGTAATAAAAACGCGTACAGGTCAGGTTTGGATAAAACCAAGAAGCGATTGTATTAAAGGTCCCAAGTCATTGTTGTCAGTAAAATATATCGAATAATGACTGTCAATTAACCGACAATAACGAGTTTACTTTGTAAGAAAACCATCATGTTTTCATAAAGAATATTAATAATGGACTCGCTCGTCAACGCGACGTTTAGCTCAGCGAACGTCGCGGGACGATAATTAATAATTAGGTAATAAACATTTACGGCGTGTTCCCGTCAACTACGAAATTTCGAAAACACACAACGCCGCCATTTTGTGTCGAACGGCGACCAAAGGCCTCGAACAGTAACCGATTGAGTTAAGCTTGCACCTGAGACCAAACGAGTTCGATATACCTGAGGTGCATTCTTAGCTCGATCGGATTGTAAGGTCGGAGCTCGCAAGAGAGGCCTACTGTCGCTGGGCGCTCCGCATAATGATGGGTCCGTCAGTCCACCCGTCAGTCACCGCGGCCGAAGAATGAGTTCATTTCCTTCGAACATGCGAGATACGATTTTTAATTAAGTTTTTGTTAAAAATCCATTAAAGAGCAGCGACTGCGCGGCCGATTTAGACTACACGCTCAAACGACTATGTTATTAATGAACGCTGTAATGTGGAAATTTTTAAAGATCACTAAAGCTAAATTAGAATTTAAAATTATTACACGGTGATTTTGTAATTTTTAAAACAAACACGTATTACTCGTAATTGATATTGATATAAATCACGCCACCCGTAAAACTTTATGAAACAATAAGCAATTTTCTGATCTCTCGTCCTGTAGTCACGTTATTATTACTTTTAAGCAGTTTTAGTGCTTAATTTCTAAGAACCCTTTGATAATTCTACACATTACTTTATAAGCAAGTTGATTAACGAGATTACTTGCGGGGTAAAGTTAGAAAGTACTATAAGCCACAACACGAGGTACTACAGTTTCCAATCATATTTTAGAATTAGTCTTAAAAACTATCCACCTTTATAATATAGAATAGGATAGGTTACGATATGAAATACACATCTGAGTAAAATAGACGTAAGAGGGGACATTGTACATTATATTTAAGAAATAAGCAGACAAGTTAGCCTTTCAGGAGCGGAGGAATAAGCGAGCATTTAAAATAATCTCATATTTCCTTATATTCATGTGCGCATACCTACCAACTTCCTGAATAATACTGAAATCACAATAAATGGTAAACACGCTGACATCACTTGCAATCCTCGAAATCAGATATAAAATGTCCGCGTACTCCCAATACTGCGTTTAAATTTGATACAAGACATTGTTTTAAATATCGTATACAATATTCGCCGTCTACAGCTATCGTATCTACTAAATAACATTGTTGAAATAACAGCCTTCCGCCGTACGAAATAAAATATAAAACTGATTGATAAGGTTCAAAGAGGTTGCTTGTTTAAAATTATACAACGTTTCAACAGCCCTGCGCACGCGATTGTCAACTGTCAACATTGTCAACGGAGGCGGGAGTCGCGAGCTACCGAAAGGAAAAAGTAGTCATTTGTAGCGCAATAAACGTGCGATGACGGGCGTTTAAAACTTTATTTAAAAGGCCTATTCTTAAATAATACCTGTCGCATGTAGCAGTAACCCGTCCGTATAGACCAGTGTTTTACAAAGTGTGGGTCGCGACCCCCTGGGGGGCCGCAGCGCGTCTAGAAGGGGGTCTCGAGGGTCGAGAAACCTCAGGCAATAAGGAAAAAAAACAAAACAGCTCAAAAGTGTAACGCAATAAAATTCAGATTAGAAATCGTGGAGGACAGGGGGTCGCGAATTATTTTGGCATATTAAGGGGGTCGTGCCATGAAATAGGTTGAAAAACACTGGTATAGACAGTTTAACGTTCCATTTTAGAAAACGGACATAAGGTCCATATAAATTCCGTACACTACTACATGCATCCAGCTTTAGTTAAGTTTTTACCTATAACCTAGCTGTGGTAGTCGGTAGCAGAGTGATTCGGACATGCGCCTTTCAAGCCGAGGTCGTAGGTTGAATCTGGGCTCGTGGCTCGTATCAATGAGGTTTTCGAAACGTATACAGGGTGGCTCATTCAAATCGGTCAGTATGGGAATGTCTGAAACTATAAGACATACGAAGATTTGTTCTTAGGAACCATGTCACCGATTTTGATAAAAAGAAAAACTGCATTCATACATTTGAAAAAAAACTGTACCCAGCTCGGGAATCGAACCCGGTTGTTTTGAAAAAATAAACTTACACTTTTTCTATTTAAATATCGATTGTGTAGGTCTAAAGCTGTAATTGTCTCTAAGAAACATGATGTCTAAAATGAATAAAATGCATTGTTTTGACATACTTTAATTTATCATAGCAGGTGTTCGAAGTGACCACCGTTTTTTAAATCCAATATTCAACACGCTTAGGTAACGATCTTACTATTGCATTTTGTATCTTCATGTTGAATTTGCGTTAAAATTGACTCTATGGCTGCTTTTAGGTCTTCAACGGTGTCATAGCTTATTTTGTAAACTTCATCCTTAACGTAACCCCACAAGAAATAGTCTAGAGGCGTTAAATCGGGCGACCTCGCCGGCCATTTGATAGGGCCGTTCGTACCAATCCATTTTTGCGGAAAGTTTTCATTTAAAGTCTCTTGCTATGCGACTATTGTGAGCCGGTGCTCCGTCCTGTTGAAAATAAAGTTGTTCTCTTACTTCTGCTGACATTTCTCCTACGGCCTCTAAAAGATCTTCTAAGATTGCAAGCTACTTGAATCTGTCCAAATGTCCATCATAAATTTTAAACATGAGTAATCATCAAAAGATCAAAATCGGT
This sequence comes from Eudemis profundana, assembly GCA_947034925.1. Lineage (NCBI taxonomy): Eukaryota > Metazoa > Arthropoda > Insecta > Lepidoptera > Tortricidae > Eudemis > Eudemis profundana. The sequence continues at coordinate 2,891,696 of OX344804.1, read as the reverse complement.
GACATGGTTCCTAAGAACAAATCTTCGTATGTCTTATAGTTTCAGACATTCCAATACTGCCCGATTTGAATGAGCCACCCTGTATATCCCAAAATTAGATATTTACCATTAGTTTTTCGGTGAAGGAAAAACATTGTGAGGAAATACATTATACACACATACATCCCCGGAGAAATTCTAAGGCACATGTGAAGTCCCCAATCTACAGTGGGCTAGCGTGGGGACTACAGCTCATATTCTTTCCTCTATGAGTAGGCCTGAGCGCAGCAGTGGGACGTATACAGGGTGTCCCTAAAACCAACGTACATACGAAAAGGGCTGATATACCAGCTCATAAGACAACAGATTAAGAAAATAAAAATCTCTTAGTTTTCGAGATATTGACGTTTTTGCTAAACTCGTGCTAAGTGATACCCTGACTCGGTGTTTTGAGCATCATGACTAAAATATCAAGTATTTTCAAATCTGTTTATTGCTTCGGGTTGCCAAATAACTATGTTATTGAACGTAGTTCCTATTTCTGTTAATTTCTTCATGCTTTGGCCAACATAACAAAAAATATTTTTCCAAATTTCACCTCTGGTTTCGAACGAAGTTGGTGAATAACAATGTAGCAACTTAAAACCTGGCACATGCATGACGTAAAAAAATAGCGCATTTATGGTAGTTTCTAAAATGGTATAACATTTACTAAATACTGTAATAGTTTTTGAGTTAATCTAATTTTGTTACATTTTACAAAAAAATTTAAGCGTTAAACGCGTAAAAAATCAACTAGGTCCAATAGGGATGATGACTGGGTTAAAAATATGTAATTCTATTTAGTCCGTCAGTTAGATTATGAAAAAATATGGGACACGTATTTTTTGGTATATCAAAATATTAAAAATCGACAAAGTTATAAATCATCAAACTTCTGGAGTGGGGGCTTGTGACGTCACTCTTGAGTACAAATTGTACTCAAGAGTGACGTCACTCAAAACTTCTAAGCACTCTATCCTCGTCAGTTTTTGTTTGTCAAACAATACAAAAAATACGTACGTAATATTTTTTCATAATGTAACAGACGGACTAAACAGTTTTTTTTAGTCATCTAGCCTATTGCAACGACAGAAATGCAAGTACTCGTCTAGTCTCGCAAGGATGTACCGTCTCATTTGAATGTTTGACGTCCCATCGACGTGCATCACCATATTCACCGCAAACCGCGCAACGGCATAATCTCACCAACAGTATCCATTTAATTGCAAAAATTCCAATATGAAGACTGTTCCAGTCATTTGGTTCTTCATACAAACGAAAAGGAGGTTAAAAATCGACTTTAACAATATCAGTTTCAGTTTTAATCGATATGTCTGTGTCTGTATGTCATTTCATTGCCTGATACATTTTATCTGCGCGAAACAATCTGAGACGTCCTAAAAGTCAGAAAACCATGCAATCGGCCGTTTTTAGTTAGCGCCATCTATTACCAGTATTCGAAACCAAAACTTTAATTACCCACATTTGTTCGCTTTTTGAGACTTCTCATCTTATTTCGCGCATAGAAAATGGATTTTTTATGAAATTTATTCAATAACTAAATAAACAATAAAATAACAATGACAATAAATTATCCTAAACTAAAATAATCATACTAAACCTAAGGCTGAAGCCAAAACTACCTATTAAATTATGTATATCTAAAAAGGGCCCCCGTAGCATGGTGCCAAAGATGCTGGCAGTATTTTCTCGATATGTACCTACAAAATATATGAACCAAAATGTATTTCGTTAACATGGCTTCTTAACCTTCTTTATATGTGTATTGAGAAGTGACTGGAATCACTATTAAAACACATTCAATGCATTCGTTGTAACGCAAAGGAAGGCATTTTAAATTCATGTGGGTAAATTTAAATATTTATTACGTTGAATTATACATAAGTAAATGGGTATTTGTTTTATTTCAATATGTGTGGGGGCTTATTTAATGTTGTATTGGTGGCCAACCAAACGCATAATGTGCTCTTTGTTAAAAAAAATACGAAATAATGTGAAAGGTAGAAAATACACTGCGAAATTACATATATTTTTAGGGTTCCGTACCTCAAAAGGAAAAACGGAACCCTTATAAATATAGAAGATTACCTACTTTGTTGTCCATCTGTCCGTCCGTCTGCCAAAACCCTTTATCTCTGGAACGCATGGAGATATAGAGTTGAAATTAAAACCATATACTCAAGTCTATGGTGCCTCGAATCTGTGAAAAAGTCAAACTTGTGAGTTAACGTAAAAAAAAAATATTTATTTATTACACAATACAAGAGAGTACAAATGGCGGACTTAATGCCACGAGGCATTCTCTACTAGTCAACCATTAGGGTAAACAGAGATATGTCTGTTTATGCCGCATAAAATATACATTTTGACTCTCAAGGAAACCAAAATTTGTAGGGTACTTTCCGTTGACCTAGAACTATGAAATTTGGAAATTAATACCGTCTTATACTAGAAGTATAGGAAACATTTGTAATTAAATCATAAAAAGTATAGTCTTTATTTAAAGTATTTGTACGGAACCCTCGGTGGGGGGAGTCCGACTCACACTTGCCTGGTTTTTTTTCTAAATCAGCAACGATATCATCATCATCAGCCGGAGCACGTCCACTCCTGACCGTAGGCCCAAAGAACGCTAAACCCAACCCAACTCAATATTGAGTAATTGGATTCTTACAATTTACGCCAAATTGCCGGGTATTATATAAAGATTCAGATTTCTATTTACTCCCTGAAATAAAAAGGGTAGGGAACATGCACAACCCACATTAACGGGAAACGCCATTATTATGACCAGTATGATTTTTTTTCGGGCCGCGGGCCTGATTAGTTTCCTTTACCGTCCGCATAGTGTCTACCTATAGTTCCTTCACGTCCCTATTGTTTATTGTTTTTGATAAGTTTAAATTCCAAGTTTCCTTGATAGCCACTTCATTACCGCTTTCAGCACCTTTTGATGTCCCTGTACGTCTCAATATCAATTTCGTGAGCGCATTATATTTAGACTAACAGCTGCGACAATGCGCGAACGCGATCAACTGATAAAAAACAAAAGATCGCCACAACTTACATTTACTTCACACGAATTCAGACCTAAAACTACTAGGACAAAGTTAAAATTCGGACAAAATAAAACTTGTACATAAAACAGTTTGAATCAAGAACGCGATTTGTAATTCTTTTTGAATTGAAAAACAAAAGATTATAACGGCATGTCATCAGTTCATTCGATTTTCAACTAAATTGAAAAACATTATCATTGAAATTCGAACGTACTGTAATTTCGAGTTACGTCGTTTTGATTTGAGAATTTTCATTTCTAATCTTACACCACAAAAGGCCGTAAGCGACCACGTTTTTATAGTAAATATTGCCGTTGTGTGTAAGGTGTGGTGTTTGTGATCCGTCTTGAAAGTGCGACTAATCGCCCGCGCGATCAGTCGCGACGTCGGCGCCGACTGAGGCTGAAATAGTGGAGTGGTTTGTTTTAAATAGCTGAAGCGTTTTTGAACGACCGATTAAAATAGCTATCTGATTATTAGTTAGGGAGAGTATAGCAGGGAAAGTGAGAAACAAGCGACTGGACTAGTTGTTGCAAACTAGAGAGTAGTAGACCTCGTGAATATGTCAATCCCCATGGCTCCGTCACTTTGAAAAATTTCCAAAAACTAAGACGACAAAACTAAACAATATAATCCCATCAAAAACATTACATGTAAAAAGATTGAGATACCTACAATGTCAAACCAAGTCAGTACCGGGGGGAATGTCCACAGAACTCGATTTTTATTTATTTTTATTTTATTTATTGGGCAATAGGCACACAGAACAAATTACAGTCATCAACACAATTTACAGAACGCTAATATAGATCAGATCAGGACTACAATTCTTAATGATGCATGCCCAGAAGGATTATTGGTACAGTACACATGAGGGATTCTTTATTTCAGAACTATAAAATGTGGTGGAAATTGAGTGCTGTGATTAAGTCTTATTATGCCTTATATATCCCTGAAAATCCAGGATTCTAGCTTTAGCCAGCACAAAATTAGAGTAGGCTAAAAATGGCCTAATAGGCTTTGAGAAAAGGATGATACGGCCGTGCCATTGTTTTGCTCGACTTGGCGAGGGCACTGCCGTACCCCAGATACTCAACTTAATAAATAGAAAACATCTACGACTGAGGAACAAATACTCGTGCTCATCACACACATATTTACCCATACCGGAATTTGAAGCGCAAGCTCTAGCTCCGTCGGTGGTAACCGCAGAAATATATCGAGATACAAGGAAATTGTTCGTCGATTTGTATGGGAACCAAGCGTGTAACATTTTTCGCTTGGCGTTTGACGCCAAAAGTGTAATTTAGAGATGGAAAACATGAACTTTCCATTTCATTTGGTGGTATTTGAACAATGAATTATACCATTATTATCAGATTTTCAAATCTGGTAATAATAATGACGGAAACTGAAGTTGACGGCGTACAAAGTAGATCAGTGTCACTCCTTTTTAACACGTGAGGTACATGCACTTTTTGCTTCTACTTCGTTATATATTTCTGTGGTGGTAACACTTCGAAAAATCTAAACGTGTCGTCTAATTGAGGAATGTTCTAGAAATTTACTAAAATGATAGTAATTCAGTTAATTTAAGCATCTCTACTGGTTTTACTGCTTTCTAGGGTTCAGTACCTCAAAAGAATACAAGGATACCCTTATAGGATCACTTTGTTGTTTGTCTGTCTGTGCCTCAAGCGCGTAGAGGTATCAAGATGAAATTGAAATCAAACACTCAGGTCCGCAATCTCTTGGAGCTGTGAAAAAATCAAACTTCTAAGTCAAAAGATACGGCCGTTTACGCCGCATATTTTGAATAGAATAGAATAGCATAGAAAAACTTTATTGTATAATACTGTGTAGGTACAAAGGTGGTGTAGATATTTTAAATTTTTGTATCAACAGTTACCCTTCCGGGCATACAATGCGTTACACTTATATCTATAACCTTAACTAAATAACATTTAACTCTCGTAAAATTCTTTTAGATTATAAAAAGCCTTATCTAATAACCAGTCTTTTAGTTTTCTTTTAAAAGTGCTGTCATCTATACTTTTGATATGAGAGGGAAGATTATTAAATACATAAATTGCTGATATAATAGCACTTTTCTTGTACATAGCATTATTAATAATGGGCAAGTTTATATCAAATTTATATTGAGATCGAACATTAAATTTGCAAGACCTCTTTGAAAAATATTCTGGTTGGTTTTTTACAAATACACATAATTCTAAAATGTATATACATGCCAGAGTTAGGAAACGTTTTTCTCTAAAAACATTACGCAGAGACTCGTCAGAGCGCATCCGAAACACAGTTCTTAGACACCTCTTCTGCAATATAAAGGTTTTTTGTACATCAACAGAATTTCCCCAGAAGATGACTCCGTAGGTCAGCAATGAAAAGACATTTCCATAATATGCACTGATAGCTACGTTTTCTGAACATGTTTCAGACAGGACTGACAAAGCGTAGCACCTACTGGAAATCTTTTTATTTATTTGCTCAATATGGGCCTTCCAATTTAGATGTGAATCTATTTTAACTCCTAGGAAGTCAGCACTACTAACTTCATCTACAACGATACCCGCATCGGACACTACAAGAGGCATTTGAGTGGTTTTGTAGTTCCTAAATTGGATGATTTTAGTTTTGTTCAGATTTACATGTAGATTGAGAGTACTAAGCCAGTTTTTTGTTTTAGCAAGTACACTATTTATGTTGTGTTCTATATTTGAATTGGATTTATCGCTATCACTTGAAAACAGCATAGTAACGTCATCAGCAAATAACACACATGGTTTAGTAACTATATTAAGAAGTTCGTTTTTGATGCTCGCAAGGGAATCAAAACCTCCAGTACGTCTAGCATAACTGGCCGCGACTTCGTTTCTCGCGCGACAGAGCATCACCTGTCACTGTCGCACGATATTGAGTGGATAGAGATTGGTAGCATTTGTCGCGCGAGAAAGAGTCGCGTGTCACAGTTGTGCTAGAGGTACAGGGTACTTCCCGTTGACCTAGAATCATGAAATTTGGCAAGAAGCAATGTCATGTAGCACAAGCTAATAAAAAAATCCGAAACCCGTAAATTTATACTTAATTCACAAAAAAATAACATTTTTATCAGGAGTGCATTGTTTTTGTTGTACCTAACGGCTACAATGAGCATGGCCCGACATGTTTCACACTAAAGTAACTAGGAACTGTCATTGACACAGATATTGACAAAATTTAGCAAATTCCAATTCAATTCAAATGTTATAAATACAATTCTCTATTGAACTGTCACACTCGCACGAAATATTGAATTATCCTAGTAAGAATTCATTTTCAAATGATCGACATATTTTACTAAATCTAATACCTAAACATTATTTACTGCGTTTTAATGTCATTCTCAATAACATTAAAACCCAAATTTATGAATTTATGAACAAAAGTTGTCACTCCGACTACTGGTATTGATAAAATCAAAACCGTGCATAATTTTCGACAGCGACTGTCAAAACATTATAATGATCTGATGATTCCGCCAACAATGGCAGCTTCAAATACCGTCTATTGTGACATATTTATGCAAATATATCAAATGTCGTATCCAATTTATAACGTTTCTTTATAGGCAGTTAATAGACCAGTTGTCGCCTTGCGTAATCTGATACTTGGAATAAAAATCCTCTAAGACAGGGGTTCCCAAAGTGTGCGCCGTAGAAAGTAAAGAGGGGCGTCGCGAGTCGATCCTCTAACATTATCTAAAACCAAAAATAATCGCGGGTACATAAAGCGACAACACTATTTTGAGCGAACTAGGGCGTTGGGTGTGCAGAACCGGGTATTATTAGGGTCTATGAGCGGCGCTAAGTGAAGCGGGCGCGGGTGCCATAGTTTTGCCCACCCGTCGCGTGCACCCGCTTCGTGCACCCGCGTCAGCTAGCGTAGGCCCTTAGTTTAGTATGGTAGTAGGTACTGGGAATTCCCTCAGCATGTTTGACAAATAAATGATCTCTCTCTCTCTCTCTCTCTCCCAGTTCTCTCATACTAAATTTTCCCGGTTCTGAACGCTCGTGACGAAGTACTAAAATTGTAAGTGCGCCACGGGCTGAAAAAGATTGGGAACCCCTGCACTAAGACGTTTAGGCGTTTTGTTAGTGTTTAGAATAAAATATCGCTGTATGTTAATTTTGTTTTATTGATTTTAAATGCACTCACTCGAGCCAAAGGTTGAGGCAAATTGTGTATTTTGTTGGATAATGTTATTTGGGAATAAATTATGTTATTTTGCCTGATGACGACCCACCGCGGCGATGGCGAGTTTTTGTGAACCGATCAGATAGATAGCGAAGACAGTATCGATTTCATAGAGACTTTGGTTGTTTTATTTCAATTTGGGTTTTACAATCTTTTATTTGACTTGAAATGTTCATTTCCGTCACACCTGGCCATAGAGTGGCAATTACTGCACGCTACTGCGGAAAATCTCACTTACTGACCTGGGGGAGACGTAAAATGTTGTACTTGCCACGGACGGTAATGAAGAAAGCCTCAGATCGCATATTTATCGCCCTTATCTTCGGCTCGGGCGTCAAATACCTGCGATATAAGTTGCACTTGCTGGTATCGGATTTAGGCTAAATCCGCTAAATGAATGACATTATCATCATCAGCCTATATACGTCCCACCCACAGCTGGGTAAAGACCCTCTCTTATAGACAAGAGTGAAATAAATGACAGCGTAGGTAAATAACCACATTTTTACTAATAAAAGACCCGACTGCAGTGCAAAAAATACCGCGCATTAAAGTGCATAAATCCGCCATATTGTATTTTTTTTTACCATATTTACGGACCCAATGACACTCGCGTCGTTATGACGAATCTAATTATGTATCTTTTATCGAAATCGGGTGTGTCGTTGAGTAGTTGCAAGCGGACATAGGAACGGATATACATACAGGTCTAACACACAATCCTCCTTTTAGGCTTCGCCGCAGTTGGGTAAAAAGAAGAACGACCTTTATGACCTCGAACTGGAATGCATCGAGTGCGGAAAAGATTGTGTCCTGTAATAATACCTATCTCATGTAATTGAACTCTCATACAATTATTCAGTCTTTTTGCGGCCATCATTATTTCTTTTCGTGACTTTGTTTTTTAAAATGAGCCAGTACATTTCAATCAAAATCAATCATCATGCATACGTACCAGCGGCCTGCAATTATACTGCATGCGCTTTACTAACTGCGTAATTACAGTAAAAATTAATAACCGAGCAAAACCCAGGGACAACTAGTCCTGCCTGCGCAAGAGTTTAATTTCAATTGAGCCTTAATTTATGGGTACGTAAATGGTACCCGTAATTTTATAAGGGATTCTCTCGAATATCAAGAGCACGGATAATGCAACCTTAACGTAAGCCACTTAAGGTTGGGATTGGAATGGTTGTACGCGAGAGTTGATGGCGTTTTGGAGTGTTAGTGCATGGTGATTGTGCACAAAAACTGGATAATTGACGAGTGGATTGATAACCTATATCGATTGGCTATTACGGTGACTGATGTAGAGGTGTAAGTTTTGCGAGGTCGTATATTTTTTGGGTTTATTGTAAATTGAGCGCTATCTGCACGAAATAAGGTTCGTTTTTAGTTGTAATGACGATTACGGATAAATTCGCACAACTGGGTTGACGAATTTATTTGTACGAGCTTTCTAGGCTGCAGTCACTACTCGTGTCTTGTAGTTTAAGACTCAAAACCCCCTCAAGCTTTTACTTGAGTCCTGAAAACTTAAAGAAAAACTCGAGCTTCTAAGATTAAGTTTTCAAGACTCAACTTGAACACTTAATCTTGAAAGCTCGAGTTTTTTAGGCTCAGAGAACTTTTAGAACCTAAGTCTTCAACGATCGAGTCCTGAGGATTTGAACTAGTGTCAAGGTTTTATGAAGCTTTAAGGTTCAAAATTCTTTAAGGCTACTCTTTTAACAGTACATACTATTAAATAGCCATACGAGAAAGAAGGATTCATAAAACATAGTTTAATAAGGTGAAAATAGAAGTAGGTCATAAGCCATTCAAAAGCACGATAACCGCATGTCATAGCGCAGCGGGAACGCCTCAGGGGGGAGCTCCTTCTACTAACTTATTATAAACTAGTTAAAAAAGCACATAAAATACAGTAAAATACATTTTCTATATTAAAGGCTCAAAAACTCACGAGTCTTTATCTTTTATCTATCCCACATATTAGTATAGCCATATTAAAATAGATGAAATGATTAGAATATTAGAATGAGCGTGGTTTTAGAAGGCGGGTGTTAATAGAACCCGCCATATCCCCGCCGTATTGACCACTTTTATGGTCCCATATTGTCATGCGCCCCTGGTATTGGTGACCCTTTTGTGGCCACTAATATTTTAACGAAGAAGAGAACGAAAGCGGTCCACGTCTTCGGTTCGTTTTTATCTCGCACAGTGGTCCCTTATCCAGAAAACTGGGACAGCATTTACCCGTGGTTTCGCCCGCCTTATTATTATTTTTTATTATGAAATAGGGGGCAAACGAGCAGACGGGTCGCCTGATGGTAGGCAATCACCGCCGCTCATAGACACCTGCAACACCAGAAGAGTCACAAGTGCGTGGCCGGCCTTTCAGGTGGGAGCACGCTCTTTTCTTGAAGGTTTGAAGAGCGAATCGGTCCGGAAACACGCAGGCGACGAATTTATTCCCGTTATTGTCCCAAAGGAACTCCTTACCGGGATATAAAAGTATCCTATGTTTCAATCCCGGACTTGATCTACTTTCATGCCAAAATTCAGCTTAATCCATCCAGTAGTTACCCCGTTATTTAGTAACAAACATCCAAACATCTTCATAACACACAAAACATTTATCCCTCTAATATTATAAATACGAAAGTTTGTGAAGATATTTGGATTTTTGGATATTTGGATGTTTGGATGTTTGTTACCTAATAACGGGGTAGCAACTAGATGGATCAAGCTGAAATTTGGCATACAAGTAGACCAAGTCCTGGATTGAGACATAGGATACTTTATATCCCGGTAATAGCTCCTTTGGGACAATAACGGGAACAACGCGGGCGAAGCCGCGGGAAAATGCTATTTATAATATTATTGTGATAGTATGATTAATTAAAGAATTACACTCTTGTCGGGGGAGTATGCTTATTGACGTTTTGATTAGACACGACATCAGCCGACATCAACTTTGTCCTTCACTTGATCTATGTAGCTGCGTCTGGAATTTCCCTTATCTCTCCTTCCCTCATCTTCCCTTCCTTCTTCTTAGTCGGTCCCTCATGGCTGTGGATCGTGACCGAAGGCAACTGCCCTCCATGCAGGCCGGTTCGTGGTTTTATGGCCCGCCTGATAGAGGCTGCACTTAGTAGCCCTTTTGATCCCATTAATTCGATTTACACACTCTACATAAAAACAGGTTGATCCGCTTCAGCCTCTCCCGCTGGTCCGTTGTTCACTTTGAGCAATCAGCGAAACTTCTGAAGATGAAGAAAGAACTTCAGGGCCCCCACCCTGCTCGATTTTTGCAACAGCCAGTAAGGCTTGTAAGTTGTCAGTTTAAAAAACAAAAAACACACCTCAGTAATGAGCGAACTATGAAGAAGAAGAAGAGTGTACAAAAGCTTATTTGTCCCAATGCATAGTTTGTCCGAGTTTTTATAAAAAAAAATCCTTTTGATCGCGTCACACCAACGTGCTGGAACACTTCCTCTGGCGCGCTTGCCCTCCACAGATCCAAGAATAATCTGTTTCTCTAGCGCATGCCTTGTTCTTCCCTTCCAGAATGCTTTGAAAAAATGTGTTGTGTCTTATCAATTGTCCAATCATTTACCAATTCTAAAATGCCTTAAGATAAGTATTGTTTTATGTGCAAAGAATTGTAAAATTATCTAAAGATATTGCGATAACATTCTTGAATTTAGCACCATTAGCGAGGCACATAAAATACTTTATTGTAAAAGTGCTAAGTGTTTTTTTTTATCTTATCTATGGAAATCACAGCCTGCAACGTTGTTTAGCTATTGCTAAAATATGTTCATTCTTTATAACTTTATGCGAAAACAATACAATTTTATTACGATACATATATTGATGTAAAGTCCAAGCACATTGAAAAAACTACGCTTGACGACATTATTTAGATTTTGATTAACCGTAAAATAGTTGTTTTTCGTATAAGTCTGATCTTCTGAATTTGTGTACATACCTATTACGTCAAGTTTTTTTTTATTCATGCTATAAGCCAGAGGTCACCAGTTAGTTTCTTCCGGAGCCCGGTTTTTAAAATAAAATGACCATCGCGGTCCGTTTCTTAGTGAATTAGTAGTACTGGAGGTCCGCACACAATACCTATAGGTCGGCGGTCCGGTTCCGAACCAGAGTCCGCCATTTGGTGACCCTTGATAGATAACTGATCAAACCAGCATTGAGTGACCACAGGGGCTCACACATATCTCACTGATTCAGTAGGATGTCAGTTGTACCGAAGAGGCCGGAACAATACATATAAAAAAAATCTTGACTTTTTTATTCCTACCTCCACTCACATGAAACGATACAAAAATACACGTGTGCGTCGTGATAGCCTTCATGTTGGAGCTACCGTCTACCAGGACGTTGACAAGTTCCGATACCTTGGGTGCACTGTTACCGATACCTACACCAGGGAGGAGGAAATCCAAATACGCATCAAGAATTCTTTACTGTGTAGTGCATCCCTCCACAAGGTCTTAGTGACCAGGCTTCTCAGTAGGAACATGAATCTGAAGATATATAAAACAGTAATTTAAGGCCTATCCTCATGTATGGATGTGAGGCTTGGACACTAACGCTCAAGGAGGAAAGTCTACCCCTGGTGGCGGAACGGAAAGTTCTTCGGAAAATCCGGGGACCAACTAAAAGAGAGAATGGCACGTTTAAGATCTGAGATAATGCGGAGATTGAGGAGTTGATGGCCGAGCCCAATATTATCGGAGCAAGAAAGTCCCATAGGCTTCGCTGCCTCGGTCATCAGCATAGAATGGAAGGGGGTCGTGCACCGAAAAGGGCATACCGAGAGCGACCAACCGGCCGCTGACCGGTGGGTCGCCCTAGGTATCGCTGGGGAGACGTGGTCGAGGTGGATCTGCGTAAGCTTCAAGCCGAGGATTGGCAAGAAACCGCGCAGGATCGGGTTATGTGGCGTGTTCTCGTTTCGGTAGCCACGATCCTTTTTGGGCCACTGAGCTACAATGTTAGTTTAGTTAGTTAGTTTTTATTCCTAAATTGTAAGCAAAGTTAGCATCTAACTTCGATGTCACCACAAAAGCGAAATAAAAAGCCTTTATTAGGAATCGAAAACCAAGAGGCGCGCATCAAAAGCACCGCTAGTTTTAGCACCAAACATCGCCCAAATTAATTTGCGCTCTCATAACTACCGTAAAGCAAACAACCCAGATTTTATTACTCCGAAAATTATGTGCTATCATTGACTTATATAAACATAAGGACCCGCTCAACAGGCGCGATAAATAATACCTACCACTTCGGCCCTGAAATCTTTGTATTTATATATTTATTTATCTGTCTTTATAACCATCGTGCCGCAATTCATTCATTCATTCATTTCATCCTTAATACCTCCACTGCTGAACGAACATAGGTATCCTCTAAAGACTTCCACAACGAATGGTCACACGCCTCCTGCCTCCATCGACTTTCGGCGACCATCACCAGGTCGTCAGACCATCTTGTGGGGACCCGACCTACGCTGCGTTTTCCGGTTTGGGGTATCTATTTCAAAACCTTTACGCCCCTCCGGCCATCGGTTCGTCCATCCTGCCGTTACATTGGACCTACAACTGTACCTCTAGCACAACTGTGACACGCGACTCTTTGTCGCGCGACAAATGCTACCTATCTCTTTCCACTCAATATCGTGTGACAGTGACAGGTGATGCTCTGTCGCGCGAGAAACGAAGTCGCGGCCAGTTATGCTAGACGTAGGTACTGATATTTAGAGCCCGCGCGTCGCAACAACAGTCGCGCTTTTTTGTTGTCTGTATCCCGTTCGGTTAGCAAAATGGCAATTTTGAGCAATCTAAAATGGCGCCTTGCTCATCAGTCGCGCCTGTTGTCCCGGTCCCTATATACACGTCAATGTGCGCTATCAATTTAGTATCGAGCCCGTCGGCTTCATCAAACTAGATCAAATTTAACCAACTCATTACGCCACAAAAGCCGCGCTACCACCATAATTCTAATAACAAAATCAGTACACAGCGGCCGTTTTCTAAGACGATTTTTTCCCCGAAGTAAAGGGTAAATATTTGCTCTCTCCAGCACAAAGCATTTTGTTTGCCCCGAAGTTGCACTTTCGTCCTGTGTACACACGCCCTAACAAATTGAATGTAGTTCTTTAACTGCGATACCAATAACGTCCTTAATACAATTAAATAAAACCCATTTCAGCGTGGAGTAGGCGTACGGTTTTATCCTTTATGTCTATAGTAGCATTTAGTAGCCCAAGGCGGTATAGCCGGTAAAAAACTTTACCTACAATTAAAATTCTACATCGGCCGTCTAGGTCTTCAATATATTACTTTGTTTTTGAAACGGTGACGTTTTTATGAATTTCTTATTTCCTTTTAAGAATACTCGGACTGGTTGTTGGGGTGTCTATTATTTTTGGTAGTTAATTATTTTTTAATACACAAATCCCAATGTTATTGCGTTGAAGCATTCTCCTTAGCTACGTACCTATTAATATATTGAACTGATGAATTAATTACCTACATAAATATTTTCAAAAGACGTCTTAATTAGTCGATTTAAGCAATGCTAGGTATAAAATTAAAATAGCTTTCGAAGCTTATAAGGATAATTATCAGTTAAGAACAGCCAACAACAACAAATGAAAGTGTTCGAATCAATATATTTACTGCAAATATTTTAAGTCAGGTTAATGTGGGAACATCACAATTTTATAACAATTTTTGGCAAGCACAATGAATAATTTTCCTAATCTCACTCACTCACTCACTGCTCTCTATATTAATAATTATATTTGTGTAGAAGTTTTAAAGGCGTAGCACAGAAATAGTTCAAAATTTATTAAAACAATCCTCAAAAGCAAGGGTCGTAGTCATCATCAGCTGATAAAACCTGAATAAAATTATTTTCTCTAATTTTTAGGTAAAAATCAATAAATTCAGGAATCAGGACCTATACGTAAATACAAAACTCCAAAAAATAAGAGACACCCTACCGGTTAAGGAAAGAACCGGTCGGCACACCGCTAGTGGGTGCCCGGGTTTATTAAAACCGAGGTCTATCGTAGTTTTTTGCCACCGACATCCATTAAGCCAGCCTACCGCAGCTCACGTTGCCTGAGCGATTAAAGAATACTAATTATTACATGAAGAGATGCCTTTTCGCATTCAATTTGAAGACAACTTATTGATTGACACAGTTAAAGGTTACACTTATAACAAGTGAACTACTTATAGGGAACGTGCAGATGGCATCATTAAATCGACAAAACAGACACTATGCGCACAGTAAAGGAAACTTATGAGCCCTAAAAAATAAGTATATAAGTCGTGGCTACACTAACGTCAATCGTCCTTCATCGCCATAATTAACGGCGTTTCCGTTAATGTGGCCCCATCATGATAGAGTGCAAGATTCAGATTGGTGGCACCAGCTGGCAGCACCTTCGTTGTGCACGTTCTCTATTAACAGTAGTATCATCTATGATAACTTGTTTATAAACCAGACCTTCGACCTTTGTGAAGTGATAGGCATCACGTAAGATTTGAATTTTCATATGTGAAATTAGCCTTGAAACTGCTCGGAGCTCCTATTCACAGTCGTGGCACACGTGGATTAGGTACCTCTGTGGTACCAGTACAGGCAATTTACTAACCGCGATGTGCATTTCTTCAGCAGTATTTCTATGCCCCGCTTTCACCCGCAAACCCTTGTCGCCAGCCTTAGTATTCCTTTACCCTAAGTGCCCAACAAAACTTCCGCTAGAAAGTACAGATAGCATAAAATATGATTAATGCCCGACAACGGCTCTAGTTGAAGCCGGGTTGAAACAATGGCGTGTAATGCACTCGACTGACAAATACTTACACGTGTCCGGGGTTAGATGGAACATGTATTGTGCATTAGATGAAACAAGGCGGTATTAAAAATTCTGTTCGTACCTTGTAACTGTAGTTCGTATATAATAACACGTGGGTTTGTAGACATTGGGAGTGGAATAGATTTAAATACCAAGCAAATTGTGAATGTTTAAGCGTTTTGAGTGCTGGAATTTGTGTTTATGGGTTCAATTCTTGTGAGATTTAATACCCAAAAATGAAGTTAGAAAAAACATTTAACATTCAAGTTAGATTCTCACTTTACTAAGATGGACTAACATGGATGGAACATGGATGTTAGTGATTGGAGATCAAAATTCGTTTTTTATTAATAATAATCTAGGGGCTGATTAATTGTGAATACCACTGCCGCTCCATGTTAAAACAAAGTGTGGCTTTGATTGACAATTTAGAATTCTCCCGGTATATTTGACTGAACAGGCGAGCAGTATATAAACTACAAATTCTTCGATTTTCGAACTTCAGAATACTAGAACTGGACGATTTGATGCCTCTAATATCTCTACACCTACATAGGCATAGGTGCACTTAGAGTTTGTTTGACAAGTTTCGATCAACGTTCCGATATCGCACCGCTCCGAACCGAAGTTATGGAGATTAGACGGCATTCAGAGAAGCGTGGCTCGAGCCTAGATAATTGAACGCTCGGACGAATACATTATAAATACATTTGCATAAATATTTTGCTATAATCTATGTACGAGACATACTCGCACGGATTACCTGTACACATAGTGATACTTATAAAAAAATAATGCAAACATTAATGTGTTCTCACTATCTTTCAAATGTGTCTTCATCATATCGGCTATTGTCAGTTATTGGTGAGGCCATTTCTATGTTTAAATTTAAATTTCTACTTATTTTCTTAATGTTTTCTTAATCAGCATTCTATAGGTAATGGTTACTTTTTCTTAGATGTCGATTTAAGTCTCCAACTCTTCTTCTTTCTTATTTACGAGTTATATAAAACTAGCATTTACCCGGCGCTTCGCCTGCGTTATTCTCTGTCTCAAAGAAACTCCTTACTGCGATAAAAAATATCGAATGTTTCAGTCCAGGACAGGTGTACTTGTATGCCATATTTCATTTCAATCTATCCAATTGATTGTTACCACATTATTTAGTAACAAACATCAAAACATCTTCTCAAACTTTCACATTTATTAGTAGGATAAATGTCGTTAATAATACACAAGTGACGTCACACATCTCTAACTCAGGGTGGTGATGAATTTGCATGGTCACCATCAGCCGTTAAGTAAGAACTATGCGTAATTTATCCTAATGTAACTATGACATCCATTTCTCCTAAATTACCCTTAAAACAATTTTGCGACAAAACTGCGTCGTCATAAAATTCCAAGAGAAATTCACTAACAATTACAAATAAAAGAAAACTATCAAAGAAAGGAGGCACAAGACTAATTGCTCGGGGTTTTTGGACTGTCATAAATTAAAACTAAACGACTTCTAACTCTTTGAAGCACCCTTTTACGAGACAGACACTACACATAAGAAAAACGTACTAAGTCACATTGATCTTTGTGTATCTTAAGGCGTTTCTCGTGTAGCTGTTGGGACCCCGTTAGGAAATTCGCGAGCAATGGCAGTAAACAAATTTACAATTTCCAGTTAAACTTGATTCCCACGTAACGAAACAAAGGGTTGTCGTTGCTGTAAACAGTAAATAAACAGTCAATAACGTAACTCATAGGAAACAGGACTACAGCAGGCCAGTTTCAACTAGCTAAAGTACGTAAGATTAGATCTAGGCTTGTGTCAGAACCGAAGGTCCTGACCAAAGAACTAAAAAGAATGAAATCCCACCTCTGACCGCTAAGAACAAGTTCCTCTTAAGGGCTCTTAATCGATCTTCGGTCCTTTAGTTCAGTAGTCGATACGTCGGTACAAATCGGTTGGGAGCGAATGAGTCAAAATCAAATATTAAATAGCGAGCTCCTTTCTTTCCTTCAGATCTCGAGATTTGCTCCTGAATTAAAGGAACTAAAAGACCGAACTAGTTCCTTTGACCGATTGAACGCGATCGGAGCGTTCTTTTCAAAGAATCAGCGGGCAAAACTCTAGTTTGAGCATGAATTCGAAGCGAAAGTCTTTATCTTATTTACTAAATACATATTAATGATTACTTCAAATATCAGACACTAAATGATTAATGTGTTATTTAAAAATGAAGACTGACTGATTATGATTGTCATTTTTTTCTTCCCACGAGAACACACGGCCGAAACTGAAATTCGGTTTCGGTTTCGGCCGTTAATAGTACATTATGTATCAAGGGCGGTAAGTAAGGAATTACAAACGAGTGTTTGTTACAAGGCCGAGGCGAAGCCGAGGGCTTTAATAACACGAGTTTGTAATTCATTTACCGCCCGTGGCACACACAATGTTTTTCATCACACTTGTGAGGAAATCTGATTAAAATAACCTTACTTAACCTAAATAAAATTGTAAAACTGACAGTGACATTAGTGAATATATCCATAGACAATGCGAATGTGAAGTAACGTTCGGAAACCATAGCGGTAAAGACTTAAAATGGTTCATTTTATATTTGCAAAATACTGAAATGCACTATTTAAACATTTAATTAATGTTACAGAAATATGTGTTTACAAGTATTTGCAATAACAGTTCTCTTTAAAGTGATAAAAGTTAAAAAAGTAAGTTAGCGTTTCCTTTGAACATGACAAATAAGAGTAAAACAGAACCAGCGTTTCAAATTTAAAAAGAAAACCATTACGCCCTAGGGCGTAATAGGTCATTTACGGCCCGCAAAACCTACGTGTAACAACACCATTTTCGAGCAAGTGTGATGAAAAACTAGTTTCGGTCGGAGTCTAGCCTACTGTCTTACCTACGATGTGCCAATAAACTGAACAACATAAATAGTGGCGGATCTTTAACAAGCCAGCAATGTCTTTGTTACGAGAGCTTTCGCAACGAATGACTCAGCCCGTCAAAGATATACCTATTCAATAGCGTAACCCTTTAGCTAGAAATGTTTGTGAATTTTGACGTCACTTTGTTCAAACGTTTAGTTCCTGTTTACAGTGGATATATAAAGCATTCGCATTTCTTTCACTTACGCATTTACATGGAACCTATGGAGTATTTTGAACCTATTTCAAAAAAGGAGACCGATTCTCAGTTCGCCGGATTTTTTTATGTCCCCGATTACTCGAAGACCGCTGAACTGATTTGGGAAACTATTGCTTGTTTTCGTAAGAAATGATGGTCCCATTGGCACTAGGTTGAGGATCTAATGAGGGTGTTTTGGAAAAATCGAGGCGATCTATTCAAACACTTGTAGGTACATTTGTTAGCTAACAGAACCTATTTTTTTTCTGGTATTGACGTTGACGTTATCGTCATTTTATTGTTACTAGCATTTACCTGCGGCTTCCTTCGCCTTATTTCCATTAATGCCCAAAGGGAACTCTTTACCGGGATATAAAGTATTCTACTAGTATGTTTCTACGACTTGGTCTACATGCATACCAAATTTTATCTCAATCCCAGTTGTTACCCTGTTATTTAGTAACAAACATCCAACCCTCGAAATATCTAAACATCCAAACATCTCCACGATCTTTCACATTTATAATATTAGTAGGATATGTCCATCCAGTGCAATTTAAATGTCTTTTGACCTTATTTTCTTATCAATCACGTTAAAAAGGTTGTGTTCTTCCCGCATCAAAACTGAGATAATTTTTATGTTCCACACAACATTTAAATAACCTTTTTATTTTAATTAATTAACTTCCATAGATAACATAATTATTCGTCGTTACGTCACAATGCGACTATCGACTAGGCCCGTATAAATAAACTCGCTGACACAACTATTTAGGTTAAAACAAATCCGAAACTATAACTTACGTTCGGAAGCAATATCTTTTTAATGGCCAATTATTTTTATTTGGTTTATCTAGGAGATGCTTAATTATTTGTTGTCCCACGAGACGACACGAAACTAATAATTCACTAATAAAACCAGACAGTTTAATTCACAACTTAACCGTGCATCTCGTCCCTATTATAATTTGAGCCATGACAGGAGTGGCTTACTCCGCGATTTCGGCTACTATAATAGGGTATTTGACAACAATTAAAATAAATTAATTAACTCTAACCAGTAAATTACTTACACTCCCAAAACTGCGCGGATAAAATTAATAAAACTTATTTTCATCACACTTGCTCGAAAATGGTGTCATTACACGTAGGTTCTGCGGGCCGTAAATGACCTATTACGCCCTAGGGCGTAATGGTTTTCTTTTTAAATTTGAAACGATGGTTTTGTTTTACTCTTATTTGTCGTGTTCAAAGGAAATGCCAATTTACTTTTTTAACTTTTATCACTGAAATATTATTTAAAGAGAACTGTTGTTGCAAATACATGTAAACACATATTTCTGTAACATTAATTTAATGTTTAAATAGTGTATTTCAGTATTTTGCAAATATAAAATCAACCGTTTTAGGCATTTACCGTTATGGTTTCCGAACGTGACTCGACTTTCGCATTGTCTATGGATATTATGTCACTAATGTCACTGTCAGTTTTACAATTTTATTTAGGTTAAGTAAGGTTATTTTGATCAGATTTCCTCACAAGTGTGATGAAAAACATTGTGTGTGCCACGGGCGGTAAAGGAATTACAAACTCGTGTTATTAAAGCCCTCGGCTTCGCCTCGGCCTTGTAACAAACACTCGTTTGTAATTCCTTACTTACCGCCCTTGATACACAATGTACTATTTTGTGCCACCAATGATTTTACAATGACGAAAACTAAAAATAAGACACCATGTTGAGCATGACGTCACAAGTTAGTATATCATACTAAACTGCATACTTTCGGAGCGTTTTGACACTTCATAAAAAGAAGCTGATTTGAACTGTCATCATTATAGTGCCAAATTTTGCCACTCCGGAGGGAATTAGCCAGCGACCAGAAAGAACACGCGTTAAGCGACAGAGAGAAACGGTCGGATGCGATGCGTCCCATCCGATGTTCGGACCCGAATTTTTGTTAGAAAGAGAGACTTCTGTACGGAGTACTATTACTATCCTGTGATCGGGGGTCGAAATATTATGTCGGAACCAAGGACCTTAAAATAAATAGCCGCACGGAGCCTCACCACACCAACAGAGAACTGAAGCCATTTTTAATAAGCCGGCTGCTTGTACTTACGAGCCGCACGCACATATCAACCAGATTTTTCCTATTGCGAGCAGCACGCACACATAAGTAGCCGGCGTATTAGACATGCTTTAGTTCTTTGTTAGCGAGGCTCCGTCCAGCTATTTATTTTAAGGTCCTTGGTCGGAACGCTCGACGGTTCGACTTTGTCAGACCACAGGAGCGTGGCCTTCGATTATGAACTGTTATTATTATTACTTATAATCATGGACTTATATAAAAAAAATATATACGTCCCACTAGTTGACTGAGAGCAGGCCTGCTCTCATAGATGGGAGTGAATGGTCTGTAGACCCCACGCCCCCACCTAGTCCGACCCTCTCAAGGTGGTCCGGCCATGTGACCTGGTTCGATCCCAGGCGCTTCGGCCCCCACCTAGTCCGACCCTCTCAAGGTGGTCCGGCCATGTGACCTGGTTCGATCCCAGGCGCTTCGGCCCCCACCTAGTCCGACCCTCTCAAGGTAGTCCAGCTATGTGACCTGGTTCGATCTCAGGGAACGCCACGGCCCCCACCTGGTCCGATTTTTGCAACACTCAGTAAGATTTGCAGGTTTGTCAGGCTTCAAAAAATAAATAAAAAAGAAACAAGACCCCACGCAGGCCCAGTACGGATTGGAGACTTCACGTACACTGTTACTACTATTATGTAACTTATTACTAGTTCGAGTCAAATGATATTAGAAACGAGCTTGACGGATAAGTTGTGAAGCTGGAACTTAGTTTTCGTTACAGCTAACAAACGATACGATCTGTACCGTCCAATTTACGATTGGTTCCATAAACATTCTTCGAGAAGCATTTTTGTCGAGTGTCTCGAGTAAACATGACCATTCCATTTAAATCCGGCCGAATGTGCATATGTTTAACTTTTTATAACGCCATTACTCTTTATGGAAGACGAGATTTAGAGCAAAAATAAACTGCTTCGGCAGCTAAATAACTCATTATATTAGCACCTTGGGAATTTCTTTACGACAATAGTCATTAAGACGAAATAATTCCAGTAATTTTACCGACAGCATTAAAATGGGGGCCTGGATTAAGCGAAAGTGATATTATTTGTAGAATGCAAAAAAATGTGTTCGTACCAATATTTTTTTCTAGGAATATTTTGATTATTTTGAATTTAATGCAGTAACACACAATCTTTGTTATGATTATTGATATAAAGACCAAATTCATTGAATTGAGTCTGGTATCCCGCCTTAACTACGGCACAGTACCTATAATAGCAGTATATTTTCTTCCTACAAAAAGTGCATCGCGCGCTTGTATGTGCGCGCACCGTGAACGAACGCACTACAAGCAACGTTTTACGAATGCGTAAGAATACTTCAGTACGGATCGCACTGTCTGCACCCGACCTGGAATACGTATATAAGTTTGACTACTTGTCTGTCTTTATACTTTAACTACTGTCACGTTTAATTTTCAGTATATCTATCCTTTATAATTGTACCAAAAAATTGTTGCGCTCCGTTTTTGCTCCGTGTATTAAAGCTCTACAACAAAACAATGCATTAGACAAGTATACCGACAGATCGTATCATCGGATATCGAATGCCGGAGCGCAGGGACATCCCGGCTAAGCCGACAATGTCGCGGCCCGCGGGACTCTCTAATGGCGACTCAAACGTGCCGACCATAAACGCATTACCCGACTGTCGGATCCCCCCGCGACACATATCTTAATCCCCTGATAGAAAGCCTCCACAAATAATACATAAGCTACTTTTCGAGCAAACACCGAGATTCACGGACAATAATCCTCGTGACATTTCGTTTTGTTTCACCCACTATAACTCAGCTCCGGCCGTTTAAATAACATTATCAAAAGGCCGTAAATATCGACCATTATCGAGGGCCCTTCAAAATTCCACGCGGCGTTTTTGAACGACGCGAGAGAATGACGCGTCAACTCCGTCCAAGAAAAATATTGAGACAACAAGCGGGTGGAGGGCACTCCACGACATAATGGCTTTTCATTGAATTCCTCTTGCTTTCTTTTGTTTATATCCCATAATGTTTCGATTGGAGGTTGATGGAGGGCGCAGTGATTACTTTAATAACAATGGCGACGGGCACAAAGGACGGGAATTATGTGCGGGGTCGACTGTACTGTTCTCATGCCTCATTCCCCTCACGTCGCACGTTACCTGTTATACGCGACATTTAAATATTATCAACTAAAGTAATGAGCGGTTCATGGAAACTCGTAAACTTAGCTACGCGGGTCTATATCGTCTTACATAATTTTATTAAGTCATTAATCATTATATAAGTATTATAAGTAGTTAGTAATACTTTTCGAAAGTCATAATGCGTTCTAGCTCTGAAACCATTGACTTATAAAATTTGTTATAAAACAAAGCTGACCTAACTTTTTGGTTTGCAGACGATAGCGTCCTTAAAAAAATATACTATACGAGTATGACTTTCGAAAATGATGATAAACAATTATTATGATTTATATCTTTACGGAAAAGGCGATCCTTAACTACGCAGTCTGCCTGATAATATCAGTCCCCATGAGCTGTCCCGAGACTGGTGGATAAGGATTTGCAAATTATCCACCGGAACAAATAAAGTTTAATCTAACATAAATAACCGGATAACGTCTCTATACGGAAATCGAGGTGACGTCACTCGATACACAAGGATCCGCCCAGTTTTTACTGACTCGATTGGTATGGAAGGCCCGCGGCGGAAACAAAAAGCACTTCTTTACTATTTTAATATACAATAAAGGCGTCGTGCCGCCCCGGCGATATGTATGCAACGCGGCGAAGGGACACGCTGTTTGATATGGTTATTACGTCCTTTGTAGAAAGCATAAAGAAGCCGGTGGGAGCGGGCTCTAGGATACCTCACAAGATTTGTCTTCGTGATACGCTAAAATTTATAAAAACTCTTGTAAAGGCATCAACGGCCTCCTTGGAAATGGAAATGTGTCCTCGCATTCGGAACCTGTTTGTGGAAAGGTCTTTTGACGAGTAAATTCGGTGTGACGAAACTAGATGCCATGCATCTCTAGGGATGACAACCTCTCAGAGAATCCATAAGAGATTTCTTAAGATTCCTTTTCATTTATTGTATCGAAGCTGAAGAAACAGGTTCGTAGCCTGTAGGTAAATTCGCAACGCAATGTATTATCTCACGGTTGACTGGACAAAGTCCCTCGGTTGTCTTCTACCCCTTTTGTCACCTATAAAATGTCAGTGCTCATGTTCAGCTGAGACTTCAGCCCGCCCGCCAGATAGATTTACGCTACTTACACCGCGCAACATGCGAAGCGTCATTCGCGTAGTTGTACCCATTGTTTTGTTTAATAACAAAACGCAACCTTCCCGCGATCCAGATAAGGCTTAATTTTTAAAGAGGTATAAGTTCTTAATGTGAGTTTGCGAAAGTAGTCCTTAGATATATTGTGGCTCCGCGATCCAGACGCGATAATCGGCTGAGCCGGATGCTCTGACATTTCTTTTCTTGCAACGGCCGGCTAGCTTGGCTTATTTACAACTTCGCCGCCAATCATGTCTCTAATATAATCTGACCTGCCAACTAGTAAAAACAGTTCGTATCAGCATTTCAACCTTGAGAAGTCGGAGTAATGCTGAAATTGCTGAATATAGATCACCTAAAAACTTCCACAACGAACAGGCGCACTCTTTTTGCCTCCATCAACTTTCGGCACACAAAAATATATCGAGGTAGAAGGTATGAAAAGTGTATGTACCTCGCGTGCTAAAAAGAAGTGGCAACGACCTACATTGCACGCCGTTAACTTGAGTTGCCGTCAATGTTATTATCAGATTTGAAAATCTGATGATAATGGTATAATTAGTTGTTCAAAAACGTATGTAGGTATGTTTTCTATCACTAAATTACACTTTTGGCGTCAAACGCCAAGCGAAAAACGTATTTACACGCTTTGTTTCCATACAAATCGACGAACTATTTCCTTTTATATCGATCGATACATATATTTAAGAATCAAACGAACTTACCTTACGTGATGTTTGATTCCAATTATGTGAGTATCCCAACCGAAGACGATTACTATAGTTTACATGCAGCAGTACATGATATGGTGCTGTCCTTGTCACACATTTAGAGCTATAAATCTTAAAAAGCAAAACCATACTTCCATCTCTCTCCCGCCGGCATCGGCATACCCTCGCCTGCGCTTACCTGACCTCATTTTTTCAGAGTTAGATATTTTGTGTTGTAGACAAGTTTTTTATTTTTTATTTTATCCCTTGGGCTAGGGTGGGATGGGACGATGTAATCGTCTTCGGTTGGGATACTCACATAATTGGAATCAAACATCACGTAAGGTAAGTTCGTTTGATTCTTAATTATATTTCGTATCCCAACCGAAGACGATTACTATAGTTTACATGCAGATGTTCAGAGCATTGTTATGTTCAATATGTGAAAAATAAAAAGTAAAAAACTGGTAATTCCAATCATTATAATGCTGATTAGCTACGAAATTGAGAACAATATTCTGATGACCTAATTTAAAGTTCAATTTACATTTATCAGATTCTTAACTGTTTAATTTTAATGGCATAAATGCAATTAATCCTATTTAGCGAATGTCAGATATAGCATACGTAAAATTATTTTCATTTGATTCCAGGGTGTCTCTACAATATTACTTATTAAGATAGACATTGGAACGATCACTGCAACCTGCAGCCTTGCAAACAGTCTCCAGATTAACCCCGGCACGGTGCGCGGCAGATTTTCATGCTACCCGTGTACTGTGAGCGCTGAAAATACTTATGTCAATGCCATTGTCTCGTGATACCTTTTTAACCCAGTGTGCTAAGGTCTGAGATCCAACGTTTTTATAAGGCCTTCGTACAAAGAGGTATCCTTTAGTATGATGGCGTCTCAATTCATTTGTCCTACTAACATAAGTTCGAACTGCGAGTGCTGGGCAAATAAGGACTTTCGCGGATATAGGGTAATCTGTTGATTGGTTAACAAGCTCCAGGCCTCGAAGTATTAATTAAATTTGTAACCTTGATTATATTTAACATTCAGATGACTCCTGGAGGAGTATCATCTCATTAGCTATACTGTCCAGTACCAGTGCTAATGAAGGTGAAGCCATAATTACATCATTACTTATTGGCATATTATCTAATTTTATCAGTAGCCTGATCGTGTGCATCCTTTGTGCCGAAACAATGGCGATAAAAGTACAAGTTTTATATGATAAATCAGTTAATGAGACATCTTCATTTCGATAAATATTTAAAAAATGATTTAGAACTATATTTGTACGTGGATTTATATTTTGGGTTCGGAGGTTTAAGTTTGTAAGCCTTTAAGAAATCGATTAACCCAATCATTTGACGTAACATTCGTATTGCGATAAGGCTGATCTGTGTATGATCAAACAGCTATATCTTAAAATTTTATGGTCAAAAAGACATCATCAAAAAGACAAGACGGTGATGTGTTAACCAACACATCACCGTCATTAGCTTCATAAACATCGAGATTTCTCGTTTTTTACAGAGAAGCCCCCAGGATTTGAATTAATAAAGTTTTAAATTATTGCTTTAAAAGTATTTTTGCTAAAGAGGCCATCACTATATTTAGTGATTCATGTGGTAGGCCACGCTTTATTATCATATCCCTGATAATTTAGCTGCCACCAGGATAAGGCTGGCATGAAGCGGGAGGCGCGTTCTGAACGGAGAGACTAATAAAGATCCGTCGGAATCAATAAACGTTTTTTCAGGTACGACAAGACTAGACCACAAGGAGTACCATGCTTGTGATGGCCAGTAGGGTACTACAACGATACCTTTAGCTTTATCTGAAATGATTTTTCTAATACTTTGCTCACTAGGCTGAATGGGGGAAAGACATAAAAATAATATTTTCCCAACTAAAAGTAAAGGCATCGACTATTTCTGAATAAGGATCTAATTTCGAAGACGCATATCTACTGCAGTAGGCTGTAGTTCTGAGGGCTGTCAAAAAGGTCAAATGCCGGTGTACAGCTAACATATGAACAATCTGTGAAAATATATGACCAGAAATTTCCCATTCAGTGTCTATATTCATTTGGCTGGAGTCCTAGACTCCCGATCTGCTACTACATTATCGCAAGACTGTATGTATGATGTAAATACATAGATATTTTTTGACTCGCACAACTGCCAAATGTTTCTTGCATACTTATTTAAATGGGGATATTGTACTTCCCCATTCTGTTAATATAACATGGCAGGTGTGTTGTCTATTCTCAGTAAAACGTTGCAATCTTTTAGATTTGCTGTAAATATCTTCAGTCCATAAAATGCGGCTATAAGTTCCAGCGTGTTTATATGAATGAAGTGTCAGTTCACTGACTGTCCAGTTGCCACTAGCGTTTGGGCACCACAGGTCGCGCCCCAACCAGTTATAGATGCATTACTATACATTTCTAACAAGTAGTTATTCTTGCGGATCGGGGAGAATGTATCATTATTTATTAATCCGCCATGAAAAATGTGGACTTAAATATTTTTCTAGTTTCATTTGTTTGTTGTAATTTTCCGAATGATCCAGAGCTAAAATATTTCTCGTTCGAAGAATTTAGTATACCTACATCCTTCCGTAGTTGACGGCTGGACATACGGAGGGCAAAAATCTGATGAATTCAGCTAAATATCAAATTGTAACATTTGTGCGGTTCATCTAGTATCGCCTCCACCACGTGGTCGCGTAATGCCGCGTGTAGCCGGTCGGGCGGTGGCCGCGCGGCGCGTCTGTGCGACGGTCCCACGGCGGCCGGTGAGGTGCAGGGGGCGGCCGCGGCTCGGCCGCTGCTGCTACTCGTGGCGGCATCCCCCTCGAGTTTAAAGCACTCCGTTGTTGCTGTGCTTCTTTCTACTGATGGTTTGTAAGCAGGATTCACAACTGTCGATTTCATTTCTGAACCGGTTTCAATGATCGCCTTTGAAAACTTGATATGCTCTGTTAAGGCTGAATGGAAGAGATGTTCATCCATTTTTGGTATTTTTGACGGTATCTCTAATATTTTAATTAAGAGTGTTTAGGGCTGCGAACCGACGAGACTGAGATTCTCTATAATAGCTGTTGTACTTATATGAGCTTGCCGGCGTCACTCAGTGTTTATTATGTCTTGAGATGCTGTATTCTTAGATGACAGTGCCTAATTTAACACTTGTCCTATTGCACTGAGACTACCGAACAGCTGGCTCTGCTTACTTTGGCCGTAGAAGTCCTTTTACACATTGATTTCCAAAAGGGCTGCTTTGATCTCAAGATTTAGCATCGGAAACCTCATATTGGGGCAATTTTCAGGAGGCAAGTAACGTCTGATTAGTTCCAGGTGAAAGTTCTTAGCTAATCCATTTGCCAAAATGGGTGCCGACTTGGGTGCAATATCTTTATGTAGGTTTTTGCCGTATTTTTTGTTATTAGTTGGGTCCTCGCCCAGTAGTTCTAATATTTTCGGTTCCAATGACGGTATAGTCTCGCCACGCTATCAAGGGGTCCCGCTGTGGGGGTGGACACGGCAAGTGCCGCCAGGCGGCGTGGGCGCTTCGATCGTTACGGGCTCGGCCGGCGCGATCGGCGCGGGCGACATACTCGGCAGTAGTAGGTAGTTGTTGCTTCTCCCGGCTCGACCAACTCAGGGTCCGAGGCCTCCGTGTCCCCGTAAATATGAAAGGCATGAAGAATGTTATTATGGTTTTTTTTTTTTTTTTTTTTTTTTTTTTTTTTTTTTTTTTTTTTTTTTTATATATTTATATATAAAATGGAGCACATGTTGAATAGAACGTGTGTATCCTCTACACGGTTCATGTGGAGAATGAAGTCCTCGACACCGTTAAAATGGAACTGATGTTCTTGTATCCTCTACACGATTTACGTGGAGTATGAAATCCTCGACACTGTTAAAGTGGAGCAGATGTTCTGAATAGAACGTGTGTATCCTTTACGCGATTTACGTGGAGTATGAATTCCTCGACACTGTTAAAGTGGAGCAGATGTTCTGAATAGAACGTGTGTATCCTCTACACGATTTACGTGGAGTATGAAATCCTCGACACTGTTAAAGTGGAGCAGATGTTCTGAATAGAACGTGTGTATCCTCTACACGATTTACGTGGAGTATGAAATCCTCGACACTATTAAAGTGGAGCAGATGTTCTGAATGAAACGTATGTATTCTCTACACGATTTACGTGGAGTATAAAATCCTCGACACTATTAAAGTGGAGCAGATGTTCTGAATGAAACTTATGTATTCTCTACACGATTTACGTGGAGTATGAAATCCTCGACACTGTTAAAATGGAGTAGGTAGACGTAAACATTCGTATATAATAGTCCTCTACACGGCTCGCGTGGAGTATACAAATGTCAACATTTTGTAACGTGGATGATCAATATGATCACACTTGAAATCTTCAACACGATTTTCGTGGAGCTATACACGTGTAAATACATCTACATGTTTGTTTCTTTTTGCCAGGCAAGGTGATAGTCATTACACGAACCCTAAAATTTGCCAATTTTACTTGGCGTCATAACACTTTTATCACTATTGATGACGAACCCGAACGACTTAAAAAAGTCTTGTAGTTTTTACGTTTGTTAAGTAATTAATTGTATGATCTTACTAATAAAAAATCGTTTGCGATCATTTTCATCAACATATATCAGAAAATAGGCATCTTGTAGATCTATAGTTGCCATAACACACCTTGCAATACCTTACATAAAATGTACCTACATGTAAGCAATTAATAAATGAAATGAAATAAAGTAATCGGTACGTTACGGTAGTGCTACCGCAGTCATCCAACTTAAAGTGATGAACCGTAGTGAATTTGTTTAATTATTTTAAACTTACAATTAGTATGAAACGATGAGTTCCGTTAGGTTTAGGTACTGTGAAAATAGGTGAGACAAATTGTCCTTCACATGGCATACACAGTGATATGAAGTTAGTTAGATAAAAACTCAGCAAATCCGTTATACATCTTTCCTAATTAAATAACTTTATACCTACACGTATCTTTACTTTTTATTCGTAAATATGTAAGTAACCAGGTTTAATGATTTTGTAGGTAAGATGCGTAAAGGAAATTTGAAAGTACCGTTATTGGCAGTGCCGTATTATCTAAAAACACTTTATAGTAACTAGTACTTTTGTTAAAATGATTACAAATTTACCTTCATAATCCTGGTTGTATTTTCGATCCCTTGATCGCTTTCGTTTTCACTTCACTACACTATTTTTTAACGTTATATTTAAATTTCGTGCGACTCGGACAACACCAAAAAATGTAATGAGGTCAGGTAAGCGCAGGCGAGGGTATGCCGATGCCGGCGGGAGAGAGATGGAAGTATGGTTTTGCTTTTTAAGATTTATAGCTCTAAATGTGTGACAAGGACAGCACCATATCATGTACTGCTGCATGTAAACTATAGTAATCGTCTTCGGTTGGGATACGAAATATAATTATGTGTAGTGGTGTCAGTTTGTAATCGGCTCGGCTTTCACGGGCCACATCAGACCTCCGATTACCGACTTTTATTACTAGTTCGCGGAACAATCTATATTTGAGACGAGATCGAAGGTGGACTCGTGAATGAGCTTACTGGACATATGTGCCCCTGACACGGCGCTATTATACTGTTTGCATAATTGCATGCTACAGGCACCATTCAGCAAGCCCGCTGGATATGCTAATGCTCTGCCTGTCGGAAATTAGTCATTGTTGTGGAAAAATCATGAGTTATGTTGTAGATAAACTATCTTATCATTATAAAGATTATAATTGATAGTTATCGATGTTGTAGGTGTGCCGGGAATTTTTATGTTAAGTGAGTTGGCTAAATACACAGTTAGTCGTAACTTATACATGACACGCCACACAGATTGTGCGGTACCTAAAAAACTTAATTATAGAAAAACAAACTACGTTTTAAAGGCTTTTGAAGTTCCAAAATGTATCTTGCTATGGTTCTTTCTGTTCAAGCAGTCCCTGTCATCTTTTTATCATTTAACTATCAAACAGAAAACACTCCAAACTGTCTCATCGCTAACCATTCAATTCCATTGATAAATACTTAATCGTACATCCGAAACCGACGTGAATGGATGTTTGGAGAATCGAAATGTCATCATCATAAACAAACATAGGTTCAGTATAAACTTAATGAAGCGTCCAGAGTCAACAGGAAAGATAAACGCCGTCCAAACTATTTGGAAAACATAGCTACGACAATACCTCATTCTATTTTCTTACTCAGCATGTTTGGATACGTGCCTAAAGCGCAGAATACATAAAAATGTAATGCGGTTAAGTATTATCATAGTTTAGAAGCATACAGATGCTCAACGCTCATACCATCCTATACTTTACTATCTGATGAGTGGTGACAAAGTTGGGTTCGCTATATTTGGCATAAGATGGTGTCCGAAACACTTCGGAGAATCATTTAAGTACAATAAATTAGGTTAGGTTTGTTTTGTAATTATTCTAAATTAGTGGTACCTATCTGTAAACTATTATTCTCATTTTTTGAAACCTCTTTTTTTTTAGCTGCTCGACGTAGGATCAGAAGTTAGCAGAAGCTTTCTCGCATGATTCTGCTGGTAGGTGCGGAAGTGCACTCACGGACTATGAATTCGGGTCACTTTCCACATAATTGTTCATAGAAAATTACCTGAATTCATTGTCCGTGAGTGTATTCGTTACCGGCCTCAGCAGCCTCGTCCTTCGACCGCGACTGTATCTTTAACTGTGATGCTGGCATTCAATAACTCCGTACTCCATAACATAAAGCACTTGGAGATTAACTGGCACAGACAAACTTAGATCGCATGTTTGGAAATTCCGGAGTACAAGCATTCATAAACGGTGAAAATGCGCGGGTTGGCCACCTGTGATGTTCGATGATACTTGACGTAAAGTAAGTGTAGGTACCACGCTTTCACAGCAATGACTGTCTGTTACTTTTTGCTGGAACATATGTATAAGCAAATTTCTTACGAACTCAATGTTACTTATATTATTTATTTTATGTTAGGTTTTTATGTGTATTCAAAACTTGTCCCATTTTCTTTCTGTAATTAATTAATTAAAATTGTTAGTTTGTCTAACTTCTTTGATGTTAGTTATTCTTTCTCATTTGCTCAAAGATTCGCTGGAAGAGATCCTTTACAGGGATAGGTTCACCTTTGTACATAACCATTGTTCTTTTTACTGTGAAATCTGTATGATTGTATGTGCAATAAAGTGTTTACATACTTACATACATAAATTAAGAACTTAAGCCACCAAAAACACAAAAACATATAATAAAACTTAAGTACCTTTTCGCCATAGAAGTTAAGTTCTTATTTCAACAATAAGATAAGAAGCAAGGAAATATGAGCAATGATGACAGTGTAGGAATATCAATATCATTGTGACTACTTATCTTGCATATCTGGCTAAAATGTTATCTTATTTATAAATCTACCGGGAGACTCAATTAAATTGAATACCAAAAACTTACGCTGTAAATAGCCCAGAATTTCAACGAAAAGCCGAGTATTACGAAAACTCCAGTCGCGAATAGTCTTGATCAGGACTGCGAGATCAATCTGAAATTCATCCGGCTTAGTACTACTTAGCGCTCGATTGAGCGCAGTTTAAATTTTAATCGTATCAACATTTGAATTATTAAACATCTAATAGATAAATCATCATCATCGCCATCATCATTTCAGCCATAGGACGTCCACTGCTGGACATAGGCCTCCCCCATAGATTTCCAATTAGTTCAGTTGGAGGCAACCTGCATCCACCGTGAGCCAGCAGCCTTAATCAGATCATCTGTCCATCTCGTTGGTGGACGTCGCCGTTTTGGTGGTGGAGATTAATCCTACTTCCTACTAATATTAGAAACTAGCATTTTCCCGCGGCTTCGCCCGCGTTGTCCCCGTTATTGTCCCAAAGGAACTCTTTACCGGGATATAAAGTATCCTACGTTTCAATCGAGGACTTGGTCTACTTACATGCCAAATTTCAGATTGATCCATCTAGTTGCTACCCCGTTATTAGGTAACAAATATGTTCACAAACTTTCACATTTATAATATTGTAGTGGGGTGTGAAAGTTTGTGAAGATGTTTGGATGTTTAGAGGTTTGTTATTGTTACTAAATAACGGGGTAGCAACTAGTCGAATTAAGAAGAAATTTGGCATGCAAGTAGTCCAGGAATGAAACATAAGATACTTTATCCCGGTAAAGAGTTCCCTTGGGACAGTAACGGGAACAATGTGGGTGAAACCGCAGATAAATGCTAGTAAATCATAAATACAATGTACATTTGCTCAAATGCATCGGGGTTTCTGCAATACGTGGATACCGTATAGGATATGTATGTGTCGTATACATTACATCGTTTTGAACTCTGACTTATCCCCCAGCCTGTCCAAACAAGAAGAATTCAGGCCCAGCGAGATGAGATCTAATCGGCTATCGAGCCCGTTCCTCGAGAGTGTTGCCAGGTCTAATTTATCAAAAATCGAGACTTTAGTGTTTCTAATTCAAATCACTTATTTCTTGACCAATTTGGATAAATTATGTTAGTACTAGCACTTACCGCGGCTTCGCTCGCGTTGTTCTCGTTATTGTCCCAAAGGATATTTTTACCCGGATATAAAGTATCCTATGTTTCAATCCAGGACTTGGTCTACTTGCATGCCAAATATCAGCTTGATCCATCTAGTTGTTACCTCGTTATTTAGCAACAAACATCCAAACATCTTCACAAACTTTCACATTTATAATATTAGTGTGATACACACTTAAATTAAATATCATAAATAACACCTCTATTTAGATGGACCATCACTTAGGAAAGCGGCTGACTATTTTCCCTCTGTTCCAGGTCCTGTCGACGTGTCCGCCGGTCCAGCCTTACCAGAGGCCGCTTCACCCGACGCCCGCGCAGGCTCCTCACCGACCCGGACGATGACATCTCAGCAGGACGAAAGAATCATAGCTGCGAGGTCGTCCGAGGGTCGGGAAGGACTGAGGTGAACCGGGACAAGTGACCTGGTTCGACCCCAGGCGCCCCCGGGCCCACCCAGTCCGATCCACTCAAGGTGCTCCGGCTAGCGACCTGGTTCGACCCCAGGGAACGCCACGGCCGACCACTCGCGAGCATGGGCTTTAAAAAAAACCGGTCGGATAACTACTTATTTAAAAAAAAAGTGTTTTAATCTACTAATCAAGCCCTTTTATTTGATACCCCACTCGATATAATAGCTCTACTTTTGATTTTTGACATCCCATTTCGGTCCCTTTTAAAAAAAAGTTAAAAACGTATAAGATTTTTTTTCTGTCCAATAGGCTCGAGTTAGCGGTTTTTAAAACTATTCCAAATATCAAGTCGAGAGCATCAGTAGATCCTGAGATATCTTGCTGTGACTGACGGACAGACAGACGGACAGACAGACAGACAGACAGACAGTGTCGCACCATAAGGGTTCCTTTTTTACCATTTTGGTACGGAACCCTAAAAAATGGACCATCACACAATGGTTCACTCGCGCATTTAAGTCGCTCAGAGAGCATTTTCAGGATGCTGTTGGAACTGGCCCGAATCCTGTGTACCAAGAATACACCTTTTGTGCATGGTCGCGTGGAAGCAGTCTGTCCGCGCCTCGGCGAACATCCCCAACGCATTGCAGTGTCGGGTATTTCTGATAACATATACCAACATAAATTGAAAATGTGAAGCAACATATTTATGACTATTACCAACGACAAGGTGGACCGGGACAAGCGACCTGGTTCGACCCCAGGGAACGCCACGGCCGACCACCTGGTCCGAAGATTGCTATGCCCAATAAGGGTCGCAAGTTAGTTAAGGCTTTAAAAAAAACCAACGACAAAACCAGGATAAACATAGGTGTGATTGAGGGTGTATGTGACCTGAATTCCTCTAGCCTGTTGCTTGGCACTACTTTTTAACACAGCCCATATACCTAACTGATATAAGGGCCGTCCGAAAGTCAGGACATTTCAACATTTGATGTCCCAATCAAGAGTCAACCCACACACAAAAGTCATTGAAATTTCAACTTAACAGTTGAAGCTTTAGTAGGGAATAGGATATGTGTGGGTTGGTTCCCGTTTGCATAAGTACGTCCATTTACTGTAATGTAATAGATCTGGTGGCTATATACATCTATCTCCCGCTTCATATTTTTAAACAAACATGCTCCATATTTTTAAAAGACAAATTGGTACGTTTCTGCTCGCCAGGGGTCGTCCAGCGCGCTGCTAGAATAAGACCTTTAAAAGATTCATTAACTATTTACAAAATAAATAAATTGAATTGAATTGGCCCAAAATCGGGACGCCCCGTACATTCGGGATATCTAGCAACTCTGCGTCGCGCAGCGGTGAATGCACAGCCGATCTCAGCCATTTCACCTAGCTCAGGCGTCACATACTTTCGCAGTACCGCGCTTGAGGGCTGCGAACATATACCAACGCCAGTGATTCTTACTTACAATCCTGTACAATATACTTAGTTGCACTCCAAAAAAAATTTTAACGCAAAAACAGCGAACTCTACAACTCTGTTTGAATGAGAATGATAGTATAAGTTAGCTTGTAAGGTAGACGTCCCAGTCCCAGTGCTCGACACGCTAATGCCCAATAGTCGTCTCACCTCTATTGCTTTTCTATTGACAACGAGGCGACTACTGGGACAATATCGAACACTCGGACGTTTACCTTAGTCCAAAACACAGTATACTTTTACCGAAATTGCCACCTTATATAAAATAAAGAATGTTTGAGTAAAGAATAAAGATAAAATCGTGAACTAAAATGTGGTCGTAACGTTACTAAGTAGGTACTCAAAAACTGACATAGATTGGTTGTTTTTTGTGTCCATGGCACGATTACATTTTTAACACACGCGAAATACCAGTAGACTTATGAATCTTATGATGATGCTACGCTTTATCGCGCGATAAATAAAATGACAAATCATCCATCACTCTCAGACATATATTTGTAAAAATCGTGACGGATGCTTTATCAAATTATCATTTATTTATCACGCGACAAAGCGTAGCATCATACGGTTACGATAAGCAAATCCGTCATAAGGTAAGGAAATAAATGCTTCTGATGTGGTAAAGCTACCACAATCAGGAGCATTCCTTTTCTTTTTGTACTTATTAGCCTGCTAATAGAAAATTAAGCATAGCTATTAGCTAAGTTCCTTTCTGTATACAAGTTGAAATACCTAATTAATTTCCAGTTAAATGTCTATCTCACGTGCTGAGAAGATTCATTCATTCGCACCATCATTTATTTTAACTTCTTTATTACTGTTATTAGTATTTATTTTTATTGCTACCTGCTAATAAGCTAACGGTTTCCTAAAACTGCAGTTCAATAGTACCGCCGTTTATGGCTGACCGTTAGTGACGCCGACCCATAAAACTAGGCAACGAAGGGTTCGCGAAAGAGTTGCAAAAACAAAGCTTTAAACACAAAGGAAAGGTCCGCAAACCCTTAAGCCTGCAAACATTAAGTTGACTCCAAACCCGTTAGCCTTTCGGCACGTTTATTGCCCCAAATAAATCCTCGAATTTGTAAAAATCTTCAAAAGAACTTTCGCCAATTAAAGAAGGGATAAATTGGCAATAACGGAACAGCTACAATTGACAAAACAAACTTTGAAAGAACGGCAGTAAAGAGTTATTTTACAAACAAACAAATGACAAACGGAAGCGGGCGTTGTAAATTCTGCGACAATATTTCCCAGTAAATTTTTGGGACAAGCTTTATTGTTCACTGGATGTTATTAGTGTGCTTGTCCAAATGCTAAGTCAAATAAAAAGATAAAATTAAATATGAAAAAAAAAACTCGTTATCGAAAATACTTGAAAACAAGACATATTAATTAACCCAAATTTAACTGTACCTCGGTGTTTTTAAAAAAAATCCTGAGGGTATTTTCTCACAATATTGACATGGATTTGGGACACATTGTTTCACGTATAAGGTTCGCAAGTAGGTACTACCGATTCTGAGCTAGAAAAACCTCAAAAGTTCATAATCTGAGAAAATAGTTACCTCGGGATTTTTTTAAACACTGCAATTGGTTAAAAAATGCTTAACCAATTTTAAAACGGATACCTTACATATGAACATTGCTAGTTAAATAAAAGCTTGTAAAAAGGGCGACATTTGACCCAAATATACAAACAGGTGGACTCAAAATGGCCGAATAAGTGCCCCATAATTGCCAGTCCATTGCCAACGTAAAATATTACGGCAACTTGTCAAAACGAACGCACTTTTCCTGTCCCCGGGTAATTAATCCCTGGTTTAATGGGATTTGAGTCGCCATCCATACAAACAAAATGGGGTTAACAATCCACTTGTATGTCATATTGGTTAATAAGGCCGATTCGGGAGAACCCTGTTTGCGTTTACTGGAAACATTGGAACTCGTTGCACATTGGTTCCCGAATCCCTAGGCACTGTCTGTCTATGACATTTTTTTACTATTTAACTATTGTAGTGGAAAATTTATTATGATGTTGACATTTTCTAATAAATTGATTATTTTTATACTAACATAGCTCTAAGATAAAAACTACTGTTACTAAACATATGGTCTATGTCTGAAAGAAATAACTTTAAAAATAATAAATAAAATAAAATAATTTATGCCACACCTGGCCATAAAGTGACTTTTTTAGCCAAGTGTTTTCTAGCCAAGTGTAGACATAAAATGATGTACACAACACAGGAGACAATAAAGAAAGCCCTCGATCGCATATTTACGTCCCTCGCTTGCAGCCCTTTCTTTGTATTACCACCCTAGTTGTGTAATGTACTATTATTTCTGTAAGTAGTCCCTCAAGGGCTCTTTTACATGACTTTAACTTTGATTGGTTGAAATGTGTTTTATTTTATAGCTTGATACATTTTGTATGCGCAAAACAACAATATAAAAAAAGCTTGAACATGCAATGGCACAAATGCCACAACGCCATCTATTTATCATTGGATATTACAAATTTGCTCTTTGAGACGTTATCATGTTGTCTAACGTAAGCAAAACATATCAACTTTGAAAACATATTTCAACCAAAGTAGATGTTGTTAAAAGCTTTGTTAACCCTTTTTTATTTGTATAGAGATCACAGGCGTAATGTCGTATACTTTTCGGTGGATGATCATTATGATCGGTGTTTATTTGATGATCACGGACCGGTGTAATTACCGAACGCACTAACTTTTATGACATCGTTTTTATTGCTGAGATCTTTTCTGTGTACGAATTCAACATTTAGATAATGATTTAGAATAGAAACGACATGGGGCGACCGCCTTTTGCGGATTCTCAATTTGTCCACCATTTCTACAGTTCGTTAAAAACGAATTTGTATTGAGCTTTTCCTTTTTAGCTCAGCATAGCATAACGTATATGTATATCGCAGGTATTTATGGTAACAAATATATTTGACAGCTAAGCTGTGAACGAGTAATACAGAAGAAAGGACATCACGTCACAAAATACCACACATTCAGATAGATATTAGAATATGCCCGTAACTTCAACCGTATAAAAAATCATTACCCAATATTTCGTGTCACCTTAGTTCAGTGGCTCCTAACCTAACCTTTATTGACACACTACCGCCAGGCCCCGTCTAGATTTGTATAATTACCCCTCCAAAAAATAGGTAGGTAATACAGACAAGTATATGAAAATACTCAAAGAAAAACGACTTCAAATGAATATTACCCCAGAGAAAACTTAATTTTACCCGTAAAGGGGTAATTACCCCCAGGTTCGGAACCACTGCCGTAGTTGGATAAAAACAGCTTACCACGACCCTCAGATGTCCAGCTAACTCTGTGCTAAAAAGTGTTAAAATCGGGCCTAGCTATTTTGCACTTAAATGCTCAATTTCAAAAGTAAAATCGCAACGTTACCTAATTGTACACGTTCTATTTGAAATAGCGGCTTGACCCGTATGAATCTAAAGAGTAGCATGCAGCTACAAATACTTCCTGCGTGTGGTTTATAGAACTGCATGTTCTCACTGCTCCATATAAACACATGGTTTTATGCATGACAACGAAATTTACTGCCCAAAGGCCTGACAAAGAGCTACATGTCGTGGCAAACACGTCCGAGGCGCTTTGAGTGACGGGTAAATAAAAGTAGACAAAGGATCGGTCGCCGTCGCCGATGCCCGCTCGACTCAGCCTCCAGGTAGTTGCATAACCGCTCGCAGCTCAAAACAATATGATTGATAGGTTCGTGTGATTTCCCATGATAGGATTAGCATAGTTAATGTAGTTCAGTGTCTTCAAAAGGGACGAATAGACAGCTACTTTCATATTTATGACCTTTAAGGTATAATTTCTATAGCGACCATAAGAAACTATTGTTGTAATAAGCAATAAGACACGGCTATTATTGCCTCGAAAAGACGTTAATCGTAGCCGCAAAATAAGGTATTGGTAATATTTCCGAGTTGAAAACAAATGGTGTCCGGTTGCTCCCAGATGTAGTTGTGAAGAGGCCGTAGTGTAGTGGGGGTGGGGGGAGGGGGGGAGACCACCGGCGCAGCGCCCGCGCCGACTCGCTCGCCGCATAATTATTGTGTACAAACTCACACACACACGTAAAACACGATAAAACATTAAATTAAATATTAACTGCCTTGTAAATTTCATGGGCATTGATTGAGTTTTTACTGTATAGACTTGACCGAAAGAAAAATAGTAATTTTAACCGGTAGCGATACCGAAATCGGACGCGGGCGCTCGCTAGTTTTACGAGCTTCTTATGGTCATTCTATCATCACTATCGCGACGTTGATAAACCGTCTATAAAAAAGGTAACTGTAAATTTTATCTATCAAATCTCCATAGACTCGCGACCTCTGGAGCCTACGCACACATTGTCGGAACGCAATAATGTGGAAGCGATGTATTCGCATTCTTTGCATGTTTGGAGTACCGATCAAAAATGGCTTCTATATTTGCTCAGTGAAATGTCAAATTGTGTCGTGAGAACGACTGGGAGGAGCGAGTGATGCGCTGAGCCTAGGGTTGCCAGATGCGATTTACAGTGACCTAAAAAGCCTAATTGAACAAACATTTAACTTGACAATTGTGCCTCTAAGTCGCATTTTTTTGTAATCTCACGTAATTTTGACGATCTAGCAAAATAATATTTATATCACAAACAGAAGAAGAAACACCGAAAAACCTCTACACTCGGTAAGATTGTAATCAAGCTCAGCATTGCTTTGCAGGTAGCAGAAGTATTTTGTTTATTAAAGTGATTCGAATCGCTCGGTCCTCCATACAAAAAAGGGGGTTAAGAATCGATTGTACCAAATAAAAAATGTGCTTGAAATGTATTTCATTTTATAGCTTGGTTCATTGTACCTGCGTGAAACAAGGTTTCTTTTCGCTTTTTGAGAGCTCTATCATATTTCGCGCAGACAAAATGTGATGATATATGTATAATGAAGTTACGTAATTACGTAAAGTAAAATGTTGAAATGTAATTACAAATTGCTTACCGTACGTAAGTCGGGGAACTTTGGCCAAATGTAGGGTAACTTTGCCTACCTTGTAAATCACATCTCAAATCTGTAAGGTCTGATAATAAACATAAAAACATGAAAGGTCAGCTAAAATCAACCGAATGGCAATGTGCCGTAATTTAAATGCCATAACGAAACCTGAATCGAGTTAATCCCTATGGCCAAAGTAATGCCAAACGACATTCACAAGCATGTACGTACATAAGTAGTATTTTTTTTTCTATCTATAGGGGACGTGCACGAACGTGGTGGCAGCACTAAACGACAAAAGAGACACGGGCGAACAATAGAGGAAACTATCGCCCCTGTCAAATCAAGCTGTCAATGTCAATGATAATATGTAAGTTTCAATGTCAAATATAGTAAGTCGTGGCTACACTGACGTTAATCATCCTTCAACGCGATAAATTAAAGTTATTAACAGGGTTTTCGTCAATGTGGCCCCAGCATGAGAGGGTATATGATTTAGATAGGCGGCACCAGTTGGCAGCACTTTCCCTATATCAATAACCACATTTTTATAAAAAAAAACCCGACCGCGGTGCACTTTGAAACTGCATTAAATCCGCCATTTTGTTTATTTTAACAAACTTCATGCCCAGTGAGCTACGAGCGGCGAGTAGTTACGAGCGGACACAGGAACGGACATACATACATACAGGCCAAACACATAACCCTCCTTTGGGCTTCGCCGCAGTCGGGTAAAAATAAAAGCTCTGGCGCACCCCCGTCGCCAACCCTGCCGGCATCGTGTCCGGCCGGTCACGCGAGCTGTCGCTACACTTGTACTCTTGCTCGTACCGACCCCGTAATGCGCCGAGAACGCTCCTCCGGGCTGTTTGAGAACCGTCTAATAGCCGGGATTCCTGGGACGAGTTTATTTGTTGCCAGTTTTCTTTGTATAATGCACAATTGTACAATACAAATATTCTTTATTGCACACCAGAAAAACATATTACAAGGGTAAATTACATAATTAAAGCAACTCAAAAGGTAGATAACATGCGGTCTTATTGCTAAAAAGCGATCTGTTCCAGACAACCTTTGGGTAGCGGAATTGACACAAAATTAAACCAGAAAGTAGGTGGTGCGAAGGGTAACGAAGCGAGAGCTAATTTAGTATCAAAAGTAAATACCCGCGAGGGCAAGCATAAACATAGGTACATAAATAAAATAGATAGATAAACCTACATATACATACATAAAATACAAATAAATAAATTGTACATACTCCTCAATAAACTGTTTTCTAACAATCGATATAAATTAACTAACGCTAACCATCTCATTATGTTTCCAAAACTGCTGAGATAAGTCCTGCTACAAGCATTTTGGTGTCATCGACGATTTTAACATCCTAAGGCCCAGAGAACTTTTGGTGTTTTTGAATTTGGAACCTTTTTTTCGCGACCCTATCGTAGTGTCCCACTGCTGGACAAAGGCCTCCCCCTTGATTTCCGATCGTCCCGACTTCGAGCAAATTCTGGCCAGCCGTTAAGAAATGCGTCCAGGTCGTCCCGCCATCTTCGCCGCGGCCTACCACCCGCTAACCTTATTTGTTCAGGAATTGTTTTATGCTACCTGGCAACATCCAATTGTAAAATTTCTAATCTGTAGTATTAAAAAAAAAAAAAAAACCTCTCTTCCGTTTGAAAACTTGTCGGACGCGTGCGCGCTTAAGATTCTAACTATATTAATTAAATAAGAAATACGTATCTGGTGTTGTGATGAAGTGGTGGTTGCTAGAGTTACGGCTGTGGACTGTCTGACCTGACTATTGACATAACCCGGACCGACCTGACTGAAAACTACAATTGCCGAGCCCGCCAACACGCAAGTAAACCCAGGACACCAGGTATTTATCCTCATCTTGTTAATTTTCTGTCATTCAAAATTCTGTTCCTAACATAAAAATTGTTCCTTCGACCCGGATTTGTTACCAGAAGTTCAAATTTAAAGTAAATTTTACGAAATAAATGTCCGCCATTTTCGTGTTTGTTCAACTTTATTGTTAAGTCTATGCATGGTTGCATTTACTTAATTTGTCTGCATTGATTGCATTTTGTCTTGTCTGCCAGGTGTGCATTAAAACTTTAATTCCTGCATTGATTGCATTTGTCTTAATTTTCATTAATTAATAAGTGCACGTTGTGCATAGTCCTAGCCTGCTTTGCATTTCTTATCGTGTTTAAATTCAAAATCACAAGTTCATACTTGAATTATCTGCTATTGTGCATAAAAATACTTACTTTCAAATTTAATTTCATACTCTTATAACATAACCTATTCAGTGAAATAGTAATTCGACAAATTAATACGGAAATACGCCATTTTTAAACTCACTAAATAAGTAGGTAGGTAGATATAATTATGTACAAAATTATTATTGTGTTTCTCTCGTTAGTGCTGTGAAGTTGGTAACGATCACCTAACCATTCGTTCATTCGTGATTCATTCCAAGCATCAATATTTATTCACCTCTGTGGTAGCGACACGAATTGAACGGTTGGTTTCTGAACGAAGCTATAGAATTTTTATACTCTTTGGTTGTCTGTCGCTGTCAAATAGTGTTTATTTTCCGTATTCGTGACTGAATTATTGTTTTGATAAACAAAAATGGCTGTAGATATTCGTTATAAGGTTGCTAAAATGCAAATGGACATTTTATACAATGCCGCAAATAGTGCTGTGGAAAGTGAATCAAAGTTACTGGAGTTTCGGACGCGTTATGAAGAATTTCATAAA
Source organism: Eudemis profundana (assembly GCA_947034925.1). Classification (NCBI taxonomy): domain Eukaryota; kingdom Metazoa; phylum Arthropoda; class Insecta; order Lepidoptera; family Tortricidae; genus Eudemis; species Eudemis profundana. The sequence goes on along the minus strand of OX344804.1, from coordinate 2,848,774 downwards.
CTTAAAAGTGAATTCATTGAATCGTACATATCCGTTGAGGCTAGTAAAAGAGCCGGCTTTGAACCGCAGCAACATGTTAAGGAATTCGCGGACTACGATGCGAAAATGAACTATGTGAGTATGACTTATTGTAAGTTGTTTCCCAAACAAGAAACAATTGTGACAAGTGAAAATTCGGCCGTAAATAGTCATGCGTCTGATCTCCCGCGTATTTCGTTACCTCACTTTGCGGGACAAATCACGCAATATACGAATTTCATAAATATTTTCAAAAACCTTATTGATGAAAATGTGACAATGAAACCTGTAAGGAAATTACATTATTTGATATCATGCTTGTCAGGTGAACCACTTGATTTGGTGAAACATTTGCCCTTTACGGATGAAAACTATATGGTTGCATTAACCCTGTTAGAAAAAAGGTTTTCTAATGTCCGGCTGATAGCTGATACTCACTTGGAGTTTATTTTGACATTGCCGACAATTGTCAACATGAAATCTGACTTGAGGTCGTTCCTCAATTCATTCAATGAACACATGGCTGCCCTTAAGGCATTGAAATTTAAGCCCGATGAATGGTCATTTATCCTTCTGCATATTCTTTTGAAGAAGGTACCAACTGATGTGCGCGGCCAGTTTGAGTTAGGTTTAAAGACATCCAACATACCAAAATATACAGATCTTATCGAGTTCTTGGAGAGTAGATGCAGAGCATTTGAAAATGCATTTGTAACGAAGCCATGTAGCACTGCTGCATCAAAACAAATTCCAGTTAAGTCGCAACAGTCTCGTCCGTTCAAAACGGTCATGCATGTCCAAGAACATAGGCAATCTGTAGCAGAGGCAAACTGTCGTTACTGTAATTTAGATCACTACATGTATATGTGTAACAAATTTAAGGCGCTCAGTTTAGAGCAACGTAGAGAGTTTCTGAAGTCAAAAAATTTGTGCTTTAACTGTTTTGGCGTGCACAAATATCATGCGTGTACTTCTTTGCATAAGTGCAAAGTGTGTCGTGCCAAGCATCACACCTTGATATGCCCATCATCAGGGAATAATAATGAGACTCTTCCAGCTATCAAGTCGGCTGCCGTTACAGCCGACATTGATGAATCATGCTGTTCGGTTGTTGATGGTGAACTGGATGCACCTGCTATCCCGAATGTCAACAACACTATGGTTGTGTAGTCGTGTTCTATGGATGTGAAACCCAATTTACAGAATGTTTTGTTGGGTACGGCCATGTGTCTAGCAGGTAATGGTGATGGTCATTTCCAGTCGGTCCGTATTTTTCTCGACCCAGGATCGCAATGTTCCCTGATTTCGGAGGAGTGTGTTCGACGACTCCAACTCAAACATAATCATGTGCCCGTGGCAATCCGTGGTGTTGGGTCGAGTACCCCTCACTCTTCTCATGGATCAACCACATTATTTTTGAAACCGAAGGATTCTGATAAGCCGTTGCTTACTGTTTCGGCTATCATATTAAAAAAGGTGACTGGCAATCTGCCATCTGTGTCTCTGTCTGCGGACATTAAGTCAAATTATCAACACCTGCAGCTAGCGGATGATAATTTTAATTTGTCTCGACCTATTGATATTCTTCTGGGAAGTGACGTCTACAATGACATTTCTTGTGGAGAGAAGGTGTGGCCTTCCCACAATGTACCAGCGGCTTACTTAACTGTTTTTGGTTGGGTAATAATTGGGGACGCTTCGAAGTTCACCAATGTGGTTTCTCCGCTAATGTCACACCATGTGGCATTAGATGATTGTCTGTCTCGATTTTGGGAAATCGAGCAAGTCCCAGAAGCGATTTTGTCTGATCCCAATGATCAAGTCATTGAGGATCATTTTCGGAAAACTGTCTCACGCGATGATGAGCAGCGTTTCATGGTACGTCTTCCCTTCAAGGGGAATCAAGCTGAATTGGGGGATAGTCGAGAATTAGCAACCCGGAGACTCATTGCTCTCGAAAGAAGACTTGATAAAAATGTATTGCTCAAGACAGAGTATACTAAAATTATCAATGAATACCTGGATCAAAAACATATGGAACCCGTTGATGGGCCACCTGGTGGTGGAAAGTATTACCTGGCTCACCATGCTGTGACCAAGGAGGATTCTTCTACCACTAAGGTCCGAATCGTATTTGATGCTTCAATGCCTACTTCATCAGGTATATCCTTGAATAACGTCCTGCACGCGGGCCCAAAACTTCAACGTAGCATTGTAGACATACTTCTACGTTTTCGTCTTCATCCTGTCGCATTCACTTGCGACATCAAGGCAATGTATCGACAAGTCCTGGTTCATCCGGACGACCGAGATTATCAGCTGATCCTGTGGCGGCACCACGTTGATGATCCAATCCAAGAATTTCGTTTGAGAACTGTCACTTTTGGTGTCTCCTCGTCACCATTTCTTGCCATGCGATGTATTTTACAGCTGGCAGAGGAAGGTAAGGCATCACACCCTGATGCTAGCACAATCTTATCAAATCATATCTTTGTTGACGACGTAGTAACTGGAGCTCCTGATCTCCAAACTGCGCGAAAGTATAGAGCTCAGCTGATAGATCTTCTGCGTCAAGGTTGTTTTGAATTGCGGAAGTGGTCAAGCAACAATCGCGAATTTTTAGCTGACCTACCTGACAACGTCTGTGAGGTGCCGTTGTCATTTGAACCTCAAAACGAAGGGTCCGTCAAGGTTCTCGGGGTTAAATGGAACCCTGTGTCTGATGCTTTTACGTATCATAGTAAAATTCTTAATACTGGATTGACAAAACGCGCGGTTCTCGCAAATATCGCGTGCATATATGATCCGTGCGGGTGGCTGATGCCAGTTATATTTACCGCCAAAGCATTTATGCAACGACTGTGGCTTCTTGGCATCAGCTGGGATGATCCCTTACCGGAAGAGGAGCAGTTACACTGGCTCGCTTTCATTGAAGAATTCTCAAACTTGTCAGAGATCAAATTAAACCGGTTTGTCCTGCCGACCGATGGCATTAATTTCCAATTGCACAGTTTCTGTGATGCATCGCTTAAGGGCTATGCTGCTGTTGTGTACCTCCGTGTCGAGAGATCCAACGGTGAGGTAGAGGTTCACTTGCTACTGTCTAAGTCCAAGGTTGCACCCATAAAAACAAAAATGACCATACCACGGCTTGAACTGTGTGGCGCTCTTCTGGCTTCTAAGCTTGTAAAGCATTGTTCAAACCTGATCGATGTTCCCCATGAAATTACAACATGGTGCGATTCTAGTATTGCATTATCGTGGATACGCACGCCTGTTCATCAACTTAAAATGTTTGAAGGAAATAGGGTTTCGCAAATTTTGGCGAATACAGCTCCGTCTAGCTGGAGGCATGTACCTTCATCATTAAATCCTGCAGATGCTGCATCTCGAGGACTAATGCCTTCTGAACTTTCATCCCATCCATTGTGGTGGTCACCACCATGGCTAAAATTGTCAGCGGACACTTGGCCAAAAAATGTCTTCTCCACTCCTGAAGTGTCTCAGACTAATAACAAGGAAGAAGAGTCCACTGTTCAAGTGAATGTGGCTACCTGTGAAGCGGAAACTACAAATCTTATGTCAAAATATAGTTCACTTCACACACTTATTAAAGTTCATGGATATTGTCTTCGTTTCATCAACAATCTGAAACACCCTAAATCTAAACAAACAGGTCCCTTGGCTTGTTCGGAGTGGCGAAATGCGTTGTATTCATTAATAAAAATCGTTCAAAGCTCCACGTTTGCCCCAGAACTGAAATTAGTTCAACAAGGTCTTCCACACCGAACTAGACTTCGGAAGTTGTCACCTTTTATTGACTCTGAAGGGTTGTTACGAGTACTAGGGAGACTCAGGTACACTAAGTTGTCGACTAATCACAAACACCCGGTGATTCTTCCAAAGTCACATCCCTTAACCATCTTGGTGATAAACTATTATCACACCTTGTATCTGCATGCAGGCGCGCCCTTGCTGCTGTCCTTGTTGCGAAAACAATTTTGGATTCTTTCCGCTCGAACAGTAATTAAACAACAAGTTGGTAAATGTCTTAAGTGCTTTAGGGCTAACCCGAAGCCTGCCGACTATTTTATGGCAGATCTGCCTCCATCGAGGGTAACTCCTTGTAGACCTTTTTCACGCGTTGGTGTGGATTATGCTGGTCCATTCCTCATTAAAACGTCCAAATTGAAACGTGCCCCTATCGCAAAGGCTTTTCTCTGTGTCTTCGTGTGCATGGTCACCAAGGCATGCCACCTTGAGTTGGTGTCAGATCTTTCTACAGACTGTTTCCTGGCATGTCTCACACGGTTTATTAGCAGACGTGGTTGGTGTACAGATATCTTTTCGGACTGTGGCACTAATTTCGTGGGAGCGAATAATCACCTCCGTGAAATGTACAAATTCTTAAGGGAATGTACGGGGCACTCAGATGTGCAAAATTACTTTCTCAAACACCAATTAAAGTGGCATTTCAACCCACCATCTGCCCCAAGCATGGGAGGTTTGTGGGAAGCTGCAGTGAAATCTGCTAAAATCCTACTAAAACGCACGATAGGAGAGACTGTACTTACTTTCGAGGAGTTGTGTACCGTTTTTTCTAAAGTAGAGTCAATTTTGAACTCCCGACCACTATGTCCGATATCAGACGATTTAGATGACATTGATGTCCTCACTCCAGCTCACTTCCTCGTAGGAGATAACATGGTATCATTTCCGGAGCACGATTTGCAAACGGAGAAATTGAATCGCTTGTCTCGCTGGCAACTTCTACAAAACTTCACTCAGCAATTTTGGCGCCGCTGGAGTACCGAATATTTACATCATTTACAAAGCCGCAGCAAATGGTTCGAACGTACGGAAAATTTGAAAATCAATGATATCGTCCTTATTATCAACGAAAATACCACACCCTATTGCTGGAAGTTGGCGCGTATCATCTCGCTTTCGCCTGGACGCGACGGTGTCGTTCGTGTGGCCACTTTGCGCACAGGTACAGGAAACCAATTAGTCCGGCCTGTTGTGAAATTATGTCCACTCCCTTACCAGCACTAACGAAAGGTAGAAACCGTAATACAAATTAGCATAGTGTATCTCATAGTATTAGTGTATCTTGTATAATAGCAGATAATTTAAGATGTCTTTTTTTTTTTTTCTAAGAAATCCTGTAGATTTCTTCCGGGGGCAGTATGTTCAGGAATTGTTTTATGCTACCTGGCAACATCCAATTGTAAAATTTCTAATCTGTAGTATTAAAAAAAAAAAAAAAAACCTCTCTTCCGTTTGAAAACTTGTCGGACGCGTGCGCGCTTAAGATTCTAACTATATTAATTAAATAAGAAATACGTATCTGGTGTTGTGATGAAGTGGTGGTTGCTAGAGTTACGGCTGTGGACTGTCTGACCTGACTATTGACATAACCCGGACCGACCTGACTGAAAACTACAATTGCCGAGCCCGCCAACACGCAAGTAAACCCAGGACACCAGGTATTTATCCTCATCTTGTTAATTTTCTGTCATTCAAAATTCTGTTCCTAACATTATTTCATGATATAAAAGTTAACAACTAATTTCGAATTAGTCCTATAGGTAGTAACCGTGGGCCTTAGGAGGTTAAAATGACTTAAACTAGAAATATTGCAGCAATTTGACCATTTTGAGCAGTGACATCACAAGTTAGTTTTTCTTCGAAACTTAAGTCTTTTATATAAACCATATAAATATAAGATAACAAAACACATTATTTACAACTAACTAAATAAATCTAACTCAACTGCACTGCATATGTACTTATTTGATCGTTTTGACACTTCATAAAAAGGAGCTGATTTTATCTATCATCAAATAGCCTATTAGAAACATGCACATTGTACAAACAAAACTGATATATCAGTGATTATTTTAGCAAACCCAACTCCTCATACGCAAGAAATAGCAAATTGAAATTGACCGTCATCATATTTGTTTTATTCACAACTCCTCGAACTGCGAGCTAAGTACCCACTTACATCCCACGGCCGATTACTCCGTAAAAAAACCCTAGAATATGATCACGCTGACGAAAGGTTAATAAACTTTAAGGAAATGATGATAGAGAACCCTCTCACATAACTCTTCCAAGATGAACGATAATCGATGATTCATAATTGAGACTTAGGATAGTTCGAAATCAATAGATAACCATGAAACATGATCTCATAATTACCTACTGGCGAGCTAACGGCGGTACTAAACCAACAAAGAGGAGGAAGACAGTAATTCACGGCACCCATCTGTGGAGGCGACCTGGCTAAATCGCGGGCCAAGAGCGCCAATAAATGGCAACAGCACCAACCAAAGGTCAAGCGCAGCATTGCCAATATTTTACGACAAAAAAGGCCCGACTCGGAATCCCATTTATTAATGTGAGCGCAACTTTTTGTCAATCATATTGTCACGTCACAGACCCCGAAATGAACATCTTCGATTGTTTTTGCGCGCGGCATCATTCTCAAAGGCTGCAACCAAAAAATCGAGCTTTGCATCGCTATCTACCGAACGTGTCTCCAAACACATTAAGTAGATAATGCGGACGATTTACACATAAATTGTGGACGGTCCTCCGGATCGCGAGGTTAGTACAAATGACTGCGTATCCTTATCTGGTAGCGGCCGGTGAAATATTTTTATAGCTTTTAGAGGCTTCCGTGTAACTTGGATCCCCGGATCCTGTTACATTTTCCTATTATAATGAGGCGACACCGTATTATGCCGGCGACTCATATTTCAGAACGATACCTATCTCACTTTATTACTTTTCGCGAAGACAATCGCACAGCTGAAAATGCTCTGTTGCTCAAACATAGAAAATAATTGGGTAGTATGGAGAAGGCATCGTTATGTTACGGTTGGAAGATTAAAACTATGTTTAACGTCGACAGCATCGAGTTACACTATAAAAATCTGTTCATTAAATGTTTACGTAACGGCGTCTTGTTTCAATAAAGTACGTAATTGCGTTCATATTTGTCTATAAAATAAATTTTGAGCGGCATTCCAAAGGCGCAATAAATCGAGGTTCATTACAAAAATCGCCGTAAAATATCTGAGCGATCCGATGGGAGCGCCCGGGCCGTGTGTGTGTGGCTCACCAGGTAGTGTTGTGTATAAACAAATAACAAAATCGACTTGTCTTACGGAGCGCGCCAAGGTCGGCGGCGCAGGCGGACAGGGCTGCCAGGAAAAAACCGGACGTCCAACGTAGTAAAAAGGCGGCAATGGAGTCACGTAGGACGAGGAATCCTCGGCCAATTTGACTGCAATAACGAGCCCGCGAGGAATTGCGGTGCAAAATATGGATTACTTATTTAATTAGACACGTTTTCGGAGTTCTGATTTCCATTAAGATGCTTTCGCGTTTTCCTATATTATAGGCTGGTTATAAAAGAGTTATTTCGGTGTGGCAGCCCTGCGCGCACCGGCCGCTCGCCCTCTGTCCGTGGACCACGCTTTTAAACTTTTTTTTTCTTCAAAAGCCCTTATTTATTGTGATGGCTGAGTATTTGGGCGCACAGTTTGTATAAGCAATCAATTTTATTCATTTAGACGTAACGAGTTCTCTTGTACAAATAAATGAGAAATAAAATACTGTAGTGGTCGGAAGGGTTTTAAATGTACATGGCCGACATTATGATTAAAACTTCAAAGGCATTTATGCATTTGTGACCATAGTATGTAGTTATATGACAGTCTAACACCGTAACGTGTATTTATGTCCTCTACAGAGAATCCTCTTCAGAAATACACTCACGGATAGTGATGTGCCGCCAGGAAATTTCATGTTCTCGGGAATTCTTACCGCCGTAAATTACCGGTACTTTTCCGTAATTCTCGAGAATATTACGCGTGACATATTTTTATGAAGACTTAAAGTTGCATTTTTAAGACATTAGATTATTTTTGTATTTAGTTTTCGTCGCTGATGTAGTTTGTAACGTGGTAATTTCTTATCAATGTCATTTGAAGAGGTACGTTTTACGAGTATCAGGTAAAATAACCCAAGATAAGCGAGCTTTCCATGTCTCACGGTTTCCTGCAGGTGTACAGGTAAACAGCAAGCACATGTTATTGAATTAGCTAATCCTATGCCGTGTTTTATTAGCCGAGGCTTTCTAATTGTTACTCGCCTTTTGTATGGTACGGGGTTGAAGTGGGGAGAGCAGTAACTAATAGTCATAGTTTTATCCCATCAAAAACATTCTGTAAAAAACTAGCCAAGTCTCGATGGAGCTGCTTGTTTATCTCTAAAAAGTAATGAAATCTAGACAAAGTCGTGCCAAAGTCAGTACCGGGTAGGGAATGCAAACCGGTTAACCGAAAAACCGGTTAACCGTCTGTATTTGGCAACGGTTAATAACCGGTTATCGAGCCCAGAAACCGGTTTTTAACCGAAATATAAAAAACTGTAGTAAGTTGACAAAAATTCTGTAATTTTACCGTATTCCTTTCCGATTACTCATTTGTTTTACTCTGCGAGTTCAGAAACCTTTAAAAATCAATCACATTGGTACTTTGTTCCTTTAAGTTTTTCTGCAGATTGAAGCGATTTGAACATTACACACTAATTTACACACATTACTTGTATTAATTAACAAACTCTCATCTTCTTACTTTTTCCTTTATGTTTTTTCTTCTTACCTGTAGTTTTTTTTTATTAGTAAGTGGAGTTTTCTATTATCAACAGTCAATTCAGCCTGATTCAATCAATTATAGTTCATAGTCTACATCTTTTTCTTGTATCCCTTTTAGGTCTTAACGTCTGATTCGTAACGGGTTCGCCAAATTAAGAGTTTTTTTTATATAATTCCAAACATACTTTATTTATAAACACCACCATAGGAAACACCAGAGTCACAAATGATTTATACAAAAACTTGATACTTTGTGGCAAAACCTGCGTAAAACTGATTCCCTACGCAACCTGTTAACCTATATTACTTATACCATTTCAGAAAGAAAATTTCTTCACTTTGTCTATAATATGATGGGAATGTAGAAGTGTCAACGTCAATACGTAATATTTGGAGGTTTAGATGTTCGGATGTTTCTTACTTAATAACGCAGTATCAACTGAATGGATTGAGATGAAATTTGGCATGGAAGTAGACTAAGTCCTGGATAAGGATACTTTATATCCTGGTAAGGATTTCCCTTGATATAATAACGGGAATAACGCAGGTGAAGCTACGGGTAAAAGCTAACAAAAAATGGCTCACAGTTTTAGTTAAATAATACGCTTTTCCAGCATTGATTTGACCGTAGTTGGGGTTGAGCCACGATGATAAAGAGCAAGAGAAAATTGAACTTAAAGACTTGATCCAACGAAGTCTAGCAGTATTGACATATTGAACAGTATTGGGTTTTGTGGCCAAGGGAGTCGCCATCTATGAGAACACGTGTTACACATGTACCCACCTCGATGCAAATACTTTACAGCTTTGACGATCGAGCGAGAATAGACGGTGTTAAGTTAAAAAAAAAACCTATTAAACCAGAATGATACAAAAGTCAAACTAGATGGCAAAATTTAAGGCACTTGCTGGGTGCCCTGGTGGTCGAAGACCAGAGGCACTAGGTTAGATTCCTGGTCAGGACCATAGGAGAGCGCCATTTAATTTTTCAATGTATTTTGATTTCTTCAATTTTACGAGTATGTAACACAAAAATGTGGTGTAATGTAATTTATCCGCATTAAAAAACTAATAAAAAAAACATCATGTTCATTTCATATTGTAAATCTAGGTAGTGAATCCGTTTCAAAACAGGCCTTACTTTTTATTTTCCGTCTGGCCAAATTATCACGATATACTGTCAGTAAAGTTCCCATTATTATTGTTTGTTATTTAAGTTGATTTTGTTTAATAATCGACTAAGCAATATTTAAAAGTAGTTCTTATTATCATACACTCACAAAAACGACAAAAATAGATTAAAATAAATTAACCGGTTTTTAACCGGTTAACCGGTTTTTTCGGCATCACATCGGTTAATAACCGGTTAAAAAATTTGGCCGGTTATTGCATTCCCTAGTACCGGGGGGTATCAACAGAACTCGATTTCCACCGACTTGCCTATTATTTAACCATGGAGGAACACATTTTATAGATCTAATAATGAAATATAATATAATAATGATTTCATAACTTTTTAGAGATAAAGAAGCAGCTCCATCGAGACTTGGCTAGTTTTTTACAGAATGTTTTTGATGGGATCTCATTTCTTTTTGTAAGTAATCTTCCTTTATTTATTACATTCCAATCAATTCTTTTTCTAATTTGAACTAAACTAACTTTGTAATCGCATGTATTTGTATAGGATTACCAACTTATGTGTGCAGTTGTGACTGAAATTGCAATATTTGGAGGTTTTTTAGGACTTGATAGGCTAAAAACTATGTTTTAAAATTTCAGCTCTCTAAGTTTATGGGAAGTACTAGTTCTATTCTGATGATCATGAGTGAGTGAGTGAGTCAGTATCGGTCATAAATGCGAAACTTTGCTTTCGCTTAACTTCGGAACTAAATTACCTACAGACTTGCAATTTTGGATTTTAAGTATGTGATTATAGCTTACTGGATGACGAAAATTTCTGCGTTCTGGTCTTATCCAGAGGTTCTCAAATAGGGGCCTGAAAATGCGGCGAAATGGTTCCAGTAAAGGATGGTACGGCAGTGTTTGCTTCGCGCTCGACTTGGCGGGGGCACTGCCGTGCCCCCAGATCTGAGACTGCTCAACTGTGAACTGCATAATGTGTTGTAAATACGAGTAGTTTTAATCAAAACGATGAAGCCCAATACCAAAATTTTGCAATATTTTAGCGAATCGACCGAAAATGAACGAACCAAATATACTTGTTTATATTGTGATACTCGGTTTGCTATTAGATCTATAAAATGTGTTCCGCCACGGTTAAATAATAGGCAAGTCGGTGGAAATCGAGTTCTGTTGATAAAACAATATTATGGGAGGCTGAAAATGGCCTGAATGGCTTCGAGAAAAGGAGGGTACGGCCATGCCTTTGTTTTGCTCGACTTGGCGGGGGCACTGCCGTGCCCCCATATTTTTATCCATGTCCTTACTGTGTTGTGAATTAAAATAGAAACTATTAAACTGATATACCAAGTTAATTACATATTGTTTATCACTAAATCATATCGATGTATCTTATATTTCAATGAATCAGATTACTTTTAAATATATCACTTCGATATACTAAATATTGTGGTTTACTTAAATAACTAAATCATAAGTTGTTTACATCAAAAAAGTAAAAAATATTCCAACAAAAATTTACCTGACAACTTTCTCGGTAATTTCCACCGGTAATTTACGGTAAATTTACGGGAAAGTTGGAAAAGTACGCGACGCTTTCATTTTTTCTTTATGAAAACTGTAGTGTAGTTTATTATGGTCATTTAAAAGAACCTTGTATAAAAAAAAGTAAAAAATACATAAAACTTTAACTACTTTCTCGATAATTACCGTTACGGAGAATATTACCGAGAACTTTACCCGAACTTTCTCGCTGTTCTCGTAATTTACGGTAACGGCACATCACTACTCACGGACAATGAATTCGGGTCATTTTCTATGAACAATTATATAGAAAATTACCTGAATTCATTGTCCGTGAGTGTATGTGGAGGTAGAAGGAAAAAGTGCACGTACCTCACGTGCCAAAAAGAAGTGGCAACGACCTACTTTGCACGCCGTTAACTTCAGTTGCCGTCAATATTATTATCAGATTTGAAAATCTGATAATAATGGTATAATTAATTGTTCAAATACCACCAAATGTAATGGAAAATTTAGGTTCTCCATACTAGATTACATTTTTGGCGTCAAACGCCAAGCGAAAAACATCTACGGAAACAAGCATGAGATTTTCACACCTGTTTCCTTCGAAATCGACGAACTATTTCCTTATATCTCGATTTATTTCTGTGGTCTTCTGATCTGAAATGTCCCACTGGACGAATTTCACACACAAAATTATGATATGTGACAGCTCAATAATGAATTTAAGTCATGATTTCGTATTATTAAATTGTCTGATTAAAAACGAAATAATAAACCAAATAACGATAAGAACGGAAAGAATACCGGTATTTTTGTATGGAGCAAATACCGGTTTCCGAGCCCTGCTTTATACCATCGCATTTAAATCCTTTTCCGCAGCCCGCATTCCATTGCAATTCTTTCCTGTATATTATAATAATAATAAATGATACCTAAATCATTTATTTCGAGTAACTTTTACAGACTCATAGTTATGGTCAGTATGTATGTACTAATAACTATGTTAATGTTAATATATGCTTATCACAGGTAATGTTATAACTAGGTAGTGATTGTTATGGTTGTGTTTCTAGAAGCACCTGCACAGCGTTTACTTTATACATAATAGGTGTTTCTAGAAACATGCATATACACGATGGCATCTAATCGGTAATCAGGTACCAGTTTTTCTAACTCAGTAATTGATAGCGGTCACGTTGATGTCGTAATTAGTTACATCTAAACATGTTTTTTTCTGTGGTAATTTTTATTTCGAAATCAGTTTTATCCTAAATTCCTTGTCACCCTACTAATCTGTATCTGTGAGATTACAACCTCTTTAAAAAATTAATGACAATGATAATTTATGAGTAATAACTTGTCACTGTCATGTATGTAAACAAAATCATAGAAGTCGCAAATATTGAATGAGAAAAGTAAATTAGTAATTAAAAAAACATGCCTCGACCATATTTGTGCTCAAAATATCGAGCGTTACAATATTGTAGGTACGTTAATCAATACAAACCAAACAGCTGAAGATGAACTCAAGAAATTCCACGAAATTCATCCAAACGTACCAATTCTCACGCACAGTTTGATAAACCGCATGAACTAAAACCTCTGTGAGTTCGGACAATTCACAGTGCCAAACCACGCTCAAGCACCCGGCCGGCCTCGACGTCGTCCTGACGATCTGGATCGACGCATTTTAAGATACTTTGCTCGGGATCCTCGTAGGAGCAATAGGTAAGCAGCGAGAAGGTTTCATGTGAGTCAGTCCTTCGTGTGGCGGCTACTTAAATCGTCGGAATTGCATTCTTTTCATTTTCGGCCATTTTATCAATTTTAATTCGATATCTATCACGCCCTAACTACTCATACTCGTAGAAAAGTTTATTTACTTAAGATCTGTCAAATTTTCCGCGAAAGCGATGGCACTTGACGTATCGTGATCACGTGATTTTACTTCAATAATTAATGTAGGTGACCATGTATCCAGTGGTTATTAGTTTAAATTATGTTTTAACTAGGGAATGCAAACCGGTTAACCGGTTAACCGAAAAACCGGTTAACCGCCTGTATTTGGCGACGGTTAATAACCGGTTATCGATTCCAGAAACCGGTTTTTAACCGAAGTGTAAAAAACAGTAGTAAATTGAGTAAAATTTTGTAATTTTACCTTATTCCTTTCCGATTACTCATTTGTTTTACTCTGCGAGTTCATTTACCTTTAAAAAATCAATCACATTGGTACTTTTATTATGTTTATTTAAAGCCCATTGACATTACACACTAATAAATTACTTTTATTAATTAACAAACTCTCATCATCACACTTTCTTCCTTTATGTTTTTTCTTCTTGCCTGTAGTTTTTTTATTATTAAGTGGAGTTTTCTATAGTCAACAGTCAAGTCAGCCTGATTCAATCAATTATAGTTAACAGTCTACATCTTTTCCTTGTGTCCCTTTTAGGTCTTAACGTCTGATACGCATCGGATTCGCCAACTTAAGAGTTTTTTTTTATACAATTCCAAACGTACTTTATTGATAAACACCACCATAGGAAACACCAGAGTCACAATTTTTTATGCCAAAGACATTTTTTTTCAACAAATTTTCAGATAATCGTAAAAATCAACTAAAGCTAAACGCCGGAAATCACTGCCAAATTGATGTCAAAAACTTGATACTTTGTGGCGAAACCTGCGTAAAACTGATTCCCTACGCAACCTGTTAACCTATATTACTTATACCATTTCTGAAAGAAAATTTCTTCACTTTCTCTATAAAATGATGGGAATGTAGAAGTGTCTGCAAATATCTGGTGTAGCAGGTACTTTAGCAAAGTGATGTTCGCAACCGAGTGTTGGTTACCATTCGATAAAGCAATATTACGTCAATAATACCATACCTACCACTAATATTATTGATGCGCAAGTGTGGAAAAATGTTTGGAGGTTTAGATGTTTGGATGTTTCTTACTTAATAACGCAGTATCAACTGAATGGATTGAGATGAAATTTGGCATGGGAGTAGACTAAGTCCTGGATAAGGATACTTTATATCCTGGTAAGGATTTCCCTTGATATAATAACGGGAATAACGCAGGTGAAGCTACGGGTAAAAGCTAACAAAAAATGGCTGACAGTTTTAGTTAAATAATACGCTTTTCCAGCATTATTTTGACCGTAGTTGGGGTTGAGCCGCGATGATAAAGAGCAAGAGAAAATTGAACCTAAAGACTTGATCCAACGAAGTCTAGCAGTAGGTTTACAGGTTTACGCGGGCTTGTTTTCCGCAACTCGACGACAAACATGCGCCTATTTTGCGTGATGGGTTGATGGCACTACTCTTGCCAACCCAACTCTACCAGAAAGCCTAGCAGACCCTTGACGTTGCCGACGACTTCTGGGAGTGACCTCGGTGTTCCGAGGTAGTGTGCCCGGTACTTGGCCACCCCCGGGCATTCGAGAATGACGTGGGCGGCTGTTTCCTCCTCCTCCATGCAGGCTCTGCACAGAGGGCTGTCAGTAACACCTAGAGTGAACAAGTGTTTGTTTAGTAGGGCATGTCCAGTGATAGCTCCAGTTAGAAGACGGAGCTGTGGCCTCTTTAGCTGGCGTAGCTTCCGCGACAATCCGGGGTTGATTGTCGGGAGGGCCTCTCTGGCTTGCCTGCAAGTACCCAAGTTAGACCAGTAATGTTGCTGTTCTACCTTCGTGTTATTCCGCAGTGTGCTGCGCAGCCACGCGAACGGTAGAGGTACTATTGGTTCCGGTCCCTCGACCACCATTTCCGAGCCTCCTCTCGCCAGTTCGTCTGCCGCGTCGTTGCCACGCGAGTTGCTGTGTCCTTTGATCCACTGTAGGGTTATGTCGTTGTGGTTACATACCTCTGACAGGGCTCGATGACACTCGTATATGAGCCGTTAAGTTATGGAATATCTCGGCTTCTACGATAGCTAGAGAAATAAAATTTTAGGGCCCTAGGGTACTATTTGGGTACTATTTTTTGAGATATAAAGCGTTTCCAAAAACAAAGCCGTTCCAGAGATACAAACGGTGTACGCCAGCTTGACGCCGGTAGCGTACACCGTGAACAGGCCTTATATTTCGAAAAGTTTAAGGGTACTATTTTTTTCACCTAGGTATTTCGTCGGTACTATTTGGGTACTATTTATTGGCTGCATCAGATTCTGAATATCTTTACGGTGTACGCTATCTTGACGGACACATAAAGACCAGCTGCGCAGTGCACGCGCCGCGTGTCGCACTGCCGACTGGCACTGATTTGGCGGTATAGGCTAGGTACTTTCCTGACAGATCAAATCAGTTACTTTTTATGAAGTGTCAAAACGCTCAGATTGTATGAAGTTTGTATGGAATAAAAGTGAAATTACGTCATTTTACTCAAACATCAAATCATCTACTTATTTATAGGTTTTGATCTTTTAAAAATCGTTTAATACTCTAAATAGGTGATGTTTAGTTAATTTTTGCAAATTTTCGAAAGCTGATTTAATTGCTAGCGTGTAGTAATTTATATTGACTACAGGAAAATACCCTATTTTTACCGCCAAAGCGTTGGAACCGTCTGCGTGGTCGCTTAGCCCTGTCCTTTGTATACGTCAATGACATACAGAAGTTTATTTTTCTAACAAAACTGACGTTCGGTTCCGACCACCGGAAGGGACGCACCGCGTCCGATACTCCACTCTACCCGTACTACTCGTCGTCTCGTCGTCGTCGTCATCGTGCTACTCGTACTCTATTGCATAACACGTGCTTTTTCTGGTCGCTGGCTGAGCACCTCGTGGGGCAAAATTTGGTACTCGTAGCCGCGCGGCGTAATCGCGGAGTGAACCACTCCGACAGTCAGGGGCGTAACAGCGGACTTACTGTTATGGGTGGATTGTGTTTTACCCGTATATCACCGACATGGTTACTATTTGATGATATTTAAAAATCTAAAAATACGGTTTCAGACATGAAAGTCCTCGGCGAAATGAAAATCCGATGAAATGAAACGTTTGATGACAAAACGGCAGGCACCTTAGGTATTGTATATGCGTTGGCCAACTGTAGGGTTTTAACACGTGCTATGGATAGCTAGATCGTAAAAGTTCCACGAATGCAGTCTCATACAATACACCGTCGCCAGCACAGGCGTTTAATACATCAAGTTCCTAGTAAAGTGTTCTAACTTATCGTCTATGTCGAGTACAACCTTCGGCGTCCCTTGGTCCGTGGGGTCCCCAGGCGTGGGGT
Organism: Eudemis profundana; assembly: GCA_947034925.1. Classification (NCBI taxonomy): domain Eukaryota; kingdom Metazoa; phylum Arthropoda; class Insecta; order Lepidoptera; family Tortricidae; genus Eudemis; species Eudemis profundana. Next base: position 2,832,168 of record OX344804.1, on the reverse strand, counting down.
GCCCGGCAGTTCTTCAAGGAACTATCTAAAAAACTGGTCGACACAGGGGACCGAAGGGCTAGCAACATGGCTGGCGCAACGGCATGGCGATACCTAATGCTACCAGCATCTTCGGGACTATGCCGAGACGGCCTATTTTTAATTTGTTTTAATTTTAGTTTTTAGGAATTGATTTATTTTAGTTTAGTTTTAATCTAGTTTTAGTTCATAGTATATTTATTTTTGTCTGTGCTGTTATTAACAAATTGGTTCGTACACATTTCAGAAAACAAGCGCAAAGCGTCTCCGATTCAGTTTGGACAAAAATACTTTTGTATGTCTGTCCAGATATCCTGCTGTTCTCCTCTACAGATTGCATTTCTCAACCGGTTCTCTTCAAATTTCGAGGAGGAACACATTTTATAGTTCTCAAATAAAGAATCCTTCACGGGTAAGTAATAGGCAAGTCGGTGGAAATCGAGTTCTGCGGACAACCCCCCAGTACTGACTTGGTTTAACATTACATCTCAAAACTTTATTGTTGTAGAAGAACTGCGTTGCAAGTAGGGCATGCAATACCGGTTTTACTTGTATAGGCCAATACCGAAAAACCGGTTTTTCAGTATTGGCCCCATACAAATAAAACCGGTATTGCATGCCCTAGTTGCAAGACTTGCATCTTTTGACATGTGTTTTTGACGGGTTTGCTTTATTTGAATAATGTTAAAACCACTGGTCCGAATATATTCAAACACACCAAGTTTCTGTTTCTCAAAATTAAGAAGCTGATTTTACTTGGATATCAACGACAAAAGAGCAAGCATATACACGATGACTCGCATTTAAAAGTGCGTGCTTTTTTGGAAAGACAAACTGATACTAGTTTTATGTTGTAAAGTCAAATATCCTCATCTAATCATCATAACTTTCCAATTTGACTTTCATAATGAAGATACAATGACAATGCAACAATGATTAAAGACAGTCAAACTAAAAAGTTTGTCATTTTCAAACACATGACATATTGATTTATTAGAAACTGTATGCTGCTGCTATTGACAACGGAATATTTACCACGTATGATTGTTTTATTGAGTTCCCGATATTTCGGCACTGTTGCAAGCGCCATCATCAAGGAGTCTCACTACTCCGTATTATGTGAATGACCATGTTAGCTTAAAATCGTATATTGTATGCTGCTGATCTGCACTGACCTAGCTTTTGATGTAGGTATGCATGTACTTGAAAGGCGCGAGGGGTAACGTGTGTTCTCAAAAGGTCTTATTTTTCTTTAGTATTCATAAAGAAGTAACCCCTTTTGAAAAGACACTCCTCAGCTTAATTAATAGCCTGAACATTTCTGTGTCAATTTTGACCTAGGGTTACATTTCACGAGAAAACACCAGTTTTTGACAATAAAGCGCATCCTCGGGGTAGTGCCTTATTACACTGGTGTGACTGGCGATTTACGAGTGAGTTGTATTCATGCAAAATTTGTCGCGGCGAGCTCGCGGCGGAAATATGTATAAAAACACGCTCGCAAATCGCCAGTGTAAAGGCCCTTAGAAACTTAAAAATCGGACTACTGAAGTTGTTATGAGACACAGGTAAGGTATTTAGTAACAGTTTGTCATATCCAAATCTCTGCGGAAATTGCCCTAATCCCAACAATTTCTCGGATAACTTTTTGTCCGCACGCACCCAGCTAATGGCGTCCATACAGAAAAACCGGCCAGAGGCTGCCGGTAGCATCAGTATTAGTGGATCTAGTAAAAAACATGTTAATACGATCATGTCACGCGAGACTTGCATGCCAGTCTTTGTCTATAATACTGACTGTGCCGCGGCTTCGCCCGCGTTGAAAGCGATGCGTATTGAACAAAACATTTCCGACAAAGTCGTTATCAAAGGCTGGATTTCGAAAAATAAAGTAGCTTGCGTACTTTCCCAATGCTTAGATTTTCTTTGTGCCGAAATTCGACAAGATTGGGTCAGGGGCTTAACCGAGAAAGATAGACAGACCGAGTTACATTCGCATTTATATTATTAATATGCAAGCATGTAGATATTAGTCACGGACTCACGGTACTTCCAAATGTCGCAAATCCATAATTGTTCTCTAAGAATTCGTCGTTAGATTGCTCGGTCTGTAGTTATGATTATTTTATATTTTTTGTCACATAACAAACTCGGTTTTTCCTTTCCGAAGTTTTTGTCACGTCTCGCAGTAATATTTCCTCATGTTTTAGCTCAAATGTCAACGATACAATCTTTACGTTCTTCAAACTTGGCATTGGCAATAGAACCCATAAGTTCCTCCAGAGTAGGAAACCTAATCACCAGATGTTGCCATGTGTTCCATCGCAAAAACCGTTCGTACACATTCCTACACGACCCTATTGATATATAAATCTTATAAGCCACAATGGGCAAAAAGTACGTCAATTATTGCGCTCTGGTATCGCTGACTCAATCGGCAGGACATGGTACGGCTTATGACTACACAATTACAATCCATTATATTCGCTGAGACCTTTTACGGGGCGGTTAACCAGCTAACCTGGTATATTCCACTCGACTCCTCCCTAGGTTCCATCGCTTTCTATATTTGCAACTAGACAAGTGTAGCTCGCGAGTGAGTTCATTGAGCGAGCGAGATCAGTTGATAGACCAACTCACCGGCTCACTGGCTCAGTCAGTACCGATTCAAACAACTTGAGTTGTTATTTCTTTCAACTCACTCGCTCACTCGCTCTCAAGTAGCTCTACTGAGTCATGAGCTGCAAGAAAATATATGATAAACACCAACTGTTCGTCCCTGTCTTGTCACCGTATACCTAAATGCTCTCTCTTTCGTTCGGAAATATTCCGATTTGGAGCTAATAAGCTATAAGTGCTAGTCAGCCGTTGACACAACACGGAACTACTGAGCTTATAAGCGCTAATGAGCTGTTGACACACCGTGAGAGCTGAAGATTCATATCACTCTTTTCACTTTCTTATCTTATCTTATCTTGGTAATAGGGGTCCTTGCGGATACACTTCGACCCAATGGGATCTTTTGTGTAATTACCCCTTACCGCATCTACGCCATGGCCTGTTCCACCATCTCCATAAATCGGATGATGGACCCCATTGGTAGTGCCTGGAATTCATCTGGCTCTGGGTAGCCAGTGCCAAATTCCTTCATTCTAGTTCTGGCGAGGGCATGACATTCGCACAGTATGTGTTTCATTGTCTCTGCTTCCTCGCCGCACATTCTGCATTCAGCATTGTCTGATAGTCCCATCTTGGTCAGGAGTCCTTTGACCCCGAAGTGACCTGTAAACACCCCCGTTATGATTCTGAGCTGTCTTCTGCTGTACTTTCTTAGTTTGTTTGTCCAGCGTGTGTTGACTCTTTCCATAAAGAGCTTCGAGTGCCTCAGGCCCGCCATGTTCTTCCACTCTAGTTGGTGTTGGTGTTTGGCGTGGTCCTTTATGGCTGTTGTTATGGTCCCCTGTGAGAGACCCACATATGGTTCCGGCCCAATGAGTGTGCCCTCCGAGCCCTTTCTGGCTAGTTCATCTGCTTTTTCGTTGCCGATGAAGCCTTCGTGCCCTGGGATCCACGTTAGTTTCACTTTGTTATGCCTTCCAAGTTTGTTCAGGGCTTGGATGCCATTGTATACCAGTCTAGAGTCCACTTTCGGCGCCGTAAGTGCTTTAAGTGCCGCTTGACTGTCGCTGAGTATATAGATGTTTTTCCCCTTGGTATGCCTATCTATATTCTCCTGGGCACAGGCGATTATTGCATATGTCTCCGCTTGGAAGACAGTAGCATAACCTCCCATCTTAATACTGACATTGTAGTCTATTGCATGTACGCCTGCTCCCGTACCGGAGTCCATTTTGGATCCGTCTGTGTACCATATATTGTCGCTGCTGTCATCAGTTGGTGGTGTGCGACCTTCAGCCCATTCTGCCCTTGTCGGTATTTGAACCTTGAAGTTCCTTCGGAATATGTGCCTTGGCAGCATCTTATCGCCACCCATGGCCGTTATTCGATCTAGGAAGTCGTTTGTTCCCATGTTTGTGTGTTTCGTTTTAGGCGCGCAATAGCTCCACAGACCCATTGTTTTTAGTCTGTGAAGGGATTTGCGCGCCTCTGACTGAATCACTATATGTAGCGGGGGTAGGTTTAACATTACCTCCAGTGCCGCCGTTGGCGTGGTTCTGAACGCCCCTGTTAGAGCCATGCATGCCGTTCTCTGTACTTTCGTCAGAGCATCTTTGCATGTGGCCTTCAGCGTCCTCGGCCACCAGACTAGGCTGCCGTACAAAATGATGGGTCTAACCATCATGGTGTAGATCCATCTGAGTACTTCAGGGTTTAGACCCCATGTCTTCCCGTATGCTGATCTGCACATCCCAAACACTCGTAGAGCTTTGGTCGTGGTATTGTCAACATGCTTTTTCCAATTAAGTTCTTTATCTAGCGTTATTCCTAGATATTTGACATCATTGGAAAGTTCGAGCACTCTTCCATATAGCTTGATTTGCTGCATATTCTTGAGTACTCTTTTCCTGGTAAATGGTATTACCACTGTTTTGCCCGGGTTGATGGAGAGGTGATGACTATCGCACCATGTCTCCACCTTCTTCAGCGCTTCATTCATGATTCCTGATACCGTATTGGGAAACTTCCCATTTACAAGTATCACCAAATCATCTGCATACCCTACCGTGTAGGTGGGCCCTATGTTCAGTTCCTCCAGTAGTGAGTTCACCACCAAACTCCAAAGAGTGGGTGATAGTACTCCACCTTGAGGACATCCCTTTGTGGCCGTTGCTATTATTTCATCTCCCATCAGGGTGGATTTTATTAGCCTGCCTTCTAACATGTAGCCTATCCATCTGCAAATGGTAGGTTCTATACCATGTCTTGCTGCTGCCTCGCTAATGGCTTGGTACGTGGTTCGATCAAACGCCCCCTCCACGTCGAGAAAAGCTGCCAGGCATAGCTCTTTATTCTCTATCGCCTGTTCAGCTCTAGTGGTTACCAGGTGCAGTGCCGTTTCGGTTGACTTGCCTGGTTGATATGCGCACTGTAGTTTGTGCAGTGGATGCCTTTTTAATGGGCCATCTCTTATGTGTCTGTCTACCAATTTCTCCAGTGTTTTGAGGAGAAATGATGAAAGACTTATGGGCCTGTATGATTTGGCCTCTCTGTAGTCTGCCTTGCCTGGCTTGGGTAGGTAGATTACTTTTACCATCCTCCAGGTCCGCGGGACGTGTCCGAAGGCTATGCACGCTCTGTACAGTCTGCACAGGTGTGGGACGAGTACATTGGCGCCTTCTTGTAGTAGTATGGGATAGATACCGTCTGGCCCTGGTGCCTTGAACGGCTGGAAGGTGGACAGTGCCCACCTTATCTTGCTATCATCTACTACTTTTTTGGATGTGTCCCAGTTGTACCTGGTTGTCCTTATGGATTGCTCCATGGTACTTATTGCTGGATCATCCTCTGGACTCTGGTGTATTACTGAGTCTGGGAAGTGTGTAGCACACATTACTCTAAGGGTTTCTAGCCCTGACTCCGTCATCCTCCCGTCTTTGTCCTTGACGGTCGTTAGTGGGACGGATTTTGTCGTTGCTAGTGCCTTTGTGAGTCTCATCCCTTCCGGTATGGACCCAATTTGATCGCAGTGATTCCTCCACGATCTCCTTTTTGCTTTTCTCACAGCTTTGTTGAGCTCTGTGAGCTTATGTGCATATTCCTCAAAATTATTTGAGGCTTTAGCATCATTGAAGATTGCCCTGGTGTCTTTCTTGAGTCTTGTGATCTCCGGATTCCACCACGGTATCTTTTTAGCCAGGGTTTTCTTTTCCGGGCAGTTGTTGGTCCAAGCTGTATAGACTGCTTGCACTATTTTGTCCGCTTCAAATTCTATGTCAATTATGGAATTTAGCTTACCTTTTGGATCCCCTAGTTCTACTTTCAAGTCAGCTCTGTAAGCTGCCCAGTCTGTGTTCCTAGGGTTTCGTTTACGTACGGTCTCTATTTTTATTTTAGTTTTGTACTTGAAACATATGTATCTGTGATCCGATAGGGAGATGTCACCAGATACATGCCATGAGCTAATGCTTTTACTAGTGTTATTGGAAGCTAGTGTAATGTCAATTACCTCACCTCGTCTAGCGTTGACAAAGGTTGGTTCTTTGCCTTTATTTAATAGTTGTAAAGAAGAGCTTACCAGAAACTCCAGTACTTTCTCCCCTCTCCGGTTGACATCCGAGCTGCCCCAGATGACGTGGTGAGCGTTTGCGTCGCAGCCGATGATGAGGTCGGTGTTCGCCTTGCTGCCTTCTGCGACGAGGTCCCGCAGTTGCTGTGTGATCGGGTCCGTCGCCTCGTAGGGGAGGTAGGCTGACGCGATGATAAGAGCCTTACCCTCTCCCCTACTCTGGATCTTAGCTGTTGTAAGATCCCTGGAACAAAAAGCATGTAAGGGCATAGCATCGAGGCCATTTCTGACGTATATGCAAGTCCTCATATTATCATCGGAACAGTGGTATATTATAGTACCCTTAGTACCGCCTAATCCCCTGATCTCCCCCTTGTAAATGTAGGGTTCCTGTATCAGAGCTATGTCGAAATTTCCGCTAATTAGCTGCTTCGCCAGAAAGGCTGTAGCTGCTTTATTGTGTTGTAAATTAATTTGTACACACCTTATACCCTCCATCGCAAGTCTAGGGCAGCTGTTTGGGCAGGCTGAGATCAGCCGCCTCGTCCTGCGCTTCCCCGCAGGACATTGGTGAGTGGGCACCTTCTAGGTAGAGCTCGGCTAGGTTCCGCAGGTCCACTGAGTCCACCGTCGAGATCGGCGATGACTCGCGGCCCATGCGCTCCCCTTCCTGCTCCACCTTGGGCCCAAGCTCCACCACTGTCGCGTCCTCCTCCGTCTCTTCCTCTGCCATCGTGGCCGGCTCCACCTCCGCATCGTCCTCGGACAGTGCGTCATTGGCTTCGCCGCCATCTGCATCGTCGGCTGAGTCCGGCACCTCTGCCCTTTCGGGGATCGCCTCATCTCCTGCCGTGCTCGTAGATGCTACGGGATTGACGTCCGGCCTCTCCTGCATCCTCTCCTCCACGTCCTCCAGGAGCTTGAAGGAGCTCATGTCTACCCCGGAGTACAGCTGGTAGTTGGCCTCCTTGATCACGTCCGCCGACTGCCGGTCCATCAGGATGATTCGCCGGCTGTTGGTTTCTGAGACCACGGTGTCCACCACCTTCCACTGCTCAGTGCGCAGCGCAGGGTAGAAGATTTGGAGCACGCTGAGCATGAGCTTGATGTCTTGTGGGCCAATGATCCTCGTCTTCCAGGCCATCTTCACTGGCTTTGGAAGATCCTTGGCATCCACTATTTTAAGGTGCAGCCCGCCAATCTCCACCCCCCCCGATTGCCGAGCTGAACCATGCGGAGGCCCCCCTCCCTTGGCAATTGATGTGGAGGGCGCCCCCCACTATGTTGCCGAGCATGATCCTGTACGAGGGATCCGGTATGCCCTTCATCAGTGCAAGAACTGCACTCTGAATGGCATACAGGTGCCCAGGCAGAATCTTGTCGGCAGGGTAGCTCACTGGGATAATGGCCATTCTCTCCGCAGCCACCGCCTCCGCATACGACCCTACCCTCGTCCTTTTGGGGGCGCTAGCTAATAGGGTAGAATCACCACTCGATCCCAGTGACCTTTTGTTTTGCCCTACATGGGCCGCGTTTGCAAATGTGACCGGTGCCACATTTGCGCCCGACTCTGCATGGAGTCGGGCTCTCGCACGAGCATTAAACCGCCGCTTCTGCCTCTGGGTCATGACGTACCCGCTTCCCGCCTGTGCAGCCTCACCCTGGGGTACCGGCATGCTTTGACGTTCCGCTGGCGCGTCACAGACCTGAATGGGAAGTGGCTCGCTCTTGGGGATCGGCTCTGGTACACCTCTGCCGTCCACTTCTCCAGTACGTGGCGCAGCAGGTCTCCTTGCGGGTCGTTTCTGCGCTTGTCCCTTCTTCACCCCTTGGGGTAAAGTTGGGGCGGTACTTTTGAAGTGGACAGCTCCGGTATGTCCTCCGCTGCCACCCCGACTAACAAATTTACCTACTTTACTGGGACCAGCTCCCGCATTTCTGCCAGAGGCAGTGTTGCGGCCCGCTGTGGCACCCAGTTTTGCGCTTTGCGCATAAGCCACCTCTGCTTTGGATCTGGCTTCGTCTCCCTTCTTCGTCGTTTTGGTGTTTAAATGATCCATTTAATCCACAAATAAGGCTTCATCGTACTGGCGCCCCACCCTCCTTGGAGCCCTCCTACTGGGGATGCTTTGACGCATCAGGGCTACCAGTCCGATATAGCGTCCCGACGTGCGCTGTCTGTGAGTCCGCACGGTGCCAACACCCTCGTCACCTCCACAGGCGACTCGGGTGCCGTGCTCCGCCGACTACAGACCCCATCACGCCCGAACGCTCGCCCGCGGCCATCTGACTGGACGCGACAGCCGATTGATCATGCCTGGCTAGGACATGACCGCCCGTGTGAGATGAATCCTGAGCCAAAGTGGCGTGTTGTCTTCCAGGGATAACGACTCCGACCCCTGTCGGACTCAGCCTACCAGGTCCTCGTTCTCCATCCGTACGGGTCCCCGCGCACGGCACAAACACGCGGGTGGCATTCTACCGCTAGCCATCCTTCTTGGTGGATGGCAAGCCCGCAGCGACATGCCACATCATCGCTTGCAGCTGACTATGTGGGAAAAAGCGGGATAGGGAGGGTTGGGATTTCTGGAGGCTCAGCTGGTTGTTTTCGTTCTACCTGTTACAGCGGTTGCACCAGGTAGTTAACAGGCAGTAACCACGGGAAGGAGAACAACCAGCTTTGCCTCGAGGATCGAGGCAACTGTGAGCTCCCCCCGAGGCCCTTTACCATGCTAACTACCGGGCAGGCAGGTAACATAGGGACAGACCCAATGCAAGATAGCGAACCGGTCGCAAATTCTGGCTTACATAGGACCCGCCCCCGCCCACTCTTTTTACTTTAGTAACACATTTTGTCTATTTTGAACTAGAGACTGTGTAAATGCTTCTGTTTTTCTTTACATCGCCGTAGTTGAGTAAAAATTTTTGCTGCTGTATTCCAAATTTTTATGGACCGGAACGATTCCGGTAGTTTTTGTGTCTGGTTCGTCTAATACTTAGAATATTTGATGACAGATCAAATGAACTTTGTAAAACGCTCAGATAGTACTAGTCTTTTTCTTGTCGTTCCCTCATTACCTACTGAGTATCGTGACCAACTGTAATGTCCCTCCACATAACGCGGTCAAGGGCCATATGGGCTACCCTTCGCATGGTACCACAAGCATTTTTTATGGTGTACCAGTCGCGTGGCGTCCAAAGAACTCGATTCCTACCGGCTTGCCTAATATCAGGCATTTGACCACCTTATCCTACAGCTCTTAAGGAAAATGTACGCCAAATCTGCACCGGCTTGCCCAAGGATATCTTTTACGCTACGCCACTGTGGTGTACCTTGTCGGGATTTGTCCTCTGGCGCGTCGAACTTCAACTTGGCCTAGAACACAAGATCTAGGCAAGGCAGTGCTGGTCGGAACGCATAATATGCCCAAAGAATTTGAGGATCCTCTCATTACAAACAGTTGACAGTCGAGTCGCTTCGTAATAGGGAATATGCATGATATTTTTTATTTACTTTAATAAAAGTTCATTCATATAAGAAACAGGAGGAAAAAAATTTTTTTCCAATAACTGTTAAAATAACCAAGATATAAGACAATAAAGATTTAGCTCTATCTCTTTCTAGCAAAACAGAATATAGTATGGAGATAGTATGGCGGCCGTGTACTATGACATCACAGTCCATTTCGGATCTCTCCGTCTGATCACCGTCTGAATAGTGCTTTAAAATGTTTATATCTGCCGTATTTCTCGGTCGATTTTAATTTTATTTTCACTCTACGTTATCTTTTTTACGGTATTTTCATATTTTGTTAAGAAATGTGTTAAAGAAAATTCACGCATATTCCCTATTGTCGTTCGTATAGTACTAGTATGCAGTTTCAAAAACTGACTTGTGTCTCAACATAGTCAAATCGGTGTCTTATTTTTAGTTTTTGTCATTCAAAAATCGTTGATGGCACGAAAATGTGGTTGTACGTTGTTTTGCCTAACAACTTTTTGCCTATTTTCGTTTTGCCTAATTTCATTTTGACTAATATTGTTTTGCATAATTATTCATTTTGCCTAATTTTTATTTGAGTGAAACTCGTTTTGTATAATCCTTATTTTACCTAAATTTATTTCGTCTAATATTGTTTTGTCTAATTTTTAGTTAGTATAATCTACATTTATATAATGTTTGTTTAACATAATTATTTTTTGTCTAACATACATTTTGCATAATTTTGTTTGTTCTATACTTATTTCGTATAATGTTTCATTTAACCTAACCTAACCTACTTTTCTGACCGCAATTCGTTTTTGTTGGGGGACGCAGTTCAAACCTAACCTAACCTACTTTTCTGACAGCAGTTCGGTTTTGTTAGGGGACGCAGTTCAAACCTAACCTAACCTACTTTTCTGACAGCAGTTCGGTTTTGTTGGGGGACGCAGTTCGAACCCTAACCTAACCTAACCTAACCTAATTGAACTTATGGTTTGAGTTTTTTTTAATGCGGGGGGCTTCGCCCCCCGAGCCCCCCTTGTGGGGGGCTCCGCCCCCCCGTCCCCCCTTTTCGTTCTACGCCCTAATAATTTACCCAAGCAGAGTGGCTTTATGGGCTGCTGTAAAAATATTATTTATGGTTTTGTATAATATTATTAGTATTAGACGCAGTTCAAACCTTACCTAACCTACTTTTCTGACAGCAGTTCGTTTTTGTTGGGGGACGCAGTTCAAACCTAACCTAACCTACTTTTCTGACAGCAGTTCGGTTTTGTTGGGGGACGCAGTTCGAACCCTAACCTAACCTAACCTAACCTAATTGAACTTATGGTTTGAGTTTTTTTTAATGCGGGGGGCTTCGCCCCCCGAGCCCCCCTTGTGGGGGGCTCCGCCCCCCCGTCCCCCCTTTTCGTTCTACGCCCTAATAATTTACCCAAGCAGAGTGGCTTTATGGGCTGCTGTAAAAATATTATTTATGGTTTTGTATAATATTATTAGTATTAGACGCAGTTCAAACCTTACCTAACCTACTTTTCTGACAGCAGTTCGTTTTTGTTGGGGGACGCAGTTCTAACCTAACCTAACCTACTTTTTGCTTAATGTAACCTTTGTATTGAGTTTTTAGACAAAAAAAATTTAGTTAAAATGATATTCGGCTATATAATTATTAGTTAAAATAAGAATCGACAAAGTGAGTTTTAGATAAAATAATATTCGACAAAACAAGAGTTATGCAAATGATAATTTAGGTAAAACGAGTTTCGACAAAACAATAATTATGAAAAATGAATTTATACATATTGACTTTAGACAAAAAGTTCATTATAGTAAAAGTTGTTAGACAAACTGAAATTAGACAAAACATTTTTAGACAAGTCAAGGGAATACCCGAAAATGTGTGTAGTTTTATCCTCGCAGTTTTGGAAACGTAATTTGATGTTTACCGTTAATTATTGTATTTTAAGGTGGTTTGAATTTCTTTATCCTATCTTTATCCTTATTGTGAACATCGAGATATTAATTAACGTTGCTCCTTCTCATTACGAAAGTTGTCTTGTTTCACGGTACTCGTTAAATGTTAAGCAAACAGATACACTTTCCGTTTGCTTTGTATGGATTTGTGTTCCCTTCTAATGCTCAAAATAAGAATCTTTTTTTATTTACAAGAAGTTTCTATCCATATAAGTCAGCTACTGAGTAACACGGTACGTACAGCTGTTAACTTTTTTTGTACTCTATATAGGTGTCCTAACTTCTTACGGCGCTTCTTCTCAGCAGAAGGTCATTTTCCGAAGCGCCAATAGGCGCAAAAATAAATAATTTGATTTGACTGCTGGGCAAATACCTCCCCTCGTCCACCCTTCGTCCCTACAAATCTGTATAAATTCTAATTTCAACATATATCTAAAAGCATCTTATAATTACAAACTATACAGATAAAAAAAAGTAATGATATTTTATTTGAAGAACTGATTAGTGCCGATCTCAGTATAAGTATATGAAAATAAAGGTGTTACACGATTAACAATCACTTTATTGCAATCGCTCGCGAAAGATCGTTTCACGTTTATATTGTACTGTTTTAGTTAGCTTGATATTTTAAATCTCAATTAATTTTTACAAATGCTGTAGTAAAATTCATCCCTTTGGTGCCCTGGGGAGCACACCAGCGGATAACAGCAATGCTGTGTTAATGCAAAGTTAGACCTTAACCATCTTAGGAAATGGTATCTCCGATAATTACATATACATAGTTTAGATAGAAGGTATCATCCTCTGGATTCGATTAAACACGTTTTTTAATCTCTTTCAGATTTGGCTAGTGTACGTGAACTGTGACTTAATTATTCTTAAGATTCTCTTCAGTTCTCTTCAGTCATAGGAGACGTACAGCGCCAAAGGGAGCACACCAGCGGATAACAGCAATGCGTCGGCTGACTACTGTAACAGAGGAGTCGAGTCGGTGTCGTTACAGCCAGGCCCGGGGCACAGCGTTATGTCGCGCGGCGCGTATTGTTTGTCACTCACGCGCTACACCGACAAATGGTCCCGGCACAGAATAAACACACCACAATGCCATGAGAATAAAACTAAATGCACCACTTATTACAAAAAAAAACACACGGCGCGCTCGTCAACCCAAACGGCACTCTCTTAAACTCAAATCCGCCACGCTGCCCGTGCCCAATAAATTGACAATAAAATTTCACAGTGAACAGCATATCGGTGTTAAACACAAATTCATAACAATAGTATATGCAAAAGTGAGTGTAAAGCGAATCACGTTCCCTGTGAAATTGGACCGTGAATGTAAAAGTGTATCAAATGGCAAACAACGCATCACTATAAATATACTTTATTGAGGCCGCGCGTTCCGCTGTTTGGATAAAATGCCATAAGTAATACTTTTTACTGGCGCTGCACTAACACTCGGCTGTTAAAACGCTCAGTAAGATAATAAAAATATCAACGTGTCAGATGTGACGAAAATATGCGATATGTTTAATGATAATTAGTCACAATTTTATGCCTTTGAAGTTTCGTCGATTAGCTCGGCCGTGGTCATTAAGTTATCAGTACCGCCAGTCGTCACGGTGGACGTTTAAATGTGGAGCCGTTGATAACACAAGAACAAAACTAATTGCTAAAGTGGCGCAAATTAGGGTTAAAATAACTCATGACGGTGCAATTTTGTGTCCAACAAAACGTTTTCATCTAAAACATGTCCGAAATAGCCGTAGCCCGCTCGTTGGCCAATCGTTATGCAATAAACTGTGACGATTTGCAGCCTAAAAGGCGAACGAGTGCGTAGAGAATTGCGTCGAATTTCCCCTCACACAATTGCTGGATTAGAGCTGAATTTATATGTCTGGCTTTTTCAAATTAGACAGTAATTCCCGGGCTTAATTCTGTCTGAGGACAGAGCGCTATTTGTCGCCTAAACCAGCGCTATTACCAACAATTGGGCTCGCTTTAATCCAGCCGTAAAAAGGCCACATCCGACTCCGTGTAACGACTGTTAATTACTACTTACTAACAACTACTTACTCCTAATGAAGTCACAGTTCACGTGCACTAGCCAAATCTGAAAGGGATTAAAAAACGTGTCTACTCGAATTAAGAGGATGATGACCTCTATCTGAACTATGTAATTATCGGAGATACCATTTCCTAAGACGACTAATGTCTAACTTTGCATTAACACGGTCTGCAGTAAAATGAGCTTTATATGGAAGGTAGGATAGTTAGTTTTTGTTCGATGGAATGCGGTCGTTGGAGGCGATTCCGTCAAGTTTTCGCTGGCTCGACCGGCGTCCCCGGTTCGTATCGGTCTATAATTAAGAAATAAGTTAAGATAGGGTTTTTTAGCGGAGTTTTTTATAAGGCATCGTGCGAGGCATCGCAATTAACTTGGCTCGTAAATTGAATGTTTGCTTTGTAGTGATTAGTAATCAACTTGGAGTTTTTTTGTGAGGTACTTGCAAGAGTGAAGCTTATTTGTTGTTGGCAAAGTGAAGCGTGGGTCAGTTAATAATTATTACTATCGAGATGTACTGTGTTCCGGTGGAGTGATCACTATTTATATTTAACCTTCACTTTCAAAAGTAACTTAGATTAAGATCTTTCTTACTATTTTATGCTATAACATCCTAGACTTTTCAATAGGTAACATTTAATTTAAGAACAAGGTTGTCTATCTAATCGAAAGCCGCGGGTAAATGCTAATTAGTTATAAGTTTAATTTTTCAGTTCTATCGCCATAAGCGCTACTTTTATCAAGATCTCAGTCTCAGTACTAGTTGAAACTATAGTTTTACAGTAGCTATAGTATAACTATAGTTTTCCCGGCAGCCTGGCTTCACGAAGCGCATATTTCACAAAACACGGCTAATAGCAACAGTCGGAAGATCCGTCGAACACAATAATCCCGGCCGACTCCATTTATTTATTTATGGAGATTATTATCGTGCGTAATAATTCACTAAGTTTCAATTGCATAATGACGGCGGACAGGCTACCAGTACCAGTGTTCCCACGCGAAAGGGCGTAAGTTTTGATGGTGTAAATGTTCATATGTCTTTTTGACAGGGCTACTAGTGCTAGATCGCTGTGCTCTGGGCGGACGTGGTGCTAGGACAGTACGATTCGAGAGGTTTGACTGCAAGGGAACTACAGTAGAGACGGTAAGTGTAGCTATTGAGATAGGTTTCTGTGACGGAGATAGTCAAAGATCGGAGATAGAAGAACGACAGTGCTGTCGTTTTTAGGGTTGCGTACCTCAAAAGGAAAAACCGGCCAAGTGCGAGTCGGACTCGCATACGAAGGGTTCCGTACCACCGTACAAAAAAAACCGTCTTAATAAATAACTGGCAAAAGGTTTTAAATGCCGTGTAAATCAATGGCACTTAAGACTTTTTGGTTGAGACGTTCTTCGGCAATAACTTCAAAATGGTTTATTCGTTACTATTCAAAATAATTTTCGTTGAAAGTATTAATTAAGCGTTACCTTCCTGATTTTTTTCATATTTTTTGGATTTACGGTTCAAAAGTTAAAGGGGGGGGGGGGGGGGCACAATTTATGCAACTTTCGGAGCGATTATTTCCGAAAGTATTCACTTAACCGAAAAAAAATACATAAAAGCCTTATAATGTTTTTAAAAGAACTATCGAATTATGTAGGTACCTCACGTTGACGTTTGCTGAAAAAAAAATTTTTTAGCTTCTGTTACATGTATGGAGTGCCCCCCCTAGATTTTTTTATTTTTATTATTTAACTAGCAAACTTAGTAGCGGCATCTACATGACATCTATATTCCAAATTTCATCAGCATACCTACGTCTTGTAGTTTTTGAGTAAAATGCCTGTGACATACGGACGGACGGACGGACGGACATGACGAAACTATAAGGGTTCCTTTTTAGCCATTTTGGCTACGGAACCCTAAAAACGGAACCCTTATAAGATCACTTTGTTGTCCGTCTGTCAAGATCCTTTATCTCGGGAACACATAAAGAAATCGAGTTGAAATTAAAACCATACACTCAAGTTTATAGTCCCTTGAAGCTGTATAAAAATGAAACTTCTAAGTTAACCTGAAGAAAAGACACGGCCCGTTTATGCCGTAAAAAACGTACATTTCGACACTTTCAAGGAAACCAACATTGTAAGGGTACTTTCCGTTGACTTAGAACTATGAAATTTGGCAAATATATTACCGTCTTATACTACAAGTATAGGGAAACATCTGCAAACTATACATTTTTAATTAAATCATTATATAAAATAATATTAATAAACGACCAAAGCTCGTCAATAGGCAATGACCATGAGTTACGGTGATTCCACGTTCTATCAGATGGCTTGTCTGCTTGTTTGTCAAAAAAAAACAAGAAAGTGTGAGAAGAAAGCATCAGGGCGCCATCAATACCATACATTTTCCGTGTTATTTAATTTATGCGTGCTATATTTAAGTTATTTAATTTAATTTATACATAAGAGCTGTTATAACTGAGATCCACTTGACATATAATTTATTTGTAAAATTATGTCACGTATTCCTTCTGTTTAACATGAGCCCATTCAAACTAAAGTGAACCTAACAAGGCTTAAATTCCCTTCACGTTCATCTACGTTCGAGATAAAAGTCGGGAGCGTTCTTAGATCAGGAGTTGATACTCGGAATAAGGCTCCGGATAATCTTCCGAGGAGGACTATTATTAAATGGAGGGCTGTCAGAGGAGCCCTAGGCCTCCTAGCGCGCTCCCAGGCCCAGGGCAATTACACACTGCGTTTACTTCGGCGAAAAACTTGAAGTATCACGAAATGTTAGGGCTTAAACTGTTGGCCCTGCTCTGAGAGAGACGTGCTTTTGTTTTTTGAATTAGCAAGCACTCACAAGTTGTATATTATGAGCCCCTAATAGCGTTTAAACTACAGGCTGTATGAGCTCTTATGATGTTTATGGGCATTTCTCCAGAAATATGTCTGCGACGCATTTATCTGTCTCCATACATTTAGTATGAAAAAGGGCCAGATGAATGAGGTGACCGCAGACATATTTCTGTAGAAATGCCCTTATACGCCACTTGGGCAGAAGTCTATTTGTGACGTTTTCAAATAAAAAGTACCGCTTTGTCGCTTGTCGATAAGGTTCTAGCAAAAGTTAATGCTATGAAACTGCAATTAAAAATCGCCTTTATTGACCAGCGACGCCGTTTCCTTCGAAACGTTATATTTTTATACCAAATTTCATCAAAACTGTTAGAGCCAGTTTCGGAGAACTACACTCACGGACAATGAATTCGGGTCGTTATCTATCAGTAGCGTGGCGTCCAAAGAACTCGATTCCTACCGGCTTGCCGAATATCAGGCAATTGAGCACCTTATTCTACAGCTCTTAATGAAAATGTACGCCAAACCTGCACCGGCTTGCCCAAGGATATCTTTTACGCCACGGCACTGTTATCTATATAATTTTTCACAGAAAATGACCCGAATTCGTTGTCCGTGAGTGTATATAATGAATCGTTTAAATTAGGTCATAGCTCAGAGCAACACGGAAGGGAGTAGCGAGAACACTTTTTTCAAATACAAAACAAACTACAATTTTTTGCACTCGCCCTACCCTGCGAAGTCCACGTTGCTTTATATTGAAAGACAATGGGCAGCCTCGTATAGGGCCAAGGTTGCTATATCAAAGAATACCACCTTAATGGTAATGTTGCTATATCAAAGAATGCTATCACTAACAGAAATCAGCATCTGACTCCCATATTTTCTTTCACACATAACACCCACGTCTGTCAACCTCATTTATGAGTTACGCTCAAACGCATGCCATAAATATTTTAACTTTATAGCCATTGTTATTTAAATCGCTGACAAAGAGCCGATCGATTATTGCTGGCAATGGGAAAGATAAACGATATTCCGTAAGTGAATTTCTGTTGGTAAATCGAGCTGCAATAGATCAGGCGGGCGGGCGCTAGACCGCAAGCGGGGGAGATACGGTAATATTGTAACGCAGGGGCATGTTTTTCGGTTTATTATTTCATTAATTCATTCATTAACATCTTAAGTAAATTTTCTCTGAAACCATATTTTTCTTGAAATTAATATAAAACACACCACACACCTAACCTAACCTAATGGTATTATCAGAATGAATTTTTGAAAAATCCTGAAAATTTACGGTTTCAGAGAAAAAAAAATTGACGAAATGAAACATTCGATGAAACGTTTGTCGGCGAAACAACAAGCACCGATATTTTTCGAATAAGTGCCGTTGTTTTGACATTTTTCTTCTTTTGAACTGACTTCCAAAAGAAATATGGTCTCAGTTTATGTTTAGTTTTTAGCCCAATATATCGAAATAATTCATAATAAACATTTTCATTTGAGAACTAATGTAACACTAAAAATATAACGAGACATCTGCAATTTTGTAAAAGTGTATAGACATTATTAGACATTTTTCATTTTCATCTTCATTTTAGGCACAAAAAAGGATTTTGGCCCAGTAGGGTATGCATTGGGGTAATTTTGAAAATTCAGAATCTCTACTAAGCCATGCAAGTTTTTTCAGGTGTACCTACAACTAGTAGAAGCAAGATTAGCTTGTCTAGTATAATGTTAGACAGTGTCACTAAATATTTGTTGCAATGAATTACGAGAAATTCTTAATTTTCGGAATTACCCCATGTTCGAATTTACCCCAAAGCACCTTACTACTGTAAACAAAAAATGCTGCGCTAACTCAGGTCCACTGCAGCCTTACCGCATGATCCGTAACAAATCTATTATTATCAAGGAACGCGTTAAACTCGGCATTACACGGAACAAAGAACAATACCGGAACAAGAACAACGTGTTTATTGTTCTATTTGTTCTAGACTGGGTTTAATTTGCGTCGCAATGGGAACCGGCGACAATCGCAGCACAAACGGGCAACTGAGACATGTCTTATGCATACGGACAAAGTCTCCAACACGCTACCACAGTATAATAGCAGTAATTTTTAGGGTTCCGTACCAAAATGGTAAAAAAAGAACCCTTATGGTGCGACTCTGTCCGTCTGTCTGTCTGTCACAGCCAGATATCTCAGGAACTACTGCTGCTATCGATATGAAATTTGGAATAGTTTTAAAAGTCGCTAACCCGACCCTATTTGACATTAAAAGAATCTGATATCTTTTTTAACTTTTTTTTTAAAGGTGGCCGTAATGGGAGGTCGAAAATTTAAAGTTGTGCTATTGTATCAAATGGGATATCAAATAACAGGGCTTGATATGTAGATTCCAAAGCCATTTTTTTTTAATCATGTATTTTTTGATTTATGACCAAAAACGTTCAAAAAAATACCGTCCCCCCCCCCTCTATTATCTTCGAAGTTACTGAACAAAAAAATCTGTAATAATTACCAATTATTAATATCATCCAAATATTACAGGAAAAATATAACGGTTTTCCTAAATTGCACCGTTTTTTAGAAGTTTGCAAAAATCGTAACACATACTTATTTGCTCCTACTAAGCTAACCGCCATACAGTTTTTCTTGAACTATTCACGTGCGCGAGTCCGACTCGCACTTGACCGGGTTTTTCTTCCTACAGAAGGTACATCGCGCGCTTGTGTGTGTGCGCGCCGTGAACGCACTACCAGCAAAGTCTTACGGATGCGTAGCCTTCCCCTATGCATCAGTCAGTACGGATTGCACTGTCTGCGCCTCGACCTTGAATACGTATTGCGCGCTCCTAAACGGCCGAAGTTTGACTGTCTGTCTGTTTGTCTATCTATGATGTTGTACTTTGAGGCTACGGTTAAGCATCTACTGGATGGAAATCCAGTTTCACAAACATTTATTAGCTCTAAAGTCTTTTCTCATTCGCCGACTTGAAACTCAGTTGATGGAGACATCGTGTAACATAGTCCCAAAAAAAGTAGACTGGAATGCTAATACCTCCTGATGTTAAAATCAGTATGTTGTAGCAAAATTATTTTCATTTTAGGCACTTCTCACTACGCTCAGGATTTTATGGGTCCGCGTCACTTTCGTGGACACCTTTTCGCCGAAATTCGTGTAGCTTTTGATGGGATATCTATTTCTCAGAAGTCCGGGGTCTCTACCAAATAGTTCAAAATGCCACAAAAATCTGCAGGGATTTCGTCAAAAACATGTCCACGAAAGTGAGGCGGTTGAAACGCTCGAATAATGACTCTTATATTGGAATCCCCCGCTAAGGACATATGAAAATACTTTAAAATCCCTCGCTACGCGCAGGAATCTCTTGTAGAATACTTCTCTTCACTCTGGATTCAATGTACGTCCTCGCCGTGGATACTGTCAAGTCTTCGGGAGGATCGGGGATTGATACAAGGCGATATCTTCAGTACTTTTATTCAACCGTACGTTGCTAGGTCTACAATAGAAGTGATACATTTGTTCTTCCGCTAGAGCGAGACAGACTCAATTCGATTAAATTAGAATATTTAATAGTTCCAAAGGCTGCCAGTCTGTCATACAAGGCGGTAAGGTTTGCATAGCATGGTACAAACCTTACACATCTCGCCGCCCCGGGGAGAAAATGGACGTTAAACTAAACAATACTACTCCCTGCCTAGCAGACATTGGTCCCTACCTATGCTAGGCAAGGAGTAGTATTGTTTAGTTCGCCTTGTATCAATACCCGGGGCCTCCACCATGTCAAGTGTTCGGGAGGATCGGGGATTGATACAAGGCGATATCTTCAGTACTTTTATTCAACCGTACGTTGCTAGGTCTACAATAGAAGTGATACATTTGTTCTTCCGCTAGAGCGAGACAGACTCAATTCGATTAAATTTGAATATTTAATAGTTCCAAAGGCTGCCAGTCTGTCATACAAGGCGGTAAGGTTTGCATAGCACGGTACAAACCTTACAATACATAGGGTGTCCCTAAAACCAACTTTGATACGAAAAGGGCTGATAGACCAGCTCATCAGACTCCAGATTAAGTAAATTTGACCTCAGTAAAAATTTCTTAGTTTTCGAGATATTGATGTTTTTGCAAAACTCGTGCTAAGTGATACCCTGACTCGGTTATTTGAGTGTCATGACTAAAATATCAAGTATTTTTCAAATCTGGTTTTTGATATGGGTAGCCAGATAACTATGCTATTGAACGTAATTCCTATTTCTGTTAATTTTTTCATGGTACGGTACAAGTTATTTTTGTAACAAAATATCATTATCTCAAAAACTATTACAGTATTTAGTAAATGTAATACCATTTTAGAAACTACAATAAATGCGCCATTTTTTTACGTCATGTGCCAGGTTGTGTTGGTACATTTTTTTTTCACCACCTTCGTTCGAAATCAGACGTGAAATTTGGAAAAATCTGAAAATTATTTTTTGATATTCTACTGTGGCCACACCATGAAAAAATTAACAGAAATAGGAATTACGTTCAATAGCATAGTTATCTGGCTACCCATATTAACAAACAGATTACTTAACAAAAATACTTGATATTTTAGTCATGACACTCAAATAACCGAGTTAGGGTATCACTTAGCACGAGTTTTGCAAAAACGTCAATATCTCGAAAACTAAGAAATTTTTACTGGAGTCAAATTTACTTAATCTGGTGTCTGATGAGCTGGTCTATCAGCCCTTTTCGTATCAAAGTTGGTTTTAGGGACACGCTGTATTTGCTCGCTTTTGATGTTATAACACAATCTACTATTCCATACCAAGAATTAGCAGGTACCTAATTTAATACCCGATTGGCTAATAACGTCATAAACGTCCTGTCCGCTAATTAAAATCTGACGCAGTAATCCGCTCAACAATACAACTTGCGATATTTTCACAGCTTTTTGCGATTTCCAATCAACATTCTCGGCATTTTATAGTCGCCTCCTGGAGGAACCATTAGGTGCAACGAACAATAGGTGGCATTTCCCATCACTACCTCCACCCTCCTGAGTCGTAAGGTGACAAACACCTTCATACACCTAATAATATACGACCTTATGTTAGTAAGACAGAGACATTAAATTAGTCGACCTTTCTCTCGATGAGTACCGTTAGCAAAACAGATATTAATCATAATTTTCACTGATGCGGCCCCAACAGTTTTAGATAATAGTTATTAGCTCTTTTCGGTTCTAAACGCGTGCGTGGGCGCAGCTACTGGAAAATTGCCGTGCGACAACTCTGGGTAATGGATTTAAAACTACGAGACACCTAGGAGAAGCGAAATAATCACTTCCTGTACGCTAATTCAGAACGTCACCGTCAAACTCATGCCTAATATAATTTCACTCGTCAATTAGTAATAACAGTTCAAGATCCCTTTACACCCAAGATTGTTACCTTTATTCTTATATTGTATTTTCGTTTTTGACGATCCATGATGGCGAGAATACTTATAATTTTGTTTATACAAATTTATACTGCTATTTTGTCGTGAAATAAATGATCTATCTATCTATCTATCTATCAAGAGCTCACCGTGCTATCAGCTAGTGGAGCTCATGTATAGCAGTTCTAATTAAGTGTTTTTTTTTACGCTGACTAAACCCATGAGCTCACTGAGCTCTTTGATAGGATTCCTAACCAAATGGGTGGCTTATAATCGTGCGAGTAGGTTTGCCAGCTGCGGCCACTAGGAACGCATCCATAGCTGACCACTTAAAGCGAGTGTACGGACCAGCAGGATTGGTTGAAATGGATCAATTTTTCCTTATTGTGTGTTTTATCGAGCGTCGTCGATTTGAGTCGTCGGTTCGCTAACCCTAGCCCATCTAAGAAGTAGCCCAGCTAAGATGAGTTATTTTAAGCTGTTATAGGTTGACGTGGGCAAATTTTCCGCAACTTGACGACAGATATGTGCCTATTTCGCGTGATGGGTCAAAGGCCCTCTTGCCAACCCAAATCTACAAGAAAGACTAGCAGACCCTTGTTGTCGCCGACGACTTCTGGGATTCGATGAGAGGAAAAGACGTATTACGAACTGTTATTTAAAGTGAACTGAACCGTGAACTGTTGTTCTCATGTCAAATTATATGCGGGACGAGATTTTCGGCGATGTTATGAATCAGACACTGGCCTCTTACACTACACCCGACTGTCATTTAAAGCTCGAACTGCGTGTCACTGATGCTGGGCATTAGCGTCTTTATGGGTTTCTGGTTTAGAAATGGCCGTTCGAGGTAAGATCTCTTAATGTTTAGGTCACACGAAGACTTGGATGTCAACCTACTTGTGTACCATGATTTCGAGCCAAGTGACTAATATTGGAGGCCATTTCGATCGCACATCTCCGATTTCTATCATTATAGTGTCTTCTTTTATTTGTATATTCTCATTCTCAAAACAATATAAACTGATGAAATCGCGTACTATTACTTAACTTTACATACTGACGGTTAATTACTTTATTACTATGATTGATAATTGCGGAAACCAAGACAATATTATAACTGTAATGCTATTTTCTATTCTATAAATGTCAGTAATAATAAAATAAAAAAAATCGAAATTTTAATCGATCTGGTTTGACAGAATACGAAATTAGATTATGATCCTAAGTGCTCCGTTTTTTTAGTGAAGTGGGAACAGTTTACATAGTTATATTTACCCTATATGTTACAGATTCTCTGAATTAATTAATGATGAAAACAAACGGCCAACTCACTCTGCTTACCGTCTAAACAGTAAAGACCTTGTTATTCTAGATTAACCCGTTTTGCCTTTACTTAAAAAAAACTCGTAGGTAGCTATTTGAAAACATCGCTAGTACATACTTGTCTCGGCAAATTCTAGTCAAAATGAAAATAGGTATAACAGGCGTAAAATAAAGTTAAAAACCAACTTGCAGCGGTGAAAAAGGTTAGCAAATTTATGCGACATGCGCACAAAGAAAGGACCTCGTGAGTTTGCATCAACATCCATAAAGAGCCCGACCTGCCTGATCACGACACTTAATCGACCTCGTAAACGAAGCCCACTTGACGGCCCAGATTTATTCGGGATCAATTAGAACTCGGCAGAGGTTGTCATCCTTAAACAGTTTCAGTCGCAACTATTACCAAAACCAAAACGAAACAATTACCCAAGAAAGCGCGCTACATGCGACTTTTTTAGAATTATACGCTAGCAAAGAAAAGTGAAAAAGGCGTAACTTCATACTAGATTTAACATCGCATAGGCCTTTTAGTAGTAAGATGGCAAGTGCAACGGCGAGATGGGAATGGACCGATGTGACCACTTGATTTAATTGAGACAATTTGCGGTCAGTGGCGGTCTCGTTTAGTTTCTTGTTACCCCGGGAACGGCTGTCTGTAGGCAGAAATTAGATAGCAAAGGGATAGAAGTCTTGTTCACAGCGTCATTTGCTACTACCACAGTCTATAAGTTGCGAAAGTTTTAGGACGTCAAAAGTGACCAAAATGCTGGTGTTTGTTGTTCCTTTTTTGTGGCTTAGTGGTTCTATTAAAGTCATTATCTTTTTCCTAACCTATCCCGAATTGCATCCTTCATTTCGGGATAACGTTAGGAGAATGCGACCAGAAAGAGCACGCGTTATGCGATAGAGAGAAACGATCGGATGCGGTGGGTTCCGTCCGGTGGTCGGACCCGAACGTCAGTTTTGTTACAAAGAGAAACTTCTGTGCGTAGTACTATTACTTAATTTGTGGAATAGGTCAATGTTTTCTAGTCCCAAGACCGGGATGTAACATTTTGTGGTAATGTTACTCGTCATCATCCTCTAAGTGTTTACTTGTTGAAAGAAAGGTTCGCATTCTGAGTAGGTAAGCAAATGGAGAATTCGCTAAGCCGCTCCGATTCTGCTTACTAGCATATAATTTTTGGTAACTGTGTAACAATTAAAAATCGTTTAAAACGCTAAATAGGTGATGTTTAGTTAATTTTTGCAAATTTTCGAAAGTTGATTTAATGGCCAGCGTGTTTTTTTTTCTTTTTTTTTTGACACTGACGTCTACGACACGCAGGTCGGGCTGGGTTAGTACCGGGGGTGCCTGGAGTCGGCTAGCGTGTAGTAATTTATACTGACTACAGGCAAATACCCTATTGTCACTTGCGTCTATCCCCTTCGGAGAGAGGTGCCATTTCCGATCGCATAAAATAGTAATTTTCTAACCAAACGGAATACAGACAAATTAAAAAAAAAGTGCCACCACTGAGGGGATTTTACAGGGAATTCGCCAATATTGGTAGACAGTGGACTCAGGTGCTCCAAGAATAACCCCTTATTCTATCCGGTCCAGAAGTACAGGTGGCTGATGATGTACGTGCCTTTTCATGTAAGTTGTAATTGTAACGTTCAAGTCATCATTGTCTCGGTCAAAGAAAAGGTTCGTTTTCTGAGTAAGCAAATAGGTACTTCGCTCAGACTATATTCGCTACAAAGTGTTTACCAATTGCAAAAGGAATTAGCAATACCACAATGCGCTGCGCTTGCGCACTTCCCATAAACTCCCCAATTTACGTCCCCGTTCACATTCCCCCTTCAATATTAACCAACGGCCGACAAAGCTTCATTAATTGTATTTGTATGAGACACGGGGTATTGTTTTTCTCAAACATGCCTTTTTGCGGCATTCAGGGAAATTGATGGGACATTTTAAATTCTTTAAGAAGCGCGTTCATTAAGATACGAGGTTTATTCGACCTCGTAAAGTTGTCCGACGAGAATGGACAATTTGGCGTCCGGCCCGCAAATGACAATCATGGTGTTTCTTTAAGAAGACATGACAATGATTATGACAAAGGTATGGACAAAAGTATCAGCCGACTTGAATTATAATATATCCTTGAAGTATAATATAACTTTGTATGAGTTTGAAACGATGTATTATCATATTTGATTATATTGAGTGTTGTGATATAGTGATATATTTTAGCTCTTTGGAGTAATGCTTAACATAACATGTCTCAATGAAAAATAAACAAAATACACGTCGACTGCATGTTATGAAACTATAATAAATAGCTCTGAACTCAACGGTAACATTGGAAATCATCAAGTTTTTTCTTGAATCATTGTAAATAAAGTGGTTTTAATTGATGAGCGTTTCATACATTCAAGGCCTTAGTATTAAAAATACACGTTCACTATTATGACACATAATCCTTTAATTAAATATAACTATTCCGTCTTCTGTTTTATAATGAAGTGCTGTAAAATATTACAATTATCGAAAAGGCTGAGTTAAACACTAAACTGAACGCATATAAACGTTGAGTACTTGATTGCTTTTCTTTACAGCAAAGCCTTGTACAAACACAAGACATATAATTATTTACTCAAACAATAAATATAAGTAACTATGAGTCGTAACAGGATTAACAGTTCATCTTAAAGTAACAACGTTCAGATAACTTTACCAAGATTACTAAGATAAAAGAAATTGAAATGCAGTATTATTGAAATTAATAATTAATTAACATTACTTAATAGAAATCATTGGAGGAAGACTTGGTGTGGTGTGAAGAACTGGTTGACCATAATAAGACTCGGTTTGAGACGTTGTCCTATAAGCGTGACGTGTACGTCAGCCTTTATGTACGTAATTATTAATTATTTGTTAAAAATAATACGAAAAGGGCAACAATGGTACCTTTTAGAAAGCTTATACACTGAGAAACTAATTTCTGTAACTTGTACGCGAAGTGTTATAATGTTTTTTTAAGTAACACCTCGAGGAATTACAAAATTTTGAACAAAATCCAAAAACTTTGGACTTCAAATCCTTTTATAAAATATTTATTTATCAAACATACAAAAACGAATATATGTACATAATTTAAGAAAGTAACTTTAAAATTAAAACTAAAATTAATAAACTAAATCCTACAATCAAAATAAAATAAAATATTACGAATCCTTTTATTGGTAATTTTTTGAAAGGTTTTGGCATGTTTTTTGATTTTTTCTTAGTCATTCATTTATCGACTATTACTATTAGATAATGGCTTTTTTCATTCCTAATTTAAGTAGTTTTTTTAGCAATTAGCAGTTTTAGATCGAAAGGCGGGTTTTAAAAAAAATAAGTTAAAACTCAAATAACTTGATAACCATTGAGTTTTGACCCCCGGTTGATTTGACTTAAATCATTGCAAATGAGCTATAGATTTACCCATTTCAAGGAATACGTCGAGTTTCAAATCAATAGTTATCTCTATTTATTATCTACATTAAGTCGCCGTCAATAGAATTTGCTAACTATGTAAACAAAAGGCGTAACTTTCTTTTGTCACTGATTCTCCTTGAATTTTCACACCACCTCATCAAACACCACTGAAACCATACACTATTTAAACGAACGTTGCCGCGAAAATACAAAACCATACAATAAATAATTGAATCTTGGATATTTCATTAAAAGTTTAAAATTTAATTATACATAGTTTATTATGACATAATGGAATGACGTTTTTGTTTCTTTTAAATTCTACAATTGTCTATGATGATAGCGTTGTGACTAAAGTTGGTGATATTGTAAAGCTGCTACACACTACCTAACTTACGCTCTGAACCTAAGAAAATAACATGAAATATTTATACGGCATCATCGATAGAGCTACGGATGAAATAACGGCACCTTTTGTGACAAATACTGGTGGATACATAATCTTCAAGTGACTATGTTTTGACATAAAAGAGTTAGTAAGAGTCTTCCCCATCACTAGTAAATTCATCATTCAGAGACAATTTCAATATGGCGTTTTATTTACAAAGTTCGCAAATTCTATTGACGGCGACTTTAATGTAGGTACTATTGTTATGGAATGCAGTTTATACGTACTATGCTACGTACATACTTTATGCCATTTTATGCACTTTTAAAGATATATCATTAACATAGAGTCAAAAGGTGATGAACCTTTTTATCCCGCGACTATACGTAATACTTATAGTTATACCTATAGTATTTTATTTTATTATAAAGTATTAAGGCTGAATACGACACGCTCATTGGTTCAATCATATTAAGTACGTTAAGGCGGCGTCCACGGCGTGGAAGATATTATGTGAACGCCGGTTTGTAATTAATAAGAAGGAATCGTCATCCCAGTACTTTATAGTCAGTGCCGTAAATAGCCTTTTCTGCGCCCTGTGCGAGCTTCTATAACTGCGCCCTTGTCTTTTAATATTATAGGTACCCTAGGGTCCAGCCTGGTCTGGCCATTCTTGCGCCCCCAGAGTCTACGCCCTGTGCCTGGGCACCGGTGGCACCGCCTTATTTACGGCACTGTTTATAGTTAAATGAATAGATTATAGTAGAGACATTTTCTGCAA
The DNA here is from genome assembly GCA_947034925.1 of Eudemis profundana. Lineage (NCBI taxonomy): Eukaryota > Metazoa > Arthropoda > Insecta > Lepidoptera > Tortricidae > Eudemis > Eudemis profundana. The sequence goes on along the minus strand of OX344804.1, from coordinate 2,804,162 downwards.
CATTTCTGATCTTCTGCTTCCATTTCTATTTAATAAAGACAAAGTCGACGGCTTACAACGTAGGCCTGAGCCTCGTCGTAAACATTTCTCCGGCTGAACGAGTCTATCCCGCGCTTGTTAGTTTTTTAATTTCCCCCCGGCGGTAATGGCGGCCGCAGCACCTGCTATGCTAATTGTAACCTTTGTGGGCAATAAAATATAGAAAATCACTTTGGAGTAACGGCCGGAAGGTGCGGTTACTCTGTTTGACTGTGAAAACGGTTTGGTTCCTCTTATTGAAGAGACTTTCTTGCGGCGTTCTTTCTCAGCAGGTATCATTTTCCGATGCGCTGCTGCAATCGTACCAGAAAAGAGTCCATGAGGCCTATTTGTAAAATAAATTAATTGAATCAATTTCGACTGCTTTTCTGCACTCTTCCTAAGGAAGACTTTAGATGAATTAGGCTTAGTTGGTACGACAGAATGTACATAATTAATGAAACTCGATTCAAAGTTTATGTAAACATTGTAACGCTAAAACGTAGGATAGTTATCCTACGTTTTAGTTAATGTACCTTATGTATTAATTGTTACCTAACTTTTTTATCAGCACTGATCGTCCTTGGCGTTAGTCATAAAACCGGCGTAATATTTAGCATTTCGTGTAACAATCTTGTTAAAAACGGCATTAACGACCTCCATTTTTATTTCTCTGACGTTATTAAATTATTACCCCGTATATTACTTATACAGGTGCGTAAAGTAGCGAAAAATATGCTCAAATTAAACCGTCGTAATAATGAGAAGTAAATAACGAAGGACACATTAATCCTAACACACGTATCCGGGCGGATCGTTCGGCTTAAGCCCGATAAAAACATTACTCAACGCGGTCAATAAATACACATTACTGTCCTCGGGCATTCTGGTTTACATTCCGCGCGGTTCCGACGGGTTTTATAAGAGCTGCGTGCGCGCCGGCCCGCACACGCAATTACAAGCGCCGTCGCTACAATCAATATTTATTCACTTGTGAGAAAATGGGATATATATTACTACATCGGCGCTTGAGCTGCGGAGCGAATCGGCCGTGTGCAGCCGCGGCGAGCGAGCCATCGCTCCTTCTTAACTCCTTGTGTAAAATCCTGAGATAAAGGACGCAGTTCGGTGCATAAATAACCCACCGTGCAATCTTCCGAGTTAATGATATTGCGATGCGCATCGAGTCATTCGGAATCACCTATTTCACATTTCAAATCCATCCCGGCGGGGACTAATCGATACCCGATAGGTGTGCCTGCGGTTTTATTACTCATAAAGGATACGTTTAATTTTTCTTTTTAAGATTATCTGTCCTAGCATATTGTATTGTACCCAATCTTTTATTCTTCTTGCATGGTCTAGTACATATAGCACATCTGTGATACGCGACTTTTTGTCGCACGACAAACCTAGTCCTTATCGATTCTATACAGTGCGAGAGTGACAGGTCTTTATCCTGTCAACTGTCGACAAGCCAAGTCGCTACCAGTTGTACGAGTACCTACCAATCAGCCAGTTGGATTAACTATTTTATATCTACAGAAAAAACTCACCTTGCACTTAGTATCGGAAATCAGACAATTATATCTATAATACATTATCTGAAGATGACGTAATTATCTTGCACCGGACAGAGCATTGCACTTGTATTGATCGATTATTGTTTCCCAAATTTCAGTCTCCCTATCTTAAATTCCGATCGTTTATTTATCCACAAACCTCCCTCGAGCCAAACTTAGTGCACTAGAGCAACAAAACCAATCGTAAAATAACAGGGCAAATTTTATAGCGCGGAAAACAATGAGGCAGAACAATCGAACGATGCGCGAGCGGTGAAAGCGAACGCTGAAACGAGAAAAAGCGGTCAAGCGCGACTCGCTCGCGTGGACTAAGGGCTCCGTAGTCCGTACCAACATAATAACATATTTATTATTGATGTAATGAATAAAACAATGAAATAATTCCTCCTATACCGAACATCGACATTTTGTGCCATGCCAAGCATACCGTGTGCTGCAATATAAGCTGACCTGAGCTGACATCTGAGTAAACTGAAGTGACAATGGGCAGGGCACATAGCTAGAAGAACCGATGGCCGTTGGGACAGAGAGGTTCTCGAGCGGAGACCACGTGGCAAGCGCAGCGTGGGACGGCCACCCGCAAGGGGTCGGATGACCTGGTTAGGCTTGCGGGGACTCGCTGGAGGAGATCTATTGAGGAGGCATGTTTCCATCAGTGGACGTCCAATGGCTGAAATTATTATGGTGATGAGTTGCCATGCGGAATCATGAACAAAATTGAACCAAAGGCGGAAAAACACGCTAAGATGATTGAATGTAGAGTAAAAGTAAAACACGTTTTTAGGAATTTGTTTTAGGACACTCAAAGGTTATTGTTTTGTTTACCATTGTTTATACATATACTTATAAGTTTGCGTTGTAATTTTCTTTTGGTGTGTGCAATAAAGTATTATTGTAATCGTAGAACACGATATTTTCATTTTTATACTTAGCGCTCTGTTACTGCATTTTCATCGAATCTACGAGGCTTATTATTTTTACTACTTCATAGGATGGATATCAATGTGAAAATACCAACCTGCTACCATACAGTTACATCCTTTAAACGCTTTTGCAGTGACACTCACACCATCTATAAATTCTGACGTGTTCTATATCGCGCTATCAAGTTTTCTAAATCGGTTGACTAAACCGCCTTAACTCTTCTTGGACTTCGGTCCCGAGGCACAACACCCATCAGGAGTCCTATCCTAGTCCTATCTCTATAGTCCTCTTATCATACACTGTCAAGATATGACAGACATATGCTACATAGCTGAGCTAGGAGTGGCTCACTCCGCGATTTTGCCGGGCGGCTACAAGTACCACCCCCCCCCCCCCTCCCCCGAGGGGTTTAAATTCAATTCAATTCAGTCACTTAATTATAGACGAAGGTCCATAGTGTTGAGTATAGCCAGCGACCAGAAAAACACGCAATATGCGATAGAGAGAGACGGTCGGATCCGCTGCGTTCCGTCCGTGGTCGGACCCGAACGTCAGTTTTGTTAGGAAGAGATATATCTGTACTTAATACTATTGCTTATTCTGTGGCTGAGCTACTAGAAATTTCAGATCGTTGTTAAACCTACGAAAGCAAAACGAACTGATAACTACGAAAGAACGGCAGAAGTTTAGCTGGTCCGTTGGAGCCTATAGGAACCCTAAAAGGCCTCGCAGCCAACCAGTTATTACGCTAATCGCCCCGATATAATTCCCGAGTCAACTTAAACACAGGTTGCGATCGCAACGCAAACATGGCGGCGCTTTGAGCCGGCCCGGGCGAGTGCGTGCGAGCGAAGCTGCGCGGGCGCAGATACAGAGGACTACTCCAAGGACGCGCATAAGTACAGTACAGTTACGAATTGAGGTTTACTAATGCTTTAGCTGTTTCTATATTAACTCAAAATTAAAAAAAAAACGGCGTAAATGTTAAATAGATAAATATTAGAACTAGAAATGAAATGCAAACGGAAAATAACCTAACAGTAATTAAAAATAAAAACAATTGTAAAAAGATTATCGCGTCCAGTAGGGCTGCCTGTAGCATAGTCAACTCATTTAACAAATGATATTAATTTCTCACCGACTTCATAAAAGGAGGTCCTCCGTTCTTCATACTTTTTTATGAAGGAATTCCCTGATTACTCTAAGACGGCTGGACCTGTTTGCAAAGTTATTAATTCCCATGTGGTCCCATCGTCACCGGATTCGGATCTAAAAATGGTATCTTGCAAAAATTGAGGGAACAGTTGCTGTTGGTATTCTATCGTCGACGATAGCACTTCACAGTTCACACCCTGTATTAGATTAGTACGTGGTCAGTCCGTGACCAACCAAGCTATACAGCTGTCGAAACTTTCTCGGACCATTCGGACCATTTCCGATCCATCACTACGAAATACATAAGCAGAGACTAGAGTCTGTCCAAAGACGTGCGCTTAGATATGCCTGTATTAAAATGGGAAAACGTAAATCTCTTCCTACGTATGAAAATAGATTAAGCTTTTTTAAATTATATTCCTTAGAACATAGGAGGAAAGTAGCAGATGTAATTATTTTATACAAAATTGTAAACTTCAATGTAGACGCAAATATCATACATGAATTTAAATTTAAATGCAGCAAGAGACTTGTCCGTCATCCCCGATTGTTTGTCTGTCCTGCTACGAATAATAATGTTTCTGCTAATAATCCAATTATCCGCATGTGTAATATATTTAACGATATTTGTTCCAAATGTGACATTTTCTCCATGTCACTTTACTCATTTAAAGTAACAGCTAATTTAGCGCTTAATTTTAAGGATTAAGTTATAGTAAATCTTGTGGTAATTTTTGTAAAGTAGGTAGCGTTTGAGCACTCTCAATTAGTTGCTTTATACAAGTGCTGTGAACAGTTGTTGTTAAGTTGCAAACGTGTATAATCTATTGTGTGCTTATTAGTTTTGATGTCGTTAGTTTGTAATTTGTTACTGTTCCTATAATAATAAAATAAAATAAAAAATAAATGATGCGAATCTTCCAGCTGGTTTAAATAAAATATTCGCAAAACCAATAACGATATTATCATGATTCCTTGAGTTGAAAGCAGTTACACCAGACTGCCACCTGAAAATTTACTTAACCACAAATTTCCGTTACCATAGTCGAATTCCTGTCGCAATAGCAACAAAGATGAAAATTTAATATTTATCACCGTCACCTTATGCCATTTTTCCATCAGCAATTCCATATGTAACACACATATTTAAATAAAGCAATTACTGTTTACCGGAAAACAAAAGAACCTATTTTGTGGTCACAACTATATTGCATACTCAAAAGGGTGTATCTTGTTACAAATTTGTCTTCAGATACAACCTACCGAGTAGGGACAAAGGGCAGAGAAGGGGTACACATACACAGAAGCCAGTTTACCTACATATTAACTTGTGACAACCACTACCAATTCCCCAGTCTTCCCCGGAACCGAAATTGACGCTATTAAATTCGCATCCTGTTTAAAATAATGTGGATTGTTATCTATAGACATATTTGTTTATGCACAGGAAATTGGGAACGTGAAGCAGACTTAATGTTATGAAATATTATAGATATAGATTGGTAATTGGCAACATATGAAATAAGTAATAGTGTGTTATGCATTTTTTTTTTCAACGCTAGCAGTTGAAACTCTTCTAGTCGAGCTCCGATGGGCATATGCCTCAAAAAGTTACGTGTAGCCATTAAAAATATCAGACATCATTATAGTCAGTCTAGTAGTAGAAAAATATAATGACTAGAATATACGCATTAGGGTTTTTTAAATATAAAATTGGTTTGAATTAATAACCGTATTAATTCAAACCGTTATCTTCTTACACAAAATAACCAACTTGCTTGCCCTGATAATAATTGAGGGTAAAATAGAAGGAAAACGAGGCTGGGGCAGAAGCAAAACATCATGAACGAAGAATGTAAAGAACTAGTTGGAGGCTGAAAGCACGGAAAAACTAATTTGCATGACTAGGGAGGGATAGACCAACATGTGGACAAATGGTCGCCGACCTCCGGGATGGAGATGGCACGTGATGAAGAATAATAATGACAAGTAACGTCACGATACGAAATATATAAACAAACAAACGGGGAGGTCAAGTTGAATAAAAACTTCTAAAAGCTATAAGGCACGAGTGTTTTTAGCAACGTTGAAAAAGCACAAACAAATCAAACTTCACTCAGATAATAAAGAGAATAAACGAGCGGCTATCTCGAAATAGTTATCTTAACGACGGGAGGACAAAACGCTGCGCCCACGTCGGTCCATCAAACTGGAATCACAGTCTAACGAACATACAGTCGGTCGACGAGGTACGAACAGAGCTATTGGGCGGGGGTCCCGGGAAAAGACGCAGTAGTTGCAGAAGTGGCTCGCTCATACCAAAGTACGTACTAGTACCAAATTTTGCCCATCCCGAGGGACTTAACTAGCGACCAGAAAGAGCACGCGTAACAGTCATAACTCATCTTTCCAGAGCATGCATAACAGTCATAACTCATCAGTAATAACTAATAAGGAAGGACATCTATAGAAGAACTAACCGATATATCTGCTGGAGTTAGCAAGTTAAAATAGCAATGAGCTGGGCTCGAAGAACCGACGGCCAACGGGGCGCAAAGGATGTCAAAAGGAGACCGCGAATCGGAAAACGCAGAGTGGGTCGGCTCTTCACAAGATGATCTAACGACCTGGCTAAGATCGCTGGAATTAGAAGTAGACAAACGTTGTGGAAGACTTAATGATACTTAAATGATAAAACATCCATCACTTTCACACTAACATACTTGTCAGAACGTGACGGAGGCTTTTGATCGACAAAGCGTGGCATCATAGGCCTACGTTAAAATAATTTCTTTCATAGGCGAGTGTACTGGGTGTGGGCCTACTGTAGGTATTTTAGCTGTGGTCGCGCTTTATCGGTTTCGCACCGAAGCCTGCGCGGGCGCATCAGTACAAAACGGCCGGAACTTTAGATAAGAAATGTGCACGTTTTTTAACAAGAGTGAAAAGATGAGGTTTTATATCTACAGAAACCTCGGCTTATACAAACGCAATTTAGTTCTTATTTTAAACCTGCTTCGCGAATGTAAAAGTTCTCATCCGTATTTTGCTTCATCGTAGTCGAGTTAAAAGTATCTTTTAAGTATTCTTGGATGTTCAGTAATTCCTGTACTGAAAATGATTGAAAACTTCCGAGCAACAATAATGGATATTAAAGATATTTTGATGAAAGTGAATGATCCTTGACCGATGATCGTTCGATGTGGGAAGTCTTTGGGAGGCTTATGTTAGCCCATGTTGTATGACGATGATCATGATTAAATGACTGGTTATTTTCATCGACATACCTCTGATATCCAGATATATCACTATTACATCTTCATATTAGTAGACGATATATATACTGGGCCCTATACAAGTATATTATTTATTATTAAATCATTCAATAATCTCAAGATATTTCAATATAAACAAGCAATTCTATTGCGGAATGGAACATTTATTGCTTTTGGATTTACAATGGAAGCGTTGTGAGTAAACATGTAGGCAAGATAGGCCGTATACAGATCAAGTAAGACGATACTCATTTACCTGATATACTGCCATTTACTACTGTTCCTCATTATGCATTCATCCAGGCCCATACAACATACAGCAACCTATCGTTATACCTAGTCAAGACCGCATCGTATAGTCCGTATTCCGTACAAACTCTTAAGATCAAATGCTGTCAAACGAACGCAAGTCAAAAACTACGTTCTGATTATAATGTAGTTTTTGGCTTGCGGTCGTTTGACAATATTTGGTCTTAAGGGTTTGTACAAACTATACCTACTTAGAAACGGAGGCTCTCTTCAGTTGTTAAAATTACTTGCTTTCAAGTGACGTGAGTCTGAATTAGGTCTCGTATAAGTTTTCATGAGATATTATTAGCCGAATTAGAGTTTTATATCTCGATAAAAACTATCCACATGTCCTCAGGGCCTGAAACTATCTCCATACCTCATCTCAAGCAGTTCAGTGGTTTTTAAACGTGAAAGGTAACAGACATAACAGATAGATTTAATCCGTTTAAGTTGTTTTATTACTATGAGTGATAATCGCGGAAACCGAAGACAATATTATAACAGAACAGATGGAGTTAATTTTTCTCTAATAATCAGACATAGAAGTTTATGCTGCACGATATTAATTTATCGATAAATTGTACTTTCTTATGACAGCTATGCCTATGAGATAACGTATGTGCATATGCAACTTGCATACCAGAACAAACTACTATTATGCTACAGTTGCTAAACAATGTCATACAATTTACCTAAATTAGCGTTTGTTCCTAGGCACTCTTGGTTTCAGTTTACTTTGTATGGTATTCGATTGAATAGCATTAAAAGAAGTTGTTGTGTAAGAAACCCTTTAATAATACAATTATAGTAGTTAAAATTGAGCTTTACTTGAATTTTAAAATCCCTAAAAGCCTATGAATTACTTGAAAAATCATTATATAACATCGATGGGTGTGATCACCATTTTAGGTAGTTCATTTCTATTTTATCCGATGAACTAAATATCTACTATGAAATGTCACTTCGAAATAAGTATTTGAAACAGTTATCGATAAATTTAATATCGGAAGGAAGTTTCTAGTCAATTGACGTTTTTGCCGCCAAAACTTCTGTCCGCTAATAATATTAGTTTAGTTAGTAGTAATAATAATAGTTATCGAAACCGTTAGAATAAAGTGTCCGATATGTTTCACGCTGTTGTCTCTCTTACCGCTCCCTATTGCACAAACACACCTTAAACCTAATTAATATTCCATACAGTGTGACACATAGCCTGTAAGACGACATTTATGGACATTGTGATACCAGAATATTTATTAGCTTACGGCAAATTAAAACCGTCTATTAATTTAAATGTTAAGCTTAAACCTACTATTATGCTGACACTCAAACGAAAGCCTGTTTCTTATTAGATGGCGTCCAGCTTTGACGGAGTCACCCGGAGTGAATTTTAATGAATTTTACGTTTAAGGTGATTTGAGTCGGCCGTCCCCTATACAAATGAATAGGGGTTAAGTATCCATTTTAACAATATCGTATTTGGTTTAAATTTGTGTAATTTTACAGCTTGATCCATTTTTGTGCACAAAACTACACGCGAAGTCTTAGAAAACCCCAAGGACCTTTAAATAAATAGCCGGACGGAGCCTGGCTAACAAAGAACTGAAGCATGTCTAGTACTAGGCTACCTAAGTGTGCGTGCTGCTCGCAATAGGGAAAATCTAGTTGATGTGTGCGTGGAGCTCGTAAGTACAAGCAGTCGGCTTACTCAAAATGGCTTCAGTTCTCTGTTGGTCTTCGTCCGGCTATTTATTTTAATTTTAAGATTCTTGGTTCTTCCAAATTATACTTTTTATTACTTCGTTTTTTTTTTCAGCTTTATGAGACTCTTATTATTTTACACCAACAAAATGCAGTAAGTAAACAATAAAATAAATCACATTTCAATCGAAATGATATCGTTAAAGTAAATTAATAACCCTCTTTTCGTTGTATGGAGAACCGGTTACCATCGCCTTAAAATCTTATAATATACCCCAAGTCTATTCGAAATGGTTTATAATGTGAGCTTACTATCGTTATTTTTATGATTAAAAATTTAATACACATTTAATTGTAAATTGCATAAAATAGTGAGTTGGATTAGAACACCCAAATGGCAATAAAATCGTAATCGATTCTAATGCTGGCTTTAGATAGTTTGAATATAAATAACCTATAAGTTTAGCGTAATAGAGATTAGTCTGTGACACACTCGTGGCTGTGATGTCACATAAAACTTGTAATATAAATATTTTAAGAAACGCATATCGGTTACACAACTAGGGTGGTAAAATAAACAAAGGCCGAGATCGCAAATGTTTGCCGCCCGAGCTGCAAGCGAGGGACGTAAATATGCGGCTGAGGGCTTTCTTTATTACCTCCCGTGTTGTTTACATCATTTTATGTCTACACTTGGCCAGAAAGCGGCTTTTCCCGTACACGTTGGGTGCGGTAAAGCCACTTAACTTTATGGCCAGGTGTGGCATAAAGGTTTTTTTTGCTTGAACGTTGTTACATCTTAAAGCTGTCGAACTGAATGATGGCGGGTTTACTAAACCTCGGCACTATAGGAGTACCTAAACATTGGCGTGCTAGGGCACTCGAACCAAAGTGAGGAGTGTACGCTCACGGACTTCAATTGTTAAGCCATTTAGGGTTCACCTTATAATAGTCGTGTCATAGATTGTGTATTACACGACAAAATTAGACTGAACCCTAAACGGCTTAACAATTAAAGTCCGTGACCAAACCTAGTTTCGACAATTTGCAGGATAAGTACCTTTGAGTTTAAAACATTTATGTCGGAAGGATTGGATAAATTTTCTAAACCATATGCTTTATTTACGTCGAGCTCCCAGGAAGAAATTAGTGCCTTAAGCTGCGGCTCCACTGAGGCGGAGACGAGCGGAGCGGAGAGATGTGTAGGGATCGACCAATCACATTAGTGTTCGCTGTTTCCATTGGCATTGACGGAAATTTAAACTTCAACTAATGTGATTGGTCGATCCTATACGTCTCTTCTCCGCTCCACTCGTCTCCGCCTCAATGGAGCCGCAGCCTTATAAAGGCACTAATTATACATGTGAAATTTTAATCTGAAACTATAATAGGAAAAAAGTTCGGCCAGGTAAAGTTGTCTTTATAATTAACGATACAGTCTCAATCGCCCAAGGAGTGTCCATAATTCCTTCAATGATGACCTGGGATGACGTAAAAACTATTCTTCTTGGTCGTGCACTCTTGGCAGAGTCGTCGTGGTCATGTCTCGGTCGGTCGGTATTGCACCACCGCTTCTCTTGTGATCCGACGCCATGTATCTCTATGTTTGGCGGAGTGAGAGTTGACATTTTTGCTGGAATGTGTCACAGATTTGATGAGGTCTGTCCACCGTGTCGGAGAGCGCCCACGAGATCTTTTGCCCTCGACTTTCCCTTGCATCACCAATCGTTCCATGGAGTCCTCGTTAAGGGTGATGTGCCCGAAGAATTTGAGGATTCATATTTGCACAGACATCGGTAATCTCTCTTTAATGTTAAGTTCTTTCAGGATTGAAGCGTTGGTTCGGTGCGCGGTCCAAGGGATTCTGAGCACGCGTCTCCAGCACCACATTTCCAGCGCGTCAAAAACTATGACGTAGCATCAAAAGCTTGTATACCTAATAGTTAAACGACTAATCTAAATCAGTTGTTATATAACGTTTTGCTATTTAGAGTGTGACACAAGTTGTTCACGACTCGTCCCAAATCGGACGAGTGAAGATGCCTAGCTGTCATGATGTAACTCGTTACCGCGAAGAATTCGTGCAACGATGAACTCACGTGTAGTAGGCAAGTTCACAGCCCCGCCGGCGGACTCGACACGAATATAATTTAAGAGGTTAACTAGTTATAAAATAACATTTTGTAATTAGAGCCAGGAGTGGCTCACTTCGCGATTTCGCTGCGCGGCTACTAAGTACCAAATTTGGCCCCTCTGGAATGGCTTAGCCAGTGACCAGAAATAGCACGCGTTATGCGTAGAGTTGCCAGATTAAATGACCCTATTATCGGGAGAAAAAAACAATATGTCGGAATTTTCAGACTGCCCAGCGCGCGCGCACCGAGCTTTTTTTTAGCCTGAAAGAGCAGAAACTTTCGCTGGCCGAACCACCTTCAGTGGATCGGACTAAGTTTTTAGATGAAGTCATTTGTCGGGAGATTTTCCTCTTTGTTGTTGACATACAAAAAATCGGGAGAATCCCGCCAAATCCCGACCATCTGGCAACCCGAGTTATGCGCTAGATAGAGACGGTTGGATGCGGTGCGTTCCGTCCGGTGGTCGGACCCGAACGTCAGTTTTCTTAGAAAGAGAAACTTCCGTACATAGTACTATTACTTATTCTGTGTCAGAGTCAGAGGTCACGCTACTGTGGCCCGTCGAAGTTAAACCGACGAGCGGACCGTCATATTCTGACCACTGATTACAAACTTTTAACACTAGTTTATCTAGTCATGGGTCAAATTATATTAGAGACGAGATTGGCAGCACCATTGTGAATAACCCTACTTAAGAACTTTGCTCAAATAAAATAAGGTCACCTTACATCAGGCTAGTTAAACTTTGTAGTCAAAGTTTCGTGACTTTCGTGAATTTTGACATTTGCATGAGGCAAGAGCTTTCATCACTAACCGAAAGATGCCCACTGCTGGAAGATGCAATATTGAGTGATCACCAATACCATGAAAGTATCTTTGTCTCAGTGTTGGATTTTTTCTACATATTTAAGTGTTTATTTATTCACAAGTAAGTATACAATACAATACAAATATACTTTATCGCACACGAAAAAAACACCTTACAAAGGTATATAACATAATTAAAATAAATTAAAGTAGACGACAGACGGTCTTATCGCTAGAAAGCGATCTCTTCCAGACAACCTTAAAGTATTTTATGTCGTCATCTGGTACCCATAATAACAAGTTACAAGTACTTGGTCCATTTGTACAAGATTGTCCATTAATATTTAATGACGTATCGTACCGACAAAATGTTAAAGGGTTATTCTTCAGAAATGTGTCTGGGGTCACCTTATTCCTATGGCCCTTTTTCATACTAAATGTATGGAGACAGAGGAATAAGTCGCAGACATATTTCTGAAGAATAACCCTAAACTGGCATGAACGTCAGAAGCTTGCTGTTCCTGACAAATGGCGCGTACGCAGCTCGATATAAAAGGTATCATTTCGAAGACCTCCTAGTGTCGAGACGTTAAAAATTAGGTAATTAAAGATACGCTCCTTTAAGAGGGTTATTAAAAGTAATACGGGCACAGCACAATGATTCGTTTAACCCCCCACTAGGCAGTCTCACTGCGCTCGCTCCGGTCCCAAAAGGATATGTTTTATAGACAAAAACGTGGCACATAAGATGTTCTGTAAGGTCAAATCACCTGTATATTAAATGTCATTTCGGGTATAAATTGCTATACGTAATTGGTTCGCGATCTTACACGACTTTTGCATAGTCTAAGGACCATACAGTTGGCCGACGGAGAGGCTTACCGCCTGGCCACGACATGAGAGCGAGAACGCGCTCCTCCGTAAGTAAGACTAATGGAACCCAGTTTTTAGGGTTCTGTACCAAAATGGTAAAAAAGGAACCCTTATGGTACGACTGTGTCTGTCTGTATGTCTGTTCGTCTATCTGTCTGTCCGTCTGTCACAGTCAGATATCTCAGGAACTACTGCTGCTATCGATTTGAAATTTGGAATAGTTTTAAAAGTCGCTAACCCGAGCCTACTAGTTAAAAAAAAATCTTATACCTTTTTTTAAATGTGAGGTCTAAAATTTTTAGTTGTGCTATTATGGCTGACCAGGCACAATGTGATCAATCGACCTTTCCAGATCTGCAATGTAATGCTACTCGCCCAACTTTATTCGCTTACTCGCCGGCGGTGGGACCAGTCTACTGTCATAAGCGGTTGAGTCACGCTCTCGCGATTGTACAGGGCCCTGTTTCTCGAACGTTACAAGTTCACAAGTCTACAAGCTTACATTTTAAACTTAATTGTACAAGTGTATTCTTAATTCTGTTTCTCAAAGGAATGATTACTACAAGTGCTACAAGGCGGATGTATAGAGTTAGAAAATAGGTTTGTTTACTATGCAAAAGGGAGATGCAATGGCCATTATAAGTAAATGTTATCTTAATTTCATTGTCACTGATATGCGTCATAACCCTTTATAAAAACTACGATAACCGAAGCGTCAATAAATATTATTTAAATTTTACATTTCTTGTGCCAAAATGGCAAAATTGGACAACAAAATTGCGGTATTGACAAAAATCCGCGACGCCAAAAATATTTTATTTGGACAATTCTCTGATACACTGACAAAGGAGAAGAAAGTTCAAGAGTGGAAAAGCATTTGTGAATTTGGCAAAGCTTTGGGTATAATCGCGAAAGACAAAGATTTTTCTTATGCCCGAGACGTATTTTGGTCCAATATTAAACGGGCAACATTGGTAAGTGAATAAGCATTTAGTTATGAGTTCTATTCGTATTGACTATGTTTTAATGTCTGGGTTTTAGCTTCGTGCTGTCAGAGTATAGCAAAAGGGGCCCGATTTTAGGACTTAGAATTTTTTTCATTAAAATATATTTTTTGGCGTTTTTAGGCTTAGATTAGATTTATTCGTGTAGATTACGCTAAAATAAGCATGTTTTGTCAAATAAACTTTTTTTCCCGATCGATATTTACCGAGATACTGGGGTTCAAAGGTCCGAAAGTCCTAAAATCGGGCCCCTTTTGCTAACCCCAACAGTGCTTTCTGTCCTTATGTTTTAACTAGCTTATGCCCGCAACTTCGTCTGCCCGTCTTGTACGTACTTCCCATACAAACTTTCGCCCCTATTTAATTTTCCTTAGGAGATGAATTTCAAAAAATCCCTTCTTATCCCTTGCCTACGTTACATAACTGCTCACTCTAAAAAAATCTAGCTCCTAGCTTCAGTAGTTTCGGCTGTGCGTTGATGAGTGAGTCAGGACTTTGCCTTTTATAACAAAATCTGACTTTATGGCTCTAGGATTAGACAAACTGATTGATAGACAGACGTAGGTCACTACATTAATTTATAATACTAATTGAATTTCAGGCTAAAAAAGATAATGCAAGAAAAACAGGCACTGGGGGTGGAAAAAACAAAAAAATGACTCCACTTGATGATATTGTCTTGGAAATCATCGGTAAAGATTCACCAATTTTGGAAGGCTTAGGGATACGCGACACTATCCATCAAGTGGCAAGCACTTCCAGCCAAAATATTGAAACGAACAGTTCAGAAGTGGACCCCCCAGTAGCAGTACCTTGCGAAAATATTAGGCAAGTCAATGCTAATAAAAAGTGTAAGTACATGTGATGTTTTATTATTAGGTACAACATTCTGCTAATTTAAGTAGCAGCCATGATGTATATATTCACATTCTATTCACAGATAAACGGTTCGTCACCAATAAATCAAAGTCACACGAGGAACACGAAAATGTACTGGCTTTGAAAAGGAAGAAACTCGAATTACAGTTGGAGTTGATAGAGCTCAAGAATTATAAAACGAAATTAGAAATATATGAAATGGAAGAGCGTTTAAATGTTTCTCATTCTGAGTTTACTGATGTAATCGTGAGACAAAGAAATATAACACAAGAAGACTATTCTGATGTGTTGTTAATTACACAAGATAACGTGTCAGTAAACGAAGACGAGTCTACAACGAACTACGAGTAGTTAAAAATTAAACTGTCTGTGTCATATTGTTTTTCATGTTTTATTCCTCACCTAAAATAATGTATAAATAACAACTTAAAATGTAAGTAGTAATATACGCGATTTAATCCGTTTAAGTTGTTTTATTACTAAGAGTGATAATTGCGGAAACCGAAGATAATTTGTATTTTAGTAAACTTCTTAAAAACGGTTCAAGTGAAGAAAATATAACGGTTTATTTTTCCGGTACTTAATACGAATAATTGGTAATTATTACAGATTCTTCTGTTCAGTAACTTTGAAAATACTAGGGAGAGAATGGAATTTTTTATTTTTTGCCTTAAAAATCTGGAAATAATATATTATGTGTAGATAGCAAATAGCTAGTAAATCATAGTACATAGAAAGTAGCAAATTAAGGGATCCAACCGATTATCCGATAATTTGGAAGTGTTAAAAACCGCTAACCCGAGCCTATTGGACGGAAAAAAAATCTTATGCCTTTTTACTTTTTTTTTTTAAAGGGGTCCGTAATGGGACTCTGAAAATTGAAAGTAGGGTTATTAAATAACGAGTGGGGTATCAAATGAAAGGGCTTAATTTATAGATTAAAATGCCGTTTTTATTTCTTTTTCTTACATAAGTACCTAGCTTTTGATTTATGACGAAAAACGTCAAAAAAATACCCCTATTATCTTCGAAGTTACTGAACAGAAAAATCTGTAATAATTACCAATTATTAATGTCATGCTAAATACCTATTACAGGAAAAATATAACGGTTTTCCTAACATGCACCGATTTCGAGAATTTTGCAAAAATCGTAATACATACTTATGTATTTGCCTACCTACCTACCTACCTACTACTACCTACTAACCTAATCGCCATAGAGTTTTTCTTGAACTATTCATGTATCTACTTATGAGTTTGTACGGAATCCTCGGTGCGCGAGTTCGACTCGCACTTGACCGGTTTTATTTAAAACTTAGGTAGCAAATATGTTAACATAGGTAGTAAATACTAGCAAATAGATAGTAAATGCTGTAAAGGTACTGTAACATTGATCTGCCATTTTGGTCAGTCACTCTGACGCTCACCTTTTGAAACCCTGTTAAAAAGTAATACAATTTAATTTCTAAAGAAACCTATTATTCTTTGTACTGCATTTTGTGCCCTTTGGTTTAATTCTTCTTCGAGGTTACCATAATTATCGTCATTATCGTCGTTTGCACCTTGAATATCATCCTCATCTTCGTCTTGATCTCGTACAAAGTTACACAGCGCCACACAGCATTGAAATAGTTGACAGGCTTTAATGGGTTTTAATCGAAGGTGGTTGAGACACGGGAATTTCTCCTTCAACACGCCAAAGGCATTTTCAATTAATCGTCGTGTAGATTTATGTGCTCTTAAAAATCTAACATTTGCCTCATCATTGGCATTTATAATAATAGGCGGAATTAGCCAATTCCTCACGGGATAAGCAGAATCGCCAAGAATAATCCCGTTTGGGAGAGGTCTCCAGCCATTTTCCAGTTGATTGTACAACATGCTGTTCCTTAAAACTCGTGCGTCGTGTGTACTTCCCGGCCAATTTGCGAAGGAATAATAAAATTTTAAATCCGGACCACACACAGCCATGCAATTGATCGAATGATTACCATGTCGATCAACAAAAACTTCCTCGTGTTCGCTAGGTGCATCTATATCGATTAGAATTCCGTCCATACAACCGCACACTAAGGGCATTCCGGCGATGGCGTAGAACTTTGCAACCACTGCGTGCATATTTTCTGGCCATTTCACATATTCGGGGTATAAAGCTTCATTTACAGCGGCAACAAAGTTGTGCATGACTCTGCAAACACTGGCTTTACTAATTCCGTGCATGTCTCCTGCTGCGTGGTATTGCACGCCTGTCCCCAACCAGTGAAGAGCGGTTTGCAGCTGTAAATCGACAGACAGTGCTTTACTTCTATTAGTAAGTCTGGCCAAATGTTGACCTAATATAATTCTAAGATGTTCCAGCTTCACTGCTGTAAGTCGAAATCTCTCGTTGTACTCAAAAGTATTTTCTAAGTACGTATAATTTATTCTGTCTCTGTACACTCGAGGCCTCCTCACCACAACCACTTCTTCATCATCTGAAGAGTCGCTAGACCACATTACCACTAAATGAATATACAAATACAACACTTTATTGAATTTAAGTGACAATCAATGTCATCAACTATTCCTCAATAAAATGGACTTGTGTCTTCGGAATATACAAGTGTAATAATACAAGTAGTAATGAAAAGCGTTTCTCAAAAGTATCAATTACTAGTGTAAAATCAAACTCATTTTCCTCAGTCACTCTATGAATGTTTACAAGCTTCAGGGCGAGTCAGTTTTTTTTATAATACGTTTGAATTCATTAAAAAATCACGCTAACCCTTACTATGTTAGTGGTCATTTACTGGTTCCTTCCCAATGATAATAATTTCATAGCAATGAGTTGACTGTTTTTTTTTTTCAAATAAAAGGCCAATTTAAAATATATTACTGATTTTAACGAAGTCCGTTCAAAACTTACACGTTTGAGATCTTAAAAATGCAATATCTTCATTTATGTATTCATCGATTTTTACCAAAAAAAGCATATTAGCAGAGTATAGGGACTCTTCATTATTTTGTGATAAGTCACAAGCTACAAGTGTCAAGTACAGCCTTCGAGAAACGAAATTACTGTTCCAGTATATAATATCTACTTGTATTTGTCAGCTATACACTTGTGAACACTCTTGTATCCCCGCTCTTGTAACAATTATACATTTACGTGAAACGGAAACTTGTGAAAAATATTGAAATACAAGCGTTACCATAGATACACACTTGTAATACAAGTCTTGTACTTTTTGAGAAACAGGGCCCAGGTGTTGGCCTACTGTAGGATTTTACCTGTGACTCTTCGTTGATTTTGTAAAGCGATAAAAATTGGTCGCAATTAATTTCTTGAGCATACGTATTAACTATTTTCCAGGTAATTGTTCGATGGTTGTTTATGGTAGATATACATTGCTATTTTAATAGTAATTAAAAACTCCTTATAAATAAAAATTGTACACTACTTGTAAGGTATTGTTTTTTAATAGTTAATTGTGAACATTTCTATAATTTACAAAAATTCGCGAATCAAAATCGCGCTCCTTGGCTCGAACAAAATTCTTCGAAAAAAACGGAATCGGATTATTTTTGTATGAAATCAACAGTAAATCTGTCAATAACCTATTTTTTTCGCATTCCCTAGATATTATATGCCTATTCTTTGAGAAGGTAGGATATTGGTTAAAATTATAAATTGTGGGCTATCAACACAGTTCTATAGTCACGCAAATCTTACCACATTCTACAAAATTCAATAAATAACTCAAAAACAAAATCAAGGGAACTTTTATAAGGGACTAAAGCTGTGCAAATATTCATCTAATTTTATTATTGAATTCAGTATTTTCTCTAGGCTTTCTACAAAAACCACGTCTATTCATAGGAAAAGCGCGTCACTTACTCCTCTTTGGAAGTAAGGCATTGTTTGTTATTGTAGGCCCGTAACGCCCTCTCGTGGCGCCCTCCTACACCGACACGTCCGCTGAAAACTGAAAGCGCGTTTAGCTAAGGGGCGCTTTCCTGAAGTTTCATAGAGACTATATCCTCCTATAACTCCTAAAGTACTAGTAGGTACAAAATATAGTAATTTCTTAGGTTTAAGTAGTTTAATTTTTACTTTAGTTTAGTTTCATCATCATCAGCCCGTTGCAGTCCACTGCGGGACATAGGCCTCTCCCAAGGTACGCCACAGAGCCCGGCGAAGTTTAGTTTAGTAAGTTTATTTGTAGCTTGCGTTTAATATAATACCTATACCTATCAATAAAGATAAAATTTAAAAAAAAATCTAAGACCATTTTTAAATACAGAATCACTGCCCACAATCAATGCCGCGGCATTGGGGATTTGCCGTTAAGCATGTGAAAATAGCATTATTGCACGCATCAATGATTCGATTTGAAGGGAAAATAAAACATTTTCGACAGGAATATAGGCTTATTCTATTAAATAAGTAATTAACAACACTAAATGCAATAAAGTGAAACTGAAGCCATGTGTAAGATAAAGAGGGTCTGATTAGTACATTGTGTATCAAGGGCGGTAAGTAAGGAATTACAAACGAGTGTTTGTTACAAGGCCGAGGCGAAGCCGAGGGCTTTAATAACACGAGTTTGTAATTCCTTTACCGCCCGTGGCACACACAATGTTTTTCATCACACTTGTGAGGAAATCTGATTAAAATAACCTTACTTAACCTAAATAAAATTGTAAAACTGACAGTGACATTAGTGACATATATCAAGACGTCAAGTCACGTTCGGAAACCATAGCGGTAAAGACTTAAAATGGTTGATTTTATATTTGCAAAATACTGAAATACACTATTTAAACATTTAATTAATGTTACAGAAATATGTGTTTACATGTATTTGCAATAACAGTTCTCTTTAAATAAATATTTCAGTAATAAAAGTTAATAAAGTAAGTTGGCGTTTTCTTTGAACATGACAAATAAGAGTAAAACAGAACCAGCGTTTCAAATTTAAAAAGAAATCCATTACGCCCTAGGGCGTAATAGGTCATTTACGGCCCGCAAAACCTACGTGTAATGACACCATTTTCGAGCAAGTGTGATGAAAAAAATTTTAAAATCGATCCCTTTATTTATTCGTCGTATTTTGTGACTCATCTGACGTACATTTATCTCATTATTGTTAAAGTAACGTACCTATCTCAAATTCCAATTTCAATCAATATGTATAAAAAAATTGGTCGCCCTTAATACTCGAAGAAACAGTGTTTCGACTTATTGTAGAATTACATTTCGCTCTTATAACTTAGTAAATACTAATGCATTTGAATCAGTAGACAATAGATGCAGTCTACATCTATGTCTTATTATGTTTAGCGGAACAATAAAATCAAGAGACTCCAGTCAATACACGACATTGAACGATAAATTGAAAGCACAGATTGCGAAAAGCGCAATGTTTGTGCAAAAAAACTCATTCATTGGCTTCTGAATGCTACCGCTCCGTTTCCAAACGTCTTAAGAGTCTATGAAGCTCTTACATGAATACTGCTTTGTTGTTTTGATCTTTTGGAGGCCGAAATGCACGATACACAGGTGGGACTCGCCGCGGTCTCATGTTACACCCGATTGTGATTCACCATCGAATCTTTCCGGTCGGAACTCGAAACACGCCCATACTAAGCCATTGTGCGCATTCTGAGCGTGAGTATTAATTGGCCTCAGCCGCAGACATTTAATATGCCCTTAATACGGGAAAAAACAGAAAAAGGCACCCCTTAATCTCCCAAACGAACATCCGTGGACGAAATGAAAGAACGTCGGTAATGTGATATTTTCGAGCGATTTGTTAGTAGCAGATGGGTGTGTCTCCAAACAGGAAACGGCAACTTGTTACTGCATTTGTTTATCGTTTGAATTTGTCGTCGAAACGTGATATTATGCGTATCTGCTTATTACGTGAATGTATGAGAACTATACTTGTTTAATGCTTCAGTTTATACATATCCTTCAAATAGTACAATTTTTATACTATCTAAATGTTTAACTTTTCGATAAAGGACTCTTCTCGACGTCTCTTAGTCCGGCCAGCTGTTCAGTAATGCGTAATGCAAACCATCTTGTGATCCACGCAACCACGCCAATCCACCTTTCCAAGTGCGTTTATTGAATCTTATAGATAGACACATAAAGGGCTAATATTAATTACACTACGGATAATCAAAACAAATTATTAAATTAAGTCAGCAAGTGACCAGTCGAGCTGACTGAGCTATTTAGATTGTGGGAAAAGTCTCATACAGATCATATTTCTGCAAGCGTTTGGGTATTCGACCCAGTAGCTTCTTGGGAACCGCACTACTAGAGTAGTACGAGTATTTCTTTTTAATGTAGATTCGCGGTATCTTTCGTAGAGAAACAAGGAAGAATAGGTATTTATTTAATTCACAAATTAATATTATCACAGGGTCATTGACTAGATTGCATTTCCAATTTATTCTATTACGTTTAATTGGGCCTGGAACGAATTTTCGAGGACCGTCACGTAAAGAAAGCTTACAAATAACGATGGAAAGACCTGGTTGAAGCGGATCTGCGTGAGCTTGGAGCTGGTGTAAGCTGGCGAGAAACTGCGCAAGACCGAGTGAAGTGGCGTGTCCTCATGTCGGAGGCCAAGACTCATTTTGGATCGTTACGCCAGCCTAATTAGTTACGTGTAATTTAAGAGACCTTTTGATCACTGCTACTATTGTTATATCTGTATTAAATTGTATAATGGTCATCTCTTAGAACCCCGCTATTAACCTACCTTTCAGTCTCAATATTAGGATGGGAAGATTTTAAGGAGATAGGAGTCGAGTCGATTGATTCTCGAACAAAAAGATATTAAGAATTTACCTTAACGATATCAACTTTGCTTTAAATGTGTTTTATTTCATAGCTTACGCAAATCAACATGAGAAGTTTCTAAAAGCTAAACAATAAATAATAATATGTACAATATAAGCTCGATCCATAAGAGCTGGCGCAGATTTTGTGTGCAACGCGCGCAATTGGGTCATACAGATTGTGTAGTATTCATGAGTTAAAAAAGTGTTCGCGTCTTTCCTGTGGACATCACAAAATTAGGGGCTTTAAAAGCCTAATTTTCTAGCTGGATCCCTATAGGCAAATAACCCTACTCTTTTACTTCTAGGCCTATATGATAAAAACATAGTGATGTGTATTCGGGTCGTTAACTGTCATTGTTTTGTTCACAGGAAAGACGTTTTTTCGAAATCTGTATGACCCGCTTATTTCATACTCATTCCGCGCCAGCTCTCGGAATCGAGATATATATTTTGAGTTATTAAAAGTTACTTTCAAATAATCAAAGACCAATCGCATGTTTTTGTGTTTTTTTGGGACTTCTAATGATGTTTTGCGAAGAAAAAATGTATTAAGCTGTAAAATAAAACATATTTTGACCAAAATATACATTATGTCGTTAACATGAATTCTTAAATATTTTTATCTTCGTATGAGAACCGAGTCACTCGAATATCCTAATCTCAGGAACTTCGTACCCAAGACAGCCCCTCGCAATGGGTAGGTTATAGTATAGTATACTTAGGTACTGACTTACTGAGTCACGAAGAAACTTAATACCAATTTATGGACAAAAACTGAGCCTAAAGTGCCAACAAAACGGGACTAAAATCCAATGTGTCAACATTAAAAATGTAAATCCTCACTTGAAATCTATTTCCGTCTATTTATTTTAACGGAACAAATTCCTACTGTCTTAAAACTGAACAGGTAAGATATTTTTTCTGTAACAGAAATATTTTTTCAACTGTTACATTTCGTGACGGCGGGGCCCGTTGCCGGATTATTATTGTAACATCTGTACATGTAACTCTAACTAGATACTAATAGATAACCGCGGATGCTTTTTATGTTCGTTTTTAGGGTTCCGTACCAAAATGGTAAAAAAGGAACCCTTATGGTGCGACTCTGTCTGTCTGTCTGTCTGTCTGTCTGTCTGTCTGTCTGTCTGTCTGTCTGTCTGTCCGTCTGTCACAGCAAGATATCTCAGGATCTACTGATGCTATCGACTTGAAATTTGGAATAGTGTCAAAAACCGCTAACTCGAGCCTATGGAACAGAAAAAAAATCCTATACCTTGTAATAAATTGGTCCACGACCGAGTGTTTCCAAAGAAAGTGGAATCCACTCCTTCGAGAGAACCTTGCACGGCTAGGAAAGCAAACCTCAGAGGTGAGTATATTCGGCCACCCTTGGAGTGAGAAAGGTACTGAGATTTAATTGAAAGGCGCCAAGCAACTTTCTCCGCAAGCGAATGATATATCTAAATGAAACCAAAAAATACTATACTAAATTGACTTTATTTCTCAGTTGATGAATACAGATGTGATAGACGCACCTTTTATTGTTTTAAGTAGACAGTTTAGTGTAAAGGATTTTAGAGCTCTACGTTACATGAAAGGGTAGGCCTGGAAGCTTCCCGAGTAAAATTATAAGTATTAACAGTAACTAGTGTATGACGTTCTTAAATTTACTAGGTTGATTTCGTTAATACATACAGTTCGGTAGTAGCACTTAACACTTCCTCATGCGGTAAGGTGGCAAACATGGCAGGCATGACTCGCCGAGGTTCCGCTGTCTGTCGACTTCACCGCAGAGTTAGAAACAGTGTACTTCGCGATACAGTTGTACAAGAACATCAAGGTCTCGTCCGAAATATGTTCCGGATGCAGGAATTCCAAAAGAAAGAAACTAATGACGTATCTGAGAAACTGTCGTACTAAAAAAAAACCCTGTAACCAAAATATTCCCTGATTAATGACTTGGAATTTATGTTATAGAATTTAAATGTAATTTAATAACTTTAGTGTAGTTTAAAACGGTTGAGTAAAGGATAGAAAGCTTACCAGAATTAACTGGGTTTTTCGTAGTGATGTCGGTACCTCCGCATGCGTGGCAACATCTCTTAAAGATAGGAAGTTGAACGGTCAGCTGTGGAAATTAAATTATCACGCATTACGACAAGAATGCAACAAGAAAAGTACGTGAATTACAGAGGACGACGGTATAAAAATGTGGTTACTCACCAAAAGAAATCAATAGGATAGTGGCGTTACGCCATGGTTGTATGAGGCTAAATTAAAGCAAAATCATGGCCCGAGGCTGGAACAAATATCAAATCCACATTAGCGATATAGTTTGGAGACACAACGTAACTTGTTTTTGTTAAAAAAACTCACCCATGGTGCCGAAAATGAGATTCCAAAAGTTTAAGGCCTGGAGTTCACCTCATCGCCGAACTTTCGAGACGAATCTAATGAGACATTCCTTATATGATTGGAGTGTAAACAGATTTTTACACCCAGCAACATCGGCTCTCAAAGAATAATATTTTAATTTACCGAATTTAAAATTAAATAGGAATAAGCCCTTAAGGCAGACGAACCATACTCCAAAATTACTTAACTACGCTTTTTGACCTTTTATAAAGAAAGAAAACATTAATTTAGTCTTAATTAATGTTATGGTGTGACCAGGTATCGACTAACTTCTGAATGCAGGACGCGACGTTTCGTTACTGGACCAAAGAGAATTCTAAACAACGAATTACTCACTCCATGAACTATGACAAAAAGAAACAGATATACTATCGAATAGCAATTACGAAGTAGTCTTTAGAATTAAAATATTTGGTTTAATAGTTAAAAGTTATTTTGCTTCAATAAAATATTCTGTGACGTATTATGACAGGTATGCATAAGCAGTGGAACGAAACGTAAGAGGTTACATGTCAGTCAATACAATTTGTCAATAACAAATGGATTTCCTTGATTTTGATCAAAATCAGTTTATTAAAGTGTTTAATAGTGTTTAATAATGAAAATAAGTGGAATTGCACGTATGAGTGATGTCCGAAATGGGTCAAAAGTATGCCAAAGGCTGTGTGGAATGTTTTTTCTACGCTGGTACCGCGCTGAGATTAAAGGTAAATTTATTACGCATGTGAATGTATTCTAGTTCCAACTATGAATTAAATCGAGAAAGGATGATTACTACTATGTTATTCAATAGGTATCCACCAGAATTCTGCTATTTACGTATGATAAAAATCTAATTGAAAGTTACTATCAAAAGCTAGACATTGTATATAAAAATGCCTACTGTTCATAGTCCAAAGTGTTACAGTTCATCTTTAGTTGGGTTAAAAAAAATTAAAAATTTTAATTTTTAATTTTTTTTTTGATAAAAAGTTACCAAAACAAAATTACTTGAGTTTTAAATAAAGTAGAATAAGGTGGGTAGAGGACTACCAGTAAACTATAAGGAAATGACTATTGAAAAGCCATATTATAAACTATTATACCTATGGATGCATTAACGAATGCTAATCATAACTAAGGGAAAGCATGCAAGAGTGAATTAAGAGTATTCTCTTCTAGAACTATTTTTTTTTTTTTTTTTTACAACTATGGTATATATTATATATTCAGTTTAATATTTATGCAGTTTATCATCTATGTTTTTACTCATTAGGTGTTTACTAACTATGCCGGCGTTTAAAACTAATGGATCGATCCCTAAAACTACTGAGTTCCTATATTTAGGTTTTATTCTAACATGCTATTACTAAAAATGGCATTGTGCTTTTCCTTTATTAAAGCATGCCTTTCTATTTACAGACGAGGTAGCCTGAAGAAAAGCTAGCTTAACAAGCGAATTCTCCAAGACTAGATCTCTACACTAAATTACCATTCTTCGTGTGAAGACATATGGTTGACTGGAAGAAAAGGTTTTCTACAAGTCCTTCTTTCAGTGTGGTTCCCTTTACAGTAGTGTTAACTATGACTAGTTGTCTAGTTTTCACTTAAAGGGTTTGTTTAATAGGAAAGTGTATCGCCCGAAAGCAGATATTTTGGTATTAACCAATTGAATATCTTGTCTTTATTAGGACAAAAATGTAAGTGAAAGAATTTATTGCTAGAGAGGAGCAAATATTTAAGAATTAAATAAGTAAGGATTTTGTCTTTATTAGGACAAAAGAATGAGAGTGAACAGTCCGATCGCTACTGAGCACAATTCAGATAAAAGATAAGAGACGATATGTCACACAGCGGCAAAGTCGCAAAACATCCTTAAGCAGGAGCGGCTTCTCCTGGACGGACTATATCCTTTATGTGGAAGTTACCTAAGAGTTTACCTCCTAAAGATTTTAAAGTATAGACCAGTGGTCCTAGTTTTTTGTGTATAACACATTTTTCATAACGAGGTCCTAATTTTGCCGAGAAATGTTTGGCAGCATTGGACAAATGGAAACACTTCTTGTAAACAAATTGGCCTTCTTCTAATTCTACAGGACGTTTCCTGAGGTTATAATACCTAGCATTACGTTCATGCGAAGCGTGAAGTGAGTTACGCACCTTTTGAAACACAGTTTTAAGCTCTTTAAGTTTGTCAACGAAATTCAAAGTACTACTTAGGTCGAGAGCTTTCTGATCAACAGGGCCGTCATCATTATATAAAGAACCATCCAGCACCATTTCGCGACCGTGAGTTAGAAAGTAAGGGGTATGCTTAGTGCCTTCATGCGTGGCTGTATTGAGAGCACACTGGATTTCGGCTACATACTTATCCCAGGTTCTGTGATCGGAACGTACGTACGAAGCTATGGTACGAACCAATTCACGGTTTACACGCTCGGTTTGACAAACTTGCGGGTGATATCTAGGATTATAGAACAGGTGAGGTACACTGTATTTAAGAATAAGGTCTCTGAAAGCTTTTGAAGTGAATTGAACTCCATTGTCACAATGAATATATTTAGGAACTCCATGAACAAGAAAGATTCCTTTTTCCATACACTTAACTATCGCATTGGCAGTTATCGTGCGCAGTGGAAATAAAGTAACACACTTACTGAAATAGTCAGTACACACAAAGAGGTATTGGTTTCTCAAATAAGAAGGAGGGAATGGACCGAGAATGTCACAAGAAATTGCTTCGCCTGGTGACGATACACGTCTGGGATTACCCATGTAACCAGGTCGAGCTAGATTTACTGGTTTATAAGTTTTACAAATTTCGCAAGAATCTACATAGTCCTTGACATCTTGAAAGAGAGTTGGCCAGTAATAGAAACTAGCTATTTTAGAGTGCGTCTTGGCCACGCCAAAATGACCAGCAGTAACATCATCATGGTACTTGGAAAGAATATCCTTCCGCTCCTCATAAGGTAGTACCAACTTCCAGTCGAATTGATCTGTTAGTCGATATTTGTTCTTAGAGTAACGAAATAGTTTATCATTTTCAATTTTAAAGTTAGGATAGAGAGTTGGTTTCTCAGAAACATTTTTATATAAGTCCACATACCAAGGATCTTGAATAGAGTCATCGTCTATTGCACTAATTTGGATACGAGATAGACAGTCAGGTATAATGTGTTCCTTCCCTTTTCGATGAATGATCTCAAAACTAAATTGACTCAATCTGCAGGCCCATCTGTTCAGACGACCAGTAGGATTTTTTAAGTTAGCGAACCACTTCAAGGACGCGTGATCCGTGACAATATAGCACTTCCTACACTCTACATACGCACGGTACTGTTCTAAGGCGTAAATTACACTTAAAAGTTCGCGCTCCGTGGCTCCGTAGTTAGATTCCGCTTTATTAAGCGTACGGCTACAATAGGCAATCGGGTGGTCGACTCCATCATGCTTTTGAGTTAGAACTGCTCCGATGGCATAGGAAGAGGCGTCTGTATGTATATAGAAGGGTTCTTTAAAGTTGGGACACTTCAGAATAGGTGCCGAGATAAGGGCAGATTTGAGTAAGTTGAAAGATTCGTTAGCTTCATCAGACCATACGAATTTTACTTTCTTGCTCGTTAAGCGAGACAAAGGTCGTGCTATTTTAGAAAAGTTATTAATAAATCGTCTGTACCAACCGCACATTCCTAGAAAACGCTTGATACCTCTGGCATCTTCAGGAATGGGAAAATTTAGAATAACTTCAACCTTAGAAGGGTCAGTACGAAGACCGTATCTGTCTACCAAGTATCCGAGATATTTGAGTTCGCTGCGACAGAATAAAGATTTTTTCATGTTAATAGTAAGGTTTGCAGCCTTAAGCTTTTCAAAAACCGCTTTGAGTAGACGTAAATGTTCACTAAAATCAGAAGTACAGATGATAATATCATCTACATAACAAAATACCTTATTATCAAATTCTGCGGTAAAAAGGTTGTCCATTAGACGTTGCATAGTGGCACTAGCACCAACTAAGCCGAAGCACATTCGATTATAATGGAAAAGACCTTTACCAGGTACTGTAAAACTAGTTTTCTCTTTAGAATCCGTACTGAGTGGAATTTGATGATAAGCTGCGCTTAAATCAAGAGATGTTAAGTATTTAGCTTCGCGTAAATTGTCTAAAATATAATTTACATAAGGTAGAGGATAAGCATCTGCCTTGGAGACCGAGTTTACTTTACGGCTGTCCAAGCATAGTCTCATGTCACCGTTAGGCTTTTCCACCATCACAACAGGTGAGTTCCAGGGAGAGTGTGAAGGTTCTACGATGCCTGCTTGCAACATGCGATCTACTTCCTTTTCCAAAGCGATCTGCTTATCTGGACTTAAACGGTAGTATTTCTGTTTAATGGGAGAGGCATCTCCAGTATTTATAATATGTTCAATTAGATGAGTTTTGCCTAAACCAACTTTTTCAGTATCTATTTGATCAAAGAGTGATTTTACCTTTTCTAATTCAGA
Source organism: Eudemis profundana (assembly GCA_947034925.1). Taxonomy (NCBI): domain Eukaryota; kingdom Metazoa; phylum Arthropoda; class Insecta; order Lepidoptera; family Tortricidae; genus Eudemis; species Eudemis profundana. The sequence continues at coordinate 2,775,775 of OX344804.1, read as the reverse complement.
CTGTTGGTTTGACGTTAAAGATTCTAAATTGTGTAAGCCACTTTCAGAAGGAACAGCCGAGAGACTGTCTAAGTTTTTATCAGTAGTAGAGTTTGAAATTAAATTAGGAACTAATTTAAATGTTTTCCAGAAGTCTAATCCGAGGATGATTGGAGTTGAAATTTCAGGTTGAATATTGAAATGTATAAGCTGTACGGTATTGTCATAACGAACTGGTACAGTCATATATTCAGAACATACTAGCTGTTGGCCGTTAGCTACCCGAATCCTAACAGGAGTTTTATGATTGTTAATAGGTATGCCAGCAGAAGCTAAAACCAGGTGGCTATTGGCTCCTAAAAACGAGGAACAAGCTCCACTATCTAACATAGCTTTAACCTGTAAGCCTAATACGTCTAGAAGTATATAAAGTCTATTATCTCCCCGTGGAGGATTAAAATAAATTGTCTTTTCTGCTTGTAAGGGAGCAGAAGGTAAAGTAGATGTTTTGTTAGAAAAGACAAGGCTATCTAGTTTTTTGGAACAGAGGAACATTTAGTACAATCGGGGGTGCGTACTCCTTTTTCACCACACCTGAAACACACAATCTCTCTGGACGTTTTACAGAAACCAGTAGAATGGTTTGTCATGCCACAACGGAAACATGACTTTTTAGTAGTAACCGGGGCTACGGAAGCTACAAAGTGTCGAGATGGAGGTTTATCCTGTGTCCTAAATGGATTTTTATTACGCTCGTGATAGTCACGGGTCTGAGCGGTATACTTCTCACTAGACCTCGAGGAACCAGGTTCACAGAATTGTTTTGCCTTGACTTGAGCTAATTCAATGCGTTTACAAAGAGATTTCAATTGTTCAATCGTTGTAATGTCTTGCAGAGCAAGATCCCTTGAATATTCAGGTCGAATGTTCCTACTAAGAATGTCCAATTTTTCAGATTCAGGAATGTCCTTACTAAGACGTTCAAACATCCCTAATACCGTAGAAACGAAAAACACAATAGTTTCAGATTTTGCCTGGGTCCGAGAACGTATCTCCTTTAATAAGAGGTGATCCAGATCAGGAATATCGAAGTCGTCCTTAAGAGCTGCTACGACTCCCTTATACGAGGTAAATTTAGAGCGATTAGCGCGGAACCACGACAAAGCAGGTCCTTCAAGTATCTCGGGAAAACCACGCAAAATCTGTGCTTCGGAAAGATTCCTAGCTAAACGAAGTTCTTCGAGACGTGCCACAAAAGTACGGGCACATGTGTCACCTTTAAATTTTAAGTTAAGAGAATTTATATTAAAAGTCTTTTCCGGTGTGTATATCACTTTCTTAATAACACGAGTTTCAGTTTGAACTGAGTCTTGATCATCGTCTGATCCAGACGGTGAAGAAACATTTTCTTGAATTTTTGTCAACATGGTTACAATTCTACCTTTAAGAGAACAAACTTCCTCAGATCTATCACCAAGACGAGTAAGACGGCACAGAAGGTAACGACAACGTGAGCTTAACCGATCCGCTGCCGCATCTGAAAGATCATCCTCAGCCTTCTGTTCGATTTCCGCAACTTTACGTTGACATAACTCTACCTCCGAAGCAACATCGCCTGGTACTAATTCCGGGACCAATAAACTACCCTTTTGAACCAGCTTTGAAGTTTGTTTGAGAGCCTCACACAGACTAGTACGACGAGAGAGAGGATTGATGGGAAGTTTCCTTATCGAAAGTTCATGAGTTATTTCGTCTTTATGTAGGTGTGTTAATTTACAACCAGCCTCTTCGAAGTCCATGTTGAAAAAAAAAACCAAAAGTGTTTTCAAAGAACAAGTGTGTAGTCAGTTTAATGAACAAAGTGTGTCAATATGTTTAAAAGTTAAATTAATATTGTTATTTTTAAATTCCAAATCACTTTACAATATCGGTGAACAAGCACGGTTACCTTAAAGAAGTATTTTGTAAGTCCGGTGATAAAATGACACAGTATGTGTAAACAGAAGTAAGTATTAACAGTTTAAATCACTATGTGTTGAAATATAAACCAAGATTTATTTAGTTTATTAGCTAAAAATACTTTAGTTTATCTTAAGATGACTGTACGCCAGGTATTTATAGTTTTATATGCTCAAGGCTTTTAAGAAGTCTTAAGTTTGTAAGCTTAAAATCCTAAATAATTTTAAATTTACAAACCTAAAGCTTAAAGTATAAAATTTTTTTAATGTGTGTGTGCCCAAGGCTTTAAGAAGTCTTAAGATTGTAAGCCTAAATCATCAAATAGTTTTAGGGTTACAAACCTAAAGCTTTGAATAGTTTTTAAGAATTAAAGTGTAAGTTTTAATAAACACTTCTTAAAAATAAACTTAACCTATTGAATTTGCATGACCGTTCCTTAATTAAAGTTTAAAATTTATACTAGCATCTAGATATATCATTCTCCAAGGCCAAACGTTGGGCATCGCCACTGTAATAAATTGGTCCACGACCGAGTGTTTCCAAAGAAAGTGGAATCCACTCCTTCGAGAGAACCTTGCACGGCTAGGAAAGCAAACCTCAGAGGTGAGTATATTCGGCCACCCTTGGAGTGAGAAAGGTACTGAGATTTAATGGAAAGGCGCCAAGCAACTTTCTCCGCAAGCGAATGATATATCTAAATGAAACCAAAAAATACTATACTAAATTGACTTTATTTCTCAGTTGATGAATACAGATGTGATAGACGCACCTTTTATTGTTTTAAGTAGACAGTTTAGTGTAAAGGATTTTAGAGCTCTACGTTACATGAAAGGGTAGGCCTGGAAGCTTCCCGAGTAAAATTATAAGTATTAACAGTAACTAGTGTATGACGTTCTTAAATTTACTAGGTTGATTTCGTTAATACATACAGTTCGGTAGTAGCACTTAACACTTCCTCATGCGGTAAGGTGGCAAACATGGCAGGCATGACTCGCCGAGGTTCCGCTGTCTGTCGACTTCACCGCAGAGTTAGAAACAGTGTACTTCGCGATACAGTTGTACAAGAACATCAAGGTCTCGTCCGAAATATGTTCCGGATGCAGGAATTCCAAAAGAAAGAAACTAATGACGTATCTGAGAAACTGTCGTACTAAAAAAAAACCCTGTAACCAAAATATTCCCTGATTAATGACTTGGAATTTATGTTATAGAATTTAAATGTAATTTAATAACTTTAGTGTAGTTTAAAACGGTTGAGTAAAGGATAGAAAGCTTACCAGAATTAACTGGGTTTTTCGTAGTGATGTCGGTACCTCCGCATGCGTGGCAACATCTCTTAAAGATAGGAAGTTGAACGGTCAGCTGTGGAAATTAAATTATCACGCATTACGACAAGAATGCAACAAGAAAAGTACGTGAATTACAGAGGACGACGGTATAAAAATGTGGTTACTCACCAAAAGAAATCAATAGGATAGTGGCGTTACGCCATGGTTGTATGAGGCTAAATTAAAGCAAAATCATGGCCCGAGGCTGGAACAAATATCAAATCCACATTAGCGATATAGTTTGGAGACACAACGTAACTTGTTTTTGTTAAAAAAACTCACCCATGGTGCCGAAAATGAGATTCCAAAAGTTTAAGGCCTGGAGTTCACCTCATCGCCGAACTTTCGAGACGAATCTAATGAGACATTCCTTATATGATTGGAGTGTAAACAGATTTTTACACCCAGCAACATCGGCTCTCAAAGAATAATATTTTAATTTACCGAATTTAAAATTAAATAGGAATAAGCCCTTAAGGCAGACGAACCATACTCCAAAATTACTTAACTACGCTTTTTGACCTTTTATAAAGAAAGAAAACATTAATTTAGTCTTAATTAATGTTATGGTGTGACCAGGTATCGACTAACTTCTGAATGCAGGACGCGACGTTTCGTTACTGGACCAAAGAGAATTCTAAACAACGAATTACTCACTCCATGAACTATGACAAAAAGAAACAGATATACTATCGAATAGCAATTACGAAGTAGTCTTTAGAATTAAAATATTTGGTTTAATAGTTAAAAGTTATTTTGCTTCAATAAAATATTCTGTGACGTATTATGACAGGTATGCATAAGCAGTGGAACGAAACGTAAGAGGTTACATGTCAGTCAATACAATTTGTCAATAACAAATGGATTTCCTTGATTTTGATCAAAATCAGTTTATTAAAGTGTTTAATAGTGTTTAATAATGAAAATAAGTGGAATTGCACGTATGAGTGATGTCCGAAATGGGTCAAAAGTATGCCAAAGGCTGTGTGGAATGTTTTTTCTACGCTGGTACCGCGCTGAGATTAAAGGTAAATTTATTACGCATGTGAATGTATTCTAGTTCCAACTATGAATTAAATCGAGAAAGGATGATTACTACTATGTTATTCAATAGGTATCCACCAGAATTCTGCTATTTACGTATGATAAAAATCTAATTGAAAGTTACTATCAAAAGCTAGACATTGTATATAAAAATGCCTACTGTTCATAGTCCAAAGTGTTACAACCTTTTTTACTTTTTTTTTAAAGGGGACCGAAATGGGATGTCCAAAATCAAAAGTTGAGCTAATATATCGAGTGGGATATCAAATGAAAGGGCTTAATATGAAGATTTCAAAACCGTTTTTATTTTTTTTATTAGACGTGTAGTTTTTGATTTAAGACCAAAAACGTTTAAAAAAATACCATTCCCCCCCTATTATCTCCGAAGTTACTGAACAGAAAAATCTGTAATAATTACTGATTATTAATATTATCCTAAATATTACAGGAAAAATAAAACGGTTTTCCTAACTTGCAGCGTTTTTTAGAAATTTGCAAAAATCGTAAGACAACCTTATTTGCTCCTACTAAACTAACCGCTACATATGTCGATGTATGGGGACAACAGTTTTACAAGAGCAAAGTTAAGTTTGTCCCACCATACAATTTTTCTTGAATTATTCACGTATCTACTGACGATTTTGTACGGAACCCTCGGTGCGCGAGTCCGACTCGCACTTGACCGGTTTTTTTTATCCTTTTGTTACCAAATGTGCAGTTTATTTATAGGGGTGCGTAAAGAATACTATTGGGGTGCCGTACTTTTAATAATATGTTTGAAAGGTCGTGGCCACTTGTTATTAATTGATTTTTTACTGGACGGCAAGTGCACGCAATTAAATGGCTGATAACGGGACCGCTTTTTTATTAATGCCGCAGTAATTTTTCGTAAAGGTCAATAAGGTAATTCACAAATATGCGGGCAATCTCGTTCTTAATATAATTTGACCCCAGTAGGTGTATGATGTCGTGCGTCTTTGTCGCGCGATAAATAAATGATAAATTACCTGTCACGTTCTGATAAGTATGTAGGTGTGAGAATGACGGATGCTTTATCATTTATTTATCGATGGATAAAGCCTAGCATCATAAGTCTGCTGAACTAGTAACAGGTCGTAATCGGTGTTTAGAGTATGTTGTTGGGTAAATTTTCTGTGTCTCTACCGTGGCGTTTATGGTCATTATCGTTCAAGCAAATGACTTTGCAAGGAATGACGATAAAAGTTGAGTTTTCAAAGGAATGAAGGCGGTATTGAGGCAGAGACTTATTTTAACAATAGTTCTCGCCATTCGTTATTTGCTTGCACTACTTTTGTGAGTGAAACTCTCGATAATTCACCCAGATCCACTCCTGGCTTCGACTTTGACGGAGCAGCACAGACCTCCAATTACGAACCATTATTACTAAACCATGGGTCAAATTATAATAAGGACGAGGTTGATGATGAATTTGTGAAGCCTATAGAATGCGGTGCGTAGAATTAGGGCTGTACGCATTAACGACTCAGCGTACGTGACATATAAATATTTTATTTGCGGCAGTGCTTGAAAGCGTGCCAACAAAGAACTCCAAGTAACAAACCCCCGTTCTAGTTCGATTCCTTTAAGTGTATTAGGGTTATTCTTTGAAGACATCCTCTGGCTGCAAATATGTAGAAGATTAAGTAGGCTACAAATATGTAGGGAGAGAAACTGAATAGAATGGCATTTTGTTTTTTTTTTAAACTTACAAATCTTACTGACTGTTGTAAAAATCGAAGCAGGTGGGGGCAGTGGCGTACCCTGGGATCGAACCAGGTCGCTTGGCCCAGACCACCTTGATAGCGTCGTACTAGGTGGGGTTATTTAGAAGAACTTGGCAGATTCTATACAGTAACCAAAAATACCTGTGAGGCGAGGCGATGCCTTCTGAGTAATCTCCAATAGGTGTGACAGAAGACTCAAGGTGTCGAATTTATCGCAACCCACAAATGTATCGCGAGCCGTGAGTGGGGTACGGAAAGACGGCAAAGATGGGTTATTCTTCAGAAATATGTCTGCGGTCACCTTATTCCTCTGGCCTTTATTCATACTAAATGTATGGAGACAGAGGAATAAGTCGCAGATATATTTCTGAAGAATAATCCAGATCACTCCCGCACCTCGCTGATACCTCGACTCTCAATGTACAGTCGGTGCCTTCACTTAAGTATCCTGGCGCGCATACATAAATGTACGTGCGCCTGGATACTTAAGTGAGGTAGCCGACTGTACTTGTGTATTAATCGTGCGTCATCTTAGCCTAAGATAATTCAAGTCGCTGGGTTCCAAAGAAACGAAAAGAGGGTCGACAATTGACCTTAACGACATCAAATTTGGTTGTTGTTGAAATGTGTTTAATTGCATACTTTGATCCCACAGGCAAATCTAAGCAAAATAACTAGAGAAGTCTCAAAAAGTCGTCTTGCCCTTGGAAGGTACTCAAAGATCTTTAACAAAATAAACAGTTGCTAAAGCTCATTAATATTGGTATATCTTATAATATATGTATGCACGTCGTATATTATTCGGCGCCCCCTAAATCAGATTAGAGCGACAGGATGCCCCCAAACTCCCAATAAGCTACTGCTAATTACGTAATTCAAGGACCGTGACCGAAATAAAAAATAAAAAGCCGTACCTTTTTGCTGTTTGCATATAACAGCATAAGTGCCTTAAGTATTCTGAAGGCATGTCCTATATCGTTTTGATCAGCCAGTTCTAATGTTTAATGATAAATTCTCATTGTTTGCAGCCGCTGGGGCCAACGAGTTCCTGAATGGAGACCACGCACCAGAAGACGCAGCATGGGTAGGCGGGCCTCCACAAGGTGGACTAATGACCTGGTTTTTTTTTGGAAGCTGACAAACTTGCAAGTCTTACTGACTGTTGCAAAAATCTGACCCGGTGGGGGCCGTGGCGTTCCCTGGAATCGAACCAGGTCGCTTGGCCCGGACCACCTTGAAGATGCCCTGGTAAAGATTACTGGAATCTAAATGCAGGCGGAACAGAAGCGGCCATGTCGCGTTCTGCGGGAGAGACCTATGTGCAGTAGTGGACGCCTTTCTACTCATGATGACGATAATAAATTTTTAAAAATCCTATCTCAGTCACCTGTGGAATATTTTATTTAGATTTCTCTCGTGAAAATGTTGATGCTCCTAGACCCAGCGGTTTAATATGTATGTCGACTGCCCGTCACTGTGCTGACGTTTCATTTGCTCTCTATATTAAAGAAAGAGACATACGCTATAAATAATCAACGGTACATACGACTTTTATAGAAAAAACAGAAAAGGAACGCCGACAAACTGGCGAGGGAACTTCCTAACTCAATTAACATAATTATACACAATCGTATCAAAAAAGGACCGAATTATGACAGGAGTACCACAAATATACTTCCTAAACATATTATTATCACATCATAGGGACGTCAGAGCCTTTTCACTGAAGCGTGGCGGGCCGTCGAGTCGAGATCCAGCGGAATCGACGGCCGGCCAAGGTGGGTGAGTGTAGTGAATCGCAGGGAGTGAAGAGTGTTATTTACTTAGCAATAGTTAAGTTCTTTTTGATAAGTAAGTATACAATACAATACAATACAATATTCTTTATTGTGCACCAAAACAAAAGATTACAAAAACTAAGTATGTAGATTTAAAAGCATAAATAGAAACAAAAGTTATGTCAACAATGTTTAGAATGGACTCTGTTATCAGTCAGGTTCAAGAATTTAAACCTGGTTTTTGGTCTAGTGCAAACGAGTTCGACTGAATGGTGTACATTGTATAATTTGTATACAATCAACGGCTGAGAAGGGTCCGCTACAATATATTTGCAGAAAAGTAATTTTTTGGTCAGCCGTTATTAAAATTGATCCGCAAAAAAAAATAAGCAGTTAAATCATTTGGGCAGCATACAAAGCTTTGGCTCGCAATAAATAAAAATCGGGCGGCAACTCTTGTTCAGCAAACAATTTAAAAACGGTTAACATTTTAACCAATATTAATCTGCTTTTTTATCATTTGGCTGCCTAATAACCAGTCGAGCTGCAAAATAATAACTTGGGCAGCAAGATTTTACAATTGGTCAGCAGAGAGTTTAATTGAGATATACAGGGTGTCACTGTGTTATTTATATACAGGGTGTCACTGTAATGTATACAGGATGTCACTGCGATATATACAGAATGTCATTGTGATATATAAAGGGTGCCATTGTGTTATATACAGGGTGTCACTGTGATAGATACAGGATGTCACTGTCAGCAGAGAAAAGATGTCTGCAAGCAATTTAATTGAGATGTACAGGGTGTCACTGTGATATATACTGGGTGTCACTATGATATCACTATACAGGGTGTCACTGTGTTATATACAGGGTGTCACTGTGATAGATTCAAGATGTCACTGTGATATATACAGAGTGTCACTGTGTTATACAGGGTGCCCAGTAATTAATAGCCAATCTTCTAACCACTGAGAGGGCACCTTAGGCTGGTTCAGAAAATCGACTTTTAGGTTTAGTAAAAGTCCCTTGGTTTTCGAGATTTTCACACTTTTCTTAATTTTCAGTTTTTGGTCTCGTGTTTCACTGTAATGATCGTCTAGGTCACTAATGAAAATATTTTTACTGGCTATTAATTACTGGACACCCTGTATACAGGGTGTCACTGTAATGTATACAGGGTGTCACTGTGTTATATACAGAGTGTCGCTGTGATAGATACAGGATATCACTGTGATATATACAGAGTGTCACTGTGTTATATACAGGGTGTCACTGTAATGTATACAGGGTGTTATTTTTTTAAAGGCCCTAAAAACGAAACGGTTCCCAAAAATAGGTAGGTTAGGGTTATTTTTTTTTGATGACCCTAAAAACGAAACGGCTCCCAAAAATAGGTAGGTTAGGGTTATTTTTTTTGATGACCCTAAAAACGAAACGGCTCCCAAAAATAGGTAGGTTAGGGTTATTTTTTTTTGATGACCCTAAAAACGAAACGGTTCCCAAAAATAGGTAGGTTAGGGTTATTTTTTTTTGATGACCCTAAAAACGAAACGGCTCCCAAAAATAGGTAGGTTAGGGTTATTTTTTTTGATGACCCTGAAAACGAAACGGCTCCCAAAAATAGGTAGGTTAGGGATATATTTTTTGATTATATATCACAGTGACACCCTGTATATATCACAGTGACATCCTGTATGTATCACAGTGACACCCTGTATATAACACAGTGACACCCTGTATCTATCACAGTGACACCCTGTATATATCACAGTGACATTCTGTATCTACCACAGTTACACCCTGTATATAACACAGTGACACCCTGTATATATCACAGTGACACCCAGTATATATTACAGTGACACCCTGTATATATTACAGTGACACCCTGTATATAACACAGTGACACCCTGTATCTATCACAGTGACACCCTGTATATATCACAGTGACACCCTGTATATATCACAGTGACATCCTGTATCTATCACAGTTACACCCTGTATATAACACAGTGATACCCTGTATATATCACAGTGACATCCTGTATATATCACAGTGACACCCAGTATATATCACAGTGACACCCTGTATATATTACAGTGACACCCTGTATATATTACAGTGACACCTGCTACTTGACAGCTGACAATTACCGTATGACAAAATACGCACACGATTGGCGACAGAATAGTTGCGCCCATTTTGTGAATGACCAGTTAGGTTTTATTGCCCCCTTTTTTTTGATGAACAAAATGAAATATTTTGCTTACCTACTGATTGCTTACCAAAATTTGATTAACCGTAGATCGCTTAATGCAGCTCAAATATTTAATTTGCTGACCAAATTAATTTAGAGCAGTTCAGTATATCATTAATTGCAGCCTGATTTATAAATGTTTGCTAACCATAAGTTGCTTACCAACTAGCTATTTTGGCTGACCAAATACAAATTTCTGCTGACCAAAATATGAATATTTTGCTGATCGATTAAATGATACCCATATTTGCACCGCAGAGGCATGCCGCATTATTGAATCTGCATGGTGGTGAGTAGTGACAACCAATCATTTCCTCTTGCTCACTTCGCTTAGGAGCAAGCATGAGATAAAGACCAACATTAGCGCACTATCGCTGCAAAACCTAACCTACATAGCTTACAATAAATCAAATAAATGCATATACGCCATAGCCATGGTATATTATACCATGGCTATGGCGGAGTAGCAATAAACGAATATGAATATGAATATACCAAATATAACTAGGAAATGCTTGATCAGAAACTATTTCTCACAATTTAGCAAAGCAAGCGTTGGTAGTGTTGAAACCCTTATAAGTTCAAGAAAAATCGTCTTTCCTGTAACTGGGATACCAAAAAAGGTATTATTTTTTATTCTTACCAAAAAATTACGAGTATAATGCCTAACCTAAGCATGTAATGTTTGACATTGCAAACTACTGGTACCACGGGCTAACAATTATTACGGGACAGATCCCTAAAAAACTTATCCCGTATTTAATCAATAGTTTGCCGGCAGAAATTAGACGGGAGCCTGCTAAAAACCGTTTTGAAAGACTGTTAAGAAAACACTATTTAAGTACTTTATTTTAATATATGTATAAGTAGCTTATACATATAGAAACTCTTGAACCCGCAGACAAACCTCCTTATTATAGGTTTTGTGGGACACTGTTCTTAAATGTATATAAAAAATTGCAAGTTTAATAAATAAATATTATTATTACCACAAGAGAAATGTCTTTTAGTCATGTTCCTTAACCCCTTTTTTATCCGACCTCAGAGTTATTTTAATGAAGTATTGTAATAACAGAAAGGGCGTCTGCGCCATAATCAGCATAATATTTAATTCAAGCCAATTATTTTCTGTGACAAGTGCAACCCCAGTAGCCGCATATGGCGGGGTTTGGGCTAACCTTTGTTGTGGTTTGTTAGATATCGAGCGCACTTTAAAATAGTACTTATTGTATTGAGTCGAGAGCCACATGTTCGATTTTCCCATCGCTCTTCTGTTTTTTAGCGAAATTCTCGGGCAGATTTTTATTTTGTTGTAATGTTCATTTCTGCATCATGTAGGGGTGGTCGGTCGTGTTTGCTGTTTCATGTATTCTTTACTTATAATCACTGATGCCATTGACTTGAAATTTGGAATAGTGTTAAAAATCGCTAACCTGAGCCTATTGGACAATTCGCAAAAATTGTAAGACAAACTTATTTGCTCCTACTAAACTCACCGCGACATATGTATGGGACAATAGTTTTTCAAGAGCAAGATGAAGTTTGTCCCACCATACAGTTTATCTTGAGTTATCCACGTATCTACTGGCAAGCTTGTATGGAATCCTCGGTGCGTGAGCCTGACTCGCACTTGACTGTTTTTTTTTATCTGTTCTTTATTAATCAGAATGAAAACACTAGCCTATGATTGACTAATTTCGTGTTATCTAATTTGACAACAGAAACAATTTGAAAATTGTGCAACATTGTTTTATTTAGTAATAGATCTCGTAGAGATGTTATTTGACGAATATTGTTATCAATTACGCACATAAATTTAAATCAAAAGATATAACATGAAACATGACAAATCGGCCCACTTGAGATACGAAGAGAAAAGAAAGCATGAGATAAAACTTATCAAAGATAATTTTAGGATAAATATGGATAGAGATACTTTGAGATATACTCCCATTTGAACCAACGTATCTTGAAAATATGAGTAACTAGTATTTACCCCCGGCTCTGCCCGCGTTGTTACTGTTACTGTCCCATGGGAACTATTTACCGGAATCTAAAAGTTTCAGAGTAAAGATGCAAACATATTCACAAACTTTCACATCTATCTATATACAGTCAAGGAACTTAATTTCCTACCCGTTTCATTGAAATGTTGTCAAGCATTCACGATGCATTAAGGTCGAAATTTCTATTTCAGTAATGTCAATACATATTATTTGTCACTGCACATTACAGATAACCTCCTTGCGAAGTCATTTGCTTATCTAATTACGAATATACATGTCAGTTGGTGTCAGTGTCAATCGAGAATTTTTTTAAATAATTCCGAATCCAGACTCCGGAAAGTCTACCGCAAACGTCGATAATCTAAATTTCGTTATCTGCGTTTCTTTCATTCGAATATTGTAAGAGCGAGAAAGATGGACGTTCTTCGAATTTCGATTCCGCGGTTGTCGTCCTTTCTTGGTAGTGACTTGACGTTCCAAATTTCAGTTCAACGTTGTTAATCTGTTACCTAGTTACTGACACAAAACAATGCGTGTGATATGTCATAGTAACGTCGCACTCTAGCTAGCTCTTATGATGACAGTATGCTATACGACATTGGATCTTAGGTGGGTTGGAAATTAAATTCCTTGACTGTACATAAAACAAAGTCGGGTTAGTTACACCATTCAAAACTCGAGAACGGGTGGATCGATTTTTATGATTTTCTTGGGTTTGTCTCTGCCCCGAATAACAGAATAACTATTAAAACATCTAAAAAATTCAAAATTCTGAGGGAACTAAGTTCAACGGGACTGCTAATTTATATTAGTAGGATTTTTATTATGACTTTTTAGTTTTTAGTACCTAAAACAGAAACCTCCGTTAGCGAATTCTGTTTTAATTAAATCGAAAATTTAATGTCGTCTACCATATCGTTTTTATAAACGCTTAAATATTCGTTCGTTTTAATATTTATATATTATTGCACTTGTGTTGTAATGTCCACTTCTGCACTCGGCAGGGAATAGTACATTACTGCAGAGGCCGGGAAGTAAGGAGTAGCCGGCCGAGTACATATATAGCTGGCCGAGCGAAGCGAGGCCAGATAGTTACGAGGCTGGCAACCCCATTTCCCGCCGAGGTATGTATAGTGCTTTTCTCAAATATGCAATTAAATAAATAAACTTACTATAATAACCTTACTTAATATTTTATAACACAAACTTTCTATCAGAAAGTGATATTAGTGACATATTATATCCATAGACAATGCAAAAGCTGTTTCAGTTCACATTTTTACCGCGAATATTTAGATGAATATTTTAAATGTGTATTCGTGTAGTTAAAATTGCAGTTTAAAATTGTTTATAATGTGTTATTTGTTATGTTCATGTCAATTTGAAATAAAGAAAACTGCAAAATATAGCAAACATCGTTTTTTGTTTTTTTAATGGCTGAATGCCGTGACGCCGTGATGCTGTGGCCCAAATAAATGTGTAATGGAAATTAAAAAAAAATACATTGCCGGCCTAGGCCGTATGAAATTCCATTACGTGCCAAGTGTTAAGCCGCACCGGAAACGAGGTACTTTGCGGCCTATTTTTAGGCACGTAATGTCAACATTTCATGCCATGTTTGAGAAATATTAATTTGCTGTAGCGAGCGCATTCGTACTTTCCCTTGGTGTTAAACTTCAAACATCGCGTCAGTTGGTAGACCTGCCCATGTTAACCTATATTCTTAACCACGATTATGTAAATGGGTATGCAAATATGAAGTATCAGGTTAAAACTGGCCTATGTAAGTATCTAGTAAATACGAGTAGGGGAGACCGGGTATGGTTGTCTCACGGGTTGGTTGTCACAGCAGCCATTAAATAATACGAAACGAAGGAATAAGTGCATCGATTGGTGAAGTAGGGAAGGAGGTGCAGCTCTTGCGATCTTTTAACACCGAGCGATGCAATTATTCCTTCGTTTCGTATTATTTAATGGCTGCTGTGACAACCAACCCGTGAGACAACCATACCCGGTCTCCCCTATAATGGACAACTTTATATCTTGATTAATAATACAAAATTTAAAAGTTGTGGATAATTTATTTTTTTATCTTATACAGCGTGTAAGTCTAATACGGGCGAACAATTAAACCAGATATAGCGTTTAGTAGTGTTATCATTAATTAATATGATTTTTTAAATTACACTTAATAGTGACCTCGTAATTAATTTTTGAAAATTTACCGAGCAGCAATGTACCGCATACATGCTTGTTATGACATTGCGAGATACGAGCTTTTTTAAAGTAACTGTCAACTTGAATGTGTTGCGTTACATTGCGGCCCGAATTATTTTGTATGGTAAATATTTTCATTGTGGTTTTAAGCAATAGTTATCTAAATATGCTTCTTAGGTCCTATGCTGACGACCGTTTCAATATTCGCCCGTATTAGATTTACAGGCTGTATTTCTGTGGTTTAAATAAAAGTATAACATTCTATCAGATAGCATTGCTTAGTTTGGGACTAGCTCGATTTGTGTAAGATTGTACCCCGATATTTATTTTATTTATTCATTAAAAAAATATTTATACTTTATTGCAAAATACAAGAAAGTACAAATGGCGAACATAATGCCTTGATGCAAAAACTTGAACCTAATCAATCTATAGTCAACTAACAAATCCCGATAAATTAAGCTCCTCTTTGAAGTCGGTTAAGAGACAAAATGTGTCGTATAACTTATACTCTGATTAGTTATCATATCGTCTTAGCAAAGGCCACATAAAAAAGCCTAATTTAAAAATGTCTGTGTTTGAGCATTTTAAAAATGTGTAAAACTGATAAAAAACTCGTTAAAAATATTACCTGCGCAAACGCAAGTTCGTACACCCCACTATCACCCCATCCACTTAACTCAAAGCAAAGATAAAAATTCTTTGATGCCGAGGATTTGTATGACTAATGGCTCACAGATGTTTTCAGTGTGTATGATAATTTAGTCAAGTGCGAGTCGGACCCGCACCCGGAAGGTTCCGTACCAGGAGCTTGCACGTTACGTAAGGGACACTACCTTTTTAATACTTTTGACATGTAAAATTAGGAAGCTGAATATCGATACGGTAATATAACTTGGTTTAAGATTGGTAGTGTTTCTTAGCAGCTAATAAGTTTTATTAGGATAGCTACCATAGCGTAACGTAAGCGAAAAAAAGTAGATATTTACATGGAATGGTCCACCATCGAAAAGATTTTAACACAATGTACTTTGTATGGGGCATCCTTTAGTCTTCATTGTATTATTTATGTGTTATAATAGCGGCAAGAGATAAACATTATGAAAATTTCAACGGAATTAGTAGCTTTAGTACTGTGCTAACTTGCCTCTATAACTAAGCCTCCGCTGTCCGTCCGTCTGTCTGTCAGCGGCCAACATACATTAAATTAAATATAAACCAAAAATCCATACCTATAAACCATAATTATTACCATAATGATTATAATTATGGTTTATATGGCTTTTTACGACGGATTTTATGGCGGTTTTTTTTACGATAATATTATCGTCTTCCTTTTTTGAAGTCGGTCTAAAGATACCGGTTCTGGAAACCCTACAGACACCCTTTGCCTACGGAATCCTTTAGGTGTATAAAAATAGAAATTAGGGGTTAGATGCTCGCTGATCAATGATAACAATTAAAATTAAATCGCTTATCAATTCCATCTCGGAAACCACCCAAGAGCGTTACGCCGGATTAATAGACGAACGTGTAGCATTTTTTGTCTATCCAGAAATAGACAAAAATACTACACATTTGTCTTTGGACAGCACTATTTTAATTACTTAAACGGTTTTATTTAGTTTAATGGGTTGGGAAGTCTAGTAAGACCTTTGCACAGCAACTTGATATATACCCAGACGGCAGATAAAAAAAAATAGCTGACCCATCTATCTATCCACGCCTCGGACATCCACTGCTGGACCCCGCCTATAAGCATATCGTCCCCGTGGCACCACTTTTATTTTTATCCACAAACTAACTTTTGTAAACCCACTGATCTTATAGGAAATCGTCAACCTCGAAGTAGGAGCTCCACCTCGTTTAGCTCCTACTTCTAGGTTGTTTGTCCTTCGGGCAACTGAGGCTACCTAACGAACCTTAACCTACCTAACCTACCTAATACGTAGGCCAGTTGTGCCAAAATAGTAGTTCCACGGGGAGTGAACTCCTATCAGCAGATCGCCACAGAATGCTCTACCGACTCTCCGCTGCACTCACGAGGGCTTGTGTCCACAGAGTCTGGGTCCGTCCGTTTCCTACGCCGCGCTTACATAGGCATGATCGCCATACGGTCACCATATATGTGTATGTATTTACGTTTTACCACAATCGTCCAAAGGTATACAATTAAAAATCAAGATGGAGTTCAGAATGAGAGACCCCGTTCTTGAGGATGACGTGACATTTGGTTTCTATGTCATCACAATTTAAGAGTTTTGCTCTTGTCGGTGGAGTAGACGCCATTTTGTGCGGTTCTCAGCCGTGCGTTTTATTTAGGTCCTGGTACGACACGACATTGACCACTTCTTTGAGCTGTTGCACCAAGTTCTAGGTTTCTATGTATTTTGTGAAATACCATACGTAGCTAGCAGTGGCGTAGCGTAAAAGATATCCTTGGTCAAGCCGGTGCTGATTTGGCGTACATTTTCCTTAAGAGCTGGAGAATAAGGTGGTCAAATGCCTGATATTAGGCAAGCAGGTAGGAATCGACTCCTTTGGACAACACGCCACTGATAGCTAGCGACACGTCTGCATAGAAATACATAGAATAGAAACCAATAGTGTCTCAGCGACAAGCCGTCTGCTGCTGTCTGCGGTCGTCTATAAAGTTGTACTTTAAGCAATCGGCAGGTGCACAACTATCTGATACGAACACCCAAAAAACCGCAACCTACAGACCTCATTATGACAACATATGCGCTACATTCCGCGCCCTTAGCCCTTGTGAATTTAAATGTGTAATCCCTCAAGACTCCACCAATAGCAGAACGTTCGTTTAAAAAAGCCGGGCCCCGCCCACAACGGAAACAGCTGCGGCACTAATAATTACAAACGTGCCTGTATACTGCAAACTTGTTAACTTTGTACTACAAGATTGCTTGTAGTCTTGATAAATTGATTTAGCTGACCACTTAATCTAACTGCTTAGCGACAATGTTGACCTTTTGGGTAATTCGCACGCACAGAATCTCTTCTTAAAATTTTCGCGTGTTTTTAGGGTCCCGTACCTAAAAGGAAATACGGAACCCTTATAGCATCACTTTGTTGTCCGTCTGTCAAGACCCTTTATCTCGGGAACTCGTAGAGGTATGGAGTTGAAAATTAAACCATATACTCAGGTCTACAGTCCCTTTAAGCTACGGAACTCTAACAATTTGCCCATTCATTTCTGATTAAAGCCATTCGTAAAAAAATACACTGTTTACCAAACTGTTTGTTGTACTAATTTGCACTTGTAAAGACAATTTCAATCCACCGAGGCCTACGTCGAAAATGTTTCATTCTGTTTAACTGTAATACTGTCAATAACGTCATGTTATCGCAGCAATCCATTAAAATTTGAAAATCATAGCAGTTGAACATCATGATTCTCTAAAATACATTTTAATCCAGCGAATAAGCCCTCTAGGCTTTTAGCAACTGAATACTGGACCAGGTGAAATAATTAATTTGTAAAGCAAATACATCCCATCCCACTAATATTATAAATGTGAAAGTTTGTGAAGATGTTTGGATGTTTAGATATTTGGATGTTTGGGGCATTTCTCCAGAAATATGTCTGCGACTCATTCATCTGTCTCCATACATTTAGTATGAAAAAGGGCCAGATGAATGAGGTGACATATTTCTGGAGAAATGCCCTTTGGATGTTTGTTACCTAATAACGGGGTAGCAACAGGATTCATCAAGCTAAAATTTGGCATGTAAGAAGTCCTACATTGAAACATAGGACACTTTATATCCCCGTAAACAGTTCCTTTGAGACAATAACGGGAACAACGCGGGCGAAGCCACGGGAATATGCTAGTTGCTCATAAATCTTAAATTAAACTATGCTATTTGGCCAAAACCAATTAATTTTAGTTTCTAGGTTAAGTGGAGCTAATTATCAATCACAGTACAAAACCTTTGCCGGGAATGTATATTGGTTAGCCTGCATAATTTCATTTGCTCAAGCATGACACGAATGGAATTTAATCATTATAATTACGTGTCCTGTAATCAGCCACTTGGTCAACAAGGCGGGTGTACCTACTTCATCAAAATATAGTTACAACGGGCCTGTATAGTTTTCCATAATTTCTAAGACGATGTATTATTTGCCGTGATTATCGCGATCGTGGAATGAACTCCCACCTGAGGTGTTCCCAGCGCGCTATGACATGGGGTACTTCAAGAAACGAGTAAACAGGGCTCTCAAAGATCGGCAACGTATAGGTAACACTTCTGGTGTTGCAGATATCCATGGGCGACGTTGACTGCTTTCCATCAGGCAGCTCGTCTGCTCGTTTGCCACATAAAACATAAAAAAAGTCATAATTCTTTTTCCTTCAAACCATAAACTATTCAGAATTATTTTAAAGCAAACCTAACCTACCCTATTTGTTTCTGTTTCATAGCGATATAAAATATCCTGAAAATGTTACGCGTTGCAAGAAATACTCTCTGGCTTTCGACAATGGTGACAAACCATAGTCATTCCAGGGGAGATGGCCAATGGAAAATATATTAACTGATAATAAACAAACGCTAAACGGCACTATTTTGAATTTAGGTTGCTTCGTTTAAACACTCCATCGTGATAAACCTTTTTAGGGTTCCGTGCCAAAATGGTAAAAAAGGAACCCTTATCTGACTGTCTGTCCACCTGTCACAGTCAGATATCTCAGGAACTGCTGCTATCGATTTGAAATTTGGAATACTTTAAAAATCTTATAACTTTTTTTTTATCGCCTAGCAAACAGGCCGAAGGTCCACCTGGTGGAAAGTGGTCACCGACGCCTATAAACATTTGCAACACTAGGTGCATTACCAGTGCGTTGCCGGTCGCGAAGGAAGTGATTACACTCTTTTAAAAAAATCCCATATTATAGTGCAGTGAGAAAATCTTAGCAAGAAGTTCATTCCATTCCATTTAAACCTAAACCTGTGTTTAAACTTAATCGAAGCAAACTAAATTAAAAATAGTGCCATTTGTATTTAATCAATTATGTACTTAATATTTTTTCCATTGGTCAACTTTACTCTAAATTATAATTTTATGGGAACCGCTTAAACTGCTCTCAAACCACACAATTTGTTAGATAAAGCCATCAAAAAAAGTTATTTTATTATAACCGTTTATGACATCTTACACCTACGCTGCACTGTAAAAAGAACATAACCAGCATCTAACAGAATTTACGTATCGGGTGTCAATATTATGTTTATTACGATGTTTAAAGCCAACAATGTCGTTACGTACTAAGTTACATAATAAAGATGAATTTAAAAATGCATTTGCTTTGGTACTATGTTTTCTTCGGAAATAATGAGACAAATGATACGTCTTCAGCTAACCGCCGGGCTTTCACGCTATCATGCGCAGTAGAATAGCTTCACCAATGACCATTAAAACAAGAGGACTGTTATTCTCCATACTTTAGATTGTACCCGGACCGCCACGGGATATCCAGACAAAAACTAGATGGCGCTAAAAACTAAACATTTAACGATGTTATAATTGAACAAAGAAACATAGTACAATAACAATTAGTTCGTAAACAGCTAATAATAAATAAATTCTAAAATTTAAATACTGTGTCACGCTTGCAAAGTTGAACATGTAATTGTAAATAATATCATTCTTATACCAAGCTAATACATAGATGGCGTTGTAATATCGGGGAACAGCTTTTTGTATGGAGAATGACAGTCCTCTTGTTTTAATAGTCCTTGGCTTCACTGATGCGCCGGGTGCGCGGGAGCACCAACAGCATCCTGAGCTCACTGGCTGAACGGGTGGATTGCCCGATAATGCGACGATGGACAGAGGCGCATACTCCAGTCAGTACAGTACTTACGTCCGTTGTTAAAAATATGTTATTGTTTACTAACATTAGAATTTAAGATAATTGTTACTAACACATTATGGGCCCAGTGTCCGAAATAAAGTGATATTTAAGTAATTTAATTTTAACCAAAGCAATGTAGTGGTAATGATAAATCAATACGAAATACGAAAAATCCGAGGGTTCCGTACGAATACTTGAAATGAAGACTATATTTTTTATGATTTAATTACAAATGTATAGTTTTCAGATTTTTCCCTATACTTGCAGTATATGACGGAATTACTTGCCAAATTTCATTTATTTATTTATTTAAACTTTATTGCACAAAAGAAAACTTATCGTACAAAAGGCGAACTTAATGTCATAAGGCATTCTCTACCAGTTAACCTTAGGGCAAAGCATTCATTGTCCTAGGTCAACGGAAAGTATACATTTTGGTATCCTTGAGACAGTCAAAATGTACTTTTTTGCGGCATAAACGCCCATATATATATATATATATATTTTATGAAATAGGGGGCAAACGAGTAGATGGGTCGCCTGATGGTAAGCAATCACCGTCGCCCATAGACACCTGCAACACCAAAAGAGTCACAAGTGCGTTGCCGGCCTTTCAGGTGGGAGTACGCTCTTTTCTTGATTTTTTTACGTTAACTTATTTATAAGTTTGATTTTTTTTTCACAGCTTAACACGGGGTTAACAGGTTTCAATTTCAACTCGATACCTCCACGAGTTTCCGGGATAAAGAGTCTTGACAGACGGACAGACGACCGGACAGACGGACAACAAAATGAAATCGTATAACCCTAAAAGTGCTGGGAGTTGCGAAATTTTAGCGCCACTCATGTTTATAACCACTATCTTTATTCATTTGCATACGTCAACGCGACCGTAATAAACCCGTCCGCCGATAACATCACAATCTAAACTCCACGGAAATCCAAAAAGCCGTTCATAGGGGCATAAACGTTTTTAGAATCATAAACCAGCACCGATCCATTGTTCGAGCCTACGCTCGCTCGACGAAACTAATCGAGCGTCCGCTTTTTGTCTTAAACAGATATAATCAATTGTCACCTAGAATATTTCCCACCTAAGTTCAAGCCAGTGTTGGGCACTCATGATTAAAATCATCGATTTGATTATAAATCCTTTGAATAAATCACTTCAGTCTTAATCAAATAAAAAAATGGAGTTATCACATTCCTTAAATTAAAGTTAAGTTAATCTGGAATCAATTTAGTTTTACTGATTTTCTTTGACTGAGTAATCTTTCTGATGTTGATGATGACTGTTATTGATTGGAATTGGAATCAGAATATTATTAATAACGCACAGGGAATAAGGTAACTGTAACAACAACTTACATTTCACCCATTTCTATCAGTTACTTATCAGTGAAGTAAAGTTGTTAATCATATTCTTAGTACCATTTAATCACCTAAAAAACTGTCTGAATAAACTACTCAATTCTTTAATCGTGATGAGCTTCAAAATTAGACGATTCAATCATTTCGATTTTAATCAGAATACAAGCCCATGATTAAATTCGTAAGCAAATGGTTTGACTGAGAATAACATGACTTTTATTCTTATTCAAGTAAATTTTCGATTTTTCGCCCATCTCTGGTCCCAGCCTCGAATCCATTTGGAACGGGTTTGGATAGTCGACGCCTATAAACGCCGGGTATCATGTTACATGGGGAAAAAAGGTGATGAGTGTCCGACTTCGGAGAGTGTTGGCACAAATGGATGGCCTGCATGCCGCGACGACTCGATCACTGGCACGATTTAGATCCCAGACTACAAGACATTCGATATTCAGGCCCTAGTGCGATAATGTTACCGTTTAATTGAGACATTTCCGATACGATAGTGTTCAAGGATAAATCGCCTATCCTTTTATGTATTTGTCAAAGGGGACTTTTGAGATTCGATTGTTATGCTGTTTTGACATGGGTTAAAAATATAATATCATTCTATTTAGTCCGTCAGTTAGATTATGGAAAAATATGGTACACGTATTTTTGGTTTATCAAATTATTAAAAATCGACAAAGGTATAGATCATCAAACTTCCGGAGTGGAAACTTTTGACGTCACTCCTAGGTGAAAATTCTACCAAAGAGTTACGTCACTCGAAACTTCAAAGCACTGAATTGTCGTCATTTATTGTTTGAGAAACAAAAGAAAAAATACGTGTAAGTACAGATGTAGTGAATAATCCTTTCCTATCGGCAAAACTCGGAACAACGATAACACCCGAATGTTGCCGATGTGTCTATGAATTACTGTATTATTAAATTACGTGTAGGTATCAAATAAATCGCATACTTTATTTATCTATGTCAAATGTCAAACTGCCCGTTTGACGTATATTACACTGAGATGTTAAAACCACCACGATTCTATCATATAAAGAATTCGTTAGGTAAACAAAAATATAACTAGTTACCGAGGACGTTTTATTTCAATAAAACGCACTGATAAAAACCAAATTCCGGTTGGGATGATCTAATGATTCTATAAGAATTGGAACCCCAAAAGTCTAACTATAAGTCAAAACTACAATAGGATTTTGCAGACCTTTTTTATAACAATTAATTTTTTTAATTAATTAAAAATACTATGACATAACAAAAAAGACACCTCAACATAAAACAAAACAAACCAGCAGAGAAATTAATATAAATAAATATGATTTTCTGATTGGATGAACGACTTCGATTATGACAGCGGTATTAACTACTCTATATAGATACTTCCTCTTGCAATGCGACCGTTCCCTACGTTGTCTCGATGGGTACTGAGTGCGAGTGAAGTAGTAAGACAAAAACGAACATTTCCGGGAAAATACGAAAGGAAAGGATTATTCACTACATCTGTACAATATTTTTAATAATCTTAGTTTTTAGCCTAGCCTACATGTGATTGATGCCCTGTTTGGGGTGTAGCATATTTTATTTATCTGCATTATTTTCGATACATCATAGTGCAGAAAGTTATAGAAAGTGTATGTCTATCATATATCATATATATATATCAGCCACAAAGTGCGGTTCTGAGCAGACCGCATCAACCAAAATATACCAAGACTATCAGATAAAAATGTGTTACCTATAAAGAAAACTAGACAAATACTCCTAGCCTGGATTTTCCAGTTATCACCCAATTCTAATACTCTGGTAAAAACTCCGATGGAAACATACATGCCTACCTCAAAACGACCCGTTTAATTTTAAAAACATTATTTAATGCTAAACATCAGTAGGACAATCACAATTGTGACGTCAACTTCGTCACTAATATTATGTAAGTAAGCAAGTTTATTCAAACGTGACATGGGAAGAGTTGTTGGACAAAGCATATTTTCAGAACATAGCAACAGATTACCATTTGGCATATACCTAGTTAGTAAATCAAACGAGAATTTTAATCATATTTATTAGGTATGTGTTACGGGGTTACGGGTAATCTATACATAAAATAAATTCGTAGAAATGTCATATTTTTTCGCGCATTACGCAAAAACTACCGGACCGATTTCCGTGAAAGGTGCACCGGTTAACACATAGGTTCCTTTTACCCGACGTATTTCACTTCTGCGAACGAAACTGCGGGCTGGTCCACTATTTTATAAGAAGAACGAAATTGACACGTAATTTCCGAATAAGGTTTAGCCTAAAGATTAGTCATAAACGGAATTCTCTGTGGTGGGTCGGCGTAAGAAAATTGATAAGGCTCATTACAAAATTTACGATCTTCGCGCAGCTATGTTACTCTGATGTTTAAAACGCTTTTTACGTATATTCTTACATGTAGAAATCAACACATATTGCCCGTTAACAGTGTGATATGTCACACTTGATTACGCATAGTTCTTATTAAATTGTGAAAGAGCACTTGAGTTACGGAAACGGTTTTTATAGGTATGATCTATCTTGATCGTGAATCATGACTTTGGTGGTTCATAGAGATTTCTAATGTTGATTAAAAATCTCTACTTTCCTGAAGACAAAACAATGGGGGTGTATTTTCAAAAACGTAATTTCGCTGTCATGACATATTGGCGAATACTGAGAAGATTCTGCCTTATTAGAATTGGACTTTTGGTTACAATGTAGAATCGGTCAAGTTCTAACAAGTAACCAACGAATGCCAGTCTAATGAGGAGGAATCTTTTAAATATTGGTGGCCAGAGTAATTACGCCAGAGAAAATACACCCATGGAAGGTAACGGCTACACATAACTATACTTCTATCGCAATCATTTAGTAGTAGACTAGGGTTAGGGGACCGCTTTAGCTTAGTTGGTAGTGACCCTGCCTACGAAGCAAGAGGTCCTGGGTTCGAATCCCGGTAAGGGCATTTATTTGTGTGATGAGCACGAATATTTGTTCCTGAGTCGTGGATGTTTCCTATGTATTTAAGTATTTGTATCTATTAAATATATCGTCGTCTAGTATCCATAACACAAGCCTTATTGAGCTTACTATGGGGCTAGTTCGATTTGTGTAAGATTGTCCCCTAATATTTATTTATTTATTTTATTTATTTATTTAGGTACCTATAAGGGTGCAGTCAGCAGCATCAGTCTGTTAACACGTTTTCTGTCCCGGTGCCCCCAATGTGGGGTCATGAAGGTTTTTTTCAGGAGTCCGTGCTTCCACTATCCCCATAGTGATTGCATAGTTGGGACTAGTGACACTTCTCCATACTGATTGCATAGTTGGGACTAGTGACATTGTCCGATAGTTTTGTATGGGCACAGTGAACATGTTAACACTAAGAGAACAGATATATCGTCACACACACATCTGTGCCTATAGCATTTCTAACCTTTATTACCACATCACCCACAGGCCCCCTCTAGATTTGTATCGTTACCCCTCCAAAAAATAGGTAATACAGACAAGTATATGAAAGTACTTAAAGAAAAACGACTTAATATGAGTATTACCCCTGAGAAAACTTAATTTTACCCCTAAAGGGGTAATTACCCCAAGGCTCGGAACCACTGGCCTATAAAGATATATTTGATGCTGACTGTACAGCGAAAAATGGATTTTTAAAGCCCTTAACTTGTTCACAGGAAAGACGCTAACTTAACTCATACCTCATACTACAAGATCTGTATAACCGTACGCTTTGTACTGGTAGATGCGGTCTAGTGCCACAAGCTAACGATGAAGAGACATCGTGTACTCAAAAGTCAATTAAAATACTGTTTATTCACCCGTCTTGCCCGGCGGATGATGATTTATAGTTTCGCAGCGGGCTCTCCGGCGCGGGCGCAGCGCACTGTCGCGCCCGCTTTTTAAATTAAAATCGTACAGCCGGGGCGTGATCTTATCCGACTCGATCACTTTAGATAAAAATAAATATTTATACATTTGTCTGTAGATGGGCGAACAAAGCGATTCAGTAAATTGATTAGCTATGCCGATGAGGTTTTTTCGACTCTATTCAATCATCTCCGCTGATGGCAGATACGGACTTTAGAAACTATAATGTTTATTTGTAGTGAATTGAGAGCGTTATGTCTAAGGCTCATGTGTTATGAGAAATATGAAGTTACGAAACTGGTTCATAACGAAGGAAACGACCGCTTATTGAAATATCTACGCGAACGGGATGTTATCAATAAAATTCAGAGAATTAGATAAAATATCGTTTTATTTATACTCTGCGATTGGAAGCGTAATAAATACGAAAATTTTCATAGTCTAGCTAAAAATTACATCACAAATTATGTACTTATTTCGATAAAAGTAGCTATTTACAATTGACTAGTGTACATTTCAGTTCTTTAACAATTCTGGCTGGATTGTTTCTCACACCGCCTTCTGCATTAGCTGCTTCAGTCATAAATTTCTTTACATTATCATAACCCTATATACAAGTATGTTTGAAACAATCCACCACACACCTTAAGTAATTTATACATTCGTTATCAACTATTCTACAACATTCTCGTCTCACTTGATTTAGTAGTCTTCCACATTATTATAAGTACCTAACATTATCACAAATTTTATCGTTATAACCTGCGTATTATGCCAGGACTAAATTAATCAGGAACCTTAAAATACCAGTTACTTTCTTACATACATTATTCAAAAGAAAGACAGGAATGTTAGGCTACAACAGACATGGTTTTACAAAATGAGAGAATATAAGCTGACAGGTACAAATACATTATAAATGCGACAAATTGGTACGATTAAATTTTCCCGTCATTTCGGTATTCTCACCACTAACATTAAGCTGAGAAAAATAATTTACGCTTAATGTTCACTTAATAGTTTTATGCAGCACCAAGATTTGCTAACTAAAATGTATTTTACAGCTTCAAAGGTACTTTTAACGTGCGTTGGTTAAATCAGTTATATTTACAAATTTACATAGGTATAAATAATTAAACAAAGTAAGTCTTTCGCATGTTACTTGGCCTAGTGTTGGACATGGGTATTTGTTGCACGGGCCTCAGAGGGCGTTCCTCGCACTGGTGGTTGTCGATGGAGACGTAACTGTGGTGGTGAGGGAGGCCGTCGGGGCGACCCTCGCTGCTCGCCACGGAACAGGTCTCGTCCTCCGTGCTGCGGGCCGAGACCTCTGCGCTCGCGCTGGTCGAGTGCATGGGACTAGACATCATCAGCACGGGCGGAGCCATCCCGTACTTATACCACGGGTCCTGCGACGTCGGCGGCGCCGTGTACCGCAGATTCCCATGCCGCCCGAACCCTTCCCTGTTCCCCGTTTTCATATTATTCGCGTTATGAAGCGTCCGATTCGGCAATGTCACGTCCACATCCGGTAACCGAAAATTTAGCTTTTCCCAACAATTCCTCTCCCCCCACACTATCACTGTACACGTTTTGAGCAACACTTTTAGGTCCGGATCTATGTTTATGGCACTCAAGTCCGTCGTCACTAGGAATATTATCTTTTGACGCCGATGTCTAATGTTCACTGAGTTTATAGCACTTTGCACGGCCGCCTTCGACTCGGGCGAGTACCACTCCTGTTGTAAAAAGTTTATAGATAACACTATTATGAGTCTTTTAGAACTTTCCGATGCACTCACTAAACTATCGCCGGAGCGTCTCTCGATTAGTTGCAAGTCTCTGTGTTGTAGACACAACGAGTGTCCGGAGTTCTCTAACTCGGAACTAACGGCGCGAGTCACGAAATCCTCGTCCCGCGGATTGTACACAAAGAAAGCGTCGAAGCGTTTGTTTTTGTTGTCGTTCATGTCTTTAGGCGTGGAACTAAACACTCGCACGCCGTACCTCGAATGCATCCATAACTTAAAGTCCTCTCTGAACATGAAGAGCAGAGCGCACATTAGTAGAAGAATAATTGCTATTATGAGCACCACCGCGATATATGGAATGTAATTTTCTACACCGTCATTCGACTCAATGAATAATCGCTTTAGGGTCTCGGTCTCGGTTTCTTCGGTAGCGGTTTCTGATACGCATTCCTTTGCTACGGTCGCTATGGTTTTGTTCATGGGCTGTCCGTGAGCGAAGTAGCACATCATGGTTTCGGTGTCTTTTGACTTTTTTATGAGCCATTGATTCAGTTGGGCCACGTCTTTGCAGTCGCAGAGCCAGTTGTTTCCGTTGACGGAGACGCGCGTGCGCGGGTTGTTGTCGGTAATGACTCGCCACGGCATGTAATCAACGTAACCGTTATTGTCAAGGTCCAGAAGCTCCAACGACGGCAGGTAATTAAATGTATCGTTCTCTATTACTTTGATTTTGTTGTCCCCCAGGTAAAGCTCGTTCAGATTCTGTAGCCGCGTGAATTGAGTATTCCTCAAAACCTCCAAGTTGTTGTTCTCCAAGTGGAGCACTCTTAACGACTCGATCCCGTTAAATGTTCTATTTTGTATTGTGTTAATATTGCTGTTATTGAGATATAAAACTTGGAGTCGTTTTTTACCAATGAAAACGTGATTGCCTAATTCTTTTAGATCGTTTCCGTCCAAGTATATTTCGGTCGCGTCCATCGGTATTCGGTCCGGCACGTGATCGTAGTCGGCGGCCGAACAATCGACCACGTTCGAGTTCCAGGTGAGATCATGATAACACGAGCACCTATCTGGACAAGTCATCTTGCAATCGCAGGCGTCAAAGTCACAACAATGGCACAAAGTGAAACAGTGTGAATCGTACTCGCACAGAAACTCCGAAGACTTGACCTCGAGTAGCAGCACGTCCAATTTTGCTCGTGAATGAGTTAAAGAGCACCTTACACTTTCTAAATCCATTACTCTCGGGCGCTGCCTGAGGTCACTTAATTGGTTAATTCTCTGCAGCCACTCCATTGTGCAGTCGCACACAAATGGGTTCTCGCTGATATAGAACTCGGGCAAATCTTTCTCCTCGGGAACAGCTGATATAGCGAAAGCGCCGACCTCGAGTGTTTTTATCTTATTTGAATAAATTATGACTTTGTTGAGGTTGTACTTTTGCAGGAAAGTGCCGGGGTTTATTTTTTCAATATGATTATTATTCAGAACGACCGTTTCAATACTGCTTGGGAACGAGAATTCGTCAATACTTCTTATTTTATTATGGCTGACGTCGAGCATCTTTATGTTACAAGACTCCTTCACGCCGTAAGTGTCCTCCAGTTTCTCTATTTTATTTTCGTGCATGTCGAGCCACTCGAGATTTGAAGGAATGTGGCTGTAGTCAAACCAAAGCAACTCATTGTTTGATACGTTAAGCCAAACAAGAGGCTGGGTGTTTGTGAATATTCCCTTTAAATCCACTAATTTGTTTCCGTCTAATCCGATAGCTTTTAGTTGTTGGTTCGATGCGAAAGCTCCGTCATCTATTTGGTCAATGTTGTTAGAAGCTAAATTCAATATTTGAAGCGACGGCAGGGCGACAAAGGTGTCCTTTGATATCTTCTCGATTTTATTTCCCACAAGACGTAATCCGTATAAATCGTCCAAGCCCTCAAATTGCGTGGTAGTAACTTTCGTGATTCTATTCATGCCCAAGTCCAGAGATGTCAAGAATCTCAACGTCTTTATGGCTTCCGGTACTTCGGATAACTGGTTTCCACTGAGGCCTAAATCATGGAGCTTCGTTATGTTTTCAAACGAGCGCAAGTCGACTTTCGTTATTCTGTTCCCGTCCAGGAATAATTGATTTAGTACGTACAAGTTGGAAAAATGGCTGCTATCCACTTCGATAATGTTGTTATGGGCCAACGAGAGCGAGTGAAGATTTTTCAAATTAGAAAACGCGCCGTCCGCGATACGCGCGATGTTGTTAAATTCCAAGCTGAGAAACTGTAAATTATTCAAATCTTGGAAAAGCAGCGCATCAATTTTAGTTATTCTGTTATGGGATAAGTTCAAAACTATAAGGCGCACTAATCCGGAGAAAGTGTCTCTGTTTACCCATTCGCTAGTTAATTCGTTCACGGACAAGTCTAAAATCTGCAACTGATCTAATCCTTCCAGGAGACCAGGTGCGAGCACGCTCAGTGAGTTATTGTTCAAATATATCTGTTTAATATCTCTCGAGGACTGAAACATTTCAGGTGGTAATCCAGTCAAAGCGTTCGTAGATAAATTCAGTATTTGTAA
Source organism: Eudemis profundana (assembly GCA_947034925.1). Classification (NCBI taxonomy): domain Eukaryota; kingdom Metazoa; phylum Arthropoda; class Insecta; order Lepidoptera; family Tortricidae; genus Eudemis; species Eudemis profundana. The sequence goes on along the minus strand of OX344804.1, from coordinate 2,745,964 downwards.
GTCACTCAGACCGACGAAGGCGCGATCCGCGACGTTAGATATTCTATTGTTTTGCAAAAACAACTTCTGAAGAGCACGCAAACTAGATAAGCCGTTATCCGGCAGCGCACTAATTTCGTTGTGCGACATTTCCAGCGTTTCCAATACCGTGTTGCACGATTTACCGGGGGCGGTGGGACCGTTACCCCAGTCCGAGAATCCCAGGTTAGATATGTCCTGCAACCTGTTCTGTGTCACGTTCAACTCCTTCAAGTTGTACAGCGGGCAGAATATCTCCGACGGCAACACCCAGATGTTGTTATCGCCCAAATCGAGCGACCTCAGATCCGTCAATCCGCGAAACGTGTCCCTATGGAACTCCATCGACATCGCGGACCAATCCGTGTTGTGGGTCCGTATGCTTAACGCCCGCAGACCGCTCAGCGGCGAGAGCACCGCCGACGGCACGTAGCGTATCTTACAAGATTCTATCCTGAGTTCCTTCAGATTATGGAACCGGGAGAGGAGTTCGGTTCCTTCCTCTTTTCGTCTGCCGACGTCGAGCGAGCTCTCGAAGAAGAGCGTGTCGGTGCAGTGTAGATCCAAGGCGGTGATGCGCTGCGCCTGGCTGGCGCTGAGGCCGGCGAGCAGGTCGGTGGCGCCGGCGGCCGTACGCAGCGAGCACGCGAGCTGGACCCGCGTGGGCTCGCCGGCGCCGCCGGACACGCGCTGCCACTCGCACTCCTGCGGCGCCTCCGCCACCCGGCTCGTCAGCGACGCGCCGCCGGCACACAGGCACGACCAGCACCATACTCCGTACCACACCGCAAACGATAACATTGCGAACTTTCAAACTGTCACTTGATTTAAATCGTCACTTGGTCCGCGCACATTTTCAAACTTCACGAGTCCCGTCAAACTTGTTACGATGTACGACGCATAACGGCAAGCGTGGCGACCACTCTCGACGGCGGGTGGGCATCGACTGAGTGACGGCGTGCGGTGAGTTGAGCGACCGGCCGGCTCCCCGCTCGCTCGCTCCTCCCCCGACAGAGAGGTCCGATACGCGCCTCTCGTTTTTCTTAAAAGTTCACAACGGCAACAAGTTGCTGGCCGCAAGATTGGCATGAACAGAAGCGAGCTTCGCGAGCTTTTATAAACATGGCGGTACTTTGTTTGTATTGCTTTAATCAAAATTTCAATAGAGTCGCCACTGAAAAGTGTGGGACAATGGGATGTTTTCTTAAGACGTGATTAGCTGGATGCTTTGCATGATGTTTTTTTATTTTATGTACTTACTTGAATAGAACTAGTTTGACTAGTTAGAGTACAAATGGAACCGCATCAATTAAATGCAGTTGGCAGTACCTTTTCTTTGTAAATTACACGGGTAAGCTTTATTGCGGTTTTTAATTAAAATTTAGTATAGGATTAAAGTTTAACTTATAGTTCAACTTATGTAATTAGTGAGTTTTGAAACATCTTGAACGAATTCAAGTTGATTTTTTCCTATTGACAAATCCAACAAAATTGACAAATTCTACGCTGCAGAAATGATAATTTGTAATTATTAGCTTTACCATAACCATAACGTATTACTTAAGTAGATTTCTCGAAGAAAATTGTAGTAATTTTGTAATAGCTACTCGATATAATTCTCATACCTACTTACCTACCTTTACCACTAAGTACTCTATGTCCTCTTTGTCTTTCTTATTCTGTCTTTACCAAGCGTAACACAATTGGCTTTATCATTATTTTTCTCTGGGATTTTTTCAGAATCAAATTCACATTTCGTACAAAAAGATCTTACAGGACTTGCAGGGCAGAGCACTAGTTAACAATGTATATAATCGTTTTAGAATGATCCCTAATACTTAATATGCAATAATAGTGCAGTATATCTTTTTATCAGAGCTCTCCATCAAAATTGCATAGGTATACCCGAGCCTGATGACGTGATGAGTCGATGACACAAGCGCGGAAGTGCATAATCCGCATCGCGTGTTATCCTCGTCTAGCACATGATTACTTTTTTATCTGTCCCTTTGTTCGTTTCTACCTGCCTGATAACCCGCCCTTATCTGCCCGACTTGACAAATTACTCACGCTATGACGTCATCGTTGCAACTTTACCTCGTTGCTTCAGATTATAATTTTAACGAACAAATGCTCGTTATTGTCGCTGAAGTTTATCTTCTATCCAAATTTTTTTTTTGTTCAAAAATTACAAAAGATATCATTTATTCAAATATTTCAAAAAAAAAACTTTTTACGAAACATAACACAAACTTAACTACTTATCTTAAGTTTAGTCAAAATCAATAGCCAACCTTTGCACCAAGTACGAACCCGCCCGAGGATCGGACCCCCTTTCCACGATTCCTCCCCTCCCCTTTTCACAATTCTTTAATCCAGATATTGTAATTATTTCACTTAGTTTAGTAACTTATTACGTTTTAAAGATAGCAAGGCGCATCCAAGATTTCCTTGAAATCACATAAAGGATAACGATTAAATTTTTCTAATGTGAACAAATAACGAAGTATACAGAAGTCGTTCCAGAAATTTTGTATACATAGGTATAAATAAGTGAAGCCTGAGTCGCCGAGTTATGACAATTTGAAGCTCATTTCTCAGTTTCCTAACAGTTCCAATCAGCTTCTTTTTGTCAAGTGTCAAAACGCTCAGATAGTGTGCAGTTTCATACAAATTATGAACAAATTATTCAGATGCTCAAATTGTCGCCTTATTTAAATGTTTGTTGTAAAATAAATGAATCTGGATTTATTTGGAATACATTTTGAAAACTGAACTCCATAAGTAGAGTTGAATAATTTATTTTTAGTACAGAAAACTGCTCTAAGTATTATGTTTTGGCATTATGAGGTAATGTGCATGCTAATGATGATAATATTGTTGAACTTCGGAAATAGATAAGGTATTAGAAAGGGTGATTATTAATGGGCAGATAGTGAACTGTGACGAATTGTCGTGACAGGTCATTAACAGGTAGAGGCTTTGTTTCACTCTTTTATTATAGTTAATAAAGCTCTATAATACTTAGGTACCCATATTAGGTACAAATGCAAAGGTGGAGGATAGAGCGTCGTAATTTTATATCTAGGAACAAATATTATATTAAGGTACTGAAACGAGTTTTATTATACTAATTTTATTAAACTACTAGGGTGGCGAACAAGCATACGGCCTGCCTAATGGTAAATAGTCGCCGTTAGTTAATTAAAATATATTTGTCGATTATTTATTATTCAAGTTTATATCATAATGCAAAACACATGCAATGGGTAAACTAAATAAATGTATATAAAAACAGTACCACCACCGGAGACGTCTGGTGGCCAATCGGTTAACAACATAAATCTACAATCATGGTTTAACAATTACAAAAAACGCAGTTATGCTTAATTATAACTCAACCAATTGGAAGTAATTCTTACAAACACGTAGGTACTTGATATTATTTGTCAAGATGTCAGAGGTCAGAGTACGCAGTAGTTGTACTAAAATACGACTTATGAGTATAAGCCGGCATTTAGGCAATGTTTTAATATATTATTATGTTGATATGACGATAACCTATTGTACTTACAAGTACATTAGTAGACACAATAAATAATACATCATTTAGTAATGAGATACTTATAGAACAGTACCTAATGAGGTGTCTTAAAATATTTTAGTATATTCAGGTGTGTTATTTATTGTAATTTAACCTAAGTACTTAGGTGGTATATTTTGAATAAACTAGAGTTAGGTTAGTCACATAACGTTTACGGTTATTTGTTAATTTGATATTTCTATCGATACGAGGAAACAAAACAAAAGTTTAACTAAAACAAACTTATGATGAAATAGATTACTAATTTATATTAAATTTCCGTAATGAAATGAAATAGAGTCTGTGTGGAAAGAGAATAGGATTTAGATTTGGGGGCGCTGTAATGCTTTTCTACCGTATTTGCCATACTGGTTAGGTTAGTTCCGTTTTTCGCCACACCTATTCATTCTCTTTCCGCACAGACTCTAATAGTGTTTTATGCAACAGTTGTATAAGTAGGGTCAACACACGCGAGTGGCGTGGGTTGTGATACGAGCCGCCGCGGCGGCGAGTGTCGCAAAGAGAGACGTACTAGCATTTGCTAGTTATAAAAAATATTTCCACTCTCGCCAGTCTTCAAATAAACAGTACCTTAAATATGGTGGTAAATAAAAATAAACTTAACTACTTGCACACCACATCCGGCTTTTTACATCAATGCGAGCCGCCATATTTAATTCAAGTTCAAAGTGCATTCTTGAACTGCAGATATCAATCAATGACTTTGTGCGCGATTATCAAAGCGGTCGGGAGACATGAAAAGGCCTTTATTGGCTTTCTCGCTCGCAAAAATTACGACCATCCATTGACGTGTATATAGGGACCATCCCACGAGCGCTGATTGTACCAACACGGTGGCGCTGAAAATTGCCTATGCCCTAAAATATAAATCCTTTTATTATTTACTGTATACTCGTAGACAAGAAAATGTCGAAATGCCCTATTTTGACAGTCTATTTTATATTATGCCATTTATGTTACCTACACGTTAAATTAAATAAAATGCTGTTTCTTAGGTTCAAGTTTCCGTTGTCTGACATAAAAGCGATTTTCCGAAATATACTTCGAATAAAATGGTTAATTTTGACATTCATTTACTACGCCTAAATTGACAAAAAAAAAACTAGCTTTGACTTGGACTTTGAATATTTCCCAGAAAAAAAAAATTGTCGATTGAGCAGAAATATATTTATACTTTGTAGAACTTTTTTTCATTAGCATAACGTTTTTTTCTGTTAGCTGAAAAGTGGATTATGTTACATTACACTAGTTTAAAATAGGTTAAAACTGCAACAAAAAGAATCTGTGCCAGAAAAGTAATGTATGCTGAAGTAATTAGTGCATTTGTAATTAAATGTTGTAATAAATAACTGTAGCTGTTTGTATGCCATGTAACAAAGCATAGTGATACTCACATATATGTATGTACACCTAAGCCTTAACACCTATGTTTCACATATAAAGATTATAAAGTATTTGAATTTTAAGTATGTAAAATGTAACTCTGCCAAATAACATTTGCAATAAAAAACTATGACGACTTTTAAGCGAAACAATATCAGTTGATCCGAAGGATACGAAAATTAATCATAGCCCTCTTTTTTGCTTCGCCGTAGTCGGGTAAAAAGAATGAATTGAACCGATTTTTAGGGCCAGCACGTCGGTACCATTAATCGCGCCCGTTGGTCGGATCTTTATATATTAATCAATGCAACCATCTCTTTGGGGAAATGGGACATATATGTATAGGTCTCAAAGGCGCATGCGACATTCTTCCGTGGCCGCGACGTGCTCTTTAGGAGTGCCGCCACTTTACTGGCCGCATTCCTGATTGAATATTTTATGTGCTCTACCTTAAATATGTATGTTATTAGCGCATGTAGAGCAAAGGCTCTCCCCTCGTCCTGGGCCACCTGTCCAGCACTTAGTCTACTTTTATGCTCAATTACTTCTCAAGCTACTGAATGAGGGTATTTAGAAATCAGAAATCCACCAGCTGGCAGCAGGGTGGCGAAAGGTCTATTTGGCAGTAGGTAGATGTCAAAATCAGGTGGTGTGATTGGTGGATCTTGACGCCTACTGTCAAAAAGACCTTTCGCCCCCCTGCTGCCAGCTGGTGGGTTTATGATTTCTAAACACTCATTGTTACCTCGTTATTTACATTTAGTAACAAACATCCAAATCTCCAAATATCTTCACAAACTTTCATATTTATAATATTAGTAGGAAAAATAAAACGAACTTCAAGAATTGATTTTCTCTGTAGGCAAATCGGTGTAATTAATAGATGCTTCCTTTAAAAATCTGATTCGACTAGCGCTTCTGAAAGTATGACATTCTAGTAAGTTCCCATTTGATTAAGAAGAGTAAATAACTTTAATCGTTCGTTTACGTGAAATAAGGCTGAATAAAAAAATACTAGGTTGTTGTAGTAGTCGAGTTGGTTAAGTAAGAGCTTGTCCTGTACCATTTCAAATCCTATGTTTCACAAATAAAATATAGGTACTTTACTGTTTAATGTTGGTAGCAATCATGTTTTAATGAACAGGGTGTATGCAAGTTAACAGTTTTCTCCGTTCGTGATAAAAAATAGAACTGTTTAATACTTTTAATAGTTTGATCGGCTATTCTATTCACTAATAACTCTTCTCTTTAAGATATCCGAACATGTTGATTTTTTTAATTTATGTGAATAACACAATCAAATTATAAAAGGCGTTATGTAGGCAGCGAAGCAATAAAATCGATGACTCTTAAGTAAAAAACTTAGTTACTTCTTTATGTGATTTCCACATACTGTTATTTAATACTTATCTATTCTCAAAGGTCATAAATTATCTTCCGACATCGCAGTTCTCTACGGCGTAGGTACAAAACACACTAAAAATGACGTAAATCTCGCATCGTAACTATGTAGCATTATGTACCAGTCCACTGCCATCAAATGCAGCGCCGAGCGAGGCCCGCGCGCCGAGGAAGTTGTAAATCACAACACCACAACTCGTCAACCGATTCTTACAACCACCATTTTCCGATGACCTGCCTTACACGCGTTCTACCTAAGAAATTCAACAAAAAACCGATAGACTGAAGAGCTATCAGGGATCTAGTTAAGCTGGCGAAGTGCCACTGAAAACGTTAAATCTGCTTTTTATTGCTAAAGCTTCCTGGCCGCTCAGATGTCAGATGGACATATTTTTCTTAGCATCCATCGTCGCCTGTCACGATTCAGTCCGAATTAATCACTTAGTCACTTACTACAAAAGATATACGCTACATAAACATTAGTCTTGAGATAAAAGGACTACTGATATATCTTCGTTACGCATCTTTGACGTAGCGGGAGTTGAACAAAAGTAGATTTTTCTCACATGATAGTAATCTTTGAACGTAAAAGTATCATATCAACGAAGATTGATAGTATGCGTATTTACGAACTGACCTCGAAAAGAAAATGTGAAGTATTTATCTTGATAAGGTTGTTGGTAAGAAATGAAGTCAACATCTTAATACCTACTTTCCATGAAATTATTATGTTATGATATTACAAATAAAACTTAAACTTCAAAAAATCTACACACGACTCTTGATAACTGAAGTAAAAAAAAATTTAGCTCTTAAGTTCATGTATCGTTAGTTAAGTAGGTACATGGTGTAAAGCTATGTACCTAATGAGTTTAAATCAGGAAACATGAACGCTGTACGCGAATGAATTCAACATGACATGTGATTTTGATCACCATAGCTAACCGCATGATTCCCGCCAAATGTTCCTCCGCCATTATCTGTCGATAAATACACCCTATTGTGTTTCCGCAAAAAACGCATAAATCGAATCGATCTTCCAAGCTGTCTGGCAGCCGCTTTGTCACCCTGTCTCTAATGCACACCATCCTCAGGGACCCATACATATTTTGTCGCAGTAAATGTCAAAATATTTTGTATCAGTTGTGCTAATGGCCACAGTTTGTAAGGCAGGCATTAACTCATAATTGTGGTTTTATACGGGGATATTGTGGCCAAATGCGCATTTTGCAGACATCGCGAATAATACACCCCCGTTCCAGCCAAAAAACAATTTAAAACTCCCGAAACATGATTAGAACATTTGATGAACGCGATTAGCGAATCATTTTAATTTTTCAATTAGCAGACACAATCGTTTCGACTGAATTAGTTTGCGGGAAAAAAGTCCGGGACGAGATCACAAGACGAGAAAAAAATTAAGAGAATTCGGGACCGATCCTCGGATACTTGACGAAATCCGGCGAATGAATGTAATGCCATTATGATTAGCATTATTCGGAGGGGCCGCGGATTCCGGTTTACCGGATAAAGAGAATTTTGCTAACACAAAGACCGCTTTTTCAATGACGCTTTTTAATTTACCCCAAGCATCTGGGACTCGGCTCTTAATCGTATTTGTTACGCCACATGTTATTAATACTTGAATGATTTGTTTAAATATTTTGGTGATATCAAAAGGTTCTTTATCTAGCTAGAGACTTTAGATTTATGTAGGGATTTTAATACGCAATTGTGACCCGATGAGTAAACAGTCAGCTGAAACTTTTATTTATTACCGCTTTCGGAGGTCTTTAATCCGGTTCGGTTACGGCGTAGGGCTGCACTAAATACGAATATTTATGCTTTAACGTTGACATTAATCACAAAAGAGTTCGTGATTTATACCACAACACAGACGAATACGTTTAGTCTACGGTTCTACACGACGCTCCTGTTTCGCCCTGTTTAAAAGAACAATAGCTACACTGTTTTTTTTTAAGTATCTCTAGACACGTGCCTACCTTAACTTTACAAAGTTAACCAAGCATCACGACTAACTTATACATATAATAAAATCGTACCAAGACAATGCGTGTACCGTACACCGTGAACAGGCCTTATATTTCAAAAAGTTTAAGGGTACTATTTTTTTCACCTAGGTATTTCGTCGGTACTGTTTGGGTACTATTTATTGGCAGCATCAGATTCTGGATATCTTTACGGTGTACGCCATCTTGACGGTCACAGCCTGTGACTCACAGGCAATGCTTGTGAACGCGTCACGCAAGAAATTACCGAACCGATTTCCATGAACCAAAATGAAACAAAACAAAAAAGTATCCTATGTGTTAACTGGAGTCATAATCTACATGTAGGTTATTAGTACGACCATTGAAATATATCGGTACCTATAGGTAGAAGGAAAAAGTGTATGTACCTCGCGTGCTAAAAAGAACTGAAAATGACCTACTTTGGACGCTGTCAACTTCAGTTTCCATCAATATTATCATCAGATTTGAAAATCTAATAATAATGGTATAATTAATTGATCAAATACGACCAAATGAAATTGAAATTTATGTTTTCCATCACTACATTACACTTTTGGCGTCAAACGCCAAGCGAAAACCGTTACACGCTCGGTTCTCATATACAAATCGACGAATTATTTCCTTCTATATATCTCGATATATTTCTGTGATTATGACACATATGACCCGACCCCCCCCCCCCCCTTTTACCCCCCCCCCCCCCCCCTACCCTTTTGATACTTTTTACCCGACTACGATGATTCAAAAAAAATGTTTAGCTAATTTTATCTCGGTACAGGCATCCATTAAAATAATTACGGATCTTTATAAAGCTACAAATTTCAACTCCACAATCCCGGGCAACATTTATGAGCATATTTTTTAATTTATAACTATTATATTGTCCCTTTAACAAACATCGGTACTTAATGATTGCTAAAAGGACCGATTGCAGTGTAGTAAATAAACAGAATGGGCCGTTAAATAAGGACCGAAGCGTCCCGAGCAGCGATGAAAATTATGATCTCCGAATAATCAAAACTAACTCCTTTGTCGGCAACGTCATCAGATCGTATAATTAAAACTCAGATGGAAATATTCGGTGCATCTGTGTCAGTGACCAGTGAATGGTGCTTCGAACGTTTCGATTTGTGGGTTCTCGCTTTGTGATAGAAAATTAATGATTTTTGGTCAGTGCGGCTACAATGGCGGTCGCGACAATGGTGTCCCGCTGTCTGTGGTATCGGGACTCCGCTACCTACGCTGCCCTACATCCCTTTGTCAAGAATACCTCGTCATCTTCAAGAATACACTTTTGTAACCTCGTATACGTCTTTTAAATCTTCTTAAAATGGACTTTGTTATACACGCATTAAGATTGCCTTTATGATTATCCAAATTACTTAAAATACGAGGTAAACGTATCTCAAAATGGACGCTCATGAGAATGCGGGATGTTTTATAAAATTATTCCCATTCCCTAATTATCAATGGTGAACCGGGAATGCATCGTTTGTTATTATCAATTTGTTGGCATTGTTCGAGGGGTGGAAGCCGTGAAAGGCGGGATTTGTAGTAGTCACGGTAGGCTGCAACAATAGAGTTAAAAAACTCTAACCCACTATTAACTCCACGTCAGGTGGAGAAGCACGTATTATATTTAACCCCATGCCTAAGTTTCAAACCGTTTTTATGCCAGCGGCAGCTTTCTCAAGCGCGCGAAAGAAATAAATGTATCACGCCTACAATACAAAGTTTCTCCAAAATCTTTAACATTAATCAAAAGCATAATGCAATTCCCTACGACACCATTAACAGTGAAAACCAATCTAAACGGGTCTATACTATCCGCAAATTCTCCCTTCAGACGGTGCCAGGTTACATGTGTGGTCCTCAATATTTACATTTATTTATTCACTACAGTTTACTCCAATAAATTACCGACGTCACATTTCTGTGACCGACCAAAACATCTTGCCCAACACAATTGTCCTAAACATTAAGGGTGGTCCGTTGTTACCGCCACTATTAAACCCAAATACGACCATTGTAAATGTCCTGCACTAGCTCCAATTTGGCCCATCATTGTGGTCACCCTTACCTAACCATTGTCATCGCTCGATTTATAGCAATTCAATATAATTTCATTAGCACCAAACTGTTTATAAATCTGTAGGTCCCACACTGTCGACATTCGCCGTCTATACTGACAATGCCACAAATTTTATGGGAGCTTTAAATCTGATACGTCTTTTTACAACTGAGAAGCATTATCAGTTGTAATGGCCAATAAATAAGAGGATTATATTGTCCGTTGGCCGTGATTAGGTGCTATCAATGAAGTTTGAGGGAAAGTCGAAAATTAAATCGTTTAAGCCCAGTTAATGGCGATCATACGGTGGCCAGTGACAAATGGCTCCAGATCCATCGTAGAGCCTTGTTATGGACGGGAACAATGCAGTGGACCAATGGAAATGGGTTAGTTTAATTACCAACGTACAAGCAATATCCGTGTGATTAAGTGACAATTAACTGTGTAATTGTATATCGGGACATGGGCACACGTGCATTTGAAATTGATGTCGCTAATGAGACAATTCTATTCTAGTTAGACAGTTTATGCATCCGGTTCGAATCCGGTAAAGCAAGCCGGTGGAAAACAATTTCTACTTACGAAAGCCACGTTACTGATATAATCAGCTCAAAACGCTTAATGTATCTACCTAGTCTATTATTATGTACAAATTCGTTGTAAATCCAAATAGAGTCTGTGCGGAAAGAGAATAAGCGTGGGCGTGGCGAAAAACGGAACTAACCTAACCAGTATGGCCACAGAACAGAAAATACGGCACATACGGTACAAAAGCATTACAGCGCCCCCCAAAATTAATCCTATTCTCTTTCCGCACAGACTCTACCGCTCGCCATTTTTACTCGCTTGTATTGTGCAATAAAGTTTTAATAAATAATCTGCAACCAACCGGATTCCGATTTTTTTAAGGTTACAGACCGAACCGACGGCGACTTCCACAATATCCACATTTGAGCTACGATCTTTTCAACCAAGTCCTCGTAAACACAACTATATGACGAGGAAGACCTAAAAACATTACCCTCGGGTTCCGGTTCCGGGTCACCTTTGGTCACCTTGGTTGTTGTGTTATAATCCAATATCCGCACCAGTTTGATTACTGGTGTATTGCACATGATGTGTTTCTTTAAACAATCTAAATATCGCGTTAGTAATAAGCGTTAGGTACATGACAAATTTGCAAAAACCAGCACAATTCCTTAAGTGTTCCAAAGAAGACTGACATTGCATCTTTCAACTTCATATTTCAGCTTTTAAATCTAGAACTGCCTGCATTTCATAACCAACCGCAAAAAAGATACATGTAATACTAGATGATAAGTAATAACTAGCGCCCTCTCTGCGACCTTGTCCAAGCCAACAATCAGATATTTTTGGTTAATGTAACGTTATTATTTTATCACGACGCGACTTATAACTCACAGTGCCGTAAATAGGGCGGTGCCACCGGTGCCCAGGCACAGGGCGTAGACTCTGGGGGGCACAAGAATGGCCAGACCAGGGTCCTGACCCTAGGATACCTATAATATCTAAAAAAAACAAGGGCGCTGTTATAGATGCTCACACAGGGCGCAGAAAAGGCTATTTACGGCACTGATAACTCAATTCTTCACATTAGTACAACGTTAATGCGACCTCTTTGCCGAAAACGGACAAAATCGGTAAGTATCGGTAAACAATTCTCATAATTCATTTGGGATTCGTGAGGCGTCTAACAGGATATACTGAAATGACCAATCACGGACGTGCGCGGCCTGCGAAGCTCCAATATTTACCTCTACTTGAACCAGTGGTTGTCACACCGAAGTTTTCTGCTGCTCCGTTGCTCACTTGAAACAATCAGGGAAACTTCCAAGGTGGTCCGGGCCAAGCGACCTGGTTGGATCCCAGGCGCTTCGGCCCCCACCTAGTCCGACCCTCTCATGGTGCTCCGGGCCAAGCGACCTGGTTGGATCCCAGGCGCTTCGGGCTCCACCTAGTCCGACCCTCTCAAGGTGGTCCGGGCCAAGCGACCTGGTTGGATCCCAGGCGCTTCGGGCCGCACCTAGTCCGACCCTCTCAAGGTGCTCCGGGCCAAGCGACCTGGTTGGATCCCAGGCGCTTCGGGCTCCACCTAGTCCGACCCTCTCAAGGTGGTCCGGGCCAAGCGACCTGGTTGGATCCCAGGCGCTTCGGGCTCCACCTAGTCCGACCCTCTCAAGGTGGTCCGGGCCAAGCGACCTGGTTGGATCCCAGGCGCTTCGGGCTCCACCTAGTCCGACCCTCTCAAGGTGGTCCGGGCCAAGCGACCTGGTTGGATCCCAGGCGCTTCGGGCCGCACCTAGTCCGACCCTCTCAAGGTGCTCCGGGCCAAGCGACCTGGTTGGATCCCAGGCGCTTCGGGCCGCACCTAGTCCGACCCTCTCAAGGTGCTCCGGGCCAAGCGACCTGGTTGGATCCCAGGCGCTTCGGGCCGCACCTAGTCCGACCCTCTCAAGGTGCTCCGGGCCAAGCGACCTGGTTGGATCCCAGGCGCTTCGGGCCGCACCTAGTCCGACCCTCTCAAGGTGCTCCGGGCCAAGCGACCTGGTTGGATCCCAGGCGCTTCGGGCCCCACCTAGTCCGACCCTCTCAAGGTGGTCCGGGCCAAGCGACCTGGTTGGATCCCAGGCGCTTCGGGCTCCACCTAGTCCGACCCTCTCAAGGTGGTCCGGGCCAAGCGACCTGGTTGGATCCCAGGCGCTTCGGGCCCCACCTAGTCCGACCCTCTCAAGGTGCTCCGGGCCAAGCGACCTGGTTGGATCCCAGGCGCTTCGGGCCGCACCTAGTCCGACCCTCTCAAGGTGCTCCGGGCCAAGCGACCTGGTTGGATCCCAGGCGCTTCGGGCTCCACCTAGTCCGACCCTCTCAAGGTGGTCCGGGCCAAGCGACCTGGTTGGATCCCAGGCGCTTCGGGCCCCACCTAGTCCGACCCTCTCAAGGTGCTCCGGGCCAAGCGACCTGGTTGGATCCCAGGCGCTTCGGGCTCCACCTAGTCCGACCCTCTCAAGGTGCTCCGGGCCAAGCGACCTGGTTGGATCCCAGGCGCTTCGGGCCGCACCTAGTCCGACCCTCTCAAGGTGCTCCGGGCCAAGCGACCTGGTTGGATCCCAGGCGCTTCGGGCTCCACCTAGTCCGACCCTCTCAAGGTGGTCCGGGCCAAGCGACCTGGTTGGATCCCAGGCGCTTCGGGCTCCACCTAGTCCGACCCTCTCAAGGTGCTCCGGGCCAAGCGACCTGGTTGGATCCCAGGCGCTTCGGGCTCCACCTAGTCCGACCCTCTCAAGGTGCTCCGGGCCAAGCGACCTGGTTGGATCCCAGGCGCTTCGGGCTCCACCTAGTCCGACCCTCTCAAGGTGCTCCGGGCCAAGCGACCTGGTTCGATAATATTCAAATGAGCGGGACATGAATTTCCATCACCTAACTTGTGAGTATAGGCCTATCATGGCTAATGGGAAACAGGAAACATATCGTCGACCGTAGGCTAAATTAGCGTAAGGGACATTGTTTTGCCTGTCCCTTACCGTAATTCAGCCTACGGTCGACGATATCTATCTGTCTGTCAATGGCGTGGCGTAAAAGATATCCTTGGGCAAGCCAGTGCAGATTTAACGTAAATTTTCCTTAAGAGCTGTAGAATAAACGCCTAGGCAAGATCGGTTTTAAAGAGAGGATAAGAAAATAATGCATAAATTACAAACTATAGCCAACTTACAGAGTCATGCTAAAGTTGTCGGCAACCACATTAAAATCGGTACAGTTTTTTCCATATTATGCCTCCGATTGTGAAACTGGAAGACTCACACTTTAATCAGAAATGTAAAACTTTACGTGGTAAATTAGCAACACGGCCACTTTTATAAACCATAGTTATAGTAATTATCCGTTCAACAGAGCTAATGCTGTTAAAGAATACAATACTATTGAGAGGTAAACCACAAATTAGGATAACAAGAATATAGTGTCAATAAAGTATAACTGCCTTGAAAGATCATTAAATTATAGATTCTATTTACTAGACAGTAAAGTGTAAATGCAGTTATAGATAACTGCGATCTTAATTTGTTTTGCATTTCACATTCGCCCGACGGTCTGCAAGTGCGTATTCCGTAGAGAAAAGACTTAGAGATACTATGAGCTTTCAACGGATTATCGGTTCTATGACCGTAATGATAAGGCGGCAAATGCTTTCAAACAAAAAAATAATAATGCGTTTTGCTTTTACAGATTCAACGGGGAGCCAGGTAGACCGCCCGGGTTTACTCGTGTTACGCATTGTTATTTTTTTTTGTGGTATTGTATTACCTCAATGGCATTGTTCGCTCAATGACATTGTATACTTTAACAGCATTAGCTCTCTTGAACGGATAATTTCTATACTTGGGAGAAGGTGAAGGGGCTAGCAAAATGATAAGTAAAAAATACAATGCAAACTTATATAAAAACAGTGTTAAACAATAGCCTGATTTATCGCTAAAGACAGATCTCTTCCAGACAATCTTTGGGTAACGGAGTAGATGCAAAGTTAATTAAAATAAATGAGTAAGTGGTGAGGAAATAATTGATCACTGGTCTGCACTACAGTGGTTTTGTTGCCCTAGATACGAAAGAATTTTTGGGTCTATTTATGCACACAATTCATGAAAATATCAATGATTTTGTAAGATTTGCTCTGTTTTTTTTTTAATCTTTATTTTTATTTTTAATAAGCCGATAATTGTTCAAAATATAAGAAATGCAAAAATCATGAAAATACAAGCACATTGAGAACTTTCATGAATATATTCGTAATCTGGGCACTTGAAAACGTAAAAATTTGCGATGATATCCAGGGCTACAAAAAAAAAGTTTTTTTTGTAGAGTTGTGAGTAAATACTCACTATCATGTCAAAAACACTACTCACCTCTTTCAATTTAGTATTTACATTGCGGCGAAAACAGGTGCCGACAAATCTCAACACAGAAAAAAGAGATACGGCAAGAAATTCTTTTTTTCTGACTTCTAGTTTTGAAGTTCATAGCGGTGTGATACACTCCCCGATCTCTAAGTTCTATTCGATACTTACATTGGCTCCCAAATCGACTATTTCTATGTCCATTACCTACTTTAATGTGATTCCGATCGACTTAAGCAAAACAGTAGGTAGTACGCCTGGAATTACCCCTGTTAATAAGGGTAAAATAGAAAGGACAGATGCAATAGAATATTACGAGCGAACGTTTTTAAATCGATTTGAAACAAAAAGGTTTTTGAAGATTATTTTTCCTGTGTCATCTTGAGTGGCGACCTCGTATCGCGAGGTGGAGCGTATATAGGCCTCCCATAAGGTGGACTGATGACCTGGTACTACTGGGCTATGGGGTCAATTCCCCATACTGATTGCACAGTTGGGACTTGTGACATTGTCCGATAGTTTGTATGGGGACAGTAAACGTGTTCTGCCCGTTACCGTCAATCGGTCGACTATGACTACATTTTGACGTTCTTAATAGTCTTGTTGGCTATCGGACACCTCATATCGAGGATATTGATACTCAGAATAAATAATCCTCTCTTATAGGGGTGCTAACCCAAAAAAACAGAATCCATTTAATGTCAGGGCGGATTAAGGAAAGCCGACTATGTCCTTTGTAATTTTTCATCACACTTGCTCGAAAATGGTGTCATTACACGTAGGTTCTGCGGGCCGTAAATGACCTATTACGCCCTAGGGCGTAATGGTTTTCTTTTTAAATTTGAAACGATGGTTTTGTTTTACTCTTATTTGTCGTGTTCAAAGGAAATGCCAATTTACTTTTTCACTTTTATCACTGAAATATTTATTTAAAGAGACCTGTTATTGCAAATACATATAAACACATATTTCTGTTACATTAATTTAATGTTTAAATAGTGTATTTCAGTATTTTGCAACTATAAAATCAACCGTTTTAGGTCTTTACCGTTATGGGTTCCGAACGTGTCTTGACTTTCGCATTGTCTATGGATATGTCACTGTCAGTTTTACAATTTTATTTAGGTTAAGTAAGGTTATTTTAATTAGATTTCCTCACAAGTGTGATGAAAAACATTGTGTGTGCCACGGGCGGTAAAGGAATTACAAACTCGTGTTATTAAAGCCCTCGACTTCGTCTCGGCCTTGTAACAAACACTCGTTTGTAATTCTTTACTTACCGCCCTTGATACACAATGTACTATTGTGTCCTGTCATATAATGTATGCGACATAATCAGAAACACTGTATTTTTTTATAAATACAGAGTTTTATTCTTTAAATTGGGTGATTGAGTCATTACCATCCAGGTAAATTACTATCCAAGCTGATTTCATTCCTTTCCTTTAGTTATTAATTACCATCTTACCGAATTTCAATACCAGCGCGTACTTTATTACCGGCAGCCTTATTTCTTAAAAACTAATAGACTATAAAAAGTGCCTTTCTCATAAACATATTAATAAACGAGTGCTAAACCACGTACAACCTATTATAAATAAAATAAATAAATAATAAATATTAGGGGACAATCTTGCACAAATCGAACTAGCCCCATAGTAAGCTCAATAAGGCTATAACAACAATAATAATAACAAATAACAACAAAAACAATAATAAAACAATACATAAAACAATAATATGAACAAATTCGAAGAAAAATTAAAACTCGAGAGAAAACCACCGATTTGCACGAAATGAGAGAACGACCCAACGACCCTTAAGTCATTTAGCAATAAAGGTAAGCACTATGACGTTTACCTTACCCTACTAAAATATTACCCAAAGAAAACTGTTTTCGACTCAACTGGCATTACTATAAGCCTTTTAAACCTATGTCTATTGATATCGTTACACCTTAGTACGACATTTCTAGTCCCGAAAAAATTCTAAAACCTCTTATTAGGCGCGCTACATAACCCTCTTTTAAGCTATCTCAGATTTTATTTGTCAATACGGTAATTATCGTGACTCAGGCCATCCAATTTTATTTAATGCGTCGTTAAATTTAACAACAATCGCCTTTTAGTGACGGTCTTTTATGTTTATATGTTAGATTAGAGGTTTCTAAACGTACGGCCGTTGAGCTAGAAGATTAAGATAGTAAGTGTTTAAAACTTCATATGTGGTAGTTCTATTTTGTCGCTCAGCGGGTTTGACTTGGGACTATAACAACACATTACCATAACTCACGGTTTCACTGCTATCGTTACAGTAAATTGTGAGATTGGTAATGCTGAGTATCCGAATACTCACAGTGAGTACTAGTTTTATGCATGGGAATGTAGTACGTTGGTGGCCTAGTGGCTTAGTGTACAGAGTTCGAACAAGTGACCACCGTGTACAGTCACCGGCAATAATACCCCTATATGGTTCAAGTCCAATCATTTTTTTTTCCAGGATAGGTACTAAGATGGAGGATTTGGATCTGATGTAAATAAATACGTGTCGAAAGTCGGGCAGTGGCAAGTCACTATTAACAATTCGATCGGAAAAAAGAAAAATCATCTAATTTAAACTTTAGTGCTACATATTACCTAATGAAGCGCCTACATATTACCATACAGCAATAATACCGATGAGCTACAATTACTTTGCTAATATTGTTTGCATGTGAAGGCCCCACAACAATAAGGCTGCGTTTCCACCAGGGATGTGCGAGGACGCGTAGCGAGGGATGTGTTTGTCATGAACCAATAGAAACACTTCATTTACCTATCCTCGCTCCGCTGAGCTGTTTCTATTGGTTCATGACAAACACATCCCTCGCTACGCATCCTAGCACATCCCTGGTTGAAACGCAGCCTAACAATGAATTTCTGATTATTGTTATTTTCAGTAAGTACACCATTTGTACATACTCAGCGGTTGGGCCAGAAATCCAGAGGTACCGGGTTCGATTCCCGGTCTGAACACAGGTGAGTGCCCATTTTTTTCTATGTACTTTGATTTCTTGTATCTATATTATCTATATATATAAAAGAAGAAGTCCTGACTGACTTACTGGCTCATCAACGCACAGCCGAAACTACTGAAGCAAAAAACTTGAAATTTTCACTGTAGGGTGGTTCTATAACGTAAGTAAGGGATAAGAAGGGATTTTTTGAAATTCATCCCAAAAGGGGCTTAAATGGGGGTTGAAAGTTTATATGGGGACCACACGATTTTTAAAGTAGGAGATCTGAGACTTCGAACATAGACTCTTCATTATAAGTTGAAAAAAGTAATTTCACCGTTTTTCGAAATTCATCCCTAAAAGGGGTTAAACGGGGGTTGAAATTTTGTATAGGGACCAATCGATTTTTAAAGTTGGAGATCTGAGACTTCGGACATAGACCCTTCAATATGAGTACAGGAAAGTAATTTCACGGTTTTTCGAAATTCATCCCTAAAAGGGGTAAAACTGGGGTTGAAATATTGTATAGGGACCAAATTATTTTTAAGTTACAGATCAGAGACATTGTACATAGAGTCTTCAATAAAGGTAGAAGAAAGAAGTATTACCGTTTTTCAAAATTCATCCCAAACGGGGGCTAAATGGGGGTTGAGAAGATTTTTGAAGTTGGAGCTCTGAGACATCGTACATAGTCTCCACAATATGAGTACAGGAAAGTAATTTCACGGTTTTTCGAAATTCATCCCCAAAAGGGGTTGAATGGGGGTTGAAACATTGTAAAGGGACCAAACGATTTTTAAAGTTGGAGATCTAAGAGTTCGCACACAGACCCTTCAATATGAGTACAGGAAAGTCATTCCACGGTTTTTCGAAAGTCATCCCTGAAATAGGTTAAATGGGGGTTGAAACTTTGTATAGAGACCAAACGATTTTTGAAGTTGGAGATCTGAGACTTCGTACATAGATCCTTCAATATGAGTAGAGAAAATAAATTTTACCCTTTTTCGAAATTCATCCCTAAAAGAGGTTAAACGGGGGTTAAAATATTTTATAGGGACCAAATTATTTTTAAGTTACAGATCTGAGACTTCGTGTATAGACTCTTCAATAAAGGTCGAAGAAAGTACTTTTACCGTTTTTCGAAATTCATCCCCAACAGGGGTTAAATCGGGGTTGAAACGATTTTTGAAGTTAGAGCTCTGAGACATCGTACATAGTCTTCTCAATATGAGTACAGAAAAGTAATTTCACGGTTTATTGAAATTCATCCCCAAAAGGGGGGTTAAATGGGGGTTAAATCTTTGTACAGGGACCAAACGATTTTTGAAGTTGGAGCTCTGAGACATCGTACACTCCTCAATAAGAATAAAGAACATAGAACATAGAACAAACATGACATAGATGACCTTCAGGCGCAAGTAACAAAATTTCAGTTAAACTTGGATTCGGTGTCAATTAAGTATAGCGCGGCTCAGGAAGAAATCAAAGGATATATTGGAGCCTTGAATGAATTAAACATCGAGTTACGCCACCACAATACTCAACAACTGAAATCCTTACCTGACGGGGACACAGCGAAGACAGATTATAGTCTACATTTATCGCCGCCGAGATGTAACGAAACAGACACATACATGGAACAGGAACGGGAACCTTCAATCTTACATGAAACATTAAATAGGTATATTAAATGTAAATGCCGTGCTGATGATGAAGACGTGATAGTCTTTTCGGATGAATTGGGCAGAGGATTGGGAAAATTATTAAAAATAAATTGCCCCAATTCCAAAGTTATCAACTATTGCTACCACGGCGCAAACATTTTAAATCTTCTAGATAAAGCTATAGCACACGATTTAATCGCTTTTAAGGGAAAAACGTTGATATTTTTGTCAGGAAATAGTAGTTGTTCAAACATTAACAAAGAACAAGTCAAACATTGTTTCCAGCGTCTACTAGACCTGTATGAAATATGTAAAATAAAAAATATTATTATATCGACATTGCCATATATATGTGTGCCGGAGTGTAATACCTATGAAATGTATGAAATAAATACTCTGTTATATAATTTGACAAGTGCACAGAGTGCTGGCTTTTACTTGTTTGATCTAAATAAATATGTATCTAGCCTAAAGTTAATACGTAATAACTACATTTCTAGCTCACAAAAGGATAGACAAGTTATTGCCAGACTCCTAGCTCATATAATAAAAAGTGACTGTTTTAATAGTAAGACTAACTTAATTAGGATAGAACCGAACACATCTGATTGCTGTAAAAATTTTTGCTTGCCAGGAAGCTTAACGATTTGATAGTAGTGCATCAAAATATACAAGGTCTTCCTGGAAAAGAGTTGGAAATCAATTTATTCTTAGAAAAAAATTCTGTTGATTGTATATGTTTGTCTGAGACATGGCTAAGAGATTTTGAAATTATTTCTAACTTTGGTGAATATGAGATTGCAAGTTCGTTCTGCAGAAAGTCCGCAATAAGAGGTGGCACACTGATTCTTATAAAAAAAACTAGTGATTTCAAGAATAGACCCGATATTTGTGCCCTTTCAGTAGAGCGAGTAATCGAATTATCATGTGTTGAGATGAAGCATTGTCTAATCATTTGTGTATATCGACCGCCAGCGAGTAGTTTTGATCATTTTGAAAACATTACCGAGGAACTATTAAGGCTTGCAACTCGGTGTAAAAAACATTTAATAATATGTGGTGATTTTAATGTGGATCTATTAAAGAACACTCCCGAGCGCAATAAACTAATACAGTTATTTAAATGTTTTAATCTTTTTCATCTGTTTAACGACCCTACCAGAATAAGTGCTACTTCCAGAACGTGTATAGATAATATATTTTGTAATTCTGATTGTGCATCCAGGCAAATAATAAATTATTTAAGATCCGATCATATGGGCCAAATGGCCACTTTCAAAGTGCAAGGCGAATGTAATCCTTCGCGAACGTACGACTACAGACCTGTTACTAGTGAAAAGGTAGAGTGCTTTAGAAACGCCTTAATACAAAAACAAACCGCTTCAACCTTTGTCAGCTGTAAATCAGACCAAACAGCCAATGACTATTACACGAACCTTTTCCATAATATTACAGAGGTATTTGAAAAAACGTTTCCTTTAAGAAAAGCAAAACCAAAATTAAAGTTGCATTTTAATGATTGGGCTACACAAGGTATTCGAGTAAGCAGAGACCATCTATATGAATTGTATAATTTGAAAACTGTGTTTTGTGACGAGTCTTTTTCCGAATTTGTTAAACAATATTCTAAACTGTTTAAAAAAGTGTGCGTGAAGGCCAAGTCAATGTATATTAGTAATCGGGTTAAATCTTCTAGCAATAAAATAAAAACGACTTGGGCGGTTATAAACGAGGAACTAGGTAAAACTAAAGCATGCAGAAATAAAATGCAGTTGATAGTCAATGATTTAGTACTTGAAGATAATAAAGACATAGCGAATTCATTTGTAAACTTTTTTGCAAACATTCCGGTTGAAACAACAAAGACTCTTAACTCGAGTTGTATAGAAGCTGAGTATCTTTTAAGGAATAATGTACCTGAGGGCGATTCTTTTAATTTTCATCACATCAATGAAGTTTATTTAATAAAAACTTATAAATCCCTGAATTTAAAGATCACCAAAGATATATTTGGACTCTCTACGAAATTACTTGATGCAGTAATCGATGTTATCGCTCCTGACCTGTGTTTAATTTTCAATATGTGCATTGATAGTGGTACCTTCCCTGATCTTATGAAATGTAGCAAAATAGTTCCTCTTTTCAAATCTGGCGACCCCAAAGACCGGACAAATTTTCGACCCATCTCGGTTCTACCTGCTCTAAGCAAGGTATTTGAAAAAGTAATTCTGAATCAGGTCTTGTTCCACTTTAATTCCAATAATATCTTACATTGCCATCAATTTGGTTTCACTAAGGGCCGTTCGACAACTGATGCCACAACAAGTCTTGTGAAACATATATTTGATGCCTTGGAGGATTCGCATGACGCTATTGGCGTATTCTGCGATTTATCTAAGGCCTTCGATTGTGTGGATCACTTGATATTGTTGGCAAAGCTCAATCACTATGGTGTTAGGGGAAAGGCCTTGGATGTCCTTCGGTCATATTTAACAAACAGAACTCAATGTGTTGATGTTGATGGATCTAAGTCAGAGGATATGGCAGTCAAAATAGGAGTACCCCAAGGGTCTATACTAGGTCCCTTTTTATTTTTGACTTATATTAATGATTTACCTTACATGCTGAATGATCTAACTAATACGGTTTTATTTGCGGATGACACGTCTCTCTTATTTAAAGTGCCAAGAAATGATCAGTCAGCTGACATATTTATTAATTCTGTTTTACAGAAAACATTGCATTGGTTTTCAACAAATAATTTACTTTTAAATCCAAAAAAGACCAAATGTATTCGTTTTTCAAGTTGGGGTCCTCGCTCAACACCTAAATCTCACCTTAAGTTAATATTAGGTGATCATGTTTTGGAGTTTTCAGAAAACACTCTCTTTCTTGGATTAACTATTGATTCCAAATTACAATGGGGTTCGCATTTGGCTTCCTTAAGTAGTAGGTTGTGCTCTGCTGCCTATGCTGTTAGAAAAATTAGGCAAATCACTGACGTAGACACAGCTAAACTAGTATATTATAGCTATTTCCATAGCTTAATGTCTTATGGTATCTTGCTGTGGGGAAGAGCCGCAAACGTAGACAGCATATTTGTTCTGCAAAAACGAGCAGTCCGAGCAATTTATAATTTAAAACCACGAACATCCTTAAGAGACTTATTTAGAGAAGTCAACATAATAACACTGCCATCACTGTTTATTTATGAAGTGATTATGTACGCAAGAAAGCACTTTGAAAGCATGCCGAAAAATTATGATTTACATTCCTTCAATACTAGAAATAAGGGAAAGCTGGCTGTGTCTCGGATACGCCTTGCAAAATTTAGGAAGTCATTTATTGGACAAGCCGTGCATTTTTACAATAAAATTCCTAGTCCAATAACTGATCTTCCTAATCATAAATTTAAGAAAATAGTTAAGGATACATTGACGCACAAATCTTTCTATAAGGTGTCAGATTATATAACAGATAAAGATGTTTGGAAAAATTGTAATAGTATTTAATGTATTTAATATAACTGTAATAATAAGTGTATATTGTATTGACGGACATAAGTGTATCTTAGTATACCTACATGAGAATAAATGAATTGAATTGAATTGAATTGAAAGAAAAGAGGTTTTACCGTTTTTCGAAATTCATCGCTAAAAAGGCGCAAACGGGGGTTGAAACTTTGTATGGGGACCAAACGGTATTTGTAGTAGATCTTAAACATCTTACATAGAGTCATTCATAAGAGTAAAGAAAAGTGATTGCTGTTTTTTGGAATTCATCCCCAAAGGGGTTTAAATTGGGGTTGAATCTTTCTACAGGGACCGAACGATTTTTGAGTTGATGCTCTGAGACATCGTGCATAGACTCCTTAATAAGAACAAAGAAATGTGGTTTTACCGTATTTTATCCCTAAAAAGGGATCAAACGGAGGTTGAAACTTTGTAAAGGGACCGAACAATTTTTGTAGTAGATCTAGAACTCATCAAAAAGAGAAAAGAAAAGTGACTGGAGTTTTTTGAAATTTATCCCCAAAGGGGTTTAAATAGGGGTTGAAACTCCGTATAGGGTCCAAAGGATTATTGAAGTAGGAAATCTGATACTTCGTACATAGACCCTTTAATAAGGGTACAGAAAAAGAGTTAAATCAATTTTTGAAATTCATCTCCAAAAGGGGTTAAATGGGGGAAAAACTTTATAAAGGGACAAAATGATTTTTAAAGTAGGGTATCTAAAATTCATTAAATTTAACATAACTCGAATGATTTCATCGTTCATTAAAATTTATCACGAAAACGGGTTGAGTAGGTAGGGGTTGAAAGTTTGTCTAGGGAGGGACCGTACAATTCTTAAAGTAAAAGGTTTCTAACTCCATGCATAGCATATAGCAATTAGTAGATTGCTTTTTTCTGTAAGTAACAGGTGGTTTATGAAGTGCATTTATTTTTTTGGAAATAATCCTTAAATGGACTAAAGAATTGATTTTCGCGATAAATCTGCATTGTGCATTGTTTTGGGCCCAATATTTGAGGGTTTTGTTTAATTACAACCAAGTTTATGAACAAATATCAGAAACTATTTATAATGATTAAGTGCCTAATTATAATTTACACCGCAGA
Source organism: Eudemis profundana (assembly GCA_947034925.1). Lineage (NCBI taxonomy): Eukaryota > Metazoa > Arthropoda > Insecta > Lepidoptera > Tortricidae > Eudemis > Eudemis profundana. Next base: position 2,721,263 of record OX344804.1, on the reverse strand, counting down.
CGAAGTCGCGGGCATCAGCTAGTGTAACATAAAAATGTGGTGTAATTTACCCGCTTTAAAAAACCAATGAAGAGACAAAATGTTTATTTCATATAAAGTACCTTTTTTATTGTTTTGTTTGTTTCTGTTTTTTTTTTACTCTCTCAGTGCAAAAGGTTTGCAGTGGCTATGCAAAAATCGAGCAGGGTGGGGGCTCGTGGCGTTCCCTGGGATCGAACTAGGTCGCTTAGCCGCGGACCACCGCGGAAGTTTTGCTGGTTGCTCAAAGTGAGCAACGGACCAGGGGGAGAGGTTGAAGCGGATCAACCTGTCCTCATGTAGACTGTGTAAATCGAACTATTGGGAGTTTTAGTTGCCGGTTCGCTAAAACTCAGCCCAGCTAAGAAGGCTCTGGGGGTCACCTATGTTCAGCAACGGACAACTCCAGCAATGATGATAATTTTCAGCTCTATAACGCATTATACGATTTTAAGCTAACATGGTCATTCACATGACTAGGTACTACATATTAACACCGGGATATTTACCATATATAAATAAATATCGGGAACTCGTAGAAACAAACATACATGGTAAATATCCTGGTGTTAATAGTAGTTATTATGTTTCTATAACGCATAAAAACAAAAATAAAATTAAAATCATTTATTTTTGCAAGTAGGTCCTCAAGGGCTCTTTTTCCATGTCTGATTCTATTCTTTTCTTTTGGCACTTCGGGTAATATCTTCATAATCATATCTTCCTATTATTAACTATCTGAGAAATACCTAACTACCATAGCTACTATTCATTGCTCGCAGAACTGATGGCCGTTGGGGTGGTAAGGTTCTCGAGTGGCGACCACGTACCGGAAGACGAAGTGTTGGCCTCCCACAAGGTGGACCGACGATCTGATGAAAACCGCGGGAAGCCGCTGGATAATAGCAGCACAAAGCCGACAATCGTGGAGATCCTTGGGGAAGGCCTATGTCCAGCAGTGGACATCTTTTGGCTGAAATGATGATGATGATGATGATAGCTCCTATTTATTACGGCTCCACCTCTGTGGTCTCACGCACACTCCGTTTTACCGCAAATTGTTATACTACTGTAATAACTCCCTATCCTAGCACCTCAATACTACTCTCGCTACTCTACATCTTCTTTCCCGCCCTAGAAATTCGCCCTAGAAAATCTGCCCTACTGAAATTACATGACGATGAATTTTGTAGCTGAAACTATACTACTGAAATTTAGTACTGAATGAAAATCTAAAGAATCTGAAACTACTGGTAATTTTCTCTGACTCTAGTGTAGGTACTGAAGGCTGTTAATACTGAACTATTCCTATAATACTTATTACTGGATGGTTGATGTGCTATACCTACATTAATAATCTAAACTTGTCTTTGGCCATGGCGTGATCGTTCTAGTATTGGTAGGACCCTTCGTTGTGATGTAGATAACCCAGAACTCTTTTCGATAAGACAGGGACTCCGCAGGAATATTTGACTTGATTGAAGGAAATGTAAGTATGGTAGATATAAAATTTATGAGTTAACTTTTTATTATCTTATGTAAGAAAGGCGTAATGTTAATAAGAGATGATATCATGTTAGAGTTCTATATTCTAGACTATATAGAAGGTTCTAGAGAGGCGGGAAAGTAACAGTCATGAGTCATTCTATACAAAATTGTCTGTCAATCGAAGTAGTCTTTTGTATGATTATAGTCGTTGATATTATAGTATAAAAAAGGTATTAGGGTTGTGGCAAGGGTGACGCTCCTATCCCCGCTATCACCAGTAGCTCCGGCCAAAGACGATGAGCCCCCTCCACAAAAATGCCTGGAGGCATATAACATTTATGGGAAACTCTTGTATCGGCTCAGATGCCAATATTACTGAGAGGACAGAAAATAGGGAGGTTATAACGTAGTGTTATAACTAAGGTGCTGTATCTATAGCATATGTCAGTCCCAGCTCCCCACATGCAGGACAACATAAGCTAAGATACAGGCTTATTTATAGACGGATTCTGCTCTAATACCTGGCAAGAAGAATTGTGAAAGATGGATTATTTTATGGAATTTGCTCAATCTTCACAATTCATGAAACTACCAACGTTTTGTAAGGTAGGGCTTTACGAATGATAAAAAACGTCGTAAATAATCATCCACCGGTCTGTTAGCCTACCAGTACAGTCACTGTATGTAGAGGGTCTAGTCATAGTATTCAGTCTAGTAGTCTTGTCAAAGGCAGGATGTCAGTAACCCTATAACGGTCAAGTGTCTTGGCCTAGCTATACTAAGACGTCAGTCAGTCAAACCTATTTCATAATATGATAAAGAACAAATCAAAAGTAAGTAGTCAATAAAGCCTAAATCATAATGTGATATGTATTAAGTGTGACTTTAATGTCTTAAAAGTCGGTATGTGGGAACCCAGGATTAAACCAGTGTACCTAAATCCCTACTCGAATAGCTACCAAGGGTCCTCCCAGAGCTGGTTCTTATTGACGAATAAGAGTGGTGTATCAAGTGTTCAAACTTGTTATGTAATTGAGAATAAACTCTCCCTAAGCCAATTATAATACAGCTCCCAAAGCACTCACGCTAAAGAGTTCAAAATCACATACTCAACAGACACCGGTCGTAACCTGCATGACTCCCACTAACATTTGCGGGGATATGGACCTTGACCTCCCCGGGATTGCATAATAATGTGGCGTGACGATATAAGAAATGGTAATACTACAACTCAACTCTGGTCGGTATGATCCTTAGGACTAAGCTCCCCCTATAAGATACCCATGGATCACTAATAGCAAAGGGTCAAACAAATCGCGAACTAAGCTCGAATATAAATAGGGTCAACTACGTTTTGGATCTTCCCGCCGAAGCGAGGCTCAACTCTGAAAAGAGGCCAGGCGATCCGCCGCTAGTCAAATGAGTACCGCGCCGCCGATGAGGGCTCAGCTACGATACTGGGTTCCTTACAGTCCCACTGCCATTAGGGGGAGATACAGTAGACACTCACGTCAGCCTGAGTTACCCATGGGTCCACAAACGGCGGGACTATACCAGGATGAGCTATATAAACTACGGACCAACACTATTGACAATTACCTCCACTATCAGTAACCCCTAAGGAACTGCAACCTTGCCGACAGGACTCCTGCCTGCATGAGTACAATTCTGAAACCTATCCCCAGAACTACTAGCCTATCTCGTAAGTACAGTCAGTCCGGAGGCAGAGACCGCTCCCCTGTCACATTACGGCAATATGGCAGACAAACCGTCTCCCCCCGATTACCACGGCACCTACCTAATATCATATAGTAATGATATATCTATTGCTAACTATACACCCCCTATCCACCTATTAAATTGACCTCATTTTCCCCCCCCTTTTAAGATCAATTTACTACCTACTCGGTTCCCAAAAGAATGCTTGAAGTTGTCTATAAGTAATAAATAAATTTATGACTATCAGCTGCTAACTTACCCTATACTAAATTAATGTGCAAGTATGTGTGACTGAGTGTGTAAAGTTTATGTAAACATGAATAGACTTCGGGTAATAATTGCCTGAACACGGGTTTATCATCATAAAATATAAAAGCATCCACTCATAGAAATGCAATAAGTAACAAAACCAACCCAATAAATTACATGCAAGTATCCGACAATAAATTCGTCTCATCACATTCACAACACATAAATGCATAATAATTAAAATAAATAAATCTCGGTGAAACCAACAAAAGGTCTCGGTGTTTTGAATATGTTTCAATTCGTACTCTTAAAGATTCGTAAATAAAACTTCCTAGGAAGTAAGTTGCATACATAACTCAGTATAGTAAAGATTGAGGGTATGATTGCACACGCAAATACGCAGCAGAAAATATGTATGTTCAGATAAATGAACACTTATAAAATTCATGAGAAACCGCACACTCACATCACGATACGATAACGTACCACCTGACTTAAATCTAACCGTACCTGTACGAAACTCATAAACTCATTATTCATAAACAAATGGTAGTTTACGCAACAATTAAACGCAAGCTTACAACTATGTAAAACCGTGAGGTAAAACGTAAAACCCGACTTAATTCTATTCATACGTGTACGAAACTCATAATTCATAAAACAAAATTATAGCTCAACGCAATGGTCAAGATATTCCGTACGAATTTGAGGGTAAACACCCAATCGCATACACTTAATGACGAATTAACACACATCCGTGTGTTCGCACAAATATTTAAGTATCACACATTATTCATAAACCAAAATTATAGTTTAACGCAAATGTCGAAATATTCCGCACAAAACAAAATATCCAAATAACATACAAGAAAGAAAAATCAACCAAAATAAAACCCTTGCAAAAATGTACATTATTATAAAAAGCACTTCAAATTCGCCTGCCTATGCTCGGTCAAAAAATATGCTAATAATTTCGCTTGACGTCTCAACCGAAATTGTTGCTATCTTTGACTCAAAATGCATTTAATATGATAATAACTTTAGTAGACTTTAGACAATTCTAGGACCAAACAGGCCTATGACTTTCTGACTCCCAAAACAAGCAACCCCCACACGGATAGCCCTACCAGTGATAAAATAAAACACTTACCCCTCGATGTCTTCAAACCTCTACGAACAGGAACCGGGTCTTGCCACAGGACGACGCGCCCGCCGCCGACCCGCACGGCCGCCGCCGATAGTCACGATTCCCTCCGCTGCAAGGACAGGAACACGCCGCCGCCGTGGTCTGCACGTTCACCGCCAGCCAGCCCTCCGTGGCGCCGTTGCTCGTTTGTCTTTGTTATCTTCAATCTAGGACCAGGTGCACGCCGTCGAGCACGCAGCGGACGGCTTCCTCCCCGTGCCCGCTGTCCCGCCGTTGACAATTGACGATTCCCTCCGCGCTTTCGCAAAGGTCTAGTTTCGACGATTATTGATGGCAGCCTCCAGGGCTGGTTGGTTTCAGTGGCGCCTAGACGAACACTGAACGCTGAAATACTGGTTACATCGGGTTTTATAGACGTTTCTCCCGGTTTTTCGTATGTACATGATTTTCAACCTTATGTCCATCCTTCGATATCTCAGTCTCATTATGCACGATTCTTCATCAGGGTAAATTTCACACATTCATAGTTCCGGGACATCCTCTGATTGGAAGAAGCAAGATCACGCCACTTTCTCATTTGGCTGAATAACGCCCTTATGGCTAAAGACATACTGCCTATTTCTTTGTTTGATTTGAGGAATTTTATTTCGAGGGTAGTCCATATATCCGCCTGTTTCGTAAGTGGTGTTCCCAATTATTCAATCATAAATTCCCGATTATCTCCCATTTATGCTAAAATACCTGTTGCCCTGGCGTATAATAACACATAAACAAATTATCCTTTTAATGTCCTTTTCTAATTACTAGAAAGCTTAATTATAGTCTACCTATTTTATTATCTAATCATACAATTATTCTCCAATCCAATTTGCTCCTCCAGTAATTGGCAACATTTTTCGATAATCCAACAGTCCAAAAGTACTGCACACATATGCATATCATTGGGACGCTTTGTGATTGGTCCATAAAAAGGCGCCAATATTTTACGGTTTGCCCAAAATCAACCTTATGTCTAAGAGCAAAAGGTCTATTCCTTAGGAATCTTATCTACGGGTACTTTCGATTACTTATCTTTGCCATAGACAATCAGTTCTGTATTAACTAAGTTTTCCCATTCGAACCCGCAAATAATATTATTAATTTAGCTATCACAAATCACTTTCATAAACTCACCAATAATTTTCTCTTAATTTTCTAATCTATATAATATAATTAATCTAAATTAAAACATTATCTTAATTCCGATAATTTTCCCTAAACCATAACTTACGCGATTGTATTTGTGACATCACTTCAAATACATTCGGTCAGTTTCGATATCATTCCTTGTTTACGTTCACGTGGCGAAGAAAATTAATTAAGTATTGGAATAATCTGCAACTGTCCTATGTTATATTTATAAGTGCCATGGTTGTAAATATACCCTACCTTGAGTGCTTTCGTCACCAACGTCCATGGATAATTATACTAGGTAAGATTAATCTTCCATATCTTTTCCTAATATAATGTTTATCCAAACGCCTAACGTAATTGTTTGAGCAATGTTAGGATTTTATCCATTACTCTGCATTTCTTAGGAGCTTCAGTTCGGTTGGTTGAACTGGTAATCCTTACAATTTTTCCAGCTCTGAAACCCGTAACTGAAGATTGCAACTGAAGTTTCAAATTCTGAATGAACTGTAAATTATTTTTTAATATGTTGACGAGGCTACGTTCCGTCACAGCCGGCCCCAACTATTATGCGCAGTCGCCTTCGGCTCTAACGTAGAATAATAGTTCCTCTTGAATAAATAAAAATCTTATCTTATAATAATAGTTAAACAGCAAGGCCTTGTCCGGTTGAAGAAACCCATTTAACCAAATGCAATCTTCACTGTCTCATCACTATCATACACCACATAACATACACCACATAGACATTCATCCCATATCAAAACCCGGGTGTCCCCTCCCCCCTTTTATTCTCTAACAGCTAGCCACACACTCTTCCTTACTCACCATCTCATTAATAAAGTTCACACCATCTATCTTTCATCGGGCCCTTATTACTTTTATTTCATACAACCAAACAAGGTATTACCAGTAAAACTAAAAAAAAAATTAAAAATGATTCATAATTTTTTTTCCAGCACAGACTGTCCTTAGCCTGAAATAAAAAAATATATCTATCATACCTTTGTATGTTATGATATACCTTAAAAGATACATAATACCGGTTCCTCTCTCTAGACTTTAAAACTATAATGATAGAGTTATAATGCCACCACCACTCATGATAAAAGTAAAACTTTTTTCCAAATTGGAACCTTTAATTTTAATTCCATAGTTATGATTATTAACCCCTATATTTGCAATATTCAGAGTCATCCTGTATATCAATAAATATATAATATATAATGTCTACATTGTAAAATGGAAATTAATGAATACCCTTTTAAAACCCCTATTAATCCCTCAAGGTTTAACATGGATTACTTCTTCTTTAACTTATCTTAAAATAGTACATATCCGTTTACTTTGTTCCATTTCATGGCATAGCATCAAATTAATTAAGCAAATATGTAGCTCATAAAATGCAGCGAAATTCAAAAGATAATAAACTTCCAAAAGTTATACTATGAAATAATCATAAAAGTATAGGCATGACCTTGATTTGAATAGCTTATAAATGACTAGCAGTCTAAAATATGGAAAATAATCATTGGTAGTTATTGAGTTAATAATATCATAAATACCCTAATCATTTTTTTTTCCTTCCAGGAAAAATGTCCTTTCAACTAATGTTGATGCAACATAATAAGTACAGGCAACCATTTCCTTAGTAGCTAACGATTAATGTCCTATTTTTGTTTTCGTTTTGTAACAGTTTAACTACCCTTATACGGAAAGAGAAAAATGAAGCGCCCTTAAGATGACCAAAGGACTTCATTACGACTGAACCCTAAAACTACATTAATAATTTTAATAACAAACAAGTAGGGCCCTGAGCTACCCTAGGCCAACAAGACCAGTTGATACCTCTACTAGGTACTAACTTCGATTGGCTAACTAGTTATTCTCCTAAGGCTTCTTAAATATGGCTCCGTACTAACCTGAGCTACTGAAATTAATTTGCACTCACATGAAGTCGCCAGTTGAGATTTGATATAGAACAAAATTACTTAAACCTTATTTACGAATTCCAAGTTAAACAAACGATAATGAGATCTATCTTGATGTTGCCGCCATTTAATGGTTTATGAGATTAAACAACATAATACTTGAATTTTCAAATTGGTATTTCTGGGTTGTACTTGAAAACGCGCGATCTATTTCAACGCCAGCGCCATCTACAATTTAACGGGTTACCTAAGATAGCCCTAGTACCCGTTACTGGACGGAGCGAGTTGTATTAGTTTTTAACAATAATACGTCTAGCCTACTATAGATATCTATGTGATTGCGTACATTGTTGTGGATGTTTGAGATAAATACTCGATCGCTGCTAGTTGCTACCTGCGATAATAAATTAAGAACTTCATCAAGATATCCCATGATGGTATATATCTACCTTATTCAATTCATTGATCTTCATTAAAAGAGCTCCTACAGGCGTAAATGTGGGTTTGACCTATGAGCGAGATGATATTATTTAAAATCCACCCGTCATACTTGAAGGCAATATTCACTTCTAACAGCCTACTTTGTACTCATACCCTGTATGCTTCTATATTTGTGACTAAGCAAAAGACTAGCCTAAATTATAGGAAGAGAAAGTAAAATTTAAATGTCCTCGGATGTTTGTAATTTTGAACCACCTCTACTCTCATAATTATTGACCGGAGAAAGAAAGTTTATATAACAAAACATGCTTATTTTATCATGTCCTATAAGATTCTTCAACAAAAATGTAGGGTTATATAGACATCAAAATTTACCCTCAAAAATTTTCTGTCTCAAATTCATATAAATTTCATAACATTTGAACCCCAATATCTCATTAAATACTAATCTGAGGGAATAAGTTTATGTAATAAAACATGCTTATTTTATCATGTTTTATAAGATTCTTTAGCAAAAATGTAGGGTTATATAGACATCAAAATTTACCTTCAAAATATTCTAAGTTCTAGGGCCATATAAATTTATTAACCTTTTGACCAAAATATATCAGTAAATACTAATCTAAGGGAAAAAGTTTATATAATAAAACATGCTTATTTTATCATGTTTTATAAGATTTAGTGACAATAGTAGAGGGTTATACTGACATAAAAAAAAAACCAAAAATTTTCTAAGTTTAAAATTTGCTCAGGCTCGCTCGGTCTTTGAATTTCAATATCTCGGTAAATATTGATTTTAGGGAAAAGTGGTCCGTATAAAAGATGTTTATTTTAGTTACCTCTATGCGATGTCATCATATGTAGACTAAAAATGTTATAATGACACAAACATTTATAGGTACTGTATTTATTGATATTCCGGAATGTTTCGCAGAGGAAACTTAAACACATGAAGGATTCCTTGACAAAATTAGTGTGTAAATTTACTATTTTAATTGTAAACCGTTTATCTGGATGGTAAAATGTTTATATCAACTAGATCTGATTTTAATTGTCAACTATTGTCAAATCTCTTTTCAATCATTATAACATTCATTCTTGATAAGGCCGCATCTTTTATTGAATGTATCCTATGGACGCGATGTTTCTACCTAATTTTCAACAGTCTATTTATCAGAATGTATGATTATGACAAAATTATACTAACCTTTAGGGTGTTATATTTTCGAGTTGGATTGTTATTACTAACTTCATATTCACGAAAATGAACTCATCACTCTGGTTCTCACTTTTCAACTAGATCACCTTCCTAACACAAAACTATAATCACCATTAATTTTACTGATAAAATTTTTATGTTTCTTTGCAAACATGATTCAAACCACATAATATTTTTTTAGCGGTTACATCTGACAATGACAATTATCTTTCAGTGTTGCTTGCGTCATTTAAATTTAGCCAAACAGACTGTGTTGCACTACTTTGAATACTTAACACCGTTCTATAAAATTATTCTAATAGTATCTAGTCCATATTAATTAATTACTATCTCAATGGTTTCGCAAGTAAATTTTGTCAACAAACCGTCTCAAAATATGTCAAATTCCGATTAATTCGTCAATCTCATCATAAGTATAACTGTTAACTCTTAAAATTGTTCTGTCATATTGCCATATGAAAATGTTACTACCAAAATATCCTATTCATCTCAAACTATATTACATTGGCAACTCCGGCTAAACTCTAGGTACGTTCAGAAACACTTCTTCTATACAATCATAAGGTGTCAAATGGTGGACTCTGTGAGTACGATTTAAAGTTTATTATTAATTCAAAGTTGGCCAACCTGGCAAAATGTCAAATTCAATCATGATGCTAAACTTATTGCCCACGTCTGACACCCGATTTGGTCGGTTATTAATTTTCCTTTAATTTCAGCTTATAAATTTTCACCGTAATATCTGGCAACACTTAGGGTCCCAATTTTTTCAAATATGGTAACTATTAATATTCACAGACAATCAAAATATATTTTGTCAATGGCTAGGGGGATCTCACATGCCCCGATCTGATATCGGTTCCAACCTCCGATACGATACTGACTAGATAGAATGTACGAGTTGTATCCGACTTCCTAATCTGATATTGGATACAATGTGAAATATTCCTATTGCTTTGATTAGTTCGGAAAATCCTTAAAACATTTAAACGTTTCAACCACGCGACTTGACAATCTCTATTGTCCGACGATTATTTGTTATAACGAAACAACAAATCGTGACAACTTTGATAATACTTATCTCGGGACTGTTTTTCGGTTTCATAAAAAAAAAGTCAATTCCAGTCATTGATTTTGAACATTTTTTCTGAGTAGTAATGATAAAAATAAAACGACGTAAAAAAACGCTGAATATGGATTTTTAGTGCCATAATTTTGTAATTGTAATTCGTTTATAACCTGTCATAAATGTTAAAATCTAAAACGTGAAATATATATATTTAATTGGCAATTCAAAGAATAACAAGATCATAGAAAACGTAAAATGACTTAAAATTTATCCTAAACTGATACAATTAAACTACGTATAAAACTAAACCAAACCTCGATAGTTCTAATCTACCTAAAAGTAATAAATCTAAAATGATTTGCATTCAAAAGACCTTTACGATAATACGTGATCGTAATTATTTTCATTTTCTCAAGTTGGATAAAAAGCCATAAAGTATGCAAAATTCCATGCGTTCAAGTGTGTAAACACCTTTACGTTTATTCTCTATGGTAATGGATTAACCCGACCAAATTTGATAGGATAATACTAATGTTAAAGTCCACCATCTATGTGTGATATTTAATTTTGTCGGCTTACTCAACCGCGGTTCCATAGTTCCATTTGACATCTCTAGTAGTCGGCTGTCTGTTAGCTCTTTTGAAAATGTTCATAATATTCCACAAGAAGAATATAACTAACTTTTTACCAATGGATTCGTGGTATATTATAGTAATTAGTGGATGAATTGACTATGACGTATAAAAGAGTAAGTATGTGTGTAATGCCTATCTTCTATTATTTGTACATGAAACTACACCAGCAGACTGACTTTGTAATCATCGTTAAAATCTTTCACAGGAAGCAAAGGACATATCTTAAGAGAACTTACAATGAAGGGATAATTTAGTATACTACTTCTAGTATGCAAATAGTATATGTGATACAAGTAAGTTAATGTTGGACATATAATATAATGGAAACGCCAAAGGATTCTATGGTACCGAAATTCTAAGTAAGTTTTATAATATTTATTACCCACGTTTAAATGTGGCGTAATAATAAAATATTTCCTACTGAGTTTAACGTGTAATTTTGTATCTTTACAGGTTTTCAACGTTACCAGACTTCTTTGTGACTCTTTAAAAAGTAATACTCATAACGTTGCTTATTATATATTATGTCGATTTAATAATCGGAACATGAGTAAATGGAATCTAAACAAAATAAATGGTTAAAAAGCTATGCCAGATGTCGGACCCGGTTTATTGAATAGCATGATTGTAAGTATTATTTCTCCTGTCTGCTAATCCTAATTCAGTCTATAAGTATAATAATGCCTATGCATTATTCCACCAATTGACTGGATAAAATGACCACTGCCTATCACACACCCTATCTGGTCTTAACTCGGTTATAATTTATCTATGGAGAGTCGAGCAATGGGCAAATGCGCTAACGGTCGTCCATACTGCCTATATGTGTAGAATGGTTGTTATAATGGGAGATAGTGGTGATGGATAATATCTTGTTATGCAAGAGCTTATTGCTATAAACTATCATTTATGGTTCGGAGACAGCGATCATTGTTAGTATTATAAGTAAGGAACCATAATAACATACTATAAGGTGTCAGAACTTCCTCTTTTCTGTTTCCTAGTTTTAACCCGTGCCACAGTCTACCTATGTAACGTTCCCTATTTTTTTTTTTTTGTTGTTTAACTATTTTTACCAAATTTAATTTTAAACTTTTCAGGCGGCCCCCGGACCCTCTAACTGTTGAACTCGAGAACCACTTCCCGGACTCATTGAAATTTCCTACTGCTGTCAACTACCAAATGAAACCTCACGGACAAATCATAGTACTATCAATTAGAACCTTTCAGTATTGCAACTAATATCCAATACTAATTAAGTTTTTTAATTTTATATTTCTTGGTCGAAAAGAGAAACTGGTGAGTTTCTTCCGGCGCTTCTCCTTACCAGAAGGTCAATTACCCGAGGCGCCAAAAAAAAGAATTAGAGATAAGACATGTAAAAGAGCCCCCGAGGACCCACTTACAGAAACAAATGTTTTATTTTTTTTTTCTCTTGATTTTTATGAGTCATATCCGGTACTATACTACATGCGTCACAACTTAGTGTTTAGTAAGTAAGCTACACTTAAAAGAATCATAGTCGTAAGACCCTACTAGAATGTTTATTTTTTTAAGCAATTTGATCTGGACAACTACGTTTATAAATAAGTTCCTTCTCAATAGTCTACCCGTCATTTGTGTAACTTGCAGCTGCTAAAATACTTTGGTGTAATTGTTGATTCAATTTTATTGAGGTTTGGTTAAACTATCCTAAATCCACTGGTTGGTTCCTTAAAATAAAGTTTAGTTGTAAAGCAGGTCTGCGCTAAAGATGTAATTTGTTCCATAGAAGTTACTAGCTAATAAAATGTTTATATTCTTGAAGTAATGTCTTGAAATAATGGCTATTTAATTTTTGATTGTCTCATGACTTTGTCCTAATTGTCTAGATGTAGAATTCAAACAATAAATCTCAATGTTTTAACCGCAATTATCTAAGCAAATATTCTATTAATAATAAAGTATCATGTTGTTGGTTTCCCTTTTATTTTCTAGAAATATCCGTATAAAAAAAAACAATTTTACTTTTGACTACATAACTTTCCTTTACTATAGGGACCTAGAAGCAATATCAATGGTCTATACGAATGGAAAAGGCAACTTAGCAGGCCTGAATAATCATAAACCATCTACAATTGTCAATTCCAAATACAGTAAGTCGTGGTCATACCAATACAAGTCATATTATTGACACTTTATATCAATGTGACCTTAATATAACAATGTACAAGATTTGGATTGGCGGTGTATTCGCCGTGCACGCTCCCTACTGCTTGGCTGTTAAATAATTTGATCTGACAATTTTAACTAAACAGGTCTTGGGGATAACCTATCTAATATAGGAGAATTAATTTGTGACGAAAATGGCACATGAGCGCCCACAAAATTGCTTGAAGTACGATGACATAACTCAAACAATTTTCAACCCTTCATCTACCTAATACATAATTTTCACTTTTGACCTAAACCTTCCTATGACTATAACCTGTCACCTTACCTAGGGATGTACTGACTGCAATTTTAGTAATGTCACTTCATATTCAAAAATGTAATATCACGATTTTACTAGGCTCCGATTTAAATAAAATTTTGCGTTCTGTATGCTGTTTGTAATTTTTTTTTTTGTCATAAAGGTAAGTATTGTATTATAAAATTACTACTGGACAATTAAAGCTATCAATAATTTACTTATGTTTTATGAAAGTAGCTATAGTTATGTCATAAAGGAAGGATGCACAAGAAATACTATTACGTTAAGAAATTCCCGTAATATAATTAATCGACTACCTATATGTTCCTGTAAGGTGGACATAATTACGGCTAACCTAATATTTCATCATTACGAACTTTCTCAACATAAATGCCCTAATAGTGCCAAATATATCTTTATAATTATGTGTCACGAATGGAATAAATACAATCTATTTTTGTACCGCACGAGATATAGTTTGTTACTCAAACTAAGCTTATATTTCTCGCTACTGAACGACGTGTAATGCCATCACGCGGCCGGATGACATTCTAATAGGGTACTTGCCTGTAGTCAATAATGTACTGTAATCAACAAGTAATTTATTACTTCACGCTAACCTTGAAATCTGCTTTCGAAAATTTGCAAAAATCAACTAAAATTCACCTATTTAACGTTTTATACGATTTTTAAAAGACCAAAAAGCTATAAATGAGGAGATTATTTGATGTTTGAGCACAATGACGTCATTATGCTTTTTCTCATAGAAACTTCATACTATCCGAGCGTTTTGATAATTCATAAAAAATGACTGATTTGATCTGTCAGGAAAGTACCCTATTGTGATGACACTGACATGACGTTTCTCATCACTATCGCTATCAAAGTCATTCATTGCTACAGCGATGTTTTCTTAGAACGACAAACCCTCCTAATTTATGACAACGCGTCGGGAGTGTTAAATTCGTCACAAGTGCCATAACCTATCTTCCTTGTTGCCTGACTATTGTGTAGTAAAAATACATAACGCTACCTAGGTTTTTCTCAAGTGTGATAAATAAAGACTGGGCATGTATCCTAACAGGTTACCGGTATCAATTTGTAAATGCTAAACAATGAATCATATAATACAAAGCAAATATAACCTAGTGAGTGTATAAAAAAAAAAATGTTAAAATTTTAAGCATATTGGAGTGTGAAAATGTACACCAATGAACTGTTTTGTGAGTTAATTATGTTAGTGTACAAACAGCAAGCTTTACATTACTGCAAACCATGATAATATTTTTTTTTGGAAACATAACCTATGAAAGTGGTTTCTTTAATTATGAAAAAATGTCCTTTAATTTGAAAAATAGTTTGAAATCTGGCTTTCAACTATCATTGTACACGAAGAGTTGCAGTGCCCGGTTGGAATCACCAAGCAAACCCAAACTTTTCTAATGATTAAGTGATGTCGGTGACCGTCGGCCTTGACCCCTCCTCCACCTCCTTCATGAAGCAAAGATAAGAGTTGCAAAGTGCTTGGGAACCTATTTGTGGATTTTATTATCTACTAATCATAACTAGCCCAGCTTAATGATGAGTCTACTACAACATACCTACATCTCAGAATACAATTCGATTAGAAATCATAATTTGTCTTTGGAGAGTCTCCGGAGAAAATTTCCAAACACGGATTTTTCTTTCTACAGTGATGAATACTGATAAAACAAGGTTGGTATGATCCTTAATTGATAATTTAATTGCACGTTTCTGCTTTATTATTTATATTCATATTAATTTCTCAATTTCTTACTTGAGTCATAAAACAAATAATTATTGTTGGTATTTTTGAGAAATGATTTTCTGATTATTTCCTAACTATAACTATTGTCATGGTTTGAGGTAACCACCTGTTTAGTAAGATAAAACTCTGTAAATTTCTAAAAATAATTCTGTGGTTTTAATTGAAAATGAAATTAATAAAAAATAAATTATTCTATTGTTTCAGATTAACAGTGGAGTGAAAAGATAATACATGATAATGAAGTATTGGCAAAAGGATAATAATGTTGTTTCTGCTTGGTAATAAACAGTTATGCAGTTATTTTAATAGAAGTGATACCTGCCCTGTGCTCATGACTAAATTTTGGTTTAATTATTAATGAAGACTTTGAAATACACATAATTTAATCAATAAATCCCTGCGGCCCCCCGTCTTTCTATCCATTAACAACAACAAATTGTAACCCATTGTTGGGTTACTACAGACAAGCTTATGATAATAAATGTAACTTTTCTGATTAAACTAGCTTTTAACTAATCCTGGTATCACGGCATCACATATTGTAATAACTCCCTATCCTAGCACCTCAATACTACTCTCGCTACTCTACATCTTCTTTCCCGCCCTAGAAATTCGCCCTAGAAAATCTGCCCTACTGAAATTACATGACGATGAATTTTGTAGCTGAAACTATACTACTGAAATTTAGTACTGAATGAAAATCTAAAGAATCTGAAACTACTGGTAATTTTCTCTGACTCTAGTGTAGGTACTGAAGGCTGTTAATACTGAACTATTCCTATAATACTTATTACTGGATGGTTGATGTGCTATACCTACATTAATAATCTAAACTTGTCTTTGGCCATGGCGTGATCGTTCTAGTATTGGTAGGACCCTTCGTTGTGATGTAGATAACCCAGAACTCTTTTCGATAAGACAGGGACTCCGCAGGAATATTTGACTTGATTGAAGGAAATGTAAGTATGGTAGATATAAAATTTATGAGTTAACTTTTTATTATCTTATGTAAGAAAGGCGTAATGTTAATAAGAGATGATATCATGTTAGAGTTCTATATTCTAGACTATATAGAAGGTTCTAGAGAGGCGGGAAAGTAACAGTCATGAGTCATTCTATACAAAATTGTCTGTCAATCGAAGTAGTCTTTTGTATGATTATAGTCGTTGATATTATAGTATAAAAAAGGTATTAGGGTTGTGGCAAGGGTGACGCTCCTATCCCCGCTATCACCAGTAGCTCCGGCCAAAGACGATGAGCCCCCTCCACAAAAACGCCTGGAGGCATATAACATTTATGGGAAACTCTTGTATCGGCTCAGATGCCAATATTACTGAGAGGACAGAAAATAGGGAGGTTATAACGTAGTGTTATAACTAAGGTGCTGTATCTATAGCATATGTCAGTCCCAGCTCCCCACATGCAGGACAACATAAGCTAAGATACAGGCTTATTTATAGACGGATTCTGCTCTAATACCTGGCAAGAAGAATTGTGAAAGATGGATTATTTTATGGAATTTGCTCAATCTTCACAATTCATGAAACTACCAACGTTTTGTAAGGTAGGGCTTTACGAATGATAAAAAACGTCGTAAATAATCATCCACCGGTCTGTTAGCCTACCAGTACAGTCACTGTATGTAGAGGGTCTAGTCATAGTATTCAGTCTAGTAGTCTTGTCAAAGGCAGGATGTCAGTAACCCTATAACGGTCAAGTGTCTTGGCCTAGCTATACTAAGACGTCAGTCAGTCAAACCTATTTCATAATATGATAAAGAACAAATCAAAAGTAAGTAGTCAATAAAGCCTAAATCATAATGTGATATGTATTAAGTGTGACTTTAATGTCTTAAAAGTCGGTATGTGGGAACCCAGGATTAAACCAGTGTACCTAAATCCCTACTCGAATAGCTACCAAGGGTCCTCCCAGAGCTGGTTCTTATTGACGAATAAGAGTGGTGTATCAAGTGTTCAAACTTGTTATGTAATTGAGAATAAACTCTCCCTAAGCCAATTATAATACAGCTCCCAAAGCACTCACGCTAAAGAGTTCAAAATCACATACTCAACAGACACCGGTCGTAACCTGCATGACTCCCACTAACATTTGCGGGGATATGGACCTTGACCTCCCCGGGATTGCATAATAATGTGGCGTGACGATATAAGAAATGGTAATACTACAACTCAACTCTGGTCGGTATGATCCTTAGGACTAAGCTCCCCCTATAAGATACCCATGGATCACTAATAGCAAAGGGTCAAACAAATCGCGAACTAAGCTCGAATATAAATAGGGTCAACTACGTTTTGGATCTTCCCGCCGAAGCGAGGCTCAACTCTGAAAAGAGGCCAGGCGATCCGCCGCTAGTCAAATGAGTACCGCGCCGCCGATGAGGGCTCAGCTACGATACTGGGTTCCTTACAGTCCCACTGCCATTAGGGGGAGATACAGTAGACACTCACGTCAGCCTGAGTTACCCATGGGTCCACAAACGGCGGGACTATACCAGGATGAGCTATATAAACTACGGACCAACACTATTGACAATTACCTCCACTATCAGTAACCCCTAAGGAACTGCAACCTTGCCGACAGGACTCCTGCCTGCATGAGTACAATTCTGAAACCTATCCCCAGAACTACTAGCCTATCTCGTAAGTACAGTCAGTCCGGAGGCAGAGACCGCTCCCCTGTCACATTACGGCAATATGGCAGACAAACCGTCTCCCCCCGATTACCACGGCACCTACCTAATATCATATAGTAATGATATATCTATTGCTAACTATACACCCCCTATCCACCTATTAAATTGACCTCATTTTCCCCCCCCTTTTAAGATCAATTTACTACCTACTCGGTTCCCAAAAGAATGCTTGAAGTTGTCTATAAGTAATAAATAAATTTATGACTATCAGCTGCTAACTTACCCTATACTAAATTAATGTGCAAGTATGTGTGACTGAGTGTGTAAAGTTTATGTAAACATGAATAGACTTCGGGTAATAATTGCCTGAACACGGGTTTATCATCATAAAATATAAAAGCATCCACTCATAGAAATGCAATAAGTAACAAAACCAACCCAATAAATTACATGCAAGTATCCGACAATAAATTCGTCTCATCACATTCACAACACATAAATGCATAATAATTAAAATAAATAAATCTCGGTGAAACCAACAAAAGGTCTCGGTGTTTTGAATATGTTTCAATTCGTACTCTTAAAGATTCGTAAATAAAACTTCCTAGGAAGTAAGTTGCATACATAACTCAGTATAGTAAAGATTGAGGGTATGATTGCACACGCAAATACGCAGCAGAAAATATGTATGTTCAGATAAATGAACACTTATAAAATTCATGAGAAACCGCACACTCACATCACGATACGATAACGTACCACCTGACTTAAATCTAACCGTACCTGTACGAAACTCATAAACTCATTATTCATAAACAAATGGTAGTTTACGCAACAATTAAACGCAAGCTTACAACTATGTAAAACCGTGAGGTAAAACGTAAAACCCGACTTAATTCTATTCATACGTGTACGAAACTCATAATTCATAAAACAAAATTATAGCTCAACGCAATGGTCAAGATATTCCGTACGAATTTGAGGGTAAACACCCAATCGCATACACTTAATGACGAATTAACACACATCCGTGTGTTCGCACAAATATTTAAGTATCACACATTATTCATAAACCAAAATTATAGTTTAACGCAAATGTCGAAATATTCCGCACAAAACAAAATATCCAAATAACATACAAGAAAGAAAAATCAACCAAAATAAAACCCTTGCAAAAATGTACATTATTATAAAAAGCACTTCAAATTCGCCTGCCTATGCTCGGTCAAAAAATATGCTAATAATTTCGCTTGACGTCTCAACCGAAATTGTTGCTATCTTTGACTCAAAATGCATTTAATATGATAATAACTTTAGTAGACTTTAGACAATTCTAGGACCAAACAGGCCTATGACTTTCTGACTCCCAAAACAAGCAACCCCCACACGGATAGCCCTACCAGTGATAAAATAAAACACTTACCCCTCGATGTCTTCAAACCTCTACGAACAGGAACCGGGTCTTGCCACAGGACGACGCGCCCGCCGCCGACCCGCACGGCCGCCGCCGATAGTCACGATTCCCTCCGCTGCAAGGACAGGAACACGCCGCCGCCGTGGTCTGCACGTTCACCGCCAGCCAGCCCTCCGTGGCGCCGTTGCTCGTTTGTCTTTGTTATCTTCAATCTAGGACCAGGTGCACGCCGTCGAGCACGCAGCGGACGGCTTCCTCCCCGTGCCCGCTGTCCCGCCGTTGACAATTGACGATTCCCTCCGCGCTTTCGCAAAGGTCTAGTTTCGACGATTATTGATGGCAGCCTCCAGGGCTGGTTGGTTTCAGTGGCGCCTAGACGAACACTGAACGCTGAAATACTGGTTACATCGGGTTTTATAGACGTTTCTCCCGGTTTTTCGTATGTACATGATTTTCAACCTTATGTCCATCCTTCGATATCTCAGTCTCATTATGCACGATTCTTCATCAGGGTAAATTTCACACATTCATAGTTCCGGGACATCCTCTGATTGGAAGAAGCAAGATCACGCCACTTTCTCATTTGGCTGAATAACGCCCTTATGGCTAAAGACATACTGCCTATTTCTTTGTTTGATTTGAGGAATTTTATTTCGAGGGTAGTCCATATATCCGCCTGTTTCGTAAGTGGTGTTCCCAATTATTCAATCATAAATTCCCGATTATCTCCCATTTATGCTAAAATACCTGTTGCCCTGGCGTATAATAACACATAAACAAATTATCCTTTTAATGTCCTTTTCTAATTACTAGAAAGCTTAATTATAGTCTACCTATTTTATTATCTAATCATACAATTATTCTCCAATCCAATTTGCTCCTCCAGTAATTGGCAACATTTTTCGATAATCCAACAGTCCAAAAGTACTGCACACATATGCATATCATTGGGACGCTTTGTGATTGGTCCATAAAAAGGCGCCAATATTTTACGGTTTGCCCAAAATCAACCTTATGTCTAAGAGCAAAAGGTCTATTCCTTAGGAATCTTATCTACGGGTACTTTCGATTACTTATCTTTGCCATAGACAATCAGTTCTGTATTAACTAAGTTTTCCCATTCGAACCCGCAAATAATATTATTAATTTAGCTATCACAAATCACTTTCATAAACTCACCAATAATTTTCTCTTAATTTTCTAATCTATATAATATAATTAATCTAAATTAAAACATTATCTTAATTCCGATAATTTTCCCTAAACCATAACTTACGCGATTGTATTTGTGACATCACTTCAAATACATTCGGTCAGTTTCGATATCATTCCTTGTTTACGTTCACGTGGCGAAGAAAATTAATTAAGTATTGGAATAATCTGCAACTGTCCTATGTTATATTTATAAGTGCCATGGTTGTAAATATACCCTACCTTGAGTGCTTTCGTCACCAACGTCCATGGATAATTATACTAGGTAAGATTAATCTTCCATATCTTTTCCTAATATAATGTTTATCCAAACGCCTAACGTAATTGTTTGAGCAATGTTAGGATTTTATCCATTACTCTGCATTTCTTAGGAGCTTCAGTTCGGTTGGTTGAACTGGTAATCCTTACAATTTTTCCAGCTCTGAAACCCGTAACTGAAGATTGCAACTGAAGTTTCAAATTCTGAATGAACTGTAAATTATTTTTTAATATGTTGACGAGGCTACGTTCCGTCACACTACCTAATATAATTGATATTTTTTTCCCAACCAGGTGTGTTATAGTAAACAATTTTTGACTTTTCACAACAATGGCGACCGCACAAAGCCGTCTTACCACCAAGAGCCGCATTGTCCCTGTCAAAACAAGATCGGTTACAATAAATCTTATTATAGTACCGACACGCGACTTTCCAGTCTCAAAAAGACGTAAATACCTTTAAGACACCTTAAGAAATCCATCCAAATCGATAACAATCGCAAACGTGATAAGGCCCTTAGAATAATTTTATCGCAGAAATCAACCCTTGAAAGTGTTAAATAAGGAGTGAAAGTTGGCATGAGTTAGCAATTATTTCCCAAGCAAGGGATACCTGGTTCTAAAAGACTTCCACAACTAACAATCGCACAGCTCCAGCCTCCATCGACTTCTATGGCGAATTGGCGACCCTAACCAGATCATCAGACCATCTTGTGTACACAGACGCAATCGGGCAAAAACTAGTTTGAAATATTAGTGTTCCAAGCATCTAAAGCAGTGGTTCCGAACCTGGGGGTAATTACCCCTTTTGGAGTAAAATTAAGTTTTCTCAGGGGTAATACTCATATTAAGTCGTTTTTCTTTGAGTACTTTCTTATACTTGTCTGTATTACATATTTTTGGAGGGGTACCTAACGATACAAATCTAGATGTGGGTGATGTGGCAATAAAGGTTAGGAACCACTGATCTAAAGCCTCTTAAAAGTCCAAGGAACTTACGTCATATCGTGTACCACTGTCACGCAACACTTACATCTTTAAAAAGACTTAAGTACCTTTAAAAGTTTGGCACTTACGTCCTATAGTAGATAAGAAGGTATCCCATACAGCTTTTGATCGGACTTAGAATGGTTTGTTTACGTACAGTCTAAGGAGCAAATCTATTGTAGCAATAACATCTGCTCTACCTGATATTTTGCTAATCGAAAGATGACTTTGAAAAACTCGCATCTAAACGTACATTACAAAGCAGCAAAGTGACGCAAAGTTAACTTTATCATATTAAAATAAGGCCTAAATTTGAAGAAACTTAAAAATGTGAGGGAACTATCAAAAGTGGATGTAGTAACTTCACGGTGCTAAGCTCGTCTAGGAGCCGAAGTGAATATCTATTTATTTTATTTGTTTACTGGCATTTCTTCTTCTTCTTCATCGGCATCACGCCCGACGTGGTCGTCATTTCAGGTGTTGGTGGCACGCTTCACGATGCGTCGCCACTCCTCTCTAAGAACTGCTTAACTGGCATTTACTCGCGCAATTTCATTTGATAATTCCATAAAGAGAAATGAGATTGATAGGAGAATAAACATGGCATGCGAAAGCACTGAGCCTAAATGAAATCATTAAATCTAAACCACGCTTGAAACTGAAAAAGATAGTCATGGATCCAACCAGAGTTGGGCAAAAATTTAGTTGACTAAAAATAAAATAAGTATAAAATTTGAAATTTTATTCTCAATCAAACTATTTGAATAAGATTAAAAATCATGAGCAAGTTATTCTGATGTGATTTAAAATGATTAAATCATTTCATTTTTATTCTAAATGACGAATCAAATTTTGATTAATTTATTCAGGCAGACTATTAGTTTAAGTAACGCTTTAGTTGACTAATTGATATTTAGAATAAGATTGATTTTATTTAGGTTCTTATACATTTACTTCACTGATTGTAGTGTAGGTACCTACTTGTAACTTGAACTATTTCTCTCACTTTTAATGTTCAGATTTTTTTTAACCATTAATAAATATGACACACACCCTATGGCATAGTTATTAGGTAGCTTCGAGCTGATCTGATGATGAATGGAACCAGGAAGTAGGTAGTGGAAGTGTTGGAGTTGACTGCAGGTGATTTTGAAAGTAGACGCGACTGGGGATTTGTTGTAACTAAATTATGAGAGTGACATTAAAAAAACGTATAGATGCAGTTAGGTATTTCGGACGAAAAACGGCCAAACAGACCTTAAGGAGCAACTTCTCAGAACACCAGCTTTTCAAATAAAAATTAGTCCTAAAGAGCACCATCACAAAGTGAAAATTCTCACTCAAACTCAAAAGACTCAAAAGGAAAACCTCTGGAGCGATTATTTTTTTTCACTCAGGCGGCACTAGAGACACAACCACAACTACAATTGTAACGAACCGACGCCTGGGGACACCTTATATTAGTTTTGAACCTAGAGAAACGCCATGCTACGTAAGGGCTTATAGTACTTCGACTTGCAGTCACCAAAACCACTCGCGGGGAATGTATAGCGCAGGGATTTCTCTTAGGGCTACAAATTGGATCAGGGACGTGAGAGAGAGTTCTTGGTATCCATAGGAATCGTAGAATCACTAATATTTTGTTATAAGAACCAACAAAGCACGCTTCCTGCTCCGTATTAGGGTTATTATGGCAAATGGCTGTGCAAAATAATGAGAACGCTTACTTAAGGTTACAGGGAAAGAAAGTCTCGATCCACGCGGCTTGCTGGCAGCCGAGGGAACCAGTATCGGCGCCTAGGCGTACTACGACGGTTGTGGTATTATTGGGAGCAGTTGATCCTTCAGTTTTCATAGGCAGGGTTAGGTTATAGCGCCGGTGGCGAAGGAACAGCGAAGCTATTAAGGGAGCGAGCGCCGTGAGCGTTTGTACTACAAGAATATCAGTCGGAAGATCGAGGACTCGTTTTGGAAGAGCAAAAAAGACTGCGTATGCGAGTAATTACTTATAGAGGAGATTTCTTTGATGTCTCTATCTAGAGCCGGCTCATTGGGAGTGAATTTAAGCTATTCCGTCGAGAGAAGACGAGAAACATATTTTATTTCACGAATTTATATGAAATATAAGTACAAAAAGAAAGGCAACTTACCGATGGCGAGAAATCTACACAACTCGAGAAAAACACACACTAGTTAGAGTATTCTTGCTGCAACACTAGGCTGAGGCACTGGATAACAGAGAAATAAGTTAAGTAAAACGATACGGAAAGGAAATTCTGAATTATTGAAGGCTACGTCTAGCTGACGCATTTGCGGTAGGACTGACGGAGTCACTTTTGACATGTTTTATTTTTCTGTAAGGAGGCCGAGGCAAGGCAGAATGTTGCCGCAGGGAGGAGATCTTCGCGGGATTTGCGATATTCGGGGAAAATTGGACATAGGTCTAATTTATAAATTTCGACAGCGATCCAAGGCAGGGGAGATGGGTCTGACAGTTAAGGGGAGTGAAATTGCAGAATTGGGGTAGAGTTTAGCCAGGTAGAGGGCCCGAGACGGTGGAAAACCAGGGTTGAAGCCTAGGAATGGAAGTTGGGGAACTGTCAGCGTGATTCATTTGTTTCAAAACAAATGACACTTTCGATCGGCTTTTGTCAGCGCGATTCACTTGTTTTAAACAAAAGCCGAATTTCGGCGTTCTTTTGTTTCAAAACAAGTGACATTTTCGATCGGCTTTTGTCATCGAGATTCATTTGTCAAAAAACAAAAGCCGAATTTCGTTATGCTTTTGTTCAAAAACAAATGACAATTTCGATCGGCTTTTGTCTAAAAAACAAATGAAACCGTCGGTGCAGGCGCAGGTATAAAAGCGCCGGCGCCGCTGTGGTCGGGGTCACTCGATTTCGACTCGCCGACGGGACAACACCTCTGGGAGAAGATCAAGAAGCTGTACGACGAAGCTCTGCCCGACAGCGGGAAGAATTCTGAAACGTCAGCAAGAACTCTGCCGAACGGCGAAGCTCTGCCCGACAGCGGAGAAGAATTCTGAGACGGCGACAAGGACCCAACACGACGGTGAAACTCTGCTCGGCAGCGACGAAGAATTTCGGAACGTCGGAGAGAGCGGCGAGCAACTTCAGGACGAGCGGGAGCGGCAGGCGGCCCTGCGGTACGAGAGCATCGCGAAGCGGTCTGGAGAGCGGAGCGGCAGGCGGCTCTGCGGTTCGAGGGCATCGCGGCGCGGTCTGGAGAGGGGACCGCCCAGAAAGGTAGTCAAGCGCCAAATCGGTGAGTTACCATGCATTGCTTCTTTTACCGTAAGTTCGATGAGCGTCCTATGCGTTGCAGTCAAGGTAGGCAACTCGACGCGGAGCGTAAAGGTCCTCGGACCAACTTTAATTGGGTATTATTAATCCTTCTCCCGCGAGGAGATGGACGCTGGATAAGTCTAAGAGTAATAGGTTTAAGGAACTTTGTAATAGCTACGGGGTGGGAAGTGTTGCAGCACTAGCGACGTGTTCACCCGCGACTGTGTAGACTCTCTCAATGCTAGGGCTGCCGGGCAGCCAGGATGGGGTTTGGACTGTGAGCATTTGCGACTGGTTAAGATGTTCCGGATTAGAATATCTTTCTGAAGTTATGGAAATTTGAAGTTGGGAATCTAGCAATTAATACTGTGTAAATCTAGGGTTAAGATAAAGCTTGCCATGATTGTTTGTAACTCATGTTTAGCCTAGAACGGAGCCATCCATTTGGTAAAATTATAAATTTTGGGCTGGCAACCCGAGAGACAAGCAGCAATAGGCAGGGCTTTGGTGACGGTTGAATAGCGTTTCTGTTGTACCAGCCAGTTGTGAGGCTTAGGCCTAGTCAGCTAACGACAAGTCAAATGATGTTTAATGGAACACCGCTTCCGATGTACGGGTCTCCTGTAAAATGCTAATTAGGGCCTGGAGAGACTCCAGAGTCTTGCGACAGGGATCGCCGGGAAATGCGGGGCAATCCTAGCTCTAAGCTCACATGATCCCAGAGAGGAAACTATCTTCGAATGAGTCAGCCTGCAAATCTCCCAGGGAGGAGTCAGCGGGGTGGGTCGCCTGGTGGAACTGACATTGCGTGCAGGCAGTTAAAGACCTGTTTGAGTACCCGGTGCGACGCCAGGCCGGCCTCATTAGACGCGTCAGGGAAATCGGCAACCTAGCCTTTCTTCAACCTACAATCTCCCAGAGAGGAGTCAACCAACACAAATCTCCCAGGGAGGAGTCAACCTGGAGGACGTCTGGTGGAATTGACATTGCGTGCAGGCAGTTAAAGACCTGTTTGAGTACCCGGTGCGACGCCAGGCCGGCCTCATTAGACGCGTCAAGGAAACCGTCTTCCTCCTCCTTTCACTAGCCTTCGGTAGGATTAATGGACAGCAGGATTGGACCGTAGTGCCGGGCGATTTACCAAGATGAGGACTCTCTCTGGCTTTGCCTATTTGAGATAATAGTAGTAGGATTGGCTCCGGTAGGGGATCTAGGTCATGGCTAGGTAGTCTAAATCTCTCTCACAATTTGTAAAGAGCCATGAATAAGTGTGCCCGCTGTGGAGGCACGTGATGTCGTTTTTGGTTCAGGATTGCTAAAATCTCCGAGTGATTATTTCGTCCTGACCGGACTAATAGGGGTTATGATAAAACAAAGTATTTGCTAGTATAAAAGAGGCTCTGGATGCCCACTAACGATACCTATTCATGGCTCTGTCTTGCTAGGCGGTTAATCCCTATCCGGCGGACAGATCGGGACTGCTCTAAATTGCTACTCATGTCCGAATCACTTTCACGAGGCCTTTTAGGGCCTTCAACTTACCGTCAGTAGCGCATTTCAACCTAGGACCTCGCAATCCTGATCCGTTCGATACCAAACCGAGTTAGGGCTGGTTGGGGCTATTACCTTTCAAAACTACTAGCTATTCGGATAATACTTTATTAAAAACGCACTTTAAGATTTCCTTAGGTAGTCGTAGGCAGAAGCTGCAGGCAGGACCCCAAGAAATGGGTCAGCCTGGGTCTTCAGGGTTCTAAGGTCTCCCGCATAGTCGAAAAGAACCTAGGTTTCTACACGCCTCCACTTCGAGACAGGATCTACCACTAGACGATCTCTATTTGGCCATCCGAAGCAAATTACAGTCAGGTAAGATTAGGATCCGTGTAGTAGTATAGTCTTCGGGGATTTTACACCAATAACCGGGGTTGGGCGTCACAAAATTGGTGCCGTGACCAGGATCCAGGATGTTCAGGGATTGGTGTATTCATGGCTAAATAGGTTACTTATTGCTGTAATTTGCTTTGGGAAAGGATCCGCTTCTGCGGATCCAAAATTGTTGCCGTATACAACGGATAGGCTAGCTGCGGGCGAACATGGAACCCTGAGGGCGTCTTGGTTGTAGTTTGTAGGGCTTTCTGGCCTTTTACGGCTTGTTTCCCTGAAAGAAAGTAGGTTTAGGGTTAATATATTCAACCTAGGGTTATAGCAAGAATCGCGTAAGCGGAAAGCGGGTCATTTTCATATAATTTGACGGTCCAGTTATAAAATTCAATAAGCAAGCTGAGTAAGAGAGGAACAGTAATTGATAGGGCAAAGAGTTTTCATTCCGGGGACAGGTATTTTCAATTAGAGGCACTTGTGGGTCATCTTTTATGATTTGCGACAAGCAAGGCTTAAAATAGGATTGTCTTGAGAAAAGTAGAGTTTACCGCACACTCTTGGAGTCATGTATCACATATGCTTGTCGTAATCGTAAGGGCTGAGCTATCTGTGGCCAGATGCTGACGAAACCCAACTTCACTTTGTAAACCTTTGTTATTGAGTTGATGGTTATAGGTTATGTGAAATCCATCACGTTGTGGGTGCTCGCAGTCTGAACTGGTCAAATTTTCAATCTAAATATGGTTTTAACTGCTATTGATAGGTTATAAAGAAACACAACAATAGCAGTATTTGCGACAGCCTGTTAGGATTTAGTAGCGAGATGCCTACTATCGCACTTCGTCTATCTTATATTTTTTACTTGCAGTATATAGCATAATGACAATATTTTGAAAAGTCCATACATATCATCGCATTATGCCGAAAATCGCGATCTGTCGAACATTATTCTAAATAGACCAAAGAGTCGCATAATGACGACTTTCGTTCTCACCAATGTTTTTGTTATTTGTTTTGCCTACAAAATGTACAGTCAAAAACAAAACACGAATTGTATGAACATAATAACGGTTTTATTTAATGAATTCTAATAGTAAATAATTAAATAAATATCATATTTTTAAGGCTAACCAGTAACCAAACACTCCTTTCCAATTAACACAAAATTATACTTCATACCAACAAAGTCAACGTTTCATTCCTTAACCGTGGTACCATCAGATTGTACCATCAATGGTACTATGGCAAAAAATGTTTGCCGTGGTTCCATTATGTCAATGGCACTACGGCTAATATTATTTTTTATTAGCCGTGGTACTGAAAAATGGAGAATTTGGTATTTACCTAACAGTCATGAGGGTAATGGTTAATTTAAGACCATTTATAACAGCAAGTAAAACAATGCAACTCCACAATCATCATCATCATCATCAGCCTGCGGCAGTCCACTGCTGGACGTAGGCCTCTCCCAAGACGCGCCACTTTGCTCGATCATCAGCTACACTCATCCAGTTGCTGCCAGCCGCCCTGCGCAGATCGTCACTCCATCTAGCCGGGGGGCGTCCCACATTGCGTTTACCTGTTCGCGGTCTCCACTGCAGTACTCTCTTGCTCCAGCGATTGTCAGTTCTGCGGCAGATGTGGCCAGCCCACTGCCACTTCAGCTTGCTTGCTCGAGTAACTATGTCGGTAACTTTGGTTCTCTGACGGATTACCTCGTTACGGATTATATCCCTCAGAGAGACCCCACAATACATTTTTTTAATTATTTACGCCTAGTATGGATGACACTGTTGTGTGTATTAAAAGAATTGCACTCCGCATAACTCTGACAATGTCCTCCGTATGAGCTAGACTAAAGTGCTCGCAGACATTTGGTGACTCCGTCAGTTCTTCCCACGTGCCAGCTTCTAAATGTTCGCCGCACACACGGGTATTTTGTGGGATGTAAAAGTTCATGTCACATAGCATTTTTACCCTTACCATGTCGGGTATGCACAACAATGGTGTGTTTGAACATCCATTAAATATACATCGAACTGTATCTTCGTAGGCTCGAATAAGACTCATGTTTATATCCGACTGAGCCTCTGTTCATATAACGGAAACAACCTGAATGAAGAACTTTAGCTAATACTAGCTATTACTGACAGATATAAACTTTTTCGATATTACTGACAGTCAAAAACTGGCATTCGCCAGTGATTTTAAATCAACAAAAAGGTCCATTCGTATTGCATTCATAAAGTATTTAACCGCTTACCGCATGAATTATTAAACGTCATGCTCCCCAGCAGGACCACCTTGGCTTTGATGAATTTAAACATATAGGAAAAATTCTATATAAAATCTATATAATTCTACTACCAATAAAAAAAATTCTATGTGAATAGTTTCGCCGTAAATTTGATTGCAAGGTGGTCCTGCTGGGGACCATACTCCCCAGCAGGACCACCATTATATCTCTTTTGCTGCTTATGATACAGGCACGTAAATGACATCAAATAATTCTATAACAATTCTATACTGACCTAGCTTACGACATTCTTCAATTTATTTTGGATATACGAACTTACGATGCCACAAACTTTTATGTAAGTAATTATCGCTGCGCCTGAATTTAATATCTTAGCAAACACACAAATGTGTGGAATGAATTACTTTCAGGCGTTTGTTCACATATGCGCAGTCGCCAATGCCATTATAATATCGAACCGAATAAGGTGCTCATAAATATTTTAACGTGACTCTATGGTCAAAGCGTTAGAGTGCATGTTCAGATATAAGCCCCCTGAACAATTATATTTGATGGTCACTGTGCAACACATATATGAACGACTTTTTAGCTTTAGGTTTAAAATGTATCATTTCTATCATTTTTCCTTATTTTTTCTTATTCTAAAGAGATACGACGACTTACAGCCTCCAAGAACTTCGGCGTCGTAAGAGATAAAACTGCTTGAGATTCATTATTTGCACGAATAAAACACAACTAGGGTGGTAAAACAAAGAAAGGCCGAGATCGCAGAGCTTTGCGGCCCGAGCTGCAGGCGAGGGACGCAAATACGCGATCGAGGGCTTTCTTTATTAGGTACCTACCTCCCGTGTTGTGTACATTATTTTATGTCTACACTTGGCCAGAAAGCGGCTTTTTCCGTACGCGTAGCGTAGCAACACGGGAGGTACAGTCAAGGAATTTAATTTCCTACCCGTTTCATTGAAATGTTGTTAAGCATTCACAATGCTGCCGTCCTAGTCTAAAAGGCGACTTTTTGCTATAGAAGTTCATAGTAAAAAGTCGCCTTTTAGACTAGGACGGCAGAATGCATTAAGGTCCAAAGGAGGATGGTCAAATTGGCCTATTGACCAATAAGGACAAGCGATATGTCACTGGATAGCTTATTCAACGTCCTAAAACTTTTACTATGGCAAGTAATCCCAAATCTTTGTGTGAAAAAAGTTATTGCTGCATAAAAAGTTTAATGACTTGAAACTTTACTGCGTACCTTTTTTGATACTAAGTTCCTATATCGCTTTAGACTATAAAGGTTTTCTTACTGTAGATGATTTTGTGTCATGTTTTGGGTGCCATGGGTTCATCATTCTACCACGGATACATTTTCGGAGTTCCAATAATCGAATTTGCAATTTTATATGAACTTTGGCGCACCCAATTGTTCAGGGGGCTTATATCTGAACATGCACTCTAACGCTTTGACCATAGAGTCACGTTAAAATATTTATGAGCACCTTATTCGGTTCGATATTATAATGGCATTGGCGACTGCGCATATGTGAACAAACGCCTGAAAGTAATTCATTCCACACATTTGTGTGTTTGCTAAGATATTGAATTCAGGCGCAGCGATAATTACTTACATAAAAGTTTGTGGCATCGTAAGTTCGTATATTCAAAATAAATTGAAGAATGTCGTAAGCTAGGTCAGTATAGAATTGTTATAGAATTATTTGATGTCATTTACGTGCCTGTATCATAAGCAGCAAAAGAGATATAATGGTGGTCCTGCTGGGGAGTATGCTCCCCAGCAGGACCACCTTGCAATCAAATTTACGGCGAAACTATTGACATAGAATTTTTTTTATTGGTAGTAGAATTATATAGATTTTATATAGAATTTTTCCTATATGTTTAAATTCATCAAAGCCAAGGTGGTCCTGCTGGGGAGCATGACGTATTATTAAACCAAATATGATCGACCCTGATTTCACTCCAATGCATATGAAGCCTAATATGGCACTTTCAAAAACTAGATGAAATGCAGCCTTCAGGCAACCTAATATTTATAAAAAATCGTGATTAAATGGCATTTTTTGCCATAGTACCATTGATGGTACAATCTGATGGTACCACGGGTAAGGAACGCAACGTTTTAATTCATTATTAACCTTGAGAATGATTAAAAAACAAGTGGTTTACTTATCCTCATTAAAAAAACCGAACTTTGCTTAGTCTACGTAAACAAACTCCCATTTCAAGATGTTGATCAAGAAAATCCTGAACAATTTTTTTTATGCGATCATTTGTTATTTTTTCTTTTTTAATTTGTTTTTTAGTTTTCGGGAAATGGATCTGGCTCTTTCGTATATCGTGATCGTATTTTATGCTTTCATTTTTTATACTTTTAATGAATGGGAATAGGTTTGGCTTTTTCCGTTTAATTATTTTATTTAAGCGTGAATGCCAGCCCTCCACTGCATTTATAGTACGGTGAGGATTATCAAAGCAGCTTACAGCATGAATTAATTTCGGATCCATCCACTGTTTTATAAAGTAGTTTACGAAGTCGTTCCAGCCCTCTACATTAGACAGAACCTCAAACTGTATACTGAGGAAACCCTCAGGCATCAAAGTTGCTGGTAAATGTGCCAGTGCTACAAAAAGAGCAATTGTTTTATTATTAAACAAATGCAATTGCTTAGCCTTTTTGTGAAGAGCTTGGGCATAATGAAAAAAACATCCTTTTATGTTTGCGGTAGGGAATGTGATTTGAAGTGCATTCATCGCCGCCATTTCATAATCTGTTTGAATTATTTCTGGATTCATATCCGGAATGCATGCCTTTATCATTCCAAACAGCCTTTCATATGTATATTGCTCCTTATTAGGTAATAGACAATATATTAATGGAGTAATGTGAGCCGTAGTTAGCCCGTGAACGGTGTACAGCTGTTTGAAAGGTGGCGGTACACTCTTAAATGTCCCATCCGCAAAGAAATGTCTTACATTTTTTATTGTTTCTCGAGCCTCTGTACTACAGAATATTAAAATTTTATCTGCGTTGCCATCGTCACAGAGCAAGAAGTCTTTATTTAAGCTTTCACTTAAGACGACATCTTCCAATTTTTTGAAAACTGTCGCGTGTACATCAAGATGCGACTTTCTGGCTCTGTAAAGTGCATCTTTTACCGATTCATAATTTGGCAATATATCATCGTATTCAGGATCGGATTTGTATGGTAACATCACGCGTTCATATATTTGGGGTATGGGACCCAAGTCATCGCAAACGGCTTGTTTTAAATTCGCCTTAATCACCACCACTTTGTAGGCATACAAATCGGATTGGCATGTATGGTCACTTATTCTTGTAATAGTTTCGTCATCTTCCATCCAAGTGACGGATCCTGAGCATCGTCTATTAGTGCATCGCCAAATACTAGAGCCATTTTTATTTGATTTTTGGCGTGTGTGACTATGTCCGTTTCTCCACAATGACCAGGAACCCTGTTACAAACATATATGTATGCTTATAACGGTTGGCATTTTATCGATCGTCTATAGGAGTGGTAGATGACAATATCCCTCGATAAAATGCAACCACAATAAGCCGGATTGATTTGATAATAATTTTAATCAAAAAATTTAACCAGATACTATTGTAATCAAGTTAAACGCCGAAAAGAATAGCTACATAATATACGTACCTTGGTATTTTTTATTAACACGATGTCACTGTTAGTGATGTATTTTATATAGTTATTATTCATTTTTTTCGGTAGGTAAATAATAACTGTAATCTTAAAAAGATACTGTAATTAAACGACATAAGTCATCGTACCATACATGACGTTCTTATTTTATTTTATGTAATATGATTAACCTTCTTGCACTTACCAAGGAGATAAGCAATGATTTTAAATAAAGACATATGTAATGTATACTTAACTTATATCACGACATTATTAAGTAGGTACTTACTTTAAAAATAGTCCAATTTTAAGACCTTTTTAACACGACTGTACTAAAAGTAGCATCATGATATTCCTGAAACGATTTTTCATAAAAAATGGCAAGCTGCGATATATCAGTCACAAAAATAAAAAAGTAGGCATAGTGCGATAACGTGCTTAGAGGTTTTATAAAATGGGCGGTATGCTACCAATTGTATGAAAAGGTAAAAAAGTCAACTAAGTGCGATAGTAGGCATCTCGCTACTAAATCCCTGTTAGATGACTAGGCTATTTAAAGTTGCCTTTATCGACCACAAACGCTTGCCGTGGCTGCTTCTGGGCTCGGAACCAAGCGCGTAATGTCTCGTGAGGATAGTTGGGGTTAAAATCTAGCAAGTTTCAAATAATAAGTTATCTGACATGTGCACAGACGCAGTAGCGCTCCATTTGACGTATCGCAATGGTTCGATCAATTCATATGGTATAGGAACGGGATAGACTATCGGAAGAATGTAGAGCCAGTTCGGTTACTGGTCGTTCGTCTGAGATCGGAAATAAAGTAAAGGGATTATTGTTAGACCTTGTGCCACTTCCTCGGAGACAGTGTGACCCATATATTAATAGGACAATATGTTGTCCGGAGAGGATGCCTTTGCCATGACTCTTGAAGGAAAACATTATACAACTTACCTTTGACGCACCGCGGTCGGTCGAGCGGACGCCATACCAAATTGTTAGTACCTAGAACCGTAGAGTTAGGGAGTATTTTTCTTCCCGGATGAAGATCATTATAAATATAACAAAAATAGAGTAGACCGCCACCTGTGAGAGTTTAAGTACAACTTGTGTACAGAGGCCAGGGCTCGGCCAGGTTCGGGCCGGGTGCTCCCATTTTCTTATCACCATTATTCATATTAAAATCACCAGTACGTCAATAAATATTTTACTCAGGTCTCAGTTAGTACCTTACATGCTAGGAAAGATAAAACAACTTAAAAAACCAACGAAAGTTATTCTTAGGATAAAGTTACACGCTAAGAGGTTAGAACGGCCCCTGCAATAAAGGAACCACTTTAAGGAAACTAGGCGAATGCCAGACCGTGAGGTTATTATGGAATTGGATACGGACTGATAAAATATTAAAATTCGTTCAACGTGTACAAAACGTATGATCGGTTCGACCCATAGCATCCAAAAATACATAAATAACAAAAAAAATTTAGTATTACTAAAATAATTTTGATATCCAAATATTGTTACTAGCCGTACGGCCTGGCAATCACATTGTATTACACAACTAGTTAAATTATCACTTTTATCTACTTATTAATTTAAAATAAATGATTTGCGGCAGAGCAGACCTTTAAGGAAATCTTTAGCTTGTTCTAGTAAGCACGCAGTAACAGTAACCAGTAGGAATGACCTTAAAATACATAATTTTCGCAATAGGGCGACAAATCAGGATTAACGAAACTCATTAGTATTCAATTGTGACCTAGTCCATTAAACAAGAGCAAGTTAAATGCTCTTATTCATGGATATGTGGGCAGGTAGAAGGAGAAGGTGAATATGCTTTACGTGTTGCGCGCGGTCGCTCTACATGGTTATCAGAATTTGGGATCTGATGACAATGGTTTAATTAATATTACAAATACCACCAAATAGGATGAAAAATTAATGTTTCCCATCACTAAATTCCACCTTTGGCGCCAGGCGACAAATGTTACACGCTTGGGCCTATTCAGCGAGCTATTTCCTTCTACCTCGAAATATTTCTGTGCTCTTGGAGTTACCCAAATGCGCCAGTCAGTGGATGCTAGGGATGTAGCGATGCAGGTGCCGTCGCCGGTATATCGGCAGATGTATTAGTGTCGCAGATATATCGGTATCGCCGATGTGATGCAGCCGATACTTGCTATGCACGAAGAAAATCTGTTGTATGAGAAAAAAGAACCCGCATAGGGTAATATCAATTACTAACTTAATTTGTATACTGTACATTAAAAGTTATTATGGTACATAACAAAAGGTTAAATTTGTGCCAACAATCTATATCGTATTACCTTATATCTTTAAGGCTAAAAATAGCCAAGATACAGGTAAAATAAGGACTTGAAAATGTTTAGGCTGAATGTCAGAATCGACATTGCCGAAAATTCGCTACAAGTATCGGTGTGGGTGTCATGTCGGCATAATCTTGTGTCGTTGCATCTTTGGTGGAAACGATTATTCTGTGGCTAGCATAAGCCAGAAGAAACAGATCTTTACTTGATATTTGCGAGGTTGCAATAATTTTACATAGCGCTGAACCGAGTCGCGATCGCTTGTAATCCCTTAGTGATTAAACGACGTAAGTTTGAGGGAAATGGGACAGGCCACCCTACTGTATACTATACTATCATTAAATACTAGAATTAAAATAGTTGTGGGAGTGGGAAGGTTTGTCAGATCTCCGGAAAGTGGTCCCTGCGTAAAATGTTGAATTATGGACATAGTTTGGACGAGGGAGGCTTTCTTTGTGTCTGGCAGGACTCTCAGCTTCGACAGCTAATCTTCTTGCGTTGTAGGATTTCAATCGGACTTCGTAGGTGTTGAACAATTTAAATCCTCGTAGAATGTGGAGTAAGCAATAAGATAATTCCTCAGAATGGCTCCCTGTGAAAAAGAAAAGAAATGTTTAAGTATTTAACTAGCAATAGGGGTTAGATTGTACTCGGGAACACGCGGTGCGCGCTTTGCGGGGTCTATATGGCTTATAGGGCCCACCAAATGTTAATTTCAGAGATCCGGACTCCAAAACAAAACAGTCTTGCAGTTACGGCCGAAGGCGTGTTGCTATGAGTTTTAATTCAAAGCATTCTTACGCATTGTTACGCATTCTTAAAAAATATTGTAGAGCGCGCGGGGAACTATCACTTGTGCAAATAGTTTATAAAAGAAAGGACCGTGTGAGATGGATCAACGGTCTGGGACAGGGCTGCGGTCCGTTATTGGGGACCCGTCCTGTAGTTTGAGCTAATAGCAAGGAACCAATACAGTTCAGAATAAGGTCTAGGGTTCCTTTTACCAAGCGATAATAAATAGTTAAGTATGGTCACCTGGCCTAGCAGCGCCTTTCTCGCGGAAGCGCGGTGTACCATTGGTGGGCTCTTGTGACTGTGCCGAGCGCTCGCCGCGGAGTTATTTGAGGACTCATGTATAGAAGCAGGAAGCAATAGCACAGCAGGGGTACCTGTGAAAAACAAATCGTGAGTTGCTAGGAGCAAAATGGGCTCTCGCTCAAGGGTTCCGTATGAAAACAGTTGATATTTGGATGCCCACTTAATTTTATTTTTACTATTGGTGTGATAATTTAGAATATATAATCTGTCTAGATAGTACAGACAAACAGACGGACAACGAAGTTATAGCATTGGGGTTCCGTTCTCCATTAAAGGTACGGAATCCTAAAACGCAGAGCAGGAACAGGGCAACGCGGTTCACACAATTCATAGGGGCGCCTAAACACGGAGCACAAGCGATGAGAATGGCGAGAGATCCGTGTAAATGCTATCGAGATTTCGTATCTTTTCTATAGATTACGGGTAACTTTAGAAAAAATAGATAAACTGATCTTGGTCTGAATAATGTAAGTATACTTGTATAATATCCGATCTAGATTGAGATTTTGTATAGGTCATGCCAATGACATAAAGCAGACTTCACGAGAGCATAAAGTATTCCAAGTAGTTTCAAGTCATATTTAGTAAATTCGACTCTTTGGTTAAATGGTATCAAGGAATGGATTGAGTTGAAAGCAAAGTCGGCTGTTGAATAAGAGCCAAAGCTTACCGAATCACTCTTCGTAATTTAATACAATGATGCGTAGAGCGCATTGTTTGTTTACGCGCGGAAGATTCAAGGAAAGGTGCTGAATTGCATGCAGTTTTCGCGCCGTTCTCGTCGCTACTGTTCACATTCAAGTATTCGGATCTCGGCTGAAATAATAAAACACAATTAGTGGGGGGCGCGCGGATAAATTAATTCTATATGGTTTAGTATATGCATATTATTACTTACTAAACCTAAGCTAGACAAGGACCTTATGGGGTGTCTAGAGTATTGTAAAGTGGGACAGGAGCTCTGTATAGGCAGCTACGAGCTATTGTTGAACCTTGGGCTTTACTAATTTATTAGGAGAAAGGCCATAGTGTACAGGAACGCAAATGAAGCTGATTTAGTTAATTTGCGGGGCCTCATAATGGGTATTATTTATAAGGCACCAAGAGGCTATCAGAACCTCGCGGATGTGCCGAGATTGTTAGTCATAGAGACGAGAAATGTTTAGTATAGTCACTTCCAATAGACTAAGGGTCCTTGTGGAAGGTTTGGGGGGTTAAACCAATCAGAATCGGGGACAGGGGCGTAGACTAGATGTCGCGATAAAACATAGGGCATTCATAATAATTTAGTTTCGGACAGCGGGCCTAGAACATATAATGTTCAAGGCAACGTTTATAAAAATTACAAATAGGAACCTCAAAAAATCTGTTCGGCACTTACCTCGGAGTTGGCGATCATCACCAATAAAACTCTGCAGATCCATCTCTCGTTACATCTGAATTTTGGGGCGTCACGAGTTTGCCGACCGGTCGGAACTTAGTCAGGAATCACGTTGAATCCGGAACGAATATAAGGAAATCACTGGAAAATAATACACTTATAGCTCTATTCATGGAGAATGAGACCGAAACGTAGTCACATTTTCTAACAATAAATTCTCATTATTGAAAACATAAGTGAAGGATAAAATGTGTTGAGATAAATTGCAAATTTATGTTTTGACAAGACGTCAGTCAAATTTCATAAAGAGACAGATTATTCTGTCCAGCCAGGAACTGAGCGGTTATTATATTAAGGTTAATTACCTAAGTTATTTTAAATAGTTTGTTACTCGAAGAAGTAATACTTCGGAAGATAAAATAATCAACACCAAGCGCAATTACCTGATCGTAGTGATAGGGTTGCTAGTTGGAAAAATGGCACAAATGTGCGAGGAGGTTCTCAAATAAAAATAAAGGTAGTAAGGTAAGAGTATTTGGAAAAAAAAATATATGTGGGGTGGTCCGTCCAATTGTTGGTACTACTGCCAGTAAATGGATTTTGATGTAGTTATTATTACCCCCGTCGTGGCGAACATAAAAATCTGGGTGAGGTCGCAAATAATCGCACAACGCTGAATATGTTGGGATGTTGTTAGGATACATATAAGTAGTGTAAACTCGATTTTGCAGTTTCGAAAAAGTTGTGCTAAATGTGTGGGGGTCGAAAAACACCGAAATTTTCGGTAATTTTTCAGATTTTGGTCTGTACCTTCTAAAAACCGGATTTTTGGATAAAATTGTCTATGACACTATTAAAGAAGATAAAATTCTCTACAACATGAGTGTAACATCAACTCTGCATATTTAGAAAATGTTGAGATATAGCACTTCAAAAAATTGCAATTTTTCCCAAAAAGTTCGAAATTGCACTTTTAGCTACCTCTCAAGTTGAATAGCAGCTGAAATACTGATCTTACAATGACAATTAGATTTATGAAGTTATAGAGCAATTATTGAGCTTTATTTTAAGTATAATTTGAACCCTGTATTAGCGATAATTCTCTTGTTATCGGAAAAAGACCAAATCATTAGAGAACTCAGATTTGTCAGGAAAGAGTGCTCCTAAAACAAATTGTTAATTATTCATAGGAAGTTTTAAAAATGACTTTATATTTCTAAACATCATTCATTTAAAAAGTCCTGAGGGGCCATGATGATCGCGTACAGCGCACATTATGTAAATGATAAAAGCATCGTCACATTTACATACGTACGTAAATTTGAGAATGTTGAATACTTTATTATTTATTTATACAGTGATATGTGCAACCATCATATGCCCGCTAAATTAGTCTTAGATACACATCGTAAGATCTTAGTCATAAAATGTGAAAATCAACGTAAAGTGATGGCGAGTCCTCGGCTGACTCCAGTGATAGAATTGCAGGACGGAATGTAA
The DNA here is from genome assembly GCA_947034925.1 of Eudemis profundana. Lineage (NCBI taxonomy): Eukaryota > Metazoa > Arthropoda > Insecta > Lepidoptera > Tortricidae > Eudemis > Eudemis profundana. The sequence goes on along the minus strand of OX344804.1, from coordinate 2,681,992 downwards.
ATTAGTATTTATTTATCGCAATAACTTACACTAAAGAGTGGCTATGTAGTTACCCTTAAATTGCTGACATTTTACGGAATCCGGCAAAAAGTTGTCTCCGATGACATAAAACATTAGATTCAACGTTTGTCAACGAAACGTCACGCAACCGGTAGGTATGTGTAGTTTTACGTGGTTATACGTTTACACCTACTAGTTTTCCGCGTCTAATAATGCTCCTATTTTGTGTAAGTACTTATAATATTAGGCTTGCCTTTACGCAATTGGCTAAATGGTCGTATTCTTCTGAATTACACCTAGAAAAGTGTCGTCAAAATCATGTTCAAGGCTAAGTAGTCAAGCAGGGGCTTATTGCATAACAAAGTACGAGATAATATTATAAGTAAGTTTGTATGGATTTTTACTAATAATATTAGCTTGTCTTCTTCTATGTACTCGTAATTAGCCTCAGGTCTTCCCCTAACAAACTCTGCAGAGAACAAGGTTAAGCCTAGCTGTCCGGCATGAGATTTTTCTTCTTCACAGCCTTTCAGTAATTGTAACAAATACTATGCTACAATCCATCCTGACGTTTTAATTTCAATAGTAAAGATGACCTCTATCAAGCAGTTGCGATAGAGAGACTGAATCGTTATGGGTAGGATGTAGCCAACAGTTGTGTGAAATACGTAAATTATATGCTAGATAAGCTAACAATATGCGTAACGTAGGCAAGATGACCAACCGAATGTTACGAAATACGTGTACGATCTTCTAACAGTGCCAAAGTCCATCACCCTGGTTTAACCCCAATGGAAGACTTTGCTGCCCGATATTCCTATATAACCTACCACTGGGTGCATAATAATTCGTAGGAGATAGGGAAAAATACAAATTTGGGTGGACAAGGAGCAGCCCCGCATGAGATCCTTATGAGTGGGGTAATAGTTAAGAAACGGGAAGCCGAGTCAAAGTTTTCCTCGGCTCAAAAAGGGCACAGGTGTTATCTAAAACACAGTAGGAGCATTCCACGGAAACGTTACGTCAGGGAGACTACCTTTTTAATACTTTTTACAAGTAAAATTAAAATCTGAATATCAGTACCTATGGTAATATCAAAACTAGGCTTTAAGATTGGTAGTGTTTCTTAGTAACTAAAAAAAATATTAGGGTTTGCTACCATAGCATCGCGTAAGCGATAAAAAAATATGTTTTCATGGAATGTTCCAGTAGGAACTACATACATACTCACTTCTAAGTTGTAACTTATTGCAATAAATACGAATTTACATGGTGTCCTGTTCAAGTTGATTTTCACATTTTATGACCAAGATCATACAATGTGTATTTAAGACTAATTTAGCGGGCATATGATGGTTGCACATATCACAGTATAAATAAATAATAAAGTATTCAATACTCTCGAAATTACGCACGTATGTAAATGTGACGATGCTAATGTGCGATGTACGCGATCATCATGGCCCCTCTGAATTTTTTAAATGACTGATGTTTAGAAATATATAGTCAATTTTAAAACTTCCTATGAATAACTGCGCAATATACTAACAATTTGCTTTAGGAACACTCTTTCCTGAGAAATCTGAGTTCTCTAATGATTTAGTTTTTTTCCGATAACAAGGAAAATATCGCTAGTACAGGGTTCAAATTATACTTAAAATAAAGCTCAATAATTGCTCTATAACTTCATAAATCTAATTGTCATTGTAAGATCAGTATTTCAGCTGCTATTCAACGTGAGAGGTAGCTGAAAGTGCAATTTCGAACTTTTTAGGAAAATTTGCAATTGTTTGAAGTGCTATATCTCAACATTTTCTAAACATGCAGAGTTGATGTTACACTCATGTTGTAGAGAATTTTATCTTCTTTAATAGTGTCATAGACAATTTTATCCAAAAATCCGGTTTTTAGAAGGTACAGACCAAAATCTGAAAAATTACCGAAAATTTCGGTGTTTTTCGACCCCCACACATTTAGCACAACTTTTTCAAAACTGCAAAATCGAGTTTACACTACTTATATGTATCCTAACAACATCCCAACATATTCAGCGTTGTGCGATTTTTTGCGACCTCGAATGTTCGAAATGACTGGGTCATATTCCGTATATTGACGTATTTAATAGATTTAATATAATAAACTCTACTTCCTGGAGATGTAATTGAGTAAATCAATTTAGTTCCAGAGTTGCGGTTTACGATGATTAATAAAGCGCTTACCTTAGGGTGAAGCCAGCATTTCTGTATCATATTGCGAACCTAAAATTTAAACAGATGCTTTTCAATCACCGTATTTGTAATTTTCTATAAAATTGCAGATTTTCAGCAAATAAGTAATACAACCTTGCTTATCAATGCAAACCCAAACTTGGATAAGTCATGGTTACCTTATATTTTCAATTTGAGCTCTGAAGTGCCAATAATTGGAGGTGTGCCGGCGATTGGGTGGCTTACCCTATGTGTGGGATTTATTTAAAAGGAAAAACGCTGCGAAGGAACTGTTCTTACACCACATGTTTGACGCTAGACCCTTGTTGTTTAAAAACTGGGGCCAGGACGTTATATTGTGCAATGTGCAGTATGACTTTGATCGGATCGATTTTACTTGAGATTTGGTCAAATCGAATTATCAGATTGTACTGTCAGATGGTATGAAGATAGGGAAAAAAAAAAAGATACACTCTGAGATTTAGTGATCAATATTATTCCTTGTCTAATGTGTTAGGCTAACTCACTCAGGACTGTACCGACATCCGGCAGCGCCTGTGCGCGTAATCTATAAAGTCAAAGGGGGGTTATGTGTTTGACCGGTATGTATGTATGCATGTATGTATGCATGTATGTATGTATGTATGCATGTAAGTATGTATGTAAGTATGTATGTTACCCGACTGCGGCAAAGCCCAAAGGACGGTTGAGTGGTTGACCTGTATGTTTGTATGTAAGCATGTACTACGACGTGCGTCAAAATGGTTATATAACGTCGCACGAGTATTCGTTTTAACTGCATCTAATTCACTAGGAAATTCAAGTTATAATTATGTTATTTATGTCGACAACCCTAGCGGTAGTAGGCATGGTGACTCGGATGGGTTTTGGTAGAGGATCGATTTCAGAGCGTTCGACCGCGGGGGGTTTTCCCATTCATGTTTCAGCAAATATAGCAGTAAGCGGTGGTAAGCACAGTTAACTTTTACTATACACGGTATCGAGGTGAGACATGACTTAATCGAAAGTTGTCATCATTCGATAGTCCTTCACGGTAAAACTCCAGTGACACTGGTGAAGTTACAAAAAAAAAAAACGCCGGAAAAACGTCTGAAGTCGACCCTAAGACAGTGAAACTTCTGTACCAAGTATTTGGGCCTGTATTTATTTATTACACAAACCAACACATAGGAACATAAACCTAGATACTATTACCTATCCTGTGGTGGCGGGACCGAGGTGTCACATGGTTTCGTGAGAGGATAAAAAGGACAATCATAATCAGTTAAACAGTTAGGTTCTGATATTTAGAAGAATCATTGATTTAACTTCCGATTTTCAAATAATTTATCTGAGCTATTTGAAAGAAAGACGGAACCGAGACTGGAATTTCGGCCGGACTCTAGAAACGAAGTTAATCCGCGGTTCTCACGGGGAATGAATGGCTCACCCTCGAACTAGTGAGGGGAAAATTTTATCGATAAAAATTTATTAAATTAGAAATACCATTAATTTATGAGCTTGCATGTTTGTTGGTCAAGCCGGCCTAGTCCCGCGCAACATTAGGCGCGCGTTCGAGTATTACAATACAAATTAATAAGTACCAAACGATTCGTGATCGTATGTATCATACTATTAAAGTATCACTAATGTTTACCGGTTAGTTACGTCCATACCATTTGCAAATTTACGGTTCTTAGCTTTGTTGCAAATAGACATTTTGTAGGGAACGCGCACGAACTACTGGAGGCAGCATTAGGCGTCAAAAGAGACACTGGCGAATAACAAAGGAAACCATCGCCCTGTCAAATCAAGCTGTAATTGACAAAGATAATTTGCAAGTGTCAATGTCAAGAAAAATAAGTCGTATCTACGCTGACGTTAATCGTCCGTCATCGCGATAAACTAACGTTATGGGCGGCGTTTTCGTCCGCTGGGGCTGCTCAGCATCAGAGGGTATTTGATTTGGTTTGGCAGCACCAGTTGGCAGCACAGTCGTCGTGCACGTTTCCTATTGATACTTGAAATCAAACAGGTTAAATCGATAGCGCGCAAACGGGTTTTCAGAAGCATAGGGTGTTCTTTAGTAGCCAGCATTAGAGGTGTTTTTGTAGCTGGAAGCGAGCACGAATCACAGTGGGAAAAGAAATACTTGAATTTTCATAAGATATTACTACATTAGCATACAACGCGGATACCGCACACCACCAATTCTAAAGCAGTAAGTACTACCGTAGCAAGTAATACCGCGGCAAGGCCATGATGGTTGTACCACTGGTCACCTGGTAAGCTAACCCGTTCGCGCCCAATTGGGTACTTGTCTGTAACCGAAATTAGTAAAAATCATATGAGCACCTACTAGAATAGGGAGTAGTACTACATCTAGTATCTTTTCCAGTATTGAGTTGATACCTAGCGTGTAACTTTTTAGGAGCCTCCAAGGTTAGGTAAGAGAGTCTATTTTCAAGGTATGAAATTATTAGAAAACTTGCTAATACCATTAGATAACCCCTAAAGGTATGGTGTCTATTGTTACGGAGACGTTACGATGCGGGGTGTTTAGATGAACGTAAAACAAATAAAATATTTCCAGTCGGTTAAACGACCAGGGATAAAATGTACAAATTGATTTAATAAATTACGTCCCAGCAAACCTTTCCTGGTTAGCTCACAGGAATTATAATTTCTTAGCATAGGCGTCCCTCATGACGTCACGGTTTCGTGACCGGGAGGTTGTTTGGGTCAATAACGTCAAACATGCGTCAGAAAGCAGGCATTTTATTAATTATCTGAGGCAGCAAACGGGTGGGTGTTCATTATGAAACTAGGTACAGAGTTTGTCGCTTAATTTCAAGTGGAGTGGCCGCGATGTGACTGGGACTATTGGCTTTGGCGCCGCGAGGCCTGGCGCGGGGCGAGTGGTGAAGGTTTGGAATAGCTTGCGGAAGGGAGAGGGTCGGCTAGTATCTGAGGAATAAAATAAAAAAGGGGGTTAAGTTACATTGTGGCATTTCGGTGAGTTATGAAATTAAAATGGCTCTTTGCACATCAATTTGCAGCGAACGGCGAAGTCGCCAGCGTGCACTTTTCTCGAAGGCGCATAGAGCGTCGCGAGATAATAATCAGGTTCATGCAAGGAGGGGTGGAGGCCGTTTTATCTTAAAAATAAATAGGCGGGTTAGGTAGATGATTATAAATCGATTAATTTACTGAGACATATCAGAAATGCTTGATTTTTAAGTTAGTCAAACGGACTACGTGCTTAAAGTAATTGTGAAGGAAATTCAATCCGAGGAAAATTGGATTCAAGTATAGTTATTGCCTTTTGCGTTGGTTGCCTATGCACCTTCTCGAGTCGCTCAACGTGCGACATCACCGCTGCGTAAACTTTTAAGGGTGGCGAAATTGAACAAAAGGAGTTTATTCTTCTTGTGTTGAACCTAATACCCACATGGTCGAATTATCGCGAGTCATTGCGGATGGGCGAAGAAGCAGCCTACATAACCCTAGGCATGGTTGGCAAGCGGTTTAATTATTCAACTACATATTGGTAACGCGGTGTTTACGCGAGAGATTAGCATTGAGAGGATCTGTGAATGCGAGTCGGAGATTCAATGGAATTAGACAAATGGGGCGAGTTAAACGTAGAACCTAATATATAAAAAATAATACATACATATTTAGACTCAGGCTAGTAAAAGGGCCTTGAGGGCCTACTTGCAAAGATAAACTATTTTATTTTGAACCAGGGGTCGGATATCGTGGGTTACCGAATACCAAGTGACCAGAGCTCTCTCGTTCTTTGTGAATTGATCGGGCAGTTTTATGAAAGTCGACCGAAATTTTAAACTGATCCGGGGTGTTACATAAAAAGAAAAACACAGTACCGGACTCCGAGCAGGAAAGAGTTAGGCATTTGAGATAGGTTGTGTACCAAAGCGGTCTAGCAAGTTGGACGCGATCGAGTGTTTCGGTGTTCTGAGGAAGAATGGAGAACGAAGTTTTGTCATAGGGTTGGAAGGTGGCTGAAAGAGCGTCTGAAAGGCTGTGTCTAAGTCCTTGCGCGCAGGACTTCGGCTTTGACTATGGGTAAGACGGAAGTATGTTGAGTAAGTTTAGCGACAATGAGGATTGCAACGACTAAGCTGGACTGGGTACATGATCAGCAGTTTTCCTGGGGCCTCGCTTCGGTTTTAAACAAAAAGGTGCTATCTATGGCTATAGATGCTAGGTTTTAGAGATTGCCGTTGTCAGGCCTAGTTGTAGGTAGCATCAGTACCGGACAAGAAGCTAACAACCATGATAATTACACATCCCTGCTTCCGAATGGCAGTTCGCTGAAACGCCTAACTTCTGGAGACCGAGCTGCAAGAATGCAGGAGCGTTTTCGTAGAGGGAGGAGTTTGGTCATGGTGGAGAAGTCGGGCCGAGTACTGCAGAGCTGGCTTAGGAATGAATACAGGGGACATTCACCGAGAAAAGAGGGAGTAGGTCCGCCTTCTTAGCAGGGAGAATACCCAGTCTGGAAGGATGCAGGGGTAAAGGCGGGTAAAGCACAACCGGCAGGGATCGGACCCAGGCATTTCCGACTTATTGGGGAGATACCGTTGGACTACATAGGGCAGAGATCCGAGGGAAAGTAAGTCTGGCAGGGATCAGCAACTCCCGGGTAGCTCTCGCGGGTCGGAATCGCAGGATTCTGGGTATTCACGACACACACTCTGTCTTGAGTTGGAAATCTGGGGTGGCCGGCAATTCCCACTTCATTCCGATAGATGGAGGCGACTTGTTGAGGGGGCGGAGCTGTTTCCACTGAGTATCTGGGTAAAAACACACCGCATTCACCACTGGAGAGAGGCGTCGGGAAACTGATAGTGTATAGGGATGCTAATGCTACGTGGGTCTAAATAGTTAGACTAAACTGCGCATTATCAGGGACAGGAAGAGAGCTATGTAACGAACCGACGCCTGGGGACACCTTATATTAGTTTTGAACCTAGAGAAACGCCATGCTACGTAAGGGCTTATAGTACTTCGACTTGCAGTCACCAAAACCACTCGCGGGGAATGTATAGCGCAGGGATTTCTCTTAGGGCTACAAATTGGATCAGGGACGTGAGAGAGAGTTCTTGGTATCCATAGGAATCGTAGAATCACTAATATTTTGTTATAAGAACCAACAAAGCACGCTTCCTGCTCCGTATTAGGGTTATTATGGCAAATGGCTGTGCAAAATAATGAGAACGCTTACTTAAGGTTACAGGGAAAGAAAGTCTCGATCCACGCGGCTTGCTGGCAGCCGAGGGAACCAGTATCGGCGCCTAGGCGTACTACGACGGTTGTGGTATTATTGGGAGCAGTTGATCCTTCAGTTTTCATAGGCAGGGTTAGGTTATAGCGCCGGTGGCGAAGGAACAGCGAAGCTATTAAGGGAGCGAGCGCCGTGAGCGTTTGTACTACAAGAATATCAGTCGGAAGATCGAGGACTCGTTTTGGAAGAGCAAAAAAGACTGCGTATGCGAGTAATTACTTATAGAGGAGATTTCTTTGATGTCTCTATCTAGAGCCGGCTCATTGGGAGTGAATTTAAGCTATTCCGTCGAGAGAAGACGAGAAACATATTTTATTTCACGAATTTATATGAAATATAAGTACAAAAAGAAAGGCAACTTACCGATGGCGAGAAATCTACACAACTCGAGAAAAACACACACTAGTTAGAGTATTCTTGCTGCAACACTAGGCTGAGGCACTGGATAACAGAGAAATAAGTTAAGTAAAACGATACGGAAAGGAAATTCTGAATTATTGAAGGCTACGTCTAGCTGACGCATTTGCGGTAGGACTGACGGAGTCACTTTTGACATGTTTTATTTTTCTGTAAGGAGGCCGAGGCAAGGCAGAATGTTGCCGCAGGGAGGAGATCTTCGCGGGATTTGCGATATTCGGGGAAAATTGGACATAGGTCTAATTTATAAATTTCGACAGCGATCCAAGGCAGGGGAGATGGGTCTGACAGTTAAGGGGAGTGAAATTGCAGAATTGGGGTAGAGTTTAGCCAGGTAGAGGGCCCGAGACGGTGGAAAACCAGGGTTGAAGCCTAGGAATGGAAGTTGGGGAACTGTCAGCGTGATTCATTTGTTTCAAAACAAATGACACTTTCGATCGGCTTTTGTCAGCGCGATTCACTTGTTTTAAACAAAAGCCGAATTTCGGCGTTCTTTTGTTTCAAAACAAGTGACATTTTCGATCGGCTTTTGTCATCGAGATTCATTTGTCAAAAAACAAAAGCCGAATTTCGTTATGCTTTTGTTCAAAAACAAATGACAATTTCGATCGGCTTTTGTCTAAAAAACAAATGAAACCGTCGGTGCAGGCGCAGGTATAAAAGCGCCGGCGCCGCTGTGGTCGGGGTCACTCGATTTCGACTCGCCGACGGGACAACACCTCTGGGAGAAGATCAAGAAGCTGTACGACGAAGCTCTGCCCGACAGCGGGAAGAATTCTGAAACGTCAGCAAGAACTCTGCCGAACGGCGAAGCTCTGCCCGACAGCGGAGAAGAATTCTGAGACGGCGACAAGGACCCAACACGACGGTGAAACTCTGCTCGGCAGCGACGAAGAATTTCGGAACGTCGGAGAGAGCGGCGAGCAACTTCAGGACGAGCGGGAGCGGCAGGCGGCCCTGCGGTACGAGAGCATCGCGAAGCGGTCTGGAGAGCGGAGCGGCAGGCGGCTCTGCGGTTCGAGGGCATCGCGGCGCGGTCTGGAGAGGGGACCGCCCAGAAAGGTAGTCAAGCGCCAAATCGGTGAGTTACCATGCATTGCTTCTTTTACCGTAAGTTCGATGAGCGTCCTATGCGTTGCAGTCAAGGTAGGCAACTCGACGCGGAGCGTAAAGGTCCTCGGACCAACTTTAATTGGGTATTATTAATCCTTCTCCCGCGAGGAGATGGACGCTGGATAAGTCTAAGAGTAATAGGTTTAAGGAACTTTGTAATAGCTACGGGGTGGGAAGTGTTGCAGCACTAGCGACGTGTTCACCCGCGACTGTGTAGACTCTCTCAATGCTAGGGCTGCCGGGCAGCCAGGATGGGGTTTGGACTGTGAGCATTTGCGACTGGTTAAGATGTTCCGGATTAGAATATCTTTCTGAAGTTATGGAAATTTGAAGTTGGGAATCTAGCAATTAATACTGTGTAAATCTAGGGTTAAGATAAAGCTTGCCATGATTGTTTGTAACTCATGTTTAGCCTAGAACGGAGCCATCCATTTGGTAAAATTATAAATTTTGGGCTGGCAACCCGAGAGACAAGCAGCAATAGGCAGGGCTTTGGTGACGGTTGAATAGCGTTTCTGTTGTACCAGCCAGTTGTGAGGCTTAGGCCTAGTCAGCTAACGACAAGTCAAATGATGTTTAATGGAACACTGCTTCCGATGTACGGGTCTCCTGTAAAATGCTAATTAGGGCCTGGAGAGACTCCAGAGTCTTGCGACAGGGATCGCCGGGAAATGCGGGGCAATCCTAGCTCTAAGCTCACATGATCCCAGAGAGGAAACTATCTTCGAATGAGTCAGCCTGCAAATCTCCCAGGGAGGAGTCAGCGGGGTGGGTCGCCTGGTGGAACTGACATTGCGTGCAGGCAGTTAAAGACCTGTTTGAGTACCCGGTGCGACGCCAGGCCGGCCTCATTAGACGCGTCAGGGAAATCGGCAACCTAGCCTTTCTTCAACCTACAATCTCCCAGAGAGGAGTCAACCAACACAAATCTCCCAGGGAGGAGTCAACCTGGAGGACGTCTGGTGGAATTGACATTGCGTGCAGGCAGTTAAAGACCTGTTTGAGTACCCGGTGCGACGCCAGGCCGGCCTCATTAGACGCGTCAAGGAAACCGTCTTCCTCCTCCTTTCACTAGCCTTCGGTAGGATTAATGGACAGCAGGATTGGACCGTAGTGCCGGGCGATTTACCAAGATGAGGACTCTCTCTGGCTTTGCCTATTTGAGATAATAGTAGTAGGATTGGCTCCGGTAGGGGATCTAGGTCATGGCTAGGTAGTCTAAATCTCTCTCACAATTTGTAAAGAGCCATGAATAAGTGTGCCCGCTGTGGAGGCACGTGATGTCGTTTTTGGTTCAGGATTGCTAAAATCTCCGAGTGATTATTTCGTCCTGACCGGACTAATAGGGGTTATGATAAAACAAAGTATTTGCTAGTATAAAAGAGGCTCTGGATGCCCACTAACGATACCTATTCATGGCTCTGTCTTGCTAGGCGGTTAATCCCTATCCGGCGGACAGATCGGGACTGCTCTAAATTGCTACTCATGTCCGAATCACTTTCACGAGGCCTTTTAGGGCCTTCAACTTACCGTCAGTAGCGCATTTCAACCTAGGACCTCGCAATCCTGATCCGTTCGATACCAAACCGAGTTAGGGCTGGTTGGGGCTATTACCTTTCAAAACTACTAGCTATTCGGATAATACTTTATTAAAAACGCACTTTAAGATTTCCTTAGGTAGTCGTAGGCAGAAGCTGCAGGCAGGACCCCAAGAAATGGGTCAGCCTGGGTCTTCAGGGTTCTAAGGTCTCCCGCATAGTCGAAAAGAACCTAGGTTTCTACACGCCTCCACTTCGAGACAGGATCTACCACTAGACGATCTCTATTTGGCCATCCGAAGCAAATTACAGTCAGGTAAGATTAGGATCCGTGTAGTAGTATAGTCTTCGGGGATTTTACACCAATAACCGGGGTTGGGCGTCACACAATTATTCATCCAACTTCAGGCATTAGGTATAACCGGTCTTCCGTATAACGTGTGTAGGCCCCCACTAGGTGGACCGATACCTACCTAATCTAAAGATTATCAAAAACCACTGCATGCTGGCAGTGTAGGTCATAGTGTTGAGTTCGTGTTTTGGGGGAGGCTTATGTCCAGCAATGGTCTTTCGGCTGTAATGATTATGAACATTGACTGTACACGTAGTGTCTGCAGAATTATTTTCAAATTTTTAATATTGGTTTTTAAGTCATCTAGCGGACATATTGTGTACTACGTTGCTACTTGCTGTAGCTATTATCACCAAACCAAACAGTATTGCATATCTCAATTAACTCAAACTTTTTTATCCATCTCAATATTTCATTACTATGTTACATTGTCTGTGTACAAAGTTCAGTGTACAGTAATTTTTATATAATTATACAAATATCTAAAATTTTTAACGTCAAAGTTGATTGGCAAAAAGACTACCATTCGAACCAGACATAAGCAGGTTTTATTGGTAGACGCATCAAAACAGTAATTCTTATTATTGAATATGAACCAGTCACAAGTGTCCGCTTATTGTATACTGACCAATAGAGTCTACGAATTTCGTTGACAGATAGCATTGGAAACAATGAAATGCATTTGAAAGATAATAGATGCATACAAAATGTGCATTGCTCATGAATGCATTGGATAATATACTTGTTTGTTTGGGTTATTTAGTTTTTCTTTTTATGTTAAATTAAGTCCTATCGACACATGATTACTGAGATGTGTGTTGTGATGTGTTTGCATCTGAAATAAATGAGTGCAGGATTACTGTTGCCACCGCGGGGTAAGTTTTTTGTTGTTTATTTGAAACTTTGTGAACGGTTACAACAAGGACTTTACAACTATTCACATAATGAAATACGTATTCGTTAAGTAACGTTTTCCCTTTTATGTAAGATCATGACTTGAGAATATTTACGTGAATTGGTGTATTCTTGAGTTACATTTAACAATAATTTGCACCCAGCTTGGCTATGAAGTTTTGCTAATATTAAGTTTACGTCGTAATTATTCGTTCGAATAGCGATAACACACACGCAACATAGGAAGTTCTGTATGAAAATAACAAAATAATACAACCATGATAACAGCTCAGAGGAATATACAGTCAATCTAAATTTCTGCAACAAAGGAATTCTAGGAACTGTTGTGGTCAAAAATGTATTACCACATACTAAATTAATACCTTTGTAAAGTCCCAATTGACTAAAGAATTTATATAAAACAAGAGCACAAAATGATTGTTGTTGCAAATCCTAAACCTCATAACCATCAACAGGTTTGTAAATAAGTATTGACATCTAAAAAAACCTACCTAACCCTGTTATCAACGTTATACACCACATAATATAATTTCCCTTTGTTTTATAACAGAAAAAGTGTCTGTTATAGCCAATTATTGCCACAGGATACAATTTAGATACCATTTGGATTCAACAATAGGAAATATGAGTCACACTGGTATGAGACCTTAACACGTTACATTTTCAGTAATGGTAATCTATTGCATTGAAATGAAATGAAATAATTTATTTCTGCAAGTAGGCCTACTCCAGGGCTCTTTCACATGTCTAATTAATTTGATACTTCGGCAAATGACATTCTGGACAATTGTAAATTGATGTCAGAACTGTCTTTTTATTCTAACAAAGATCTGTTAAATCCACACATTAGCACTACCTTTAATGATGTATGGGATTCCTGGCCAGAATCGGGCAAGCTATCAAACTTTGTTTGGTGTCAACAATCAATACAGATATACTTAATTAATGTAAAGCAAAAGCCTCCTTAGGCTTATCATATTAGATTGGTAGCCTACCTAGAGTTGCCTGGTCCTATAATACAAATGCCATACCAAGGATTATCTTAAGCTAGACATTCTTGCCAGACTTAACGTTGCCAGCGTTGAACTAGCCAGAGAATTGTTGCTATGCTAGAGTAGGGCTGCCAATTGTCTGGGTTTCCCTGGATTTGTCCTTGTTTAGAGTGTCCGGGGAGTGTCTGGGCGGGGTTTCATTTGTAGCCCAGATTTGAATTTTTCTAGTTTTTGTTCGCCACTGGGCAGGTCACACACTGGTTCAATCAAAAATGTATGTCCAACTAAGGCCAGTAAGTCGAACATTTGTAGCTAAAGACAGACACTTGGCAGCAAACATAACCCGCTTAGGAGACAGTGAGCACCCTTCAGCTCCGAAAACCTCATCTCATGTCCCACATCAATCTTGCAACATCAGTATGATGATAATAGCTAACGAAGGCACCGTTTGTGAGATAAGAAAACTATGCTTGCAAGATTGGCAAAAGCTTTGTACATTCAGTGCCAGAGTTCCCTATAAGGCCTCGGCAAGCCCAAAAGCATGGCTCGCCTTCTCAATACCAAGTGCCTAGGGGCCCGGGATCACTAAATATGGGCCTGGGTCAAACACGTTCAGGAAAACGGGCGTCTTTTCTGTGGACAATACAAAAGTTAACAACTGGGTAAATTTTACCTATCCTTTTATCATACAGGTTTTAAGAAAAAGACGGTTTATATAGGTCTATGAGGATTCAGTACGAAAATTAGGCTTTAAAGCCTAACAATTTTATAATGTCCCCAGGAAAGATGTTAACCTTAACTCGTACTAAAAATATTTTTGACCCGCCTGTGTACACTGCATGTCAATATGGGTAAGTTGTGGACAAAAGTAACTTGTAGTACAATAGGGTATTTGACAACCATCAAAATAAATTCATTAACTCTAACCAGCAAATTACGCTATTACGCCAAATTACGCCACTATTTTTATATAAGTTTGCAATGTAATTTTCTTTTGGTGTGCAATAAAGTATGATTGTATTGTATTGTATTGTACGCTTCCAAAACCGCCCGGATAAAATCATTCAAACTTATTTTGGTGCCATCAACGATTTTACAATGACGAAAACTAAAAATAGGGCACCATGTTGAGCATGACGTCACAAGATAGTATTTCATACTAAACTGCATACTTTCGGAGCGTTTTGACACTTCATAAAAAGAAGCTGATTTGAACTGTCATCAAGTAGCCTATTCTGTGGGTCCTCGTAAAGGGTTACAAGTTACATATAACCTAGGAGCATAAAGGCTTAAGTTATACAATAGAGTTGTTACCTTTTGTTCCTGGTATAATTGCTACTTGTACCCAATTTCACTAGACCCGCAGAATTTAGTATTGTGTTCAGGTTTATAATATTATCAGATAGTCATTAGCATTACTTCACTTAGTTAATTATTTTCCTAATGATTATGAATTAGGTAGTATTCAGTTTTAGCTAATTATGTTGGCTCACAAATGTGTTTTACTATTCAATATCTGACCAACCGTTGATCTCAGTAGCTCCTGCCCGTAAACAAATACAAAGCCAAGAACAGTAGGGAGTTAACCAGACTTAACACTCAAACCAACTACAAAAATGACACCTATTTTTTAATGTACTAGTATAGTATTTGTAGTATAGTCTTATCGACTGTGTGCTTTATATTTGATATATAAATCAATGCATTTTATAATATAAACTATGTTTTTATTTTATAGGCTTTACATGCCTACGCCTATAAATCTGTTCCTTATTTAAGGGTACCTATTTGGCTCGCGAGTACTCACGATTAAGGGAATGTCAAATGCTCCCGATACATGTCGAGTGGAAGTCTCTTCTTTTTTACAACGTGAGTGATCCGTTTTTGTTTAATTTATTATTTATTTGGCAGAAAATGCAATAACCGGTCAAATCGATACCTTTAGAGTCTTTAGACTCGAAGGGCGTAAACGCCATTAGAACCTACGGTGTTTACGCCCTTTGAGTATAAAGGTATCGAAATATGAAACCCGGGTGTGGTGTAGTCCCAGCTGATATATACAGCTGAAGATTGGAATGTATTACAATGTAATACCAAGGACCATAAAAAATTAAAACAAGAGGACTGTCATTCTCCATACAAAAAGCTGTTCCCCGAATTTACAACGCCATCTACGTAGGTATAAGCTTGGTAAAAGAATTATATTATTTACAATTATTCAACTTTGCAATCGTGTCACAGTATTTAAATGTTAGAATTTATTTATTATTACCTGTTTACGAACTAATTGTTACTGTACTGTGTTTCTTTGTTCAATTATAACATCGTTAAATGTTTAGTTTTTTAGCGCCATCTAGTTTTTGCCCGGAAATGCCCTAGCTGTCGGGTTACAATCCAAAGTATGGAGAATGACAGTCCTCTTGTTTTAATGGTCCTTGGTAATAAATTCCAATCTTCAGCTGTATGTATCAGCTGGGACTACACCACATCTCTTTTACATGCCTTTTTATACTGGCTTACATATGATTTATTACACAATAATTAAATAAAGAAATACAAAGGATTTACATTAATGTCAAGATTGTCAAGGCTACTCCTTATATGTAGGAGTGTGATGCCTCTAATATGAAATTAATTATTACATTGTAAATGTAATACATTCCAATCTTCAGCTGTATGTATCAGCTGGGACTACACCACACGGGTATTACCCGACTCTAAATAAGACCCGGGTTTTTGTGTTTTCAGGTTCCATTACCTACAATGCATAGAATTAGTGTCTATAAATGTAAGCAGTTGTTACATGTGTGGTACTGAATAAAAGATTTTTATTTTTTTTTTTTTTTTTAATGAACTTGTTGGAATTACCAGCCGTGTTAAGTAAGATAAGCAAGCATGTCATGTTTTTGTTTGTGTGTTCAAGGCGACCAATAGGCATCGTCCTTAAACTTTATTTATTATCTTTAAAATAAAACTATTTTTTTATGTAGCCTGCGCGGTGTCCCACGCCTGGGCAAAGGCCCAACAAAAATCAAAATAAAACTATAGATGCATATTTTTTATCATTTACTAGGCTTTTTTAACCCAGGTTCTGAGTCAAAATATCCGGGTTTTACCCGACTCTAAATAAAGTTGGGTACCCGGCTCGCATTCCCTAATATTTGGCTAATGAAGCTTCTAGAAAAAGTACCTACTGATGACAGGTTCTTACCTGTTAATAGGTACTTAAGCTAATTGTTTGTAAACAGCGAACAATTGGGTATTGGGTTTCAATTCTTCAGCACGCGCTTCCTTAATATTGATGATTCATAATGAAAATACACTACTATTCACTTACAAAGCATCAATCAGAGAACTCTGCGATGATTGAGGAAATTGAGACTTATGTTCCATAGTTAAAGTTGACATTTGCACCTGAGCAGGACTGACTCACTCCGCGATTCCGTTGCGCAATTATTATTATTAAATATCGCCACCCTTAGGTGGTAATCGCCAGCGACCAGAAAGACCACGCTTTAGTACGCGTTATGCGTTAGAGAGAGACGGTCGGATGCGGATCAGCTCCGTCCGGTTGTCGGACGCGAACGACAGTTGTTAGGGAGAAAGGCTTCTGTGTACATAGTACTAATACTTATTCTGTAACATGAGTAAGGACCGAAAGCTTTAGAGTTCGTTCAAAATTACAGTTATGCCTTTTTGTATAAACCATCCTTCAACTGAATTTATGACTTCGGCGAAGATGGTTACTAAGAAAGCTCCGATTTCATCATCAAAGTTCAAAATTTGCTGACACTGAACGAATTAAGCTTCGTCGCACATCCAATAGTACATTGTGTATCCTGGGCGGTAAGTAAGGAATTACAAACGAGTGTTTGTTATAAGCCCGAGGTGAAACCGAGTATAATAGCAGTTTTTTTCTTACAAAAGGTACATCGCGCTTGAATGTGTGCGCGCCGTGTAAGAACGCACTACAAGCAAAGATATAAGAATGTGTAAGAATGCTCCAGTATGGATCGTCCTCACATAGACGGCTATCACGCGTCTGCGTGTCGCGCGCTCCTAAACGGCCGACGTTCGACTACTTGGTTCGCCTTTATACTTTGGCCGTGGCGTACCCTGGGATCGAACCAGGTCGCTTGGCCCGGACCACCATGAAGATTTGCTGATTGCTCAAAGTGAGCAACGGACCAGGGAGAGATTGTGTATAGCAGGATTCTTCTGTAATTTCTTTTCACTCTCATTTTCCGCCATCTCCTTAAACCACCGCTATGGTGCATTGTTCAGCTCACGAAATTCACGACTATCTGACCCCACGTGGCCAGGTGACACCATTTCCTAGTTATCGCGGTGTTGATAAAGATATCAATGACCGTGACATAGATAATGAACTTGTAGACTCGGCCCAATTCTAGTAAGTAATTAGCAGTCCGGTGGAAAATACAGATAAGTTCGTATAGATAGCCTGCCCCCGCTGGTTTATACACATCCATTCATTAAGAAATGTTCCCTGGAAACTTGTCTGTACATCAGGCCCAGATTTAGAGGAGGGAGGGGGGTCAAACCGGGACGCCTGCCCCGGGCACCGGGTTTCAGGGGGCGCCAAATGCAAAATGTTGAGAGGTTTTTGAAATAATTTATCTCAGCGCCGAAGAAGAGGAGGCGTCACATTACATTTCTGCCCCGGTTCGAAAAACTCAGATCCAGGGCTGCCGTACACCTTGAAAGAGATAGTTCGGGTAGTGGCAATGTCATGTAGCACACAACTTGGATCCAAAATGGTCGCGCACCGTGCGCTATCGAAAGAATTTTCTAACGCGCACCGCCCGAATGTGGAACCAACTCCCCGCTGCGGTTTTCCCACATGGCCGCAGAATGGAGTTCTTCAAGAAGCGACTGATTAGGTTTTTAAAGGGTAGGCAAGGCAAACGTACTGCAAGCGCAAATCGAGCGCGAATGATCTCGCGCGTGACAAATTATGGGTATTTAGGTAAATAAAACGTCTGGACTTAAGCTCGGTCCTAACCGATCGGTCGGTTCGATCAAAACTAGTTTATTCATCTGAGTTCTACGCTGATTGTTTACATTATAAGGCTGTGACGTCACTTTGGGCTATCATGCGCGACTCTGCATAGTGATAGCCAATTGCAATGTGAGTAGCTGTATCGCGTTCGAGATTTGTATCACTGCAAAATACCAAGTTTTTAGATGTTCTTGAACGAGCCAAAAAGTTGTCGTTGCCATCCCTGTCTCAAAGTTCGATTTCCAGTGCCTGGTGGTTGCGCACGCGATTCTTTCTGGTTTGTACTGTTACTCATGGGATGTTGCTGTTACTCATTACAGTGTCTGTATTTTCGTTGCTTTACAATGTTGACGTCTGTAGACATTGTCTGGTTTGCGTGAAGCGTCTTCTTGCACCTCGTTTCTGTTAAAAAAATATACATCTCTTTTGACTGTACTTACAATGTACACACACTGGCCGTAATTTTTTAAATTGTTCATTCAGTCGCGAATCTCGACGATACTATCACAGTTGACAGGTTAATGACCTCACGTTACATGCTGACTAACCATTCAAAGCGACGATGTTTACGTCACACTCATGATCTTGGCCTTGTCCAAGCCGAATCAGTGCTATGCCTGTATTGTATACTTATCTCGTTATGTAGGCGTCTCTAACTGTGGAAGGTCACCCAATATTGAGGCTTTTGAGGCTCAGTTTGAATACTAATAACTATCGGAACGCATTTGTTTTATGTTTTCGCTGTTCCTACGCTAGAGAACACTCAAGTGTTTGATGAGTACCATTTTAAATCGGAAAGCATTGACATCGGTAGCGTGCTGTGAACAAATTATCCTATGTGTGTGAACCGCCGATTGTAAATGTGTTAATATACTTTTGTTTCTACTGATTGAGAAATACACATACGTTCTGGTTGTTGTAATAGCTACATCCTCTGCTAAGGTAATTACAATGATAATGGCGGTGTACTGTGTTCCTTAACTGTCACGCACGAGACTGGGGTCTGTTTCTGAAACAGTACAAGGTTCGTAATAATAAATGGTATTTTCGCGGAAGAAAATCCCACTTCTTGACCAGGGAAAGACGTAATATTACAGGCCAAAGGCGGAAGTATACAATGCCCCAGATAGCTCATTTATGTGACCATCATCTACGGTTCGGGCTTTCTAGTTTTAAAATCGTCACAATTTCAAATGTATCGCCGCAAGTCCTGGTTTTTCGTGTGTTTTCCGAGCTCTGATTTTGTGGTTATGTGAAAATAACTCCCGGTGAATACAGCATTGAACAATCACGTTTACACAAAACAAGTGTAAGTGCGTGTAGGCACGTACAAAAAGCGTTTTGATTGAATGAACATTACTCAACCGATCAGCTAAAAGAAAGCGCAAAATTTAACACTTACGAGTCTGTGCGGAAAGAGAATAGGCGTGGCGAAAAACGGAACTAACCTACCCAGTATGGCAAATACGGCAAATATTTTTTTTCTTAGGTAGAAAAGCATTACAGCGCCCCCCAATTTTAATCCTAATTTCTTTCCGCATTGACTCTAACTGATATTATTCCGCATAACAGTCAATGATATTGAAGGGTTCAACCAATTTTAAACCAACATGCACCCTCTTAGCGGTTGGTATATACAATAGTACATTGTGTATCAAGGGCGGTAAGTAAAGAATTACAAACGAGTGTTTGTTACAAGGCCGAGGCGAAGCCGAGGGCTTTAATAACACGAGTTTGTAATTCCTTTACCGCCCGTGGCACACACAATGTTTTTCATCACACTTGTGAGGAAATTTGATTAAAATAACCTTACTTAACCTTAATAAAATTGTAAAACTGACAGTGACATTAGTGACATATTCCATAGACAATGCGAACGTCAAGTCACGTTCGGAAACCATAGCGGTAAAGACTAAAAATGGTTTATTTTATATTTGCAAAATACTGAAATGCTATATTTAAACATTTAATTAATGTTACAGAAATATGTGTTTACATGTATTTGCAATAACAGTTCTCTTTAAATAAATATTTCAGTAATAAAAGTTAAAAAAGTAAGTTGGCGTTTCCTTTGAAAATGACAAATAAGAGTAAAACAGAACCAGCGTTTCAAATTTAAAAAGAAAACCATTACGCCCTAGGGCGTAATAGGTCATTTACGGCCCGCAAAACCTACGTGTAATGACACCATTTTCGAGCAAGTGTGATGAAAAAATTAATATATCTCGCTTCAACTAATGTATTAGGAAGCTTTCCCTTTCATATGAGTGTGCACCACTTAAGAGCATAACACAGCCCTTTTGTTTTTTGACAATTCCTAGGACCTTTGCTACGAATCGGTTTGCATACTGTCGTGGTCTGGCTCTGTAGGCACACACCTTACCTTTCTAAATAATGATATAATAGACACCACATATATTTGTATCGTCAAATTTGTGTTTCAATAGTATCCCAAACCCAACTGTCCTAACATAGCACAGGTAGCATTATTGTAGCCCCATCCAGTTTTAGAGCCACCATCGTAGACTTCTAATGCCTACAGTTGTGAATCAGGATGTTGGCTTGAGCCCTCTAGCCCCTGGATCCGCTACTGAATGCTTATTGACAGTCCCAGTGGAATCAAGAATAATTCCTATTAATAAAAAATCATAATACTTGTACCTAAGTATAAAAACAGCTACGGTAGGCGAGTGGTTAGGGCATGCGTTTTTGAAACGAAGGCAGGTTTCAAATCCTAGCTCATACCAATGAGTTACTCGTAACTTATGTACGAAATATGACTTATGACATAGGCAGAAAAGACTCAGCATGCAATGGGAATATGTAATGAACTTTAATATGTAAATATTCGAATAAACTGATGTAGGTAGTAGGTACAGCCATAATCTTCAATTTGTGACCCGTTTCCTAGAAATGATATTTGAACTCTCTTAATGCAGTCATCGTTCATTGTTTTTAATACGCCAAGGAATCGAATTCACTCTCAGCGTCTGTATTTTCTGATAAATATAACTTAGGGCTCCTCAAGACAACTGTAAATAGGCTTTTAGCTGTCTTGATCCATGGTCTGATTATGTCTAAGCCCCTCCAGGGTCTGTGCTCTATGTTGAGCACCCCTGGCACCAGACCAGCTGGCACTGTGTTCACGATGCTTGACCCCAAGAAACGAACAGAAAATACATATCACCTTATATACCTCTAGCATAGGGGTTTTTTTCTAAGGTTAGGTTTTAAGCCCTTCTGGCATGTGTGTGAACATCTTTACACATTAGGCCCATCTGGCAACACTAATATTGAATTTGTATTTTTTAAAGTGGGTAGGTTTGCACAACAGTAATTTTGACAGGGGAAATTTATGATTTTCTCAGTCTACCCGCGACCACGAACGCTGAAAAGGGTTACGAAACGTCGGGACTTAAAAATGTAGTAATATACGCGATTTAATCCGTTTAAGTTGTTTTATTACTATGAGTGATAATCGCGGAAACCGAAGACAATATTATATCTAAGTCAAGTTATGCCTTATATATCCCTGAAAATTCAGGGTTATAGCTTGAGCCAGCACAAAATTACAGGAGGTTGAAAATGGCCTGAATGGCTTCGAGAAAAGGATGGTACAGCCGTGCTTTTGTTTTGCTCGACTTGGCGGGGGCACTGCCGTGCCCCCAGATTAGAAAGAGGTAGGTAGTACTTGTATAGTATCTTTGTCATACGGCATTTGTATATAGATGTTTTCTCATTTCGGCTGGTCCCATCCTCATTTCTATTTAGAAAGAGATCATCCCAATAGGGTACCTATCTCGCTTAGGCCCTAAGCATCAAGGTCGCCTGCACTTGGCTCAAGGGTGGGGATGCAGGCGTCGCCAGCGCAGACAGGTAACAGGTAACGTAATCGTCAGTCTATTTTTCGTCGGCCATCGATTAGGTCGAGTGCAAGGACATGAATCACCGGCGATTAAAATATCAGCTGCACATAAAACTAGCGGGATTGCGATTAAGGAAACACGCAAAAAGAAAATGTATAAGGAGGAGTAAAGTAGCGTTGTTTTATAGTATATTTTAATTAGTTATGCAGTTTTTTGGGTATTTTAGTTTCGGCAGCATTTTAAAAGTTTTAGTGAGGATACCTGTGTTGTTGTGTTTACTATAGGAGAACCAGTTTGTGTCTCGGCGAATTTTTTACACATATTATTTATATTGACCTAATTTTTTATCATTTTGCATCACTGCTAGTAATAGGTATTTAAAAAAATCTTTCTCTGACCGCATGAATATATTATTATGTATAGGTATTTTAAACAACGTGGATAGTGATAAAGAAAACTTTATGTAGAGTTATTATTTTATCAACCTCGTTTACAATGTGTGGCAAATGCCAAGAGGGAGTTATTCGTCCACATATTTGTCCTATCGGGAAATTTCATGTAATACCATTGTCACTTTTCTCTTATTACTAGTAATTACAAGGAACAAAAAAGGCAAAACTTAACTTATTTATAAGCTGCATACCAAATTAATGCGGTTTTCCTTAAGGCCGTAAATGATTTCACTCTCATCAAGTTTACACTCAAATTTGCACTTTTTTTTATTAAATGAGCCTTGCATTTTTAGGGTTCCGTATCAAAATGGAAAAAAAGGAATTTGTTAATTTTTAACATTGTTACACTATGGAATAGATTGCACATGCACACACACACACATATATACACACACACACACAACACAACACATGCTGAAACCTGAGTGACCTTGTAACCGGTATTAATTTGTTCTAACGAAATATATAGCTAAATTTATCTATAAACTTTGTGACTCGTTGCAATGTTTAATGCAAATGGATGTACATGTTTACGGCCATTCTCACGAAGTATGTGTGCGGTCATCTAATTACCGCGACGCTGTTTTCATACTAAATGTATGGAGACGCGGTAATTAGACGCAGTCATACTTCGTGAGAATCGCCGTTTAATGCTTTTTTCTGCTGGTTTTCGTTACCTTTTGAGATTCATGATGCCATCTGAAATTTTCATGACGATCGCATGAGTAGTTGCGGCGCGGCGGCATCACAAACAAACGTGTTTACGCGTTTATAATTATAATATTTATAGAAATGAATACCACCCTTAGCCAGTAGGAAGGTTCTACTAAGACCCGTTTCCCCAAACGTCAAATTACTCATTTCATGTCGGAACATGACCGAGTTTGCTTGGCCGGACGCGGTCAAAGCCTACGACGTCCTTACCCAGTGACGAAAGGAGTCCCTAATCCTCCTATTAATGAAGGTACGGTACGGAGGATTTTCGAAACCTGAGAGATTGCGGGCGGTCATGAACACCCATGTTATAGACCTCGAGCTTAGATGGGAGCTAAGTGGATTACTTTTCTCTATAGCAGAGTTCTCCAAACTTTTTTCACAAAGGGCCACACTGCACCTTTGAAAATCTCACGCGGGCCACATGAGATGGTCGACCATAGAGTTAAATAATCTTTTTTCTCGGCCGTCCTGGGTTAGGTACTTCATTGGAGTGGGAGCTCGCTTGCCGGCCCGCGTAATTGGAGACCCGTGTTCTATAGCATACTGCTAGCAACCGAACCTCGAACCTAGACCTTAGTGACAGTATAATAGCAGTAATTCTTCTTCCTACAAACGGTACAGTCAGCCTCATTAGTTGCTGAACACCTAAGTACCTTGTCGTTTTCACTCGTTTGACAACTTCACATGGCAGTTTAACATGACGTTTAATGCGACACGGTACAAAGGTGTTAAGCCCCTTGTGAGGCTGACCGTACATGGGCATTTCTCCAGAAATATGTCTGCGGTCACCTCATTCATCTGGCCCTTTTTCATACTAAATGTATGGAGACAGATGAATGAGTCGCAGACATATTTCTGGAGAAATGCCCACATCGCGCGCTTGAATGTGTGCGCGCCGTGTAGACGTTCTGTTTTACCTGCCCTAGGTAAGTAGTGTACCATGTTAGCATCTTCTGACATGAATTTGTTGTCGGTTCCAGATGCCACCACCACCATGGACAAAAGGAACCGCTCCCTGCTGCAGCTGCATCAGCACGACATCGTCCGAGACCTGGACGTCACCTACATCGTAGACAAGTTGTACCAAGAGAACGCGATCACCAACGAGGACATAGAGCACATATCTAATTTGGTAAGTCGTTTTATCAACTAATTGGCTCAGTGGCTCAACTACCCCAAAGATCATGGTCTCGGCCCGTTGACATAACAAACAACATTTATGCCACACCTGGCCATAAAGTGGCTTTTTCCGCACGCTGCGCGTACGCTTTCTGGCCAAGTGTAGACATAAAATGATGTACACAACACGGGAGGTAATAAAGAAAGCCCTCGATCGCATATTTACGTCCCTCGCTTGCAGCTTGGGCCGCAAACTTCTGCGATCTCGGCCTTTCTTTGTATTACCACCCTAGTTGTGTAATGTACTATTGTGTTAAGGCATTTGCGGTTTGAAAATATATGTTCATGCACCAATTTAATATTTCTGTTTGGCCCAGCGGTTAACTGGTAGAGAATGCCATAAGGCATTAAGTTCGCCGTTTGTACTTTCCTGTATTGTGCAATAAAGTCTAAATAAACAAATAATAAATATAAATTTATAACTTATATAAAGAGTCCATCTATCATCCAAAGGTTTGAGTCCAAGAAGTCCTAATAAGTTCTATCCCTGAACCATTTTTTTCTTTCTTTAGAGTGTTCTCTCTCTCTCTCTCTCTCTCTCTATCTCTCTCTCTCTCTCTCTATCTCTCTCTCTCTGACTCAATGCGTGAAATACTCGATAAGGTTATTCTCTCCTACTGCACCACTTCAAGCTTTTAAAGCCAACATCTCTTACTTTTTCTGAGTTTTATATGTTGATACCCTCATTTCTCTGCATCGAAATATAATAAGTATGGAAGTGTAACTGAAGCTCAAAATCGGCCCCACGGAATAAGTACTAACGGGGAGGAGCTAGTACTTACTACTGAAGAAAAAACTGTAGCGGCAAACGAAATGCTCACGTCAGTAGCTTTGTAACCAACCACAGTTTTTCTTTAAACGATATGCAACCTATCCAAAAACGAAGTCTTCTCAAACTTAATACTAATATTTGTCATAAATGATTTTAGATTCACACATAGTAAAGATTACTTGGTTATCAATACCACTTGATACATAAGACATGTTGATTTTAAAAAGCGGGCGTTGTGGGGCAAGTCTCAATCTCAACGTCAATTTTGTTAGACGTTCTCGTTTCATACATTATATTTCGATGTTTCTCTGTAATAGGTAAAACTGAGGCTGAACGGAGACGCCTGTTTAGTCAATCCAATAGACTATAATCATCATCGTTTTTACCTCGAAACGTCCACTGCCGATCATATGCCTCCCCCAAAGACTTTTACATCGAACGTCGCACCCCATCTACCTCCATCGACTTCCGGAGACCTATGCCAATACGATACACTCAATTAAAATGTTTAAATTTATTTTCAGACGAACCGCGTCGATCGTACCCGCTACGTCATCGACACTATCCTGCAGAATGGCAACAACGCGTCGTACCAAGCGTTCGTAGACAGCCTGTACAAGGACCACAACTGGCTGTGGGAGAAGCTGCAGTTGGACCTTAACGAGCCCATGCTCAACGCCAGCTTCGAGGACAGCCTCAGCAAGGGCGACGTGCCGAGGCTGCCCGACCATTACGTGCAGAGGGTCTCTGTGGTAAGACTGGTTTTACTGTTTTTGTCAGCTAACAACCTCGATGCATGGACTCAAGTCCTTCTCATGAACGGACTCCCAATACCTTCGCCGTATAATAGAACCTGGACCAAAACTAGCTATGCGAGAAGTTCCAGTTAGATCTGAACAACCATTATGTGCGAGGGTCGCTATGGTAAGACATGCCAACTGTGTCTACTTTTTTACTGCATCTTCAGCAAAAAACCTCAAAGTATCGTCGCAAATGTCGGTCCTCTATGAAGGTTTTCCCAAGGCCTTAGCCACATGCCTGTACATATCGATGTGGTAAGACTTGCCGTACTCTCTTCAGCAGCCAAAAGTCCTCCCTTTGCCTTAGCTTTATCCTAGAGTCTGTACAAAGACCACAACTGGCTATGGGGGAAGCGAGCTTCGAGGACAGCCTCAGCAAGGGCGACGTAAAACTAATACGACGTCAAGTTTTATACGCAGCTGGCCTTAGCATTTTAACTCTCCCTGTTACATTTTAGAAACCTTTGCCTTTCCGTTCCTAGGAGATAATTGTAATGTACCTATTTTTCTCAGTCTCCTAACTCCTCGGTCCATTTCAGGAGGAAGATGTGGTGGCGAAGCTCAAAAGCCTCGCCCGGCACAAGATCCTGGCGCTCCACGGCATGCCGGGCTCCGGCAAGACGTCGGTGGCGGTGGGCGCGCTCCGCTACCACCCCGACCTGGTCAACACCACCTTCAACGGCGCCGTCTTCTGGCTCAACTTCGGGACTTGCAAGACCGAGGATGACATCGTCAGTCAGCAGAACAAGTCAGTCACTGTTTAATGTCCTCCTGTCTATACATAACATGTACCTTAGTTACTGAATAAATCTTTTTTTTTTTATTAATGCGTCGTAACTTTACATATACCACTAGAAAAAATACCAACGTCTGATGTTTGCATTTTGCATAAACATTAAATGGTAGAAGCGAGACGCGAGAAAAGCCTTGTCTATTGTTTAAGTTGAGTAATTCCTTAGAGCTTTAAATTCCGATATGAGTCATTTTCAAAAAAAAAATGTACATAGTTAAGGGCCTAATAAAAACAAAATCACGATCGCTTCCTCTGTGTTACGAAAGTTAGGCATACAAACTATATGGGTAACTTTCGTAACACAGAGGAATAAATTAAGCTTTGTTTTAATTATATCCCTTAATTGTGTACAATTTTTTTGATAATGACTCATATTTCATTTTGGAAAATACTGATTAAGCATTGATCAATTCAATATCCAAATTTTATTAAGAACAAATACTCTGAACGCACCTTCTTATTACATACTAGCATTTACCCGCCACTTCAGCCGCGTTGTTCCCGTTACTGTTCCAACCGGGATATGAAGTATCCTATGTTCCAATCTAAGACTTGGTCTACTTGCATGCTAATTTCAGTTCAATCCATCCAATTGCAACCCCGTTATTTAGTAACAAATATCCAAACATCTAGACATCTTGACAAACTTTCGCATTTATAATATTAGTGTGAAGTGTGACTAGCATTTACCCACGGCATCATCCCAAGAAAACCTCCTACCGGAATATAAAACATCCTCTCTGTTTCAATCCACGACATCGTCTACTTGTTTACCAAATTTCGTCGCAATCTATTCATTTGTTGCCGCGAATTCATTTTTTACAAACATCCGAACGTCTTCAGAAACTTTCACATTTATAAATAGTATTACTAGGTATCTGAAAGAAATCCAATTTCCACCGTGTTGGTTAGTTTTATGAGAATTCTTCGGTAGGCAGATGAGATCAGTGGACTTACTTGAAACAGTTTGGAGTCTTGACCGGCGATGGGGCGCCCCAGAAGCTGCTTCTTCACCATAAGTCGGTTATTTCTGGATTTCCGCAAATGCGTTCGATGCTATTTTTGCTACTCTTTTACTTTCAGATTGTACCGCAAAGCATCATCGTCCATGTACGTTCACAATTCGTACATGAACTCCTCTATATCCATGTCAAGCATCGGCTCCAACGCGGACAGCCAGTCGTTGTCCAGCTATGACTGGAGCTGGCAGGAGCTCCGCGACCGCCTCAAGGCGCAGTTCGCTGACAGCCTGCTCAAGGACGCCTTGTTGGTGCTGGATGAAGTCGGTGAGAAGAGGTGTCTGGAGGCGTTCGATATCGGCTGCAAGATACTCATCACTACGAGGGACACGGATGTTGTGGATAATTTTCAGGCGCAGATTATTAAGGTGATTATGTGACTTGGTCTGAATCGTTTAGATTGTATGTATTGGTCAGGATACATAAGTTTCATTGAGTAACATTCTTTATGCCACACCTGGCCATAAACTGACTTTTTCCTCACGCTGCGCGTACTGAAAAAGCCGCTTTCTGGCCAAGTGTGAACATAAAATGGTGTACACAACACGGGAAGTAATAATGAAAGCCCTCAATCGCATATTTACGTCCCTCGCTTGGAGCTCGGACTGCAAACTTCTGCGATCTCGGGCTTTCTTTGTATTACCACCCTAGTTATGTAATTTACTATTAAAACTTTCCCAATGAATGTGTTAAACACTAGCCCAAATCCCTAAACTGAAACGTCTCAAAGATAGGCCCATATATTTGTATACTCGGTTAAATAAGTGACATGGGACTGACGACCGCTTTAGCTTAGTTGGTAGTGACCCTGCCTACGGAGCAGGAGGTCCTGGGTTCGAATCCCGGTAAGGGCATTTATTTGTGTGATGAGCACGAATATTTGTTCCTGTCCTGAGTCATGGATGTTTTCTATGTATTTAAGCATTTGTATTTATTAAATATATCGACGTCTAGTATCCATAACACAAGCCTTATTGAGCTTACTATGGGCTAGTTCGATTTGTGTAAAATTGTCCCCTAATATTTATTTATTATTTATTTACTGCATTTACGTTCGAGACCCTCGTAATTCCTCGTTGTCTGAATAAAATACTTCCACATAATTTATGACCATGATGCAATCTCTTACTTGTTACTCAACGAATAGACTATAAGTCAGTCATAGAAACCTCACTAAGGACCAATCCGGTAGGCTCGGGTTTTTTATCATTGATTCGACATTCACTGCTGAACAGATTTCCCCAAAATATTTGCTTACTCTTCTGACGCATATCTGAGTTGTCTCCAATACGAATGCGCCCGTATTACAGACCAAGATACCATTTGGATTGGATCGTTGATTATTGATTTATAATAGAGTCCGACCGAAATTTCGGTTTCGACCTAGTTTCCGCAAAAAAACAGGTTTTGGCTGCCATCCGGCCAATCTATGGCCGAAACTGAATTTGATGGGTTTCGTGCTGCGATCGGACAGTCTTTATTTCAAAAAACACAGATATTTTATTTGAATTATGAAGTTATAATATGTTATAATCAATTGTTACTCTAAATATCGGAGACAAAATGATTAATACGTTATTTAAAAATGAAGACTGACTGATTATAATTGTAATTTTTTCTTCCCACGAAAACATGACCTTATATGGAAGTTTCGGTTTCAGGTCTGGTTTCGGCCGAAATTCGGTTTCGGCCGTGAAAACTAGTTTATAAGTATCACGCTAATTTATAAGTATCTGTTTTCTTTTTAATTGCAGATAGGAAACAACTTCGAAGAGAGAGAATCCCTCGAACTCTTCGCCTCCTGCCTCGATGTGGACGTAAGCATGCTGCCGCGACAAGCGAAGAAACTACACGACATTTGCAAGGGCAACCCGTTCTACATCGCGCTACTCGGCGCCATATTGTCCGAGAACAGACAAAGCCTCATACACGACACTACTCGGTGGACGTACTTTGTGAATAAATTGCAGAAGAAGGAGTTCTTTTTGTAAGTTTTACTCGAAATTTTGAAGTAAAGCAAAACGTACTTTCCCTTGAGTAAATAAGGAATAATAGCAGGAGTGGCTCACTCCGCGATTTCGCCGCGAGACTACCAAACTTGTACATCGACGTATCCTCAGATTGTATAGTGGGCATTTCTCCAGAAATATGTCTGCGGTCACCTCATTCATCTGGCCCTTTTTCATACTAGACTCCAATTCCTAAAAAGGGCTCAAAGACTAAGGTTGAAAACTATCGGCCCATTGCAATTCTTAGCGTCATGGCTAAGGTATTCGAATCAGCACTGCACAGTAACCTGCTTCCCCAATGCCTGCCTCACATTACCAGCGAACAGCATGCGTTTTTGCCGAGAAGGTCCGTTGCCACAAATCTGCTTACCTTAACACGGGTGCTGTCTCGAGAGTTAGATAGAAAGGGCCAAGTAGACGTTATCTATCTAGACTTTCAAAAAGCCTTCGACCGTGTCGATAACGATATTCTTCTAGTAAAACTTGGAACCATGGGATTTACACCTAGACTTCTGAAGTTGTTCGCTAGCTACCTCTCGGATCGGAAGCAGTACGTAAAGTATGGGCCATATGTATCAGAGTGTTACCACACGCGGTCCGGTGTTAGTCAGGGGTCTAACCTTGGACCATTTCTTTTCGTGCTGCTCATAAATGACCTATCTGAGCAGGTACGCAATTCCATGGTCTTGCTTTTCGCTGATGATGTGAAGCTGGTAAAGACAATCCAAAGCCAGAAAGACTGTGAGGAGTTGCAATGGGACATAGATGCGGTATACCGTAGGAGTATCGCTAATAAACTCCATTTCAATGCAGGCAAGTGCGAAATGTTGACATTCACGCGGTCCAACACGCCTTACGAGTTCCAGTATACTATCGGTGGTACTACTATAGCGCGTTCCGAGCAGGTGCGCGATCTGGGTGTCCTCTTTGATCCGGGACTCACGTTCCATGACCACATCCAAGGGGTGACCAAAGCCGCATCTGGGAGGCTCGGCTTCGTCTTGCGTAATTCTGCACCTCTGACCGTACTCGCCACCCGCGTACTGTATGCGGCGCTAGTACGCAGTATACTCGAGACGAACGCCGTAGTCTGGAGTCCACATGAGAGTAAATACTCTCTCATGTTGGAACAAATCCAAAAGATGTTCCTACGGGCACTCTATAAGAGGTTATACTCGTACTATCCGTATATGTACCCCACCTTATTCCTACAGGGGCAACTAGGCTACGATTCTTTGCAATTGCGTAGACTACTTTCTTTGGCTAAATTTACTATCAATATAGTCAGAAATAAGATCGACTGTGTAGGTCTCGTTGAAGCTTTCGTGCGTCTTTTTGCTCCATGTTCATATCGTCGCGCGCGGAGACACCCGCTACTGGCGGTGCCGGGGGCGCGCACGAGAGCGCACGCGCACACGCCGATCACTCGCGCGCTCGCGTTTCTTAATTCCGTGCTCGCAGCACAACCTCAGTGTGATCTGTTCGCAAGTTCGATTGGACGACTGATGATTGAGTGCAAGAAAGTAGCGGAACGTGAGATGCCTGCAAGTACGATTCAATGTGTGTAGTAGTTTTAGATTATTTAGATATATTTAAGTTTGTACCGCTTTGGCTATGCTGTAATGGTATAAATGTTATGTGCAATAAAGAATAAAGAATAAAGAATACTAAATGCATGGAGACAGATGAATGAGTCGCAGACATATTTCTGGAGAAATGCCCTAGTGACAAAGTTTTTCACTATATAGTAGGGTATTTGACAATAATCAAAATAAATTCATTAACTCTAACCAGCAAATTACGCTTCCAAAACAGCCCGGATAAAATCATTCACACTTATTTTCGTGCCACCAACGATTTTACAATCACGAAAACTAAAAATAAGGAACCATGTTGAGCATGACGTCACAAGATAGTATTTTATACTGAACTGCAGAGATGGGCATTCATCGATTAATTTTTTAGTCAACTAATCAATCGATTAAAAAAATCAATCGTACAAAATTAGTCACGATTGATTTAATCGCGATTAAATTAATCGACGGAGTATGCGATTAACGATTGATCAATTTTAATTTTAATCGACTAATTTCACGATTAAATCTCGATTAAAAATTGGAACACGCACGTTACAAAAAAATAATGTGTTTACATTTTGAAAAATCATTCTAGTAGGTATACTGTGTGATATAAACTTGTTCTAGTAACACAAGATGGTTTTTACAGTGCAGAACCTTATTAGTACATTGTGTATCAAGGGCGGTAAGTAACTTTACCGTTCCGCTCCGTTGTGAGGAAATCTAATTAAAATTAACCTTACTTAACCTAAATAAAATTATAAAACAGACAGTGACATTAGTGACATATATCCATAGACATTGCGAATGTCAAGTCACGTTCGGAAACCATAGCGGTAAAGACCTAAAACGGTTGATTTTATAATTGCTAAATACTGAAATACACTATTTAAACATGTAATTATTGTTACAGAAATATGTGTTTACATGTATTTGCAATAACAGTTCTCTTTAAATAAATATTTCAGTGATAAAAGTTAAAAAAGTAAGTTGGCGTTTCCTTTGAAGATGACAAATAAGAGTTAAACAGAAACAACGTATTCAAATTAAAACGGCCCGCAAAACCTACGTGTAACAACACCATTTTCGAGCAAGTGTGATGAAAAGACCTTTATAGTCTAGGATCTCCTACATAAGGTAAGGGTTTATGGCTTAGATGAAGCACAGGTAGATTATTAGAAAGAGAAAGATGTATAAAAGAGTGAAAAAACCTCTTTACTTACCCGTCCTATGTGATGTTTACTAGTTTGTTTCTATTCGCAAATACAGTAATTAGTCACTTCACTTTCATTGAACGTTGTAAATTACTAGATAAAGCATGGGGACGTCCCTTTGACACATCTGGTAAAAACTGACGAGTATAACTAATTATACGTTGGCGTGTTATTTATCAAGCTAGAAGCACGAACATAATATGCTTTATGCCACACCTGGCCATAAAGTGACTTTTTCTGGCCAAGTGTAGACATAAAATGATGTACACAACACGGGAGATAATAAAGAAAGCCCTCGATCCTATATTTACGTCCCTCGCTTGCAGCTCGGGCCGCAAACATCTGCGATCACGGCCTTTCTTTGTATTACCACCCTAGTTATGTACTACTCTTTCGTCCAGCCCCAGGCATTGTTAGAGAAATCTGTCAACACTCAACGTAACTCGAAACTTAGACTTGCATAAAAAAAAAACATTCCTTATATGAATCGAGAGAAAATTAGTCTGATTAATTAATCGATTAAAAATTTAGTCGCTGGTTATTAATCGACGATTGATTTAATCGTGACTAAATTAGTCGAAACTCTTACGATTAAGATTGATCAATCGTCATTTTTAATCGTTAGTCGCGATTGAATAGGTTAATCTCAATCGTTAATCGTTAGTCGATTAAATTTTGCCCATCACTGTGCTGAACTGCATACTTTCGGAGCGTTTTGACACTTCATAAAAAGAAGCTGATTTGAACTGTCATCAAGTAGCCTATTGACGTTCTTAATTTTAACTATTCTGAATTCTATTTGAAGCATGTTATGACAAAGTACTCATCATTCGCTTGCCCTTGTCCCATTCATTTGGGGTCGGCGCAGCATGTCTTCTTCTTCCATACCTCTCTATCACCCGTCATCCCTGCGTTTACATCCTTCCTAGCCATATCATCTCTCACACAATCCATCCACCTCTTCCTTGGTCTACCTCTTCTTCCAGAACCTTCCACATTCATACCTAACACTCGTCTTGTCACATGAATAACCACATTTTTATAAAAGAAAAACCGGACCGCGGTGCACTTTAAAAGTGCCTAAAATCCGCCATTTTGTTTATTATAACGAACCCAGTGACACTCGCGCCATCAAGACGAATCTAATGATGTATCATTTATCAAAATCGGATGTGCCGTTGAGTAGTTACGAGCGGACATAGGAACGGACATACATACATACATGCAGGTCAAACACATAACCCTCCTTTGGGCTTCGCCGCAGTCGGGTAAAAAGTACTAAAGTGCTCAATAATTTTATTGGTCAACTGCACCTCCCTGAATATTACTGAAATTTCTATTTGGTGTAAAATGTATGTATATTTTTATATTTCCAGTTTACCACGGCACGATAACCCGATCAAAGTTTGCATCAACGCCCTAGACGCCGCCACTCTTCCGCTCTTCAAAAAACTCGCCATCCTCCCTGACAACGCCAAAGTCACTGCCAAAGTCATCGGCCGACTTTGGGACAAAGATGACTCCGAAGTGGAATCCATCATGAAACAATTAAGAAGAAAATGCCTCATCATAGAAGACTATAATTACGATGAGAGAATCTATATTTATGAGATACATGATCTTATAATGAACTGTTTAAGGTCATCGCTAAGCGAAGATGAAATGAAGAAATATCACGCCGAATTCCTCAAACGATATAATTATAATAACTTGAATACTACACCGTTGGATATCGTCGATGATGGTTATATAGCGTTCTATATAGGTTACCATATATATGGGACTAAGAACGCTAATAACAAATGGGATCTGTTCCATAAGTTGTTCTTGGATCTGAAGTTTTTGGGGAACAAGGTGAAGTTGACTGGGCCGGCGGATGTTATCTTGGATCTACAGAAGTATGAAGAACTTATTATTGACGACGTAAGTTGGCATATTGCGATTTTAGTACAAAAATGTTGAAAATTATAGTCCTTTTTAACTTTATTAGAGACTAGGATTTACCCGCGGCTTCGTCTGTGACTGTCCCGAGGGAACTCTTTACCGGGATATAAAGTATCCTATGTTTCAATCCAGGACTTGGTCTACTTGCATGCAAAATTTCAGGTCAATCCATTCAGTTGTTACCGCGTTATTTAGTAACAAACATCCAAATCACACTGACAGGTTTGGAGACACTTCATATTATAAATTTTATCATATAAAGTGTGATGTGATACATAAAATGACAATGGGCTAGACGACAAAAAAACTGTTTAGTCCGTCAGTTAGATTATTAAAAAATATTGTACACGTATTTTTTCTTTTGTTTGACAAACAAAAAATGACGAGGATAGAGTGCTTAGAAGTTTCGAGTGACGTCACTCCTAGGTACAATTTTCACCTAGGAGTGACGTCACAAGCCCCCACTCCAGAAGTTTGATGATCTATAACTTTGTCGATTTTTTATATTTTGATAAACCAAAAAATACGTGTCGCATATTTTTTCATGATCTAACTGACGGATTAAATAGAATTATATAGTTTTGATTCAGTCGTCATCCCCATTACTTGGAACCGAATGTGTTGGTTAGAAGAATTTGAATGAGAAGCAACGTGAATGAAATTGTCAGAGTATGTTTCCAATAAAAACTTGATCATAAGAAGGAAAAACAACGAAAAACCTTTTTAATTATTAATGAGGACAATTTGACAACTATATTTTACAAATATTTTACCTTTACAGGAACTGGATAAAGATTTATTATACGGTCTGAGAACGTTCCTCAGTACACACGGCATAGACCTGTACCGGTATCCATGCACAGACCTCGCACAAAGTATAATGCAGCACGAATCCAAAGGCATCCTCTACAGCAAAGCAACCGCTGTGGCTTCAGAAAATGTTGCTAAAAACGAGCTTTACTTCGAGTTTCTGTAAGTATACAATCTTGTATGATTAGAGTACGTGTTTCAGTACACGCGGTATAGACCTGTACCGTTATCCATGTACAGACCTCGCACAGAGTATAATGCAAAGGCATCCTCTGCAGTAAAGCGACCGCCCCGTGGCTTCAGAAAATGTGGCTTAAAACGAGCTTTACTTCGAGTTTCTGTAAGTACAGTCTTGTATAGTACGTTTTTCAGTACATACGTTATAGACCTGTACTGGTATCCATGCACAGACCTCGCACAGAGTATACTGCAGACGAGTCCAAATGCATCCTTTACAGCAGGGTTTCTTAAACTGTGGTCCATGGACCCCTTGGGGGTCCGTGATACGGTAGCCGGGGGTCCGTGGCTATGCATAGAACACAAACTTTCATATGCCCTTGATTTTCTTTTTCTCTGATTGTACTCGGAAAGGGTCCATAAGGTTTTCGAAATAATGTAGGGGGTCCGTGACCAACAAAAGTTTAAGAACCTCTGCTCTACAGTAAAGCGACCGCCGTGGCTTCAGAAAATGTTGCTAAAAACGAGCTTTACTTCGAGTTTCTGTAAGTATACAATCTTGTATGATTAGAGTACGTGTTTCAGTACACACAGTATAGACCTGTACCGTTATCCATGTACAGACCTCGCACAGAGTATAATGCAAAGGCATCCTCTGCAGTAAAGCGACCGCCCCGTGGCTTCAGAAAATGTGGCTTAAAACGAGCTTTACTTCGAGTTTCTGTAAGTACAGTCTTGTATAGTACGTTTTTCAGTACATACGTTATAGACCTGTACTGGTATCCATGCACAGACCTCGCACAGAGTATACTGCAGACGAGTCCAAATGCATCCTCTACAGTAAAGCGACCGCTGTAGCTTCAGAAAATGTTAGCAACATTGATGTGATGACTGTGACCTTTATTCCGAATTTCTGTCAGTATTGTAAAGACTTCTATGATTTTAGTATTTCTTGGTACAATGAGACAACTTATGACCTTATTTTCTTTGTAAATCAAGACATGTGGTTTTATTTTATTTTTTTATGTTCCAGGCACGAGCAAAACGTAGAAGAAATTAAGCATTCGACTATAGACCTTAAGGAGGAGAACATAAGATGCGTGTGTTTCCTCGGCGACTATGTGCTAGTAGGCACCCTCTCTGGCTCTATAAAGGTAAGTTTTCTACTGATTATAATTATAACTATACATTTTTTCCTAGTGATTATTACCGCTAATAAACCTCATGGGAGGCCGGAACTTTCGTGAATGTGAAATAAACTATTTAATTCTTTATTGCTTTGCTCATATTTCATAGAAATCAATGCGGCAGTTTTTGCTGCGTGAGACGTGTACATAGTTTTTCTACGATGTTATCATTTGTATGTATATGTAGGAAATACGGCCGAGGTGAATGGCTCTGAGCTTGGTTCGTTATAAACAGCCATCTTGATAATCGTTCGTATTTCTCAAAAATAAACACGCATCTATTTTTTGTCTGGTCATGAAAATGTTAATCAATTTCTACAATCAAACAGAAGAAATAATGCACTCGCGGGATGTAAACGGATTACGAAACGCAGAGAGTTCTGTGCTCGCGTCTGGCCATCATGCGGTCCAAAGTCAGTCACCGAATACCCGAAATAGAATGCCCCTGTCACTGGGCTGCTCCTGTATTTATTCTCAACTTGACTTCTGTCATTATAGACTTGACATTTAATAACTACCCGCCAAAGACCAAGCACAGACCACTCTCAAGCGATGTTTTGACAGATGACACCGCTTGAACTTTCGTTCAATCCCCGACATATAGATACTTACTATTTTGGCAGGTGTTCGACATATCGACGAACAACCTGATAAAGGAGCTGCCCGGGAACGGGTCGCCCGTGAAGTGGGTGGGCGCGTGCCCGACCAACCCGCCCGTGGTGGCCGCGCTCGCCTACAGCGGCGTCGCCACCGTCTGGTACGTCGACGTCGACCCCGTAGACCCCGAGAGGATACCCGAGGAAGGTACCCGTAACATATAGATACCCACTATGGCAGGTGTTACATATCGACCAACCCGCCCGTGGTGGCCGCGCTCGCCTACAGCGGCGTCGCCACCGTCTGGTACGTCGACGTCGACCCCGTAGACCCCGAGAGGATACCCGAGGAAGGTACCCGTAACATATAGATACCCACTATGGCAGGTGTTACATATCGACCAACCCGCCCGTGGTGGCCGCGCTCGCCTACAGCGGCGTCGCCACCGTCTGGTACGTCGACGTCGACCCCGTAGACCCCGAGAGGATACCCGAGGAAGGTACCCGTAACATATAGATACCCACTATGGCAGGTGTTACATATCGACCAACCCGCCCGTGGTGGCCGCGCTCGCCTACAGCGGCGTCGCCACCGTCTGGTACGTCGACGTCGACCCCGTAGACCCCGAGAGGATACCCGAGGAAGGTACCCGTAACATATAGATACCCACTATGGCAGGTGTTACATATCGACCAACCCGCCCGTGGTGGCCGCGCTCGCCTACAGCGGCGTCGCCACCGTCTGGTACGTCGACGTCGACCCCGTAGACCCCGAGAGGATACCCGAGGAAGGTACCCGTAACATATAGATACCCACTATGGCAGGTGTTACATATCGACCAACCCGCCCGTGGTGGCCGCGCTCGCCTACAGCGGCGTCGCCACCGTCTGGTACGTCGACGTCGACCCCGTAGACCCCGAGAGGATACCCGAGGAAGGTACCCGTAACATATAGATACCCACTATGGCAGGTGTTACATATCGACCAACCCGCCCGTGGTGGCCGCGCTCGCCTACAGCGGCGTCGCCACCGTCTGGTACGTCGACGTCGACCCCGTAGACCCCGAGAGGATACCCGAGGAAGGTACCCGTAACATATAGATACCCACTATGGCAGGTGTTACATATCGACCAACCCGCCCGTGGTGGCCGCGCTCGCCTACAGCGGCGTCGCCACCGTCTGGTACGTCGACGTCGACCCCGTAGACCCCGAGAGGATACCCGAGGAAGGTACCCGTAACATATAGATACCCACTATGGCAGGTGTTACATATCGACCAACCCGCCCGTGGTGGCCGCGCTCGCCTACAGCGGCGTCGCCACCGTCTGGTACGTCGACGTCGACCCCGTAGACCCCGAGAGGATACCCGAGGAAGGTACCCGTAACATATAGATACCCACTATGGCAGGTGTTACATATCGACCAACCCGCCCGTGGTGGCCGCGCTCGCCTACAGCGGCGTCGCCACCGTCTGGTACGTCGACGTCGACCCCGTAGACCCCGAGAGGATACCCGAGGAAGGTACCCGTAACATATAGATACCCACTATGGCAGGTGTTACATATCGACCAACCCGCCCGTGGTGGCCGCGCTCGCCTACAGCGGCGTCGCCACCGTCTGGTACGTCGACGTCGACCCCGTAGACCCCGAGAGGATACCCGAGGAAGGTACCCGTAACATATAGATACCCACTATGGCAGGTGTTACATATCGACCAACCCGCCCGTGGTGGCCGCGCTCGCCTACAGCGGCGTCGCCACCGTCTGGTACGTCGACGTCGACCCCGTAGACCCCGAGAAGATACCCGAGGAAGGTACCCGTAACATATAGATACCCACTATGGCAGGTGTTACATATCGACCAACCCGCCCGTGGTGGCCGCGCTCGCCTACAGCGGCGTCGCCACCGTCTGGTACGTCGACGTCGACCCCGTAGACCCCGAGAGGATACCCGAGGAAGGTACCCGTAACATATTGTTACGTCCGTGGGGTAGGTAACGTGATAGAAAATACACTCATTAACCACTAATTAAAAATGCAAACTTTATTACAGAATTACTAATTAACAAGTCTTACTTACTTATAAAATCACTGTACTAAATCACTTCACTATAACGCACTTATTAACTTTTCGCTTAGGTTCGCTTCGAGACTCGCACTGTATCGCCGTTAGTTCAAAACTGACTGTGGGGTCGTGGGCGCGCGGCTTATATATCCGGAGGCCCTTGCTCCACAATGTTCCAGAGAAATCCCATCGCGAATGTTCGGTCCAAAGTCCAAGGGCGGTCGGTGACCCCTCGGTCAATGACGCATCGCGAGTGTTCTAGGCAATCTAGATTGTTCGATGTTCGATTCGGCTGGAACATTCCCGACTATTGCTATCCCTTTCTAGTTCTGTCTCTTTCACACACTTCTCGAACCTTCTCAATATAGCTGTCTCTCTCTAATAGTGCTATCTCTTTCACTCCTTCGTGAAATTTCGCCATATACTGAAGTGTACTTCAAAGGCCCATAAGGGGTCCTGAAAACGCCTGAAAACGGGTTTTCAGGTTATTGCGCCATCTGATAGAGGGTGACCTGAAACGGACTGAAAACATGTTTCAGGCGCCTGAAAACAACGGCAACTAGGGTGAATTTTCAATCTTCTAGTATGTGAAAGAGCCACCTCTGAAACGGCCTGAAATCACTTTTCAGCCTGCTGAAAACGCTTCTAAAGCACGGAAAATCACGTTTAAAGTTTTGACCTATACCACCGGCGCAACACTACCCCCTCCTAAGACATGCTCGTCCCGAGCATCATTATTTCCGTGGTACCTCGCCAGTCGGTCAACGTGAACAATCTTCGATGGACTACGAGGGTTTCGCTGTATCCGATACGTGACGTCGTTGATCTTTGTGACTACCCTATATGGCCCTTCCCAGTTTGGGGACAGTTTTGGGGATTTTCCTTTCTTTCGCATCGGGTTATGTAGCCACACCCACGATCCTTCCTCGAACCCAATTTGGTTAGCCTTCCTGTCGTATCGGGTCTTCATTCTCGTGCTAGCTTGAAGCCCGTGTTCACGAACAAGACTGTGAACGTCATCAATCCGGTCCCTTAAATCACTCACATACTCGGTGATGGACCTCGGAGTATCAGGAGGACGTCCAGTTAGAAGATCTGCTGGTAAACGAAGCTCTCTTCCGAAATTAGCATACGCTGGAGTAACCGCCGTACTTTCATGGGTTGCTGACCTATATGACATCAAAAAGAGAGGAATATGCCGATCCCAATCCTTTTGGTGATTCTCAACAACCTTGGCCAGATGTCTCTCTAGAGTCTGATTGAATCTCTCCACCATTCCATCCGATTGTGGGTGATATGCCGTAGTCCTCGTCTTATGCATCCCCATGATTCGACAAGTCTCTTGAAAGACCGCAGATTCAAAGTTCCTGCCTTGATCACTGTGAATTTCCAGGGGTACTCCAAATCGACAGCAAACTTCATTCACTAACTTGTCCGCTATGGTGACTGCTTCCTGGTTAGGGATGGCAAACGCTTCAGGCCATTTGGTGAAGTAATCCATCACGACAAGAATGTACTTGTTTCCGGAGTCAGATGTCGGGAACGGGCCTGCGACGTCTAGCGCAATTCTTTCCCAAGGTGCTCCAACATTGTACAGTTTGAGCGCTCCTCTACTACGGGTGTGCGGTCCTTTAACTGCTGAACAGTTAACGCACTTCTTGCACCAGTTTTCGACATCTTCGCGGCAGTGAATCCAATAAAACCGTTGTCGGATTTTCATTAAGGTCCTTTTCATTCCAAGGTGTCCACCAGGAGTACCGTCGTGGAAACTTTCCAAGACATCTTTCACTCTTTTCCTTGGAACGACCACTTGTAGATGAGCATC
Source organism: Eudemis profundana (assembly GCA_947034925.1). Lineage (NCBI taxonomy): Eukaryota > Metazoa > Arthropoda > Insecta > Lepidoptera > Tortricidae > Eudemis > Eudemis profundana. The sequence goes on along the minus strand of OX344804.1, from coordinate 2,641,125 downwards.
CTTCCCATTCGCCGATTCCCATTTCCTGCATAGTACGCCATTATGCATAACCAAGCTGTCCCATTGTGCCCAGTAGCTTTTCGTTACCGTACTCATCGGAGCTACTTCACACCACCTTGGTTTGGGTACTCCCTCATTAATCCAGTCAAAAATGGGTTTCACGTCAGGATCCTCTTGCTGTGCTAGTTGCATGACTTCATCACTCCACTCTTCGCTGACTGTGTCAGTCCTCAGCATCCTCAAACATTCCTTGCCCTCTTGTCTAAGACAATGTTTACAGTCGTCCGGACAAGGTCTTCGAGAAAGGGCGTCCGCGTTTCCATGTGATCTTCCACTACGGTGTTCGATGACGAAGTCATATTCCTGAAGTTGTTCAATCCAGCGTGCAACCTGACCCTCGGGATTTTTAAACTCCAACAACCACTTCAGAGCAGCATGATCAGTCCTGATACGGAACTTCCGCCCAAGCAGGTATTTACTGAAATGCTGTAACGTCCTGACAACTGCCAGCAGTTCCCTTCGAGTGACGCAGTAATTTCGTTCTGGCTTCGACAACGACTTGCTGAAGTAGGCGATTACAACTTCGTTTTCACCCTTCTTCTGTGACAAGACTCCTCCAATACCAGTATTACTGGCGTCCGTGTCAACAATAAAATCTACTTCGGGATCCGGATACCCCAGTATTGGTGTTTCACAGAGTCTTCGCTTGAGATCGTTGAAACTTGCCGTACACCGATCCGTCCAATCAAACTGTCGTTTTTCTTCCGTCAGTTCGTGCAATGGCTTTGCTATATCCGAGAAGTTCTTCACAAACCGCCTGTAGTATGAGCACAGTCCTAAAAATGCACGTACTGCAGTTTTGTCCCTCGGTATCGGCCAATCCTTCACGGCACTTATCTTCTCAGGATCTGTCTGGATACCATCCTTCGAAATCACATGTCCCAAGTAATTGACTTTTCGCTTGAAAAGCGAACATTTCTTTGGACTCAGTTTAAGGTTTGCCTCTCGTAACTTAGACAATACTTGCTCCAATTTGCTGAGGTGATCATCGAAGTCTCTACCAACGATGATAATGTCATCCAAATAGACCAAGCAAGTATCTCCCAGCAGTCCAGCTAGTATTTGTTCCATCAATCTCTCAAATGTCGCTGGTGCATTGCATAATCCAAACGGCATAACATTAAACTGCCAGAGCCCCTTTCCGGTTGAGAAAGCCGTTTTCTCTTTATCTCTATCCTTGATCTCAACTTGCCAATAGCCACTTTTTAAATCTAACGTAGAAAACCATTTCATTCCGTTCAAAGTGTCTAAGGTGTCGTCGATTCGAGGTAATGGATAGCTGTCTTTTTTAGTGGCATCATTCAGTCGGCGGTAGTCGACGCAGAATCTCATGGTCCCGTCCTTCTTCTTTACCAAAACTACGGGGGAACACCACGGGCTTGTTGAAGGCTCGATAACGCCACCCTTCTTCATTTCCTCGATCATGTCTTCTACCTCCTTCTCCCGAGCTACCGGAACTCGCCGAGGTCGCTGTCGGATAGGCATGACTTCACCAGTGTCTATCTCATGCTGTACTACTCCAGTTCTTCCGATGTCACTGTCGTGCGCAGAGAAGACATTGCTATATCGCGACAGCAATTTACGGGCTTTAAAGAGCTTTTCCCTGGTGAGATCGTTTCTGGAGCCATCCAATAACCTTTCAATGTCCATTGGAGGCACAGAACACCCAGGTTTCTCGCTCTCCGCAGAACCTTGACAGCTTCGTATCCAAGATATTTCCTCACATGATCCAACCAGAGCTCCTTTACTAAGGACGCACTCGGTGTCACTTAAATTAAGAACTCTCACGAAAGCTGTAGATGATGTTGTTACCACCGTGCGGGCTGTCATCCATGGTTTACCATCATTGACCTTTTCCACAACAACACAACGATGACATCCTTGTCTTGTGCTGTACGGCAATCGCACTGGAACATGAACCTGTGCCCTTGGTTGGAGGATAGTTCTTCGAGTACAGTAAACATTCCCATTTACTCCACCCTCCATAGGCACCTCATCAGGCCCAAATTTCAGTACTCCAACCTTCAAGTCAATTTTACAGCCATGGACTCTCATAAAATCCAGCCCAATGATGCAGTCGTCGATGATGTTAGCGACGATCACTTTATGCCAGTAGCTCTTATCACCAATTTTTAAAGTCACCTCTCGCTCCCCCTGGATGGGAATGTACTGGCCAGTAGCGGTTTGCAGCTGGAGATGCAGGGGTCGGACTAGATGATCTCTGGTCAGGTGCTTCAGTAGCCGAGAACTGATCACCGTCCGAGAAGCTCCGGTGTCTATGGTAAGGTGACATGGTACTCCACCAATTTCTCCTTTGACGACCAGACTATTCCCGTCATTAGCCTGTGAGATCATAACTGGGACATTTCGACCACCAGCCAGCACTCGTCCCTTAGTCCTGGCTTTTACTCGTTTCCCTGCTGCGGCCCGGATGCCACAGCGCCTGTTGCCCTTGCCACTGGAGTCAGATCCCGTTCTCTCCTGCTCCTTTTCGGGCAACTAGTCTGTATGTGGCCACGTTCTCCACAATGGTAACATCGTGGCCCAAACTCACGACGGGGAGCAATCGGCTCCCTGACAGACACTTCACGTACCCTATAAGGCCTTGATGGGTCCTGGCGCACAGCTTCTACCTCTAGGGCGTGAGCTACCGCATCCTTCAGGCTCCCATGGTGCCCTAGTCGCACTGCAGCCCGTACTTCCAAGTCCCGTATTCCGTCAACGAAGGCCTGTACCAACGTGGTGTCCACAAAAGAGGCGGATGTACGTTGGTACGCCTTCCTGACCAACTTCTCAATTTCTAGGGCCCACTGCTGCAAGGTCTCACTACGCCCCTGCGTCCTGTCTTTTAACTGAGCTCGGTACACGTGCTCCAGGTGCTTGTCACCGTAACGGGCCTCCAACGCTTCTAGAAGCCGGTCGTAAGTTTCCTCTTCTCCTAGGGCTTCCAGTATGGTGAGTGCCTCGTCACGTAGCGCTAGGGTTAGGGCTGTCCTGGCCTGTTCTTTACTCCAGCCATTAGCCTTGGAGACTGACTCGAATTGTCGCTTATAGGCTGTCCACGACGATGTACCATCGAAAGGAGGTACCTTGAATCGTCCACCTCCCGACATGGGTACCTCGGCCGCACAGGTACTCGTACCGCTGGCCACTTTTATTTCGAGCTTCTGGAGGCGGTTCTTGTAGGTGTCGACTTCCTCCTTAACAGTCTCGACTTTCGCCGTAACTGTCCCAACGGATTCCCTAACATCATGAAGTCCAGCTTCAAATTTAATGTCCAAGCCCGTCAGTTTTTCTTGGACTTCACACATCTCTCGCTTCCATTCGGTTGCGGTTTCATGTACATCGCGAAGCATTCTCGATTGTTCTTCCTGCTCCTCCCTGAGCTCCTTCCGGAGGATTCGAGACTGTTCTTCCTGTTTGCGAAGCCCCTCTTGGATTTGACGAGCTTGCTCTTGTTGTTGGCGAGCTTGCTCTTGTTGTTGGCGAGCTTGCTCTTGCTGTTGGCGAGCTTGCTCTTTTAAGAGAACTAAGATGGCATTTACGTTCATCTCTTGCTTACATGGGGCCGGTGAGTCTGATGAGCCAGCGTCCGGCGCAGGGTCCTCACGTGCTGCAGCTTGGCTCCGCGTCTGCACTCCCTTCGGCTCGTTCTCACGTGGTGTAAACGGCATTTTCTATCCCACTTCTGACACCAAATGTTACGTCCGTGGGGTAGGTAACGTGATAGAAAATACACTCATTAACCACTAATTAAAAATGCAAACTTTATTACAGAATTACTAATTAACAAGTCTTACTTACTTATAAAATCACTGTACTAAATCACTTCACTATAACGCACTTATTAACTTTTCGCTTAGGTTCGCTTCGAGACTCGCACTGTATCGCCGTTAGTTCAAAACTGACTGTGGGGTCGTGGGCGCGCGGCTTATATATCCGGAGGCCCTTGCTCCACAATGTTCCAGAGAAATCCCATCGCGAATGTTCGGTCCAAAGTCCAAGGGCGGTCGGTGACCCCTCGGTCAATGACGCATCGCGAGTGTTCTAGGCAATCTAGATTGTTCGATGTTCGATTCGGCTGGAACATTCCCGACTATTGCTATCCCTTTCTAGTTCTGTCTCTTTCACACACTTCTCGAACCTTCTCAATATAGCTGTCTCTCTCTAATAGTGCTATCTCTTTCACTCCTTCGTGAAATTTCGCCATATACTGAAGTGTACTTCAAAGGCCCATAAGGGGTCCTGAAAACGCCTGAAAACGGGTTTTCAGGTTATTGCGCCATCTGATAGAGGGTGACCTGAAACGGACTGAAAACATGTTTCAGGCGCCTGAAAACAACGGCAACTAGGGTGAATTTTCAATCTTCTAGTATGTGAAAGAGCCACCTCTGAAACGGCCTGAAATCACTTTTCAGCCTGCTGAAAACGCTTCTAAAGCACGGAAAATCACGTTTAAAGTTTTGACCTATACCACCGGCGCAACAATATAGATACCCACTATGGCAGGTGTTACATATCGACCAACCCGCCCGTGGTGGCCGCGCTCGCCTACAGCGGCGTCGCCACCGTCTGGTACGTCGACGTCGACCCCGTAGACCCCGAGAGGATACCCGAGGAAGGTACCCGTAACATATAGATACCCACTATGGCAGGTGTTACATATCGACCAACCCGCCCGTGGTGGCCGCGCTCGCCTACAGCGGCGTCGCCACCGTCTGGTACGTCGACGTCGACCCCGTAGACCCCGAGAGGATACCCGAGGAAGGTACCCGTAACATATAGATACCCACTATGGCAGGTGTTACATATCGACCAACCCGCCCGTGGTGGCCGCGCTCGCCTACAGCGGCGTCGCCACCGTCTGGTACGTCGACGTCGACCCCGTAGACCCCGAGAGGATACCCGAGGAAGGTACCCGTAACATATAGATACCCACTATGGCAGGTGTTACATATCGACCAACCCGCCCGTGGTGGCCGCGCTCGCCTACAGCGGCGTCGCCACCGTCTGGTACGTCGACGTCGACCCCGTAGACCCCGAGAGGATACCCGAGGAAGGTACCCGTAACATATAGATACCCACTATGGCAGGTGTTACATATCGACCAACCCGCCCGTGGTGGCCGCGCTCGCCTACAGCGGCGTCGCCACCGTCTGGTACGTCGACGTCGACCCCGTAGACCCCGAGAGGATACCCGAGGAAGGTACCCGTAACATATAGATACCCACTATGGCAGGTGTTACATATCGACCAACCCGCCCGTGGTGGCCGCGCTCGCCTACAGCGGCGTCGCCACCGTCTGGTACGTCGACGTCGACCCCGTAGACCCCGAGAGGATACCCGAGGAAGGTACCCGTAACATATAGATACCCACTATGGCAGGTGTTACATATCGACCAACCCGCCCGTGGTGGCCGCGCTCGCCTACAGCGGCGTCGCCACCGTCTGGTACGTCGACGTCGACCCCGTAGACCCCGAGAGGATACCCGAGGAAGGTACCCGTAACATATAGATACCCACTATGGCAGGTGTTACATATCGACCAACCCGCCCGTGGTGGCCGCGCTCGCCTACAGCGGCGTCGCCACCGTCTGGTACGTCGACGTCGACCCCGTAGACCCCGAGAGGATACCCGAGGAAGGTACCCGTAACATATAGATACCCACTATGGCAGGTGTTACATATCGACCAACCCGCCCGTGGTGGCCGCGCTCGCCTACAGCGGCGTCGCCACCGTCTGGTACGTCGACGTCGACCCCGTAGACCCCGAGAGGATACCCGAGGAAGGTACCCGTAACATATAGATACCCACTATGGCAGGTGTTACATATCGACCAACCCGCCCGTGGTGGCCGCGCTCGCCTACAGCGGCGTCGCCACCGTCTGGTACGTCGACGTCGACCCCGTAGACCCCGAGAGGATACCCGAGGAAGGTACCCGTAACATATAGATACCCACTATGGCAGGTGTTACATATCGACCAACCCGCCCGTGGTGGCCGCGCTCGCCTACAGCGGCGTCGCCACCGTCTGGTACGTCGACGTCGACCCCGTAGACCCCGAGAGGATACCCGAGGAAGGTACCCGTAACATATAGATACCCACTATGGCAGGTGTTACATATCGACCAACCCGCCCGTGGTGGCCGCGCTCGCCTACAGCGGCGTCGCCACCGTCTGGTACGTCGACGTCGACCCCGTAGACCCCGAGAGGATACCCGAGGAAGGTACCCGTAACATATAGATACCCACTATGGCAGGTGTTACATATCGACCAACCCGCCCGTGGTGGCCGCGCTCGCCTACAGCGGCGTCGCCACCGTCTGGTACGTCGACGTCGACCCCGTAGACCCCGAGAGGATACCCGAGGAAGGTACCCGTAACATATAGATACCCACTATGGCAGGTGTTACATATCGACCAACCCGCCCGTGGTGGCCGCGCTCGCCTACAGCGGCGTCGCCACCGTCTGGTACGTCGACGTCGACCCCGTAGACCCCGAGAGGATACCCGAGGAAGGTACCCGTAACATATAGATACCCACTATGGCAGGTGTTACATATCGACCAACCCGCCCGTGGTGGCCGCGCTCGCCTACAGCGGCGTCGCCACCGTCTGGTACGTCGACGTCGACCCCGTAGACCCCGAGAGAATACCCGAGGAAGGTACCCGTAACATATAGATACCCACTATGGCAGGTGTTACATATCGACCAACCCGCCCGTGGTGGCCGCGCTCGCCTACAGCGGCGTCGCCACCGTCTGGTACGTCGACGTCGACCCCGTAGACCCCGAGAGGATACCCGAGGAAGGTACCCGTAACATATAGATACCCACTATGGCAGGTGTTACATATCGACCAACCCGCCCGTGGTGGCCGCGCTCGCCTACAGCGGCGTCGCCACCGTCTGGTACGTCGACGTCGACCCCGTAGACCCCGAGAGGATACCCGAGGAAGGTACCCGTAACATATAGATACCCACTATGGCAGGTGTTACATATCGACCAACCCGCCCGTGGTGGCCGCGCTCGCCTACAGCGGCGTCGCCACCGTCTGGTACGTCGACGTCGACCCCGTAGACCCCGAGAGGATACCCGAGGAAGGTACCCGTAACATATAGATACCCACTATGGCAGGTGTTACATATCGACCAACCCGCCCGTGGTGGCCGCGCTCGCCTACAGCGGCGTCGCCACCGTCTGGTACGTCGACGTCGACCCCGTAGACCCCGAGAGGATACCCGAGGAAGGTACCCGTAACATATAGATACCCACTATGGCAGGTGTTACATATCGACCAACCCGCCCGTGGTGGCCGCGCTCGCCTACAGCGGCGTCGCCACCGTCTGGTACGTCGACGTCGACCCCGTAGACCCCGAGAGGATACCCGAGGAAGGTACCCGTAACATATAGATACCCACTATGGCAGGTGTTACATATCGACCAACCCGCCCGTGGTGGCCGCGCTCGCCTACAGCGGCGTCGCCACCGTCTGGTACGTCGACGTCGACCCCGTAGACCCCGAGAGGATACCCGAGGAAGGTACCCGTAACATATAGATACCCACTATGGCAGGTGTTACATATCGACCAACCCGCCCGTGGTGGCCGCGCTCGCCTACAGCGGCGTCGCCACCGTCTGGTACGTCGACGTCGACCCCGTAGACCCCGAGAGGATACCCGAGGAAGGTACCCAAAAAATTGTGTCGTAATTTATGGATGACCCCTTGGTCATCCCTAAATTAGGTCACACCATTTTTTTAGATTTTTAGAGTAGTACCCCATGTCACACTTTTTACTAGGGTTCCCTTTATTTGGCATACGTTTTATTTGTCCGAATGTACAAGCCCGAATTTTATTTCGCATAATTTTTCTCTAGCTTTAACGGAAAATATGTTGCAAAATCTTTTACATCGGCCATTTAGAACATGTTAGGTTAGGTTAGGTTTCTTTTATAATTATTCTGAAAAGTCAATATTATCTGTAAAATAACAATTATACGTAAATAGTATTCGTGCAAATAGAACATTCGGACAAATAAAATTATGCCAAAACAAGGTGAACCTTTTTTCTAACATATTCCATCTTTTTACATTTTAACATCGACATTTGGCTAGACCCCCCTTCTCCCTATGCGTGTGACGTAATATAGGGATGACCCCTAACATAATCGTTTAAATGTCGGTACATTTAGGATTTCAAGATGGCGGACAACAACCTCAACATGGGAGTCGTTTCCTAGAGTTTTTAGATTAGGTCAGGGGTCGTCAAACCGCGGCTCGTGAGCCGCAGGCTCTTTGAGGGTTCATTTGCGGCTCTTCAAGTTCTAATTTTTTTGTCCTACTAAAATTTCATATATCGTTGGGGATAGTGCAATACCGCTTAAGTAGCACATGTAGATAAGGATTCAATTTCTAACAAATTTGCTTGAAACTGAACCTTATCTACATATGCTACTTACGCGGTATTGCACTATCCCCGACGATATGTATAGTGAAGAACCTGAAACAGAAAACTGCGATTCTGAGCTTCCAAAAAATCTATATTTTTCCGGCATCTGATTTTTTGTCTAAAATTCCATATCATTTTACGTAGCTATCGATTGCTAGCCTTTTGAGTACGCAAATTTTGAAAATCGATAAGGGAATCGTTATTTTCTTTTTAAATTTAACAACCTAACACTTGTTGATTGTTGACACATTGTCCACAGAATCTGAAGAGCTATACAACAACAACTACCCAAGTAACCTCATCATCACGCCCAAGATGGGCCCCTTCATCAGCTGCCGCTGGGCCAACCACTCGGAGACCCTCGTCACGCACACATCCAAAACCGTCATCCTATACGACGTCACCGGTACACCAACACACATATACACAGACCTCGTAGACCGGGACAAGGAGCTACTGTTATGTGTGCCGAGCAATGATGATAGATATTTGATAATGGCCACGGCTAACAATAAGAATTATGTGGATGTGGTGGATTTGAAGAGTAAGGAGAAGGTTGTGTCGTTTGAAGAGAGTGATACGGTGTTGGATATTATTACGGTACCAGGTATGTGATCATGATTTTGGAACCCCTTCCCTCGATGTATTGGCAGGGTCGTAATGGCAAAAATATACGGGTGAATATTCAGCGTTTGAACAGCTTTTAGGATTCCGTACCAAAATGGTAAAAAAGGAACCCTTATGGTGCGACTCTGTCTGTCTGTCTGTCTGTCCGTCTGTCACAGCAAGATATCTCAGGATCTACTGATGCTGTCGACTTGAAACTTGGAATAATGTTAAAAGTCGTTTATTCGAGCCTATTGGATAGAAAAAAAATCTTATACCTTTTTTACTTTTTTTTTAAAAGGGTCCGAAATGGGATGTGGAAAACAAAAGTAGAGCTATTATATCGAGCGGGATATCAAATGAAAGGGCTTAATTTGTAGATTCCAAAATAATTTTTTTTTCTTAATTTTGTACTTTTTGATTTATGACCAAAAACGTTGAAAAAAATACCATTCCCCCCTATTATCTTCGAAGTTACTGAACAGAAAAATCTGTAATAATTACCAATTATTAATATCATCCTAAATATTACAGGAAAAATAAAACAGTTTTCCTAAATTGCATCGTTTTTTAGAAATTTTCAAAAATCGTACACATATGCTCCTACTAAGCTAACCGCCATACAGTTTTTCTTGAACTATTCACGTATCTACTTATGAGTTTGTACGGAACCCTCGGTGCGCGAGTCCGACTCGCACTTGACCGGTTTTATTTTTTCGTCATTATCATCTCGACAAGAATTGTTGGACCGACCGAAAGGCAGTCGAGTCCGGGTCTAGTTTGATCAAAGTTATGGCGGTTTACTCTTCCATTGCGGTAATAATCGCGATACAATAATAACGTTGAACCGTGCGCTCAAAACGCTTCGCAGAATCACTCACCTAGTTGTAGGAGAGCATTTTGTGCATTAAATTCTGTTAATTAAATGATCGAAATTAATTTATTTTAGCACTCTACAGTTAGTTATTCTGACTATACAGTCTTACGAAATGAACGCGTCTTATTTAAAAGTCTACCAGTTAATAATTGAGAGCCAGCGTTATGCGGGGATGAGGAACAGTCAAGGGCATGTATACACCACAAAGTTTGAAAAATATTGCAGGTTTATGTATACATATTTTGGAATTTTGTGTAGATATTTATCTTTGCCCCTGACCAGTGGTGGGCAAATTTTTTTCATGGCGGGCCAGAAAATATAAGAAATTTCAGAGGAGGGCCGGAACTATAGCAAAAATTTTGTTTTATCAGGGGTCATATAAGTACTACTATAATTCGAAGGACCGCCGGCGGGCCGGATTAAACCCTCCCGCGGGCCGGAGATGGCCTGCGTACTTTGCCCACCACTATACGACAACCATTACCCTCCTCGCCTTTATGTACCAGAAATTAACGTTTTAGACTAAAGCAGTTTGGATTTACAAGAGTAAACCAACCCTTTGTAAATCAACCGTTTCAGGAACCAACAAGATAATAGTCCTCACCCAAAAAGAAGTAATCGAGCACGAGCTAGAACTGAACGGGTATCAGAACAACGTGGGTATCTGCAGGAGTCGGTCCGTGATCTCCGCGGATGCTGTGAAGGCAGAATCAACGTTCCTGTCCCTCGCCGTCAACAAGACCGGCACTCTGCTGTTCGTCGCTACCGACGACAGTCGGGTCATATGCCTCGATCTCAAGAATTTTGCCAGGATTTTTGACCTGGAGAACCGGAGAGGGTGAGTTACTTAAAAAATCAGACAGTTTGGTCACAGAAATGTCATATAACAGTCGAATTATGTGCTGCGATCTCAATAACATTGCCAGGATTTTTGACCTGGAGAACCGGAGAGGGTGAGTTACTTAAAAAATCAGACAGTTTGGTCACAGAAATGTCATATAACAGTCGAATTATGTGCTGCGATCTCAATAACATTGCCAGGATTTTTGACCTGGAGAACCGGAGAGGGTGAGTTACTTAAAAAATCAGACAGTTTGGTCACAGAAATGTCATATAACAGTCGAATTATGTGCTGCGATCTCAATAACATTGCCAGGATTTTTGACCTGGAGAACCGGAGAGGGTGAGTTACTTAAAAAATCAGACAGTTTGGTCACAGAAATGTCATATAACAGTCGAATTATGTGCTGCGATCTCAATAACATTGCCAGGATTTTTGACCTGGAGAACCGGAGAGGGTGAGTTACTTAAAAAATCAGACAGTTTGGTCACAGAAATGTCATATAACAGTCGAATTATGTGCTGCGATCTCAATAACATTGCCAGGATTTTTGACCTGGAGAACCGGAGAGGGTGAGTTACTTAAAAAATCAGACAGTTTGGTCACAGAAATGTCATATAACAGTCGAATTATGTGCTGCGATCTCAATAACATTGCCAGGATTTTTGATCTGGAGAATCGGAGAAGGTAAGTCTCTTAGTCGATGCACTCTTGGCTGAGCTTTGACGTCTGCTAGTACTGTCAAACTCGCCGTATTCAGTCAACTGTCTCGATCCATCGCTTCTGGAGTGATCTGGAAAATCAGACAGTGCAGTCACGGAAATACTTAGTCGTATAACACAAAAATGCAAGTATAGTATGTAACTATATCTGAACGAGTGTCAGAACAACGTGGGTATCTGCCGGATCCGGTCCGTGATCTCCGCGGATGCTGTGAAGACAGAATCAACGTTCCTGTCCCTCGCCGTCAACAAGACCGGCACTCTGCTGTTCGTCGCTACCGACGACAGTCGGGTCATATGCCTTGATCTCAATAACATTGCCAGGATTTTTGACCTGGAGAACCGGAGAGGGTGAGTTACTTAAAAAATCAGACAGTTTGGTCACAGAAATGTCATATAACAGTCGAATTATGTGCTGCGATCTCAATAACATTGCCAGGATTTTTGATCTGGAGAATCGGAGAAGGTAAGTCTCTTAGTCGATGCACTCTTGGCTGAGCTTTGACGTCTGCTAGTACTGTCAAACTCGCCGTATTCAGTCAACTGTCTCGATCCATCGCTTCTGGAGTGATCTGGAAAATCAGACAGTGCAGTCACGGAAATACTTAGTCGTATAACACAAAAATGCAAGTATAGTATGTAACTATATCTGAACGAGTGTCAGAACAACGTGGGTATCTGCCGGATCCGGTCCGTGATCTCCGCGGATGCTGTGAAGACAGAATCAACGTTCCTGTCCCTCGCCGTCAACAAGACCGGCACTCTGCTGTTCGTCGCTACCGACGACAGTCGGGTCATATGCCTTGATCTCAAGAATTTTGCCAGGATTTTTGACCTGGAGAACCGGAGAGGGTGAGTTACTTAAAAAATCAGACAGTTTGGTCACAGAAATGTCATATAACAGTCGAATTATGTGCTGCGATCTCAATAACATTGCCAGGATTTTTGATCTGGAGAATCGGAGAAGGTAAGTCTCTTAGTCGATGCACTCTTGGCTGAGCTTTGACGTCTGCTAGTACTGTCAAACTCGCCGTATTCAGTCAACTGTCTCGATCCATCGCTTCTGGAGTGATCTGGAAAATCAGACAGTGCAGTCACGGAAATACTTAGTCGTATAACACAAAAATGCAAGTATAGTATGTAACTATATCTGAACGAGTGTCAGAACAACGTGGGTATCTGCCGGATCCGGTCCGTGATCTCCGCGGATGCTGTGAAGACAGAATCAACGTTCCTGTCCCTCGCCGTCAACAAGACCGGCACTCTGCTGTTCGTCGCTACCGACGACAGTCGGGTCATATGCCTTGATCTCAATAACATTGCCAGGATTTTTGACCTGGAGAACCGGAGAGGGTGAGTTACTTAAAAAATCAGACAGTTTGGTCACAGAAATGTCATATAACAGTCGAATTATGTGCTGCGATCTCAATAACATTGCCAGGATTTTTGACCTGGAGAACCGGAGAGGGTGAGTTACTTAAAAAATCAGACAGTTTGGTCACAGAAATGTCATATAACAGTCGAATTATGTGCTGCGATCTCAATAACATTGCCAGGATTTTTGACCTGGAGAACCGGAGAGGGTGAGTTACTTAAAAAATCAGACAGTTTGGTCACAGAAATGTCATATAACAGTCGAATTATGTGCTGCGATCTCAATAACATTGCCAGGATTTTTGATCTGGAGAATCGGAGAAGGTAAGTCTCTTAGTCGATGCACTCTTGGCTGAGCTTTGACGTCTGCTAGTACTGTCAAACTCGCCGTATTCAGTCAACTGTCTCGATCCATCGCTTCTGGAGTGATCTGGAAAATCAGACAGTGCAGTCACGGAAATACTTAGTCGTATAACACAAAAATGCAAGTATAGTATGTAACTATATCTGAACGAGTGTCAGAACAACGTGGGTATCTGCCGGATCCGGTCCGTGATCTCCGCGGATGCTGTGAAGACAGAATCAACGTTCCTGTCCCTCGCCGTCAACAAGACCGGCACTCTGCTGTTCGTCGCTACCGACGACAGTCGGGTCATATGCCTTGATCTCAAGAATTTTGCCAGGATTTTTGACCTGGAGAACCGGAGAGGGTGAGTTACTTAAAAAATCAGACAGTTTGGTCACAGAAATGTCATATAACAGTCGAATTATGTGCTGCGATCTCAATAACATTGCCAGGATTTTTGACCTGGAGAACCGGAGAGGGTGAGTTACTTAAAAAATCAGACAGTTTGGTCACAGAAATGTCATATAACAGTCGAATTATGTGCTGCGATCTCAATAACATTGCCAGGATTTTTGACCTGGAGAACCGGAGAGGGTGAGTTACTTAAAAAATCAGACAGTTTGGTCACAGAAATGTCATATAACAGTCGAATTATGTGCTGCGATCTCAATAACATTGCCAGGATTTTTGATCTGGAGAATCGGAGAAGGTAAGTCTCTTAGTCGATGCACTCTTGGCTGAGCTTTGACGTCTGCTAGTACTGTCAAACTCGCCGTATTCAGTCAACTGTCTCGATCCATCGCTTCTGGAGTGATCTGGAAAATCAGACAGTGCAGTCACGGAAATACTTAGTCGTATAACACAAAAATGCAAGTATAGTATGTAACTATATCTGAACGAGTGTCAGAACAACGTGGGTATCTGCCGGATCCGGTCCGTGATCTCCGCGGATGCTGTGAAGACAGAATCAACGTTCCTGTCCCTCGCCGTCAACAAGACCGGCACTCTGCTGTTCGTCGCTACCGACGACAGTCGGGTCATATGCCTTGATCTCAAGAATTTTGCCAGGATTTTTGACCTGGAGAACCGGAGAGGGTGAGTTACTTAAAAAATCAGACAGTTTGGTCACAGAAATGTCATATAACAGTCGAATTATGTGCTGCGATCTCAATAACATTGCCAGGATTTTTGACCTGGAGAACCGGAGAGGGTGAGTTACTTAAAAAATCAGACAGTTTGGTCACAGAAATGTCATATAACAGTCGAATTATGTGCTGCGATCTCAATAACATTGCCAGGATTTTTGACCTGGAGAACCGGAGAGGGTGAGTTACTTAAAAAATCAGACAGTTTGGTCACAGAAATGTCATATAACAGTCGAATTATGTGCTGCGATCTCAATAACATTGCCAGGATTTTTGATCTGGAGAATCGGAGAAGGTAAGTCTCTTAGTCGATGCACTCTTGGCTGAGCTTTGACGTCTGCTAGTACTGTCAAACTCGCCGTATTCAGTCAACTGTCTCGATCCATCGCTTCTGGAGTGATCTGGAAAATCAGACAGTGCAGTCACGGAAATACTTAGTCGTATAACACAAAAATGCAAGTATAGTATGTAACTATATCTGAACGAGTGTCAGAACAACGTGGGTATCTGCCGGATCCGGTCCGTGATCTCCGCGGATGCTGTGAAGACAGAATCAACGTTCCTGTCCCTCGCCGTCAACAAGACCGGCACTCTGCTGTTCGTCGCTACCGACGACAGTCGGGTCATATGCCTCGATCTCAACAACTTTGAGTGCAAGAGTTACTTGGGAAATCAGACAGTTTGGTCACACAGAAATCTTTGGTCAATAACATTTCAAAATATGGTATGCCACTGATGACATTGTTAACCAAATTTTTCCTCCGAACATTGTCCACTGTAAACGTTACGTAAGAATGTCATTTAAGAAATACCTGTGTACTGTGATTTAAAGCATAGATACATGCTTATAGTTTGATGGCTTGGCATATCTAAATTAAGATTTTTAAAGGGTCGACAACACGCACGTAATGCCCCTGGTGCTGCAAGCGTCCATAGGCAGCGGTGACTGCTTACCGTCAGGCGGGCCGTAGGCTTGTTTGCTACCCTAGTTGTATAAAAAAATGGTGATTCGAGGCGGTCCGTTTTCCATACAAACAAAAAGATAAACATGTTTGTATGGAAACTTGACCTACTCGAATCACCTTAAGTCATTCTTCTTTAACGGGGATATCCCAATAAAATGTCGAAAATTTTCAGCAATGTGATATCCATGGCTGTGAGTGAAGTCTGGTACGACTTGTTGCCGGGGTCGGACGTGCTGCTGACGGGGACGGGCACGGAAGAGAACTGCGCCAAGGTCTGGCATCTCGACCCCGCCTACGTGGCACAGAACACACAGAAGAACGGGTAACTAACACCATTACCATTAAATAGATTATTAATTTACAACTAGCATATACCCGCATCTTCGTCTACGTTATTCCCGTTTCTATCCCAAGGGAACTTTTTACCGGGATATAGTGTGTCCCTATGTTTCAATCCAGAACTTGGTGTGCTTGCATACAAAATTTCAGCTCAATCCATTTAGTTGCTACTGCGTTATTTAGATAGTAACAAATATCCAGACATCTTCACAAATGTATTTATTATAACTTATATCCTAATTATGTACTAATATTAAATCATATAAGTGAACGAATTGTGATTATACGACATAAAACACAGGTTTAGGTAAATTATCGATCAAGCCACGTATCATGGAACGCAAGAGCGATCGCACAGTGCAGTCTGACGTCTCGGTCGATGCTATAGGGATGCTCTATTAGTGAAAGAAAGAAAGAAAATACATTTATTTATGATTTTCTTAGTGTTGTGACGCGGCGCAGTAACTTTTCATTCCATCAACAGTTAAGAGCCTCCGTACATTGGGCCACTGGTGGCGGCCACAGCTCAGCCACTGGTGGCCGCAACCAGCTGCGCGAGGTTTTTCATACATTTTGTATGGCACCGCCGGTGCCGCACCGGCGCACACCGGGCGTTTGAGTGGCCGCGTTCGGGCCACCAGCTAGGTCGGCCACTGGTGTCACGCGCCGCGTTTAGTGGCTGGATACGGCCACCAATTGCGGCCACCGGTGGCGGCGTTTAGTGGAGTTGCTCTAATACAGTATTTTTCAAACTATTTCTTGCAAATGCAAAAATATTTCGCGACCCCCTATCCTCCACGATTTCTATCCTAAATTTTGTTCCGTTACACTTTTGAGGTATTGTTTTTTTTTTTTGCCTAAGGTTTCTGTCGACCGACTCCCTTCTAGAAGCTCTGCGACCTCGTTGCGACCCACACTTGAAAAACACTGCTCTAAAGGGCATCACACACGGCGAAGATACTATAATATTTTATCTTAAGATACCTGGATATAAAATATTATAGTATCTTAAGGTATCACACACGGTTAAGAAACGATAATATATCTGCTCGAATCATTCCCTCAAAGGCTTGGCTAGAGGTCACATGTTCATTGCGCCACTGAATCCATATATACAGGCTAACTATGAATAATACGGCCCTACTGTTAGATTTAATAGACAGCTCATCAGATTACCATTTTCAGTTTTTCTTAGAATGTCTGTAGCTATGGATATAGTCGATATAGTCAAAAATGCGACCACTCGGATCGAATTTTTTTAAGCCTTGGCCCTCGAAAGGTTCTGACTTTTGAACCCCAATATCTCTGTAAATATTGGTCGGAGAAAAAAAATTGATGAAACAAAATATCCTTATTTTAGCGTAATCTACACGATTCAATAAGCATAAAAAGAGCAAAAAAATGTTAGATGAAAAAAGTCCCAAAACCCGGCCTTCCTTTCCAATACCTTATCCTTTTAACAAAAAATACAACGAGTAAACACGAAAACTCGTGAGAAAAGGTTGTTGAATAAATAAAATATCATTAATTCCATTTTGATTCCGATATTCATTGCACACTCTGTATAAAGATATTGTAATATATATTTTGTATGTTAAGATATCATGTTAAGATATATTACTGTATCTTAACATAATATTTCCATATCGCTCGGTATCTTAAGATACTGTAATATAATTAATAAAATATATATTATCTTAACCGTGTGTGATAGCTAATACAAATTGTATAGTGAGCGATATTTTATCTTAAGATAAAATATTATAGTATCTTAGCCGCGTGTGATGCCCTTAATAGTATAATGTGGTTGTTGCAGCAAAGTGCGTCTAACGACGAAGTTCGACGTGAGTTTCGTGGAGACATCGTCGCCGCAGTCGTCGGCGAGCGCGGGCGGCCACAGCGCCGCCAACACCCCGAAGCGAAATAAGTCCTTCGGCGCACACAACGAGGTAACTATATATTAAATTAGAAAAAAATATATATTTTCATCACACTTGCTCGAAAATGGTGTCATTACACGTAGTTTCTGCGGGCCGTAAATGACCTATTACGCCCTAGAGCGTATTGGTTTTCTTTTTAAATTTGAAACGCTGGTTCTGTTTTACTCTTATTTATCATCTTCAAAGGAAACGAAAACTTACTTTTTTTAACTTGTTTCACTGAAATATTTATTTGAAGAGAACTGTTATTACAAATACATGTAAACACATATTTCTGTAACATTAATTAAATGTTTAAATAGTGTATTTCAGTATTTTGTAAATATAATATCAACCGTCTTAGCTTTACCGCTATTGTTTCCGAACGTGACTTGACATTCGCATTGTCTATGGATATAATATGTCACTAATGTCACTGTCAGCTGTCTGTTTTACAATTTCATTTAGGTTAAGTAAGGTTATTTTAATTAATATTTCCTCACAAGTGTGATGAAAAACATTGTGTGTGCCTCGCGCGGTAAAGGAATTATAAACTCGTGTTATTAAAGCCCTCAGTTTCACCTCGGGCTTATAACAAACACTCGTTTGTAATTCCTTACTTACCGCCCTAGATACACAATGTACTATTATGACAACACATAATGGTCCCACCTCACCATAGTCAAAGTATAAAGACAGAAAAATGAAAACACATAATGGTTCCACCTCACCATAGTCAAAATATAAAGACTAATTGTTCAGTAGTCAAACTTCGGCCATTTAGGAGCGCGCCACACGTTTTCACACAGACGCGCGATAGCACGTCTCTATGAGTGCGATCCATACTGAAGCATTCTTACTTCTTTGCTTGTAGTGCGTTCGTACAAGCACTTGTTTTTTGTAGACTGACTAACTCGCGACCCCTATTGGGCATAGCGGTAGTTTGACTGGGTGGTCGGCCGTGGCGTCCCCTGGGGTCGAACCAGGTCGCTAGCCGACCCACCCTGAGTGCACATTCAAGCGCGTGATGTACCTTTTATAGGAAAAAAAATACTGCTATTATACTATGCCATGATGCCGACCCTAAAGCCAGACGGGGGTGACGTCACGGCGAGTTGTTCGCACGACCGGTCCAAGATATGAGATATTTTGGTGTGATCAGCTCGACCACTTAATTTTAGGAAGGAGCACTGACACAATCAAGTGCCTTTTACCCTTCACCATTACCTTTTCACTTTTAGGAGGAGAAAAGGAAACCACCACTAAAGGGCACCATGAGCCTAGACCGCACGGGGCTGAAGCCATGTCTCGCCATCAACCTGAAGGGCATTTGCAACGGCAACGACGGCGTACAGCCGCTACTGGCCGTCGTCGACGACAACAACAACATACAGGTACCACACTAACGACAACCTGCACTAGGCGCCGTGAGCACCGCACGGGGCTGAAGCCATGTCTCGCCATCAACCTGAAGGGCATCTGCAACGGCAACGACGGTGTACAGCCGCTACTGGCCGTCGTCGACGACAACAACAACATACAGGTACCACACTAACGACGACCGTCACAGGCGCCGTGAGCACCGCACCGGGCTGAAGCCATGTCTCGCCATCAACCTGAAGGGCATTTGCAACGGCAACGACGGCGTACAGCCGCTACTGGCCGTCGTCGACGACAACAACAACATACAGGTACCACACTAACGACAACCGTCACAGGCGCCGTGAGCACCACACTGGGCACAAACCGTGCCTCACCATCAACTTGAAGGGCATCGGCAACGACGGCGTGCAGCCGCTACTGGCCGTCGTCGACGACAACAACAACATACAGGTACCACACTAACGACAACCGTCACAGGCGCCGTGAGCACCACACTGGGCACAAACCGTGCCTCACCATCAACTTGAAGGGCATCGGCAACGACGGCGTGCAGCCGCTACTGGCCGTCGTCGACGACAACAACAACATACAGGTACCACACTAACGACAACCGTCACAGGCGCCGTGAGCACCGCACTGGGCACAAACCGTGCCTCACCATCAACTTGAAGGGCATCGGCAACGACGGCGTGCAGCCGCTACTGGCTGTCGTCGACGACAACAACAACATACAGGTACCACACTAACGACAACCTGCACTAGGCGCCGTGAGCACCGCACGGGGCTGAAGCCATGTCTCGCCATCAACCTGAAGGGCATCTGCAACGGCAACGACGGCGTGCAGCCGCTACTGGCCGTCGTCGACGACAACAACAACATACAGGTACCACACTAACGACAACCTGCACTAGGCGCCGTGAGCACCGCACGGGGCTGAAGCCATGTCTCGCCATCAACCTGAAGGGCATCTGCAACGGCAACGACGGCGTGCAGCCGCTACTGGCCGTCGTCGACGACAACAACAACATACAGGTACCACACTAACGACGACCGTCACAGGCGCCGTGAGCACCGCACTGGGCACAAACCGTGCCTCACCATCAACTTGAAGGGCATCGGCAACGACGGCGTGCAGCCGCTACTGGCCGTCGTCGACGACAACAACAACATACAGGTACCACACTAACGACAACCGTCACAGGCGCCGTGAGCACCACACTGGGCACAAACCGTGCCTCACCATCAACTTGAAGGGCATCGGCAACGACGGCTTACAGCCGCTACTGGCCGTCGTCGACGACAAGAACAACATACAGGTACCACACTAACGACAACCGTCACAGGCGCCGTGAGCACCGCACTGGGCACAAACCGTGCCTCACCATCAACTTGAAGGGCATCGGCAACGACGGCGTGCAGCCGCTACTGGCTGTCGTCGACGACAACAACAACATACAGGTACCACACTAACGACAACCTGCACTAGGCGCCGTGAGCACCGCACGGGGCTGAAGCCATGTCTCACCATCAACTTGAAGGGCATCGGCAACGACGGCTTACAGCCGCTACTGGCCGTCGTCGACGACAAGAACAACATACAGGTACCACACTAACGACAACCGTCACAGGCGCCGTGAGCACCGCACTGGGCACAAACCGTGCCTCACCATCAACTTGAAGGGCATCGGCAACGACGGCGTGCAGCCGCTACTGGCTGTCGTCGACGACAACAACAACATACAGGTACCACACTAACGACAACCTGCACTAGGCGCCGTGAGCACCGCACCGGGCTGAAGCCATGTCTCGCCATCAACCTGAAGGGCATTTGCAACGGCAACGACGGCGTACAACCGCTACTGGCTGTCGTCGACGACAACAACAACATACAGGTACCACACTAACGACAACCTGCACTAGGCGCCGTGAGCACCGCACCGGGCTGAAGCCATGTCTCGCCATCAACCTGAAGGGCATTTGCAACGGCAACGACGGCGTACAACCGCTACTGGCTGTCGTCGACGACAACAACAACATACAGGTACCACACTAACGACAACCTGCACTAGGCGCCGTGAGCACCGCACCGGGCTGAAGCCATGTCTCATGGCATCTTTTGACGACCGCTTTAGCTTAGTTGGTAGTGACCCTGCCTACGAAGCAACAGGTCCTGGGTTCGAATCCCGGTAAGGGCATTTATTTGTGTGATGAGCACGAATATTTGTTCCTGAGTCATGGATGTTTTCTATGTATTTAAGTATTCGGCTTCGGCTTTTTCCGTACGTGTGCCACACGTATGTGTATGCCACACCTGGCCATAAAGTGGCTTTTTCCGCACACTACGCGTACGGGAAAAGCCGCTTTCTGGCCAAGTGTAGACATAAAATTCTGTACACAACGCGGGAGGCAATAAAGAAAGCCCTCAATCGCATATTTACGTCCCTCGCTTGCAGCTCGGCCCGCAAACATCTACGATCTCGGCCTTTCTTTGTATTACCATTGTGTAATGTACAATCTGTCACGCCTCTTCAGTCATGTATTATCGTTAGCACGCAAACCCTGTCAATTGATAAAAATAAACATAACAGAAATGTTTCCATGCGAATATGACCTGATAAGGCAAATATTACTTTTTTACAGATAAAACGAGGAACGAAAATGCTCACTGAAATAGTAACCAAAGCCGACGAGCGAATATCCGCCTTAAAGATCTCCCCATGCAACCAGTACATCATCTACGGTCTGCCATCCGGCCGGGTCCAGAAATATGCCCTCCGCACCAAGGAAACCAGGGTCATCCTGGATGTGAAGAGTGCTGTCCAGTATTTGAACTTCGTCAATCCGAATTTGCTGATAGCAGCTGGGAAGAACAGGTGTCTGATGGCGTATAGGCTCACTAATGATGGCGTGTGGATGCCGGTGATGTTGCAGAAAGGGAATAGTTATTTGGGGTCGCAGGAGATACTGAATGATATGGAAGGTAAGGATTTTTAGGACTCAACGGCCAAAGGGGAGGATAGCCTTTGAAAAATTGCCCCCAGCGTTTTTGGTTCGACGATGCCGTTTGAAGGGTTTATACCCTGCATAAAGTTTCATTCCTCTGTTACAACTGTTCAAAATACCCGATAAACTATAAAATTGTTTTATTTTTTCTCTCCTAAACTATGAAAGTGACGAATATGAAATTTTGTACAAATATTATTGTGACTAAAAGCTATATGTTAAAAAATATGACCCTCCTAACCATTTAAATTCTTGCTATACCCTTTGGATTCTAGCTTAGGCATAAGTGATCGAACACCAAAACAAATACAGGTATTCAAAGCAAAAAGGTATTCAAAGCTTTATGGTTTATGGGTTTGCATTTGACCGTGATCTCACCTGATTATGGACTTTTATGAAGCACGCTTACCCAGAAGATGCCTTCTGGCAAAGAACCTGATTTGACTAATCGGTCCAAAATGTGTTTTATAAGACAAAAAGGATCTTGGTGTGTCCGATAGAAAAGAAGGGCGTTCTTTTATTTTCTGCGCCACTATGGACATCGGACAACATCGGACGAAACCAATGGTATTTTTAACAACGGTCTTTTTCCCGCAGTGTTAAAAACTTTTACTCTGTTTCTTTGCCACCTAGGCACTACGATAAAGGATAGTGTCTGAAACTGTCCTTAAAAATATATTGTGTTTTTTTTTTCAGGCATAAAAAAGAAAAACGGCCAAGTGGACAGATTATCCAACTCCAGCAGCGAAAGTAGCCTCAGTTCCAGAGACCGTCAGTTCCCCACAGGGGACAACCGCGGCTGCCTCAGCGAAAGCAGTCTAGTCGACTGCTTCTGGGTGCAGAACAAGGGACTGATGACCGTAGAATACAATGCCACTGTCAAATTATGGGACAGTCAGCATTGGCGGGCTGAAGTGCTGAATGGGAGGCAGACCGACGTCCACGTGAATTGCGCCGCGTTCAGAAAAAACGTTCTCGTCATGTGTGACGATCATAATAAGAAATTTCAGGTAAGTCACATCCCATTTCTGATATCGTCGACTGCTTCTGGGTACTGAACAAGGGGCTGATGTCCGTGGAATACAATGCCACTGTCAAATTATGGGATAGTCAGCATTGGCGCGCTGAGGTGCTGAATGGGAGGCAGACCGACGTCCACGTGAATTGTGCCGCGTTGAGAAAAAAACGTTCTAGCCATGTTCAACGACTTTAATAAGAAATTTCAGGTAAGTCACATCCCACTTCTGATGTCATGAAACTGCTTGTGTAACAAAAAACTATAGGATACAATTCTACTGTTAAGCTGTGGGGAAGTCACCGTTGGAGGGCCGAAGATTTAAATCGGGGATAGAGGATGATGTGCGATTATAAGAAGATCTTTTAGGACTTTCAGGCTATATTCAATTAAAAATGGATCTTTTAAGTTGTATTCTCTGTCTGTCTGTCTCTCTCTCTATCTCTCTCTAGCTCAGTCATGTCCATTTTCATTACATTTACCACCTTATTTTGATATAATAGCCATAGTCAAAAGACAATTAATAATTTCTATTGCTTGTTTTCAGACGTTCGAGTTAAAGGAAGGCGAGCAACTGGAATTGCACAAAATCCAAGAGTACCGACTGAACAATAAGATGACTTCCTGCGACCTGACGTCCGACGGACACATACTGGCCATGGGGCTCGACTCCGGCGACGTTGTGGTAAGTTTTTTTTGTGCGGGGAAAAATTAATATAATAAAGGTGACCAATGAAACGACCACCAAAAGTGGCTCATAAAATATGACCTCGAATGAAACAGAAGTGGTATTGCAGAAATGTATTATATTTAATACATTGCGATATCACGCCACGTAGTGCACTCCATAAAGACAAAGTCCTACCCTCTAATAATCTAATGTCTTCCTTAACAATTCGTATTGAGAAATCCTACCGACTGCGCCATGTAGTATTTAATGAAATGCAGGTAAATTAGAGACACGAATTTATTTTATAAAAACCATTACAATGATTTGCAAAATCCGTACAAATCAGCGAGAACCATAGATAAAAGATATTGTCTTTACAATTTGTCAACTACGTTCGGAGACGCACACCACACACCATCCACCGATATTACAGTAACGATGTGCTACACCCAAACATAAGAAATTTTCTTTTAGCATCGCTTCTCTGGCTCAATTGGTAGTGCGCCTGTGTTGGCCCGGAGAGCCGTTGGAGACGCAGGTTCGAATCCTGCCCGAGGCATATAATTTTTAATTTTTTCTCTTATAAAATAATTATGGTTTTACATAAAGCGTATTTTTTTCAGCTATGGAACGTGCAAGGCAAGCGCCAACTCCGCCTCCTAAAGCACCACAAAGCGAAGGTGCAATGGTGCTGCTTCTCTCCCGTCCCCGACCGGCTTCTCCACTCCCACCCTCCCCACTCCCCCACCTCCCCCGACGACGACCAACCGCCCCTAGTCCTCGTGACCCTCGCCGCTGAGATCGTCTGGTGGAATATCTCGTATATTATAAAGATGAATAAGCCGTCCAAGAGGGTAAATGTAGTGACGCCGTTAGTGGTTAGTCCAATGCAGCCGAGGGAACTCAGTACGGCGATGGGGAACATGAGTATATCGAGCAATTTCTTCTTCGGGGGCGGCGGCGCGAAGGGCTGTTGGAGGGAGCTGTGGAAAGGCAAAACGTGAGTGGTTTTTACTAGTCTTCATAAAGCCAGTGCAACTAAGAATAATGGTTTCGATTACTGTATATTGATACATTTTAACAGCTAATCTTCAATTGAAAAAACTTCCTTTTTTTAATAGCAAACATTTTTATTTCTGTATATCTTATCTAATGTATCTAAGTCTAAATTCAATATATTTTTGAAATGATTCTTTGAGTATAGTATTCTTCTAGTAGTACCAAACCAAAACTGAAAAAGTTAATGATAATTTTTGTCCAAAAATAATATAACATTGTTCCAAGAATAACAAAGGTCCCTAAAATAAAGATCTCCGCGAACTATTTTGGTGTTGTGTAAAAATTAATCAAAAATATGAACAATTTCAGATACAAGGAGGGTTCCAAAAGAAAAGACATATTGGCGTGCATCAAGCTATCAGGTATGAACGCGAAAAAGCTGTGCTTCGACGAGAAGTTCTCGTGCTTCGTCACCGTCGACAACCCTGGCCACATACACATCATGAACGTGATGGCCACGTAGCACCAACTACTATAGCAGTTTTGTTAGGGCTGCCACTTTACACTGTCTACATTGGTCAGTACGTTAAGACTACGAGAAGTTCTCGTGCTTCGTCGCCGTCGACAACCCTGGCCACATACACATCATCAACGTGATGACCACGTAGCACCAACTTCTATAGCGGTTTTGTTAGGGCTGCCACTTTACACTGTCTACATTGGTCAGTACGTTAAGACTACGAGAAGTTCTCGTGCTTCGTCGCCGTCGACAACTCTGGCCACATACACATCATCAACGTGATGACCACGTAGCACCAACTTCTATAGCGGTTTTGTTAGGGCTGCCACTTTACACTGTCTACATTGGTCAGTACGTTAAGACTATGAGAAGTTCTCGTGCTTCGTCACCGTCGACAACCCTGGCCAGATACATATCATGAACGTGATGACCATGTAGCAACAACAACTAGCGCTTTTGTTAGGGCTGCCACTTTAGATTCTTTTCACTAGGCGCTTATCTTCGACGACCCTGGCAATATCGTACGTGCTACCGAACCTACCCAAGGTGCTGATCAAATAACAGTGCCGGAGCGCATTTGTTACTGCTTCTACTTTACACTGTCTACATTAGACACATTAAAATGGGAACATTAAGATGGGAACTTCTCGTATTTCGTCACCATCGACAGCCCTGTCACATCGACATATGAACGTGGTGACTACCGTAGCACATTTGTTAGGGCTGCCACTTTCAACTGTTTACATCGGGCGGCTACCGTTCGATTAAAAAGACTGCGAGAAATTTGCTCGGTTACCATCGACAACCCTGGCCATATTCACTGATGTAGTGCATACTAGTACTACCAAATCTACCTAAGGTGCTAACACTGCCGCATTTAATAGGGCTGCCAATCTTTGAGACTAGGGCCGCATAAATCATCCACTCACACTTAAAATATCCTGTAGACTTACGATGCTAGGCTTTGTCGATCGGTAGATAAATGATAAAACATCCGTCACTCTCATACTTTGTCAAAACGTGACGGATGTTTTATCATTTATTTACGTCACACCTGGTCATAAAGTGGCAATAACCGCCCGCTACGCGTGCGGAAAATCCCACTTCATGGCCTGGGAAGACGTAAAATGTTGTACTTACCACGGACGGTAATAAAGCCATTCTTTGTTTTACCGCCCTAGGTAAGTAATGTACTATTATCGATCGACAAAGCCTAACATCATAAACCTACTGTATATTATACATAGTGGAAAAACAAAGCTCTTCCTGCTGTATAGGGTGGTCGCTATCACTGAGTGAACCAGCTCTCTATTTGCATTATTATACTCGCATTATATGAAACATTCAAACGCCGCAAAATGTCAGTGCTTTTGTCATCTAGAGAGAATTAAGGATGATCATAGTTAACATGTTCGGAATGTAGAGTTTTAGATAATAGGTAACTCAATTTTTGTTGCTAGAATGTCGGTCAATTATCGTAGTGGTTTCGAACCAGTATAAGAATGAAATCAATTATTCGTGTATAGAAATTAAAATCCATTGAATATTTGAGGTAATTGTTTAGACAGTGGAATGACAACGTATAAAGTCGTGGCCCTATAGGTTTAAATTTTGCATAATAGATTTTTATTATAATTTTAAATGCTTAAACTATTGTCTTACTCGGTTATTTTATTAGTTAATTTTTATGGTGATATAACCAGTTCTTCCAATGCATTTCAAATGTCTATGTTATTCTTATTTTTTATTCGTCTTATACGTATACGAAATGTCACTAGGCTATTGGTTTTAGTATAATTTTAGTCGTACAACTTAGGTCGAATCGAAATTTGATGGCAACGTTTTAGACAAATTTTGGCTCAAAATTAATTATAATAATTTAGCGTCAAACGTGCTCATTTTACTTTACTAATATATCCATTTTTGAAGTTCTCTCTAATTAAGCTCTCAGACTCTATTCAGACACGGGAAATCTCATATATAGAACAATAATACTAGAATAAATGTATGCAGATGATTCAAAAAGGTAATTTGGTGTTTTGTGCATGTCCCTCCGAACAGTAATATTTTTTTGTTTATTTCTACGGGTTTTACTATTAATAATGAAACTTGCCGCCTCTTACTGTCCGGATACGTATATTACTATGAATTTTACGATTAAGATAATTTTATATAGGTACTCTGATATTTTACAACGAACATGATGCTCACTATCGCGTGATATTTTGAACAACAATAGCGTAAAAGTCAAGCGCACAATATAAATAACAATAAGTGAAGTGGTTGTTAAAAGTAAGCATTTTTGTAGTGAATAAGGATCTTCGGTCAGTTTTGGTATTAAGGAAATGGAAACAAAACTATGATCTAAGTGCAGCACAAAAGTATGTAACAGACAATGAGAAGGCGCGGACGTACAATATATATGCGTATGTGTGCGCGTATATATGTGTCAATGTTACATGAAATAAACAAATTTAATTTTTTTTTTTAATTGCTCTGCATTAGGGCGTCCGCACATGGGGCCACTAGAGGCGGGCAAGCTTTTTTAGAATTCTGTACCCAAAGGGTGCCTGTCTGTCCGTCTGTCACAGGGCTCTATATATCTACTGTAATAAGTAGAAACTTGAAATTTTCACAGAATGTGTGTGCCGCTGTGTCATTATAATATATAAATAAAATGTAGAAGAAAAGGGGCCATATAAGAAACGCGCCTTTTGGCGCCTTTTTGCTCGTCGGTTGTACGGAGCCCTTCGTGTGCGAATCCGACTCGCACTTGGCCGGTTTTTTTATAAATTTTGTATGGCGTCCTCGTAGCCTTGTTCGGGCCGCAAGCTGCGGGAGGGTTATTCTTCAGAAATATGTCTGCGACTTATTCCTATCTCCATAAATTTAGTATGAAAAAAGGCCAGAGGAATAAGGTGACCGCGGACCAGTGCAGGATTAAGCCAGCGCGGGGCCTGCAGCATTCCTTCAAAGAGGCCCTTGGATGGTCTTAGATATGCTTAAACGGTATGCGACTGAACGGTAATTTTATACGTGACGAAATGACTTAACGAGGGGGGGATCCCTTTTTGCGAGTGGGCGCGGGGCCCCCCCAATGCGCGGGGTCCGTAGCACTTGCTACTCTTGCTATATGGCTAATCCGCCACTGCCGCGGACATATTTCTGAAGAATAACCCGCGAGTGGCGCGCCGAGCTACAAGTGGCCGCGTTTAGTGGCTCGCCTCGCGCACGCTCGGCCGCGGCCGCTGGCCACTGCCACGAGGCCAGGAGTGGCTGGATACGGCCACCGGTGGCGGCGTTTAGCGGCCTAACTGAGCCACTTGTCGCGTTTAGTGGCCGTAATATGCGGACGCCCTTACAAGTACGCATTTCCTTTCCCATTGGCTAATCATGCTGACCATGCTATGTCACGCGCAGATAAGTCGCACCCTTCTTGCTAACCGTGCTCCTTAAATATCATTTGAATGATTGATCAATTAGCATTACCTTACGTGAGATTAGGATGGTTAGTGTATTCCAACTGATGAGATTTATCATGTGTTCAATATATCATAAATACGTACTAACAATTAGTAAAATAGTCAATCCATCTTTACAGTATGTTATACAAGCGTATGACGTGACAATAGTAACTTTAATTTGGTCACAAATGGAAAATAGTATGTTCACAAATATAGGACAACGTGAATATGGTGTAAGATATAGCGGTACTATAACTACTAAAATTGTATCAGTTTGGTACAACATTACAACGTGACCTGTCCAAACTTACTGTAATATTTAGTGAAAGAAGAGGGTTTCTTTCGCTAAATATTACAGTCCTGTGGGTGACATCTAATACGTAAATGTTTACGCCATTATAAGCCCTCCCAGCCAGTATATCCCTCATTCAACATTGTGCAGGTCAGGACATGTTCTGTAGCGATACGAGCGAAGGTGGCCAGTTGTGCCACAGAATATAAATAGAGCAGTATGGAAGCTACGTTTACTTTTTGAAATAAATACCTACGCTCCATTAGAGCGTTAGGGTTGTTTTAAATGAAAAGATCGCGGGCTGTCTTGGCGCGCGCACGTAACAAACGCAAAGCGCGGCCACTCGCCTCCATGCGCACTCGCGACGAGTATTATATTCTCTTTGCTCGCGACTGACGGCACCGCGAGATTCCCCAGTGTTGCCAACTCTGAATTTCATTCAATGCTAAAATTATGCTAAAACTTGATAAATTCTGTTAAAAAATGTGCTAAATAAAAAAAATGTATTTTGATTATTACAGCTTTACAATAATTCTTTTTGTGGTCCATGCTAACTTTCAGGAAAAAAATTGCTAAAGATAAGTAAATTAAGAATGTCAATGTGTTAATCGACATTTTTTTTATATTAAACCAAATTAACTTTTTTACCACAGCATACAAATAGGTTAAAAATGAAAGTGGCAAAAAATGTACGCTTTTATTACGACTTACAATACAACTTCATTGCTCACCAAAAGACAAATAATCAACCATGCAATCGAAGGTCATTTTTCAAACTTATGTCATCACATCACCAACTTGTATGTTTCTAAATTTACCATTTATCTGTGTCTTTGTCACTAACAGGTAACATTTCTATTATTTACAAAATTATGCCAACTGCTAAATGTAAAAAAAATCTGCTAAACCAGTCCAAATTATGCTAAATTAAGCACTGAAACTGCTAAATTGGCAACACTGAGATTCCCTTAGGGGCCTTGTAAAAGCGCGCGTCTATGTGTGCGTACGTTTCGATCGTTTTGTTTGTAGCTTCCTTACTGCTTTAGCTTATATATATTCTGTGGTTGTGCTAAGACGGCTGATGTATGTTGAAGGTATCCAAAACTGATACTATTATGTTCTCTGAATTGTGCTAAGTTTTGATACTTTATACAGTGGTATGGTATTGTAATGATATTTCAATTGTATCTCATGCTTAGAAGTTATTACTAGAATATTATACACGTAATTGTAAATTAAATGTCACTTAATGACGCCATCGCATTGTCAGATATTGTATAAACTGTGTTAAGAAATATATAAAATAAAGGATTGGAATGGTGGGCGTAGAAAATGTTTCGGTAACTTGAAAAAAAATTAAGTTATTTGCTCATAATAGTATATTACATAACTAGGGTGGTAATACAAAGAAAAGCCGATATCGCAGATGTTTGCGGCCCGAGCCGCAGGCGAGGGACGTAAATATGCGATTGAGGGCTTTCTTTATTACCTCCCGTGTTGTGTACAGCATTTTATGTCTACATTTGGCCAGAAAGCGGCTTTTTCCGTACGCGTAGTGTGCGGAAAAGAGCACTTTATGGCCAAGTGTGGCATAAAATATAATCGAGTATTTGTTAATGTGATTGAACTCCTGTTGTAAATGTAATATAATAATGTAGAAATTCCTGCCTTATAGCATTGTTTTTTATTCTAAATTTTTTATTCGTCCGTTAATAATTATTTTTATGCCACACCTGGCCATAAAGTGACTTTTTCCGCACGCTGCGCGTCCGGAAAAAGCCGCTTTCTGGCCAAGAGTAGACATAAAATGATGTACACAACACGGGAGGTAATAAAGAAAGCCCTCGATCGCATATTTACGTCCCTCGCTTGCAGCTCGGGCCGCAAACTTCTGCGATCTCGGCCTTTCTTTGTATTACCACCCTAGTTATGTAATGTACTATAGTAATATGTCTTCACTGTCTTTATGGCCTTTTATAAAATGATATTTAACATTAAAGGTATAGAAACGTTTTTCATCTCCATTGTAATAACGAATACGTTTCGTAAAAATATATAGGCAGCTGAAGTTTTTATTACTCTCAAATAAGACGTAAAAATTATAGAAAATTATTTCATGGAATTTCTGCCTTCTGACGGCCTTATATCGTCATTTCTTAGAGAAATATTTCTTGCTAATGTAAGTTTTACATCTAGTTGAGGAAATAATTATGACGTTTTCAAGCAAAAGGTACAGCTGTCAATAAAGACGATTTTTAATCTCATCGCCATAGCGGTACCCTATAGAACCTTATTAACAACCGAGTAGTGAAGTGGTACATTTTGTCTGAGAACGTCACATTTGTTTAATGATATTTCCGCAAAAATATATCGATACCTTTAGACTAAGGGCGTAAACGCCGTAGGTTCTAATGGCGTTTACGCCCTTTGAGTCTAAAGGTATCGATATAATTACCATTGACGTATATATAGAGTTCGGGCCAACGGGCACGACATGCTACGCGCTGGCTCTAATAATCAGTTTTAGCTCCAACGTCAGTCGGTAAGATGGTGCGAAATATACATTACAAAGTTCGAAGATAAAAAAAAACATGGGATAACTGATTTTATGGCCAACGCGCTAGTAGTCAGGGCCGGATTAACCTTTAGGCAGAGTAGACAACTGCCTAGGGGCCCCGCACCAGCCTGGGGCCCCGCGCGCGCACAAGAAATGAAAATGTTTCTAAGAGAGCTGATCTTCAAACGGCTGAAAAGGGGCCCCGAGACTTACATTGCCTAGGGGCTCTGCTTAATCCGACCCTATTAGTACCAGTAATCGCTCGAGTTGGCTGGGTGAATATGAGTCAACGGTCACTACAGTCTTCGTGGTAAATATGTGCCATTTTATTGGTTGCTTGTAAATAATAGTAATAATGATGTAGTCCACTTTGGATCTCCAATAAGAATGTACATAGGTATTATAATGTAATTTTAATCTCTATTGTAATTATGTATGGTGCTATATTAACATAATATTATAATATTTTGCTCTATGGAAATCCTGTCAGTTTATTGTCATGTGTTCTATTTTTATATAATCCGACGATAAATAAGGAATTACTAACATTTTTATATGTAAGAATAATTATGCGATGCTCAATTATGCATTTGATATCTGTTCCTATTTTTTATGTGTTTCTGGAATTTTGAAATCAGCATTGAAGTGGGGTCTAAGCTAAGCCTCCCAAGTTTTATTTTATTATACATTCTCTTTTATATTTTTGTAATGTATGGAAATATAGACATTTTCAATTATTATATACCTACACTTTCTAAAGTTTTTGGTGATGATCAAGAGACATGATATGAAAAAATCGAAAGAAATATCGAAATTATAGGAAGTGAGTTTTATGATATGCAATAATTTAGTAAATTTTATATTTTAGGCACTAATTGGATGATAATGATAACCTTTATTTTATGATAAATCTTTACATTTCCAAATAAAGCAATTTTTCCAAAATATGAACCTGTGTTTTTCTCAATTAGCTACGGCTTTGGACACCGATTTATTCTATACGCCGTCTACATCAGTGGTGTAGCGTGCAGTGGCGTGGCGTCCATAGAACCCGATTCCCACCGGCTTGCCTATTTTAAAGCATATGACCGGTGTATCTACTACTCCCAAGGCAAAAGTAATTCAAATCTGCTCCGGTTTTACTAAGAATATACTTGACGCCACGTCACTGGTAGCGTGGGTTACACCCCGGGCGGCACTTTTAAGGAGCCGGCAATACTCAGGGCTTGAGCTTTTTTTCATCGTTTTTTTATAGAATATGGGTATAAAGGGCGGCAAACATTTCTTAGGCTGACACCCACGCTACGCCACTGATCTGCGTACGCCATTTATGCCTTAGAACAGGGGTTCCAAATTACGGCCCGTGGACGAACCCATGACCAGGCCCGCGAGAGCTCGCTCTCCAGTGAAATACCCCAAGGATGCCAGAGGCCGAGAAAAAAGATTAACTCCGTGGTCAACCATGTCGTGTGGCCCACGCGAAATTTTCAAAGTCGCAGTGTGGCCCTTTGATAATAAAGTTTGGAGACCCCTGCCTTAGAGCAACTCGGAGCGAATCGACATAGCACATTTTTTTGGCCCGCCTTGAAGATTTTGGGACCAAAAGACTGTGCCGTAAATAAAAGTCAGACCAAGCCCTCGCCTAAACTGAAATGGGGAGCTTCTCTGTTTCTGCCGGACTTTCAAAAACAAATTCGGTTTTGCAAGTCACGCACGCAAAAAATCAAGGCCCTAAAATTGAAGAAAGGATCAAGAATTCAAGACCCTAAAATTCAAGAGATCGTAGGACATCATCATCATCTATTTTCCCATTATGGCATTGTGATCATCTTTTACAAGTACGATAAGTTTTGTGCAATAAAGTTTAAATTAATAAATAGTGGAATCAACATTGGTATTGCTATTTGGAGATAAATATGGACAAGATTGTCAAGATTTTACTTTCATACCAAGGACCTTAAAATAAATAGCCGGAAATAAAGAACTGAAGCACCTCTAGTCCGCTGGTTTCTTTAACGCTGGTTGGTCAAGTCAATGTGTTCGTGCTGCGGGTAGTAGGAAAAAACATGTTGATGTGTGCGTGCGGCTGGTGTACAAACAAAGAAACCGGCCCACTACAAATCCTTCAGTTATTTATTTCTTCGGCTATTTATTTTAAGGTCCTTGGTTCATACCTAGAGCTGCTGGAGCATATTTTTATAAATCGTCGTCTGACTTGAAACTCGAATAAATTACCCACAACCCATATTTTGAAAATTTCTGCTCCCGGGGCAATGTGAATTGTGAATACAGCACACCGTTAGAATGAAAGCGACCTAATTAAAAAAGAATGATAATCGTTTTTATCTTAAGACAACTTAAAATAGTTTTGACTGAATTGTTAGATAAAAAATTGGAATTTATCCACTTTTATGCTAACGATGTAACGGTGTGACATTATTAAAAAACAACGACATTTGTATTTATTATGAAAATATTCTTGGATTTTTACAGTGAAGCAGTTTTACACAGTGGCTAAATAGTTTGCGGCTGTTATTTGTATTTGTAGGTGGCAACACTTTAGAAATGTCATTCAACGTCTTGTTCGCCATTGGTGATCTGATATGATTTGAATTTTTAACGGAACTCTGTGTCGTTAATTTCTAGTGTACTTCTACTTTCTGAAGTGCAATATTTTTTACACAAATATTTTACTGTAAACTGTGCTAATGCGTATAAGCTTATTGTAGCGCTTTTATTATTTAACTGACTTGTTGTTAAAAACATTGGGACGAAATACGTGACTGAACGTGCTTTTGCAGAACAAAGCAATGTCACAGTTCAACTATCTCAATGAATTAAATAGTTTAGCTACTACTATGGACGGCCCGATAACCAGAGGGCCGCCTCAGCGATGGGCCAAAAAAGTTAACAACGAGAATTTAAATCCGTCCTTGACCGCATCGTTTAAAAACTCATCCAACGTAAACATAAGCTCCTGCAACCAGTCTATGCAAAAGTTGTCCATATCAGCGAACCAGAGCTGCAACAGCGTGCATTCCAGCAAAACTCCGACCAGAAGTGAAAACAAGAAAGGAAAAAAGACTCCGTCGAAGAACAAATCGCCAGGTACTATTTAAAATACGAACTTCTCCTAGACTTGCTATCATTTAGTGCAATATGCCGCCGCTTAGTTGTCTACGCCCATAAACCTGAATCTTAGCAGTAAAACCTAATCCAGGAAGCCCTAGAGGTGTTTTCTATTGGTTTAGGTTTCAAAATGTTAAATTAAACATTTTATTTTAGTCTATGAGCTTCAAGTATGATATATTAATATTAATTAATATTTTTCCAGGGCGCTCCACAACGCCGACTCCTAACAAAGCTACCAAAACACCTAACAAGGCAGACAGATTCATTCCATCTAGAAGCAACTCCAATTATGACTTGTGCCATTATATGGTAAGTAACAATTCATCATAATAAGGCGCTTAGGTTTACACAAAAAGGGTTGCCAACACAAGAAGTCCAAAAAAAACCAAACAAATTACTCTACTGAGGTACCTGGATGGTTAAGGACGGCTCATAACTTAGCTTCTAATTATGATACAACTGTCTTAAATTTCATTCAGTAAACACGGGCTTTCTACAAAGTTACTGCACTCCTATGGACTTGGGCAGGGCATTTATTACTAGTGAAATTTTCTTCCGTTCCGTTCCGGTGACTCATCCAGCCAGCGGTTCTGCTGAAAGGATGTGGAGGCGTTGAGTACACAAGAGAGGGAGAGGCAACAAGGCTCATCGCGATTGCTCAGACAGGCACCCCGGCGTGATACCAATAGTCGTTCAGAGATGTATCGGAACACTTTACAGGCCCTGGCCGGATCTGTGGGTTCCGTGGCGGGGGCGCACCCGAGCACTCCCGTGTATCCCTCGCCATTGACTGCCGCTCCGGCATGATCAACTGTCCCTCCTATCCGAGACACGTGTCCGTCAAGATTGCGTACACCGTAAAGATATTCAGCATCTGATGCAGCCAATAAATAGTACCCAAATAGTACCGACGAAATACATAGGTGAAAAAGATTGTACCTTTAAACTTTCTGAAATATAAGGCCGGTTCACGGTGTACGCTACCGGGCGTCAAGCTGGCGTACACCGTTTGTATCTTGGGAATGGCTTTGTTTTTGGAAATGCTTTATATCTCAAAAAATAGTACCCAAATAGTACCCTAGGGCCCTAAATACCTATATAAAAACGGAATATCTCTTAAATCCCTGTATATTTTACAAAACCATTGCTCAATAAAGATACCCAAGACTATTAATAATAGTTTACTACCTAATAGTCTTTATTTATTCATAACATAAAAAAAAACCTTTTAAATCTGGTGGTACACAAAACAATAAAAATGCCCATCTTTAATTATCGACAATATTTCCCTGTCAACAGTTTTTTTTTTTAGCTTTCTCTAGGTTAAGCGTCAGTTAAGGCACACAGCCCTTTTGGGTAGTAAAACGTCCTTTTTTTCATATTTAACTGTTTTAATAATTTACCTAGTTAAAGTGGACGATGGGCTGCCCACCAGATGTGGCGTTAGAAAACGTTTGTTTTGCTTCGTTTTAAAATGTTAAGGTATTTTTTTTTATTATATTTATTTCAACACTATTGCCATTAGTTGTTGATACAGATAGTTGCAGAACATGCATTAGAAATATATCGTCATTACTTTGAAAAAAAAACACGTATCTGACACTGACTCCAGACTCCAGTCAAAAACGCATTAAGTGTAAATGTAACTTTTGACGTTTTTCTCTACGTTTTTAGATACGAGTTTTTTTCAAAATAGTGACGATATATCCTGTTTTTTTTTACTAGATGAGCCGTGATGAAGACAAGAGCGAGGAGGTGGTTGCTCAGAAGGTAGCAGGCGAGGCTATCGGGCGCGCGCTCACGGACACTGAGCCAGGGCGCCTCCTGCAGTACACCTGCAAGGCCCCCGCGGCGCCTGAGGGCTATCAAAACAGGCTCCGAGTGGTATACTCACAGGTGGGTGTTACACTAGGACATAATAGAATCTTCAGGAGGCTTTAGATGTTTGAAACACTCACTTGATTTAGATTTTGTCAAACATCATTCTAAATTACCAAAATTAAAGCTGAAATGGCACAATATAGCTCAATATTAACCCCAATCAGTTGGTCCATCTAGCATATTTATTATCATTAGCCTATACATATATATGTCTCATTGATAAGTAGGCTGTAGTGTAGTACCCATGCTGGGCCAGTGCGGATTGGGGATTTCTTCACGGATGTATGCAGGTTTCCATATTCATAGCTGTAGGTAATGTTTATCCGGCCAAGTGTAGACATAAAATGATGTACACAACACGGGAGGTAATAAAGAAAACCCTCGATCGCATATTTACGTCCCTCGCTTGCAGCTCGGGCCGCAAACTTCTGCGATCTCGGCCTTTCTTTGTATTACTACCCTAGTTGTGTAATGTACTAATTCATTTCCGAGATCTCAATTATAATGCAATTATTATGTGACTTTTTATTTGAATTGTAGGCGAAGGTCCCATCCTCAGTGAAGAACACTACGAGGTACATCCCACAAGCTCCTGACAGGATTCTGGATGCTCCTGAAATTCTCGACGACTATTGTAAGAATTTAATTTAGATAATGTAACAATTAAAACTTAAGTTTAAAAAGTTACCCACTTTTTCAACCACTGACTAATCAAATTTTCTTTAAAATTATTTGGAAAGTTACTAGTCTTCTCACCGGGACTTGTCTGGAAGTCTGGTACATATGTAGGAAAGTTGCGTTACCTGTAGCGTTGAAAATTCCAGAAGAAAACAAATGGTTTTTTTTTCAGGGTTTATTTGAAATATTACTTTTTTTTTTGGTTTCTTTCTGATTTTTTCGGAAGAATATAATCATGTAATGATCATTTATTAATGCTAGGTAGCATAACGTCGGGGATAGTGCAATACCGCGTAAGTAGCACATGTAGATAAGGTTTCAATTTCTAATAAATTTGCTTGAAACTGAACCTTATCTACATATGCTACTTACGCGGTATTGCACTATCCCCGACGATAAGGCAATCAGTCCCGGATTAAGGCAGCGCGAGGCCTGTAGCATTTCTTCAAAGAGGCCCTTGGTTGCTGCTTAATTTTATACGTGACGAAATGACATAACGAGGGGGGGGGGGGTCCCCTTTTGCGAGTGGGCGCGTGGCCCCCCAATGCGCGGGGCCCGTAGCATTTGCTACTCTTGCTATATGGCTAATCCGCCACTGACGGCAATGTGTCCGCCAAGCTCTTAAAGCGAAGCGGGAGGTAATACACTAATATTTCGGCCCTGTTTCGAACCCTGTAAGTTCAAAGTTAATCACTAATTTGTTTATATGAATGATTGGGCACAGATGGTTTATGAAGATGATATGGTCATGTGATGTGAAAATGTAAGTAAGAAACCATATTATTCGTTAAAATAGGCAGAAGAAATTGTAGTTATCGTTTTTTTTTTTCGAAAAAAAACGTGCTGTTTAGGCAAAGTACGGATTTTTTCCGGGTTTTTTCAACGCTAGTTACCAGACAATATTGTATATGTCAACAGACCTAAACCTTGTGGACTGGAGCGCCTCAAACATCCTAGCGGTCGCCCTGGGCAACTCTGTCTACCTGTGGAACGCTGGCACCGGGCAGATAGAACAGCTGCTATCACTGGAGGCCTCGGAGACTGTGTGTTCAGTGCAATGGGTGCAGGGTGGAGGCTCACACCTGGCGGTTGGCACCTCCGCTGCCACCGTGGAGCTGTGGGACTGCGAGAACATCAAGAGGCTCCGGGTGAGTGCACAATGCCTATTCTTTTTTAACTGACTTTCAAAAGAAACATGGTTCTCAATTCGCCTGTATGTTGTTTTCTGTGTGTGGAAAATTCTTCATATGTTTGAAAGGGTATACCTCCAAGATAGTCTCATTGCAACCAAATCAAGATCTGATGATAGAATCTTGGACAAATATTATGTCCTTTTTATGGGGGAACTCCAAATATTATGTCCTTTTTGAAATCGTGTAATATGTAAGCGTTCTGGCTAGGGCCGGATTTGGAGGTGTGAAGGCCCTGGGGCAAAGAAGGAGCGGAGGCAGCTACTTATTAGGGAAGTGATGTGGAGGCCCGGGACAGTAGCCCCGCCTGCCCTCCCCCAAATACGGCCCTGGTTCTGGCTGGCAGACACTATCTCAGCAATGTTACCAACACGATCTCGGGTTCGAGTATACCGTGGCCTGCTGTCAACGTTATTCAGTTAATGATGACCATTTTTTTTTACCAGATAATGGACGGGCACACGGGCCGCGTGGGTTCCCTGGCGTGGAACATGTACGTGGTGTCGAGCGGCGCGCGCGACGGCAACATCGTGCACCACGACGTGCGCCGGCGCGACCACGCCGTCGCCACCGTCACTGCGCACACGCAGGAGGTATGACGTCACACTGTAGCGTGGCACA
Organism: Eudemis profundana; assembly: GCA_947034925.1. Classification (NCBI taxonomy): domain Eukaryota; kingdom Metazoa; phylum Arthropoda; class Insecta; order Lepidoptera; family Tortricidae; genus Eudemis; species Eudemis profundana. Next base: position 2,602,076 of record OX344804.1, on the reverse strand, counting down.
TGCTCGTGTGTCGAGCGGCGCGACCACGCCGTCGCCACCGTCACTGCGCACACGCAGGAGGTATGACGTCACACTGTAGCGTGGCACATGCTCGTGTGTCGAGCGGCGCGACCACGCCGTCGCCACCGTCACTGCGCACACGCAGGAGGTATGACGTCACACTGTAGCGTGGCACATGCTCGTGTGTCGAGCGGCGCGACCACGCCGTCGCCACCGTCACTGCGCACACGCAGGAGGTATGACGTCACACTGTAGCGTGGCACATGCTCGTGTGTCGAGCGGCGCGACCACGCCGTCGCCACCGTCACTGCGCACACGCAGGAGGTATGACGTCACACTGTAGCGTGGCACATGCTCGTGTGTCGAGCGGCGCGACCACGCCGTCGCCACCGTCACTGCGCACACGCAGGAGGTATGACGTCACACTGTAGCGTGGCACATGCTCGTGTGTCGAGCGGCGCGACCACGCCGTCGCCACCGTCACTGCGCACACGCAGGAGGTATGACGTCACACTGTAGCGTGGCACATGCTCGTGTGTCGAGCGGCGCGACCACGCCGTCGCCACCGTCACTGCGCACACGCAGGAGGTATGACGTCACACTGTAGCGTGGCACATGCTCGTGTGTCGAGCGGCGCGACCACGCCGTCGCCACCGTCACTGCGCACACGCAGGAGGTATGACGTCACACTGTAGCGTGGCACATGCTCGTGTGTCGAGCGGCGCGACCACGCCGTCGCCACCGTCACTGCGCACACGCAGGAGGTATGACGTCACACTGTAGCGTGGCACATGCTCGTGTGTCGAGCGGCGCGACCACGCCGTCGCCACCGTCACTGCGCACACGCAGGAGGTATGACGTCACACTGTAGCGTGGCACATGCTCGTGTGTCGAGCGGCGCGACCACGCCGTCGCCACCGTCACTGCGCACACGCAGGAGGTATGACGTCACACTGTAGCGTGGCACATGCTCGTGTGTCGAGCGCCGCGACCACGCCGTCGCCACCGTCACTGCGCACACGCAGGAGGTATGACGTCACACTGTAGCGTGGCACATGCTCGTGTGTCGAGCGGCGCGACCACGCCGTCGCCACCGTCACTGCGCACACGCAGGAGGTATGACGTCACACTGTAGCGTGGCACATGCTCGTGTGTCGAGCGCCGCGACCACGCCGTCGCCACCGTCACTGCGCACACGCAGGAGGTATGACGTCACACTGTAGCGTGGCACATGCTCGTGTGTCGAGCGGCGCGACCACGCCGTCGCCACCGTCACTGCGCACACGCAGGAGGTATGACGTCACACTGTAGCGTGGCACATGCTCGTGTGTCGAGCGGCGCGACCACGCCGTCGCCACCGTCACTGCGCACACGCAGGAGGTATGACGTCACACTGTAGCGTGGCACATGCTCGTGTGTCGAGCGGCGCGACCACGCCGTCGCCACCGTCACTGCGCACACGCAGGAGGTATGACGTCACACTGTAGCGTGGCACATGCTCGTGTGTCGAGCGGCGCGACCACGCCGTCGCCACCGTCACTGCGCACACGCAGGAGGTATGACGTCACACTGTAGCGTGGCACATGCTCGTGTGTCGAGCGCCGCGACCACGCCGTCGCCACCGTCACTGCGCACACGCAGGAGGTATGACGTCACACTGTAGCGTGGCACATGCTCGTGTGTCGAGCGGCGCGACCACGCCGTCGCCACCGTCACTGCGCACACGCAGGAGGTATGACGTCACACTGTAGCGTGGCACATGCTCGTGTGTCGAGCGGCGCGACCACGCCGTCGCCACCGTCACTGCGCACACGCAGGAGGTATGACGTCACACTGTAGCGTGGCACATGCTCGTGTGTCGAGCGGCGCGACCACGCCGTCGCCACCGTCACTGCGCACACGCAGGAGGTATGACGTCACACTGTAGCGTGGCACATGCTCGTGTGTCGAGCGGCGCGACCACGCCGTCGCCACCGTCACTGCGCACACGCAGGAGGTATGACGTCACACTGTAGCGTGGCACATGCTCGTGTGTCGAGCGGCGCGACCACGCCGTCGCCACCGTCACTGCGCACACGCAGGAGGTATGACGTCACACTGTAGCGTGGCACATGCTCGTGTGTCGAGCGGCGCGACCACGCCGTCGCCACCGTCACTGCGCACACGCAGGAGGTATGACGTCACACTGTAGCGTGGCACATGCTCGTGTGTCGAGCGGCGCGACCACGCCGTCGCCACCGTCACTGCGCACACGCAGGAGGTATGACGTCACACTGTAGCGTGGCACATGCTCGTGTGTCGAGCGGCGCGACCACGCCGTCGCCACCGTCACTGCGCACACGCAGGAGGTATGACGTCACACTGTAGCGTGGCACATGCTCGTGTGTCGAGCGGCGCGACCACGCCGTCGCCACCGTCACTGCGCACACGCAGGAGGTATGACGTCACACTGTAGCGTGGCACATGCTCGTGTGTCGAGCGCCGCGACCACGCCGTCGCCACCGTCACTGCGCACACGCAGGAGGTATGACGTCACACTGTAGCGTGGCACATGCTCGTGTGTCGAGCGGCGCGACCACGCCGTCACCACCGTCACTGCGCACACGCAGGAGGTATGACGTCACACTGTAGCGTGGCACATGCTCGTGTGTCGAGCGGCGCGACCACGCCGTCGCCACCGTCACTGCGCACACGCAGGAGGTATGACGTCACACTGTAGCGTGGCACATGCTCGTGTGTCGAGCGGCGCGACCACGCCGTCGCCACCGTCACTGCGCACACGCAGGAGGTATGACGTCACACTGTAGCGTGGCACATGCTCGTGTGTCGAGCGGCGCGACCACGCCGTCGCCACCGTCACTGCGCACACGCAGGAGGTATGACGTCACACTGTAGCGTGGCACATGCTCGTGTGTCGAGCGGCGCGACCACGCCGTCGCCACCGTCACTGCGCACACGCAGGAGGTATGACGTCACACTGTAGCGTGGCACATGCTCGTGTGTCGAGCGGCGCGACCACGCCGTCGCCACCGTCACTGCGCACACGCAGGAGGTATGACGTCACACTGTAGCGTGGCACATGCTCGTGTGTCGAGCGGCGCGACCACGCCGTCGCCACCGTCACTGCGCACACGCAGGAGGTATGACGTCACACTGTAGCGTGGCACATGCTCGTGTGTCGAGCGGCGCGACCACGCCGTCGCCACCGTCACTGCGCACACGCAGGAGGTATGACGTCACACTGTAGCGTGGCACATGCTCGTGTGTCGAGCGCCGCGACCACGCCGTCGCCACCGTCACTGCGCACACGCAGGAGGTATGACGTCACACTGTAGCGTGGCACATGCTCGTGTGTCGAGCGGCGCGACCACGCCGTCACCACCGTCACTGCGCACACGCAGGAGGTATGACGTCACACTGTAGCGTGGCACATGCTCGTGTGTCGAGCGGCGCGACCACGCCGTCGCCACCGTCACTGCGCACACGCAGGAGGTATGACGTCACACTGTAGCGTGGCACATGCTCGTGTGTCGAGCGGCGCGACCACGCCGTCGCCACCGTCACTGCGCACACGCAGGAGGTATGACGTCACACTGTAGCGTGGCACATGCTCGTGTGTCGAGCGGCGCGACCACGCCGTCGCCACCGTCACTGCGCACACGCAGGAGGTATGACGTCACACTGTAGCGTGGCACATGCTCGTGTGTCGAGCGGCGCGACCACGCCGTCGCCACCGTCACTGCGCACACGCAGGAGGTATGACGTCACACTGTAGCGTGGCACATGCTCGTGTGTCGAGCGGCGCGACCACGCCGTCGCCACCGTCACTGCGCACACGCAGGAGGTATGACGTCACACTGTAGCGTGGCACATGCTCGTGTGTCGAGCGGCGCGACCACGCCGTCGCCACCGTCACTGCGCACACGCAGGAGGTATGACGTCACACTGTAGCGTGGCACATGCTCGTGTGTCGAGCGGCGCGACCACGCCGTCGCCACCGTCACTGCGCACACGCAGGAGGTATGACGTCACACTGTAGCGTGGCACATGCTCGTGTGTCGAGCGGCGCGACCACGCCGTCGCCACCGTCACTGCGCACACGCAGGAGGTATGACGTCACACTGTAGCGTGGCACATGCTCGTGTGTCGAGCGGCGCGACCACGCCGTCGCCACCGTCACTGCGCACACGCAGGAGGTATGACGTCACACTGTAGCGTGGCACATGCTCGTGTGTCGAGCGGCGCGACCACGCCGTCGCCACCGTCACTGCGCACACGCAGGAGGTATGACGTCACACTGTAGCGTGGCACATGCTCGTGTGTCGAGCGGCGCGACCACGCCGTCGCCACCGTCACTGCGCACACGCAGGAGGTATGACGTCACACTGTAGCGTGGCACATGCTCGTGTGTCGAGCGGCGCGACCACGCCGTCGCCACCGTCACTGCGCACACGCAGGAGGTATGACGTCACACTGTAGCGTGGCACATGCTCGTGTGTCGAGCGGCGCGACCACGCCGTCGCCACCGTCACTGCGCACACGCAGGAGGTATGACGTCACACTGTAGCGTGGCACATGCTCGTGTGTCGAGCGGCGCGACCACGCCGTCGCCACCGTCACTGCGCACACGCAGGAGGTATGACGTCACACTGTAGCGTGGCACATGCTCGTGTGTCGAGCGGCGCGACCACGCCGTCGCCACCGTCACTGCGCACACGCAGGAAGTATGACGTCACACTGTAGCGTGGCACATGCTCGTGTGTCGAGCGGCGCGACCACGCCGTCGCCACCGTCACTGCGCACACGCAGGAGGTATGACGTCACACTGTAGCGTGGCACATGCTCGTGTGTCGAGCGGCGCGACCACGCCGTCGCCACCGTCACTGCGCACACGCAGGAGGTATGACGTCACACTGTAGCGTGGCACATGCTCGTGTGTCGAGCGGCGCGCGCGACGGCAACATCATATATCTATCCGCCCCGGTTTGTCACTGATTCTTGCTACGCTACTGGTGTCACATGCTGCCATATAATCCAATGGAAGTTTGGAGACATGCTAAGCTGACACAATTAACCATTTAATACCGTAACTAGACTCTAACTGAAGCTTCAACAACGCCATTCATATGGTCCGGTATGACTACGTGCTTAGATGGAGCACTGGATCGCAGTGGCGAACTAATGTGGGGCAGAAACAGAAAAGGCGGTTCGCCCCGAACCTCCAGCCTGGGGGGGCCTCCAAATCCCGCATTGGCATATGGCAGCTGGGATCTCCAGTTGCGCTAACTCAGCTCGAATGTATGAAAAACATGATTACAGTACCGGCCAAAAATATATCACCTTTATGTTACGAATAAAAGAATATTGCCTTGTAATTAAAGAATACAAGGAAAGACTGAAAAACAATCGCTATATGTGTCCATGTTTTCTCATCGGTCGTCCAAAGAGTCTACGTACTGCCTACTACCTGATGCAGTAATGTGCAAACGTTTTATGAAATATGAAATAAAAGTTTTGCCTTAAAAACGTGAAGGCGATATATTTTTGGCCAGTACTGTATAACCTGATGATTTTTGTGAGTAAATAATTATCTACGTATTAATGGTAACCATAATTTCCAACTATTAACAGATTTGCGGGCTGAAATGGTCTCCAGACGGGCGCTACCTGGCGTCGGGCGGTAACGACAACCTGCTCAACATCTGGCCGCTCGCGCAGGGCCAGCGCTACTCGCAGCCGCAGCATCTCTACTCCTTCAAGTGAGTCCATATCAGTGGCAGACTGGGAGGGGCGGAGGGCACATTCAAAACCTCCCCTAAGCCAGAAATGGGACCCAACAACAGGCTAACAAAAAAATGTTTGTCTTTGATCTCCATTGTCTCCCCTCCCTGATAGAAATTAGCGACTATAGTACTTTGGCCCGCCAAAGGAACGTTCAGATGGGGTAATAATAATAAACTGAGCTGTCAATAAGGATGCGGCTAAAGTCAATATTGCTTGTCGATGAAACAGTATCATACATCTGCATTTATTACAGTACAGGTTTAAGTAATATTTTAGAATTAGGGTAATTAAGGAATGACTTGTACATCATTTCCCCTCCATCTTTCATCATTTTTCCTGTCTGGTTCCACCGGAAGACCAGCGCCAGCTCTGGAGTTGGTATTATGCTGAGGTGGGACCTTTTTGTGGCAGCAAGATTTTTATTTTCTTTGTGTTTTCTTGTATATTTTTTCAATTTTTTGTAACTTTCTGCTGTCATAAATAAATGTATTTTCTTTCTTTCATTTTATGTCTACACTTGGCCAGAAAGCGGGTTTTTCCGTACGCGCAGCGTAAAGGCCATAAGGCCAGGTGTGGCATAAATTATTTAATATGAGCTATTAAACACTACACTAGTACTTCATATTTATATCTTATATTTTTTATAGGTCTGAGATGCAACACGCAATAACCCTATATTGAGATGGCATGTTTACGTTTGCAGCCAGCACCTGGCAGCGGTGAAGGGTCTGGCGTGGTGCCCTTGGGCGAGCGGCATCCTGGCGTCGGGCGGCGGCACGGCGGACCGCAGCATCCGCATCTGGAACGTCAACACCGGCGCCAACCTCAACACCGTCGACACCAAGTCGCAGGTACTTGCTCTGTGATGCTACCAGTGGCGTGTACTCCATAAACACAGGAAAATAATGCCTGCTCTCTAATTTACATCATACTTGGGTACAAATCTCGTCTCACGCGGCCCCAATTCGTTCCACAAGTTAATGAGACAGTGTAAAACTGGCGGCTTGCAGGTGTTGTCATATGAAAAGTCTTAGGCCGTTCACACACACACGGCCGGTGTATTCGGCGGTCTTAACTTGTTGGGGGTGCGAGTGTGAAAGTGATTTAGATTTCAATATGTTTATTTATAAAACACAGATAAAGTAATAATGTTACACAAATGTTAAAAATGTTAGTCGAATGCACCCGGTCGCGGCGGCTCCGAAATATGGATTGAATCGCCGATATGGTGTAAGGTGTTAGTGTGTGCCCGTGTAGTAGCGGCCCGTGTCACATGTTTGGTGTATGTGCCCCGAACACAAGGGTGGAGTCTCGTCCGCGTGTAGTTTACCCCAGTTTCCACTGCAGTGTCCACCTGGCGCATCTGTGTATATTTATCCGAGTGATAATATTTTTAATTATGTTTGGTTTCCGTGCAGGTGTGCTCCATCCTGTGGAGCACGCACTACAAGGAGCTGATCTCCGGGCACGGCTACGCGCACAACCAGCTCGTCATATGGAAGTACCCACTCATGTCCCGCACGGCCGAACTGACCGGCCACATGGCCCGAGTGCTGCACCTGGCGTTGTCTCCCGACGGCACCACGGTGCTGTCGGCCAGCGCCGACGAGACGCTGCGGTGAGTGTCGGCAGGACACGACAGCCCGTCGTCTGGAAGTACCCACTCATGTCCCGCACGGCCGAACTGACCGGCCACGTGGCTCGGGTGCTTATTAGAATATACTGCCTGCAACAAACAGACCATGCTATTTGAATGGTTGCCAATAGAAAAACTGTCATGTGAAAATGCTTCCAATGTCACACTTACGAAAGTAATTTTTGTATCTTTATTCACAACTAGACTTTACCCGCGGCTTCGCCGGCGTTGTTCCCGTTACTGTCCCAAGCGAACTCTTTACCAGAATATAAAGTATCCTATGTTTCAGTCCAGGACTTGCTCTACCAGTTGTTACCCCGTTATTTAGTAACAAACATCTTCACAGACTTTCGCGTTTATAATACTAGTGGGATTTATTTACCAACAAAAGCTTATGGGCCCAGCACGCACTTCCACAACAAATGGTCGCACGCTTTTTGCCTCCATCGACCTCCGGCGACCTTAACCAGGTCCCCAGACCCTATAGTATAGGCCCTCTTCCGGGCAGCGTTAATGCAGCACACATTAGCGTTAACGCAGAACCTTCAAATAGCCTGATCCTAGATTTTTTTACCATCAGTGTACCGAGACGTGTTTTATAATAGAACAGATTTTTTCTAAATTTTACTTGTTTTAAATGATTATTTTTATTTCAGTCTTTGGAAATGCTTCATGCTGGACCCGACAAAGAAAAAGGAACCGACCGAGTCAAAGGCAGCCAAGTCCCTCCTGAACTTCAACTCGGTAATTAGATAACTTATTACGTTCTTACAGCTCTGCTCACTGATTATCACGTATCTAAGCAAAAAGTATAACTTTGCCGCTTGCCATATGGATTCATTGACAGGTTACTGATATGAACATGCAAACAAACTTGGTCTTTATTGACAAGCGGCGATGCCTGTGGCCCGTTGCATGAAGCTGAGCGTTTTCCAAAAAAAATACCGGGGTAGCTACTTTCTCAAAATATGTACTTTTGAGGTTTTTCTGGCTCAGAATCGTTACACGTAAAAAAAGTTTCCCAAAATTTGTATGGGATTTTTGTCTTTCCACTACGTCACGTTCATACAAACACTATACAAAATGGTGACGTAATGGAAAAAAAATTGGGACACTTTTTTTTACGTATAAGGTTCGAAAGTACTGACGATTCTGAGCCAAAAAAACCTCACAAGTCCATATTTTGAGAAAGTAGCTACTCCGGTATTTTTTTTTGGAAAACGCTCAGCTACAATTTTACAAGTCTAAACTAGCACTAGTAGGTTAGGTTACACTAATGTTGCTATACTAGTTTAGACTTGTAACTTAAAGTTTCTTGCAACGACCCACTGATTTGCTTGGGTCACGATTTATCTCATTTATTACGCTTATTTTAATAGTTTAGTATGTGATTCACTCTCTACGTATATGAGAGTAGGCATGTGCCCAGCAGTGGGACCTTTATAGGCTAGTAATTAGTACTAATTTAGATCAAGATATTCAATACTCTGTAAGAACAGCAATTCAGTAGCTCGGAAACCAAAACTCTTCATATCCCGCTTAATTAGAAATAGCATTATGCGAAACTCCGAATGCGAATTTCAATCTTAAGTACATTTAACATAAAAGCTATGTTACTAAGTTTTAACTTTTAAGTAAGATTGATTCGACAGAGCAGCTCCGCGATTCAAATTTTCCAATCATATTATTTCCAAATCTGCCTGCCAATCAGTGTCAGGTTGTGGCTTGCGTGCCGCATCGCTGTTTAAATCATTCGAACGACGATCTGAATGAACGACAGTGTTCACTAACTTTCCAAATAACCCGCCTAGCACAACAGTGGCCCGTTTCACGGGCAGAAACGGGCCTCTACCCGCCACCTCTCTTGTCGGGAGACAGAATATGACCTGTCTTTCACATTATATTGTATGGAAATGGATAGGTAGTATTTATCACGCAATAAAGAGGTATGTCACAGTAGTGCTAGAGGTACTGACCCAACTTTCGAACACCATTTTGAGTCGCAGTTGAATATCGCCCAAGCACTGAAACAAACAGACGTTATCTTGACCCGTATGAAGCAATGGTGCTTTATGTAGCTGTCTTGTGAGATTACTTGTAAATGCATTTAACATTGGCCGGATTTACACGTGTAAGTTTTACTTACGTAATAAAGACTGACATAGTTAGTCTAACGTATCGGGTCTAACGTAAAGCTATATAGTTGAGTCTTATGAGTATGTATACGATTTTAAATATTATTCCACAGATATACATTCTGATACATGTGACTGTAGGTTTTACTAGTGCTAGTACTGTGAAGAACTGGATTTTTACAATAACTAGCAATATCTCCTATGGAAATATTTTTTTTAGGGCCTCGTTTCACGAAGTTACAAGTTACTATTTTACAAGTCTACACTTGCAACATGGTCAAATACAGCAACGCTATTGGTTGATTTGGCCAATGTTGCTAGTTTAGATTTGAAACTTGTAGCTTCGTGAAACGGGGCCCAGGTATTTCGCAATTTTGCCCTACTGCTCATATTTTCTAAGGATGGGGCCAATATTATTGATTAGGGTCGATTTTGATCCAACTCCTTCGCTTGATCACTGTTCCATGTCTATATATTGAATAACTGCTATTATATTAATAAAAAAATCGGCCAAAGTGATTATGGTTGCCATAGTACGAGTAGTTGTATCTTAGGGAGTGAGCAGAGCAGAGCGTTCCTATATTTACACAATGTGACTGAGAAATTGTGATGTACAATTTAGTATGAAACCAATCGTGGTTGAATAAATATAGATAGATACTTAACTTTTAATCAATGTCTCTTATTTCCCGAACCTCTAATCTCTGTGATTGTTTTCTTTTACCTAGCGTATTCTGAAATTGATATTTTAGTTTCTTATTCCGTACTTTTTACTTGACACAGTATTTTATATTGACATCTGTTACACGCAAGATGTGTTTTTTACCATCATTTTTGACAAAACTAGAGAAGTTGAGGTTATCGAATGTAAGCGAATTACTATCTAATTCTTTGTTTAATTTAAAACTATTTCTGTTCTTTTCTGTACTTTAACTCTCCTCTTCAAACTAATGTTTAACACATTGAATCACCTCGGCTTCCTGGTTTTACGAGCTTTGTAAAATGATTTTGCGGGCACTGTTTATTATGTAATGAATTTATGACTTGATGAATTGTCATTAACGTGTGATTTTGTTATTAAATGAAAATAAAGTATTTTTTTTTCTGAAATCTGTGTTTACATACAATTATTTTAAACCTATAAAATATGTTGGTTCTCAGTATAATACTCAGTACAATTTTTTTTCCTTGGTGGATTCCTATCCATACACAAAGAAAAACATAACTGATGTAAAAACTTTTATTATTCTTAATATTCTACTTATTAATAGTTTATTTTGTAAATACATATTGCAACGAAGGAATGTAAAGGGAAAAAAAGAAGTGCTAAATAAAGTCTCCGTGTGATGTTGTTTCCAAAAAAATGTAAATAAAGTGGAAGCATATTAGTGACTAGAACTAAGAATTACTTTTGAAGAACACAATTTGAAACGAGCACTGTTAAATGCAATGAGGAACTACCGCGAAACTAAAAACTTAACTAAAATAAAACTAAAAACTCACTAACTTCAGATTCATTGTACTTAAAAATATAATCATCTAGATGTTGCTACATAACTTTTAAATGGTTTGTATATTTATTGAATAAAAGTTAGTATATTTAGTTGTAATGTGATTAAGTCTATTTGGTGTCTAACATCAAAAAGTTATGTAACAAGTAACAATTGAATCGTTACATTGTGATGTGCTTTGCTACGGCTACATTACCAGTATTGTCATCAATAACTACTTGCCTGCACCCGTTGTAGCATTGAATGCTTCACCGATATGGTTAACTGTCATGACAAAATTAACACGCCAAACCTTGCACCATCCGTCGCCACTTAGTTACTGCTTGCTAGCACTAGATGGCGCTGTTTCTCACTAATCAAAATCAACACTAACAGAAACAAGGAGTAATAATATAAATAATTTCCAAAAACAAAAAACATTTTTTTTACTCCTACGTCACTCTTATTCATATTTTTTTCCAACTCAAACATAGAACGCCACGTTTGGCTAGACCCCTTTCCCCCTATGCGCGTGGCGTTACATATACGTTTGAGTTTGACGCCATAGTAACATGTATTCTATCATCCTCTACAGTTGAAACTGACGCCAAGTTACATTAAAAATAGATGGCGTTCAAAAGTCGGTGGACCCTTTTTACTATGGCGAGCAGCAGTATCATTCGTCCAGTCATGCTTTGCATTTACTATAATAATATAGCCGCAGCAACACTCAAATAAAACGCACACCACCAAAAACATTCATAAAAATCTTATTCAATACAAGAAACATGCACTCAACAACTTAGCCTACCGGGAACACATTCGCTAGTACAAAAACTACACTAAAATAACTGCCACATGTTTTTTCTTAACAATTTCAAGTCTTAAAACATCATTACTAAGCTCTGAATTTATTATCAATTTCATCAAGTATACAGTCTTACGCTATCCAAGTATATAATTGTAAAACTAGCTACATGGCTCAAAATACTCGAGTGAACTCGTTTTTCATTGTCAGGTAAAGGTACCACATACCTAGTTGTGAATAACGTCAATAGGCTACTGGTATGGACACGCAATTATAAATCGTCCCTATTCTATTGGGGTCGATTTCAGGCGTTTTTTCTAGCGTTTTTTATTTTAACTTCATTAGTGTGACTCGATTTTTACCGCGAAGGACTATCGAGTGACGACAGCTTTTGATTAAATCATGTCTAGCCTCGATGCAGTCTATCATTCATAATTAAAATTAACCGTGATCACCACTGCTCACTGCGATATTTGCTGTAACACGAATGCTAAAAACCGCGGCGGTCGAAACGCCCTGAAATCGACCCATTGACCAGTCACAAAGAGATACCTTTCCCCCGCAAAGATCACATTTAGGCTCCGTTTAGACGCGGCGAGAACAAGTATGAGATTTTATTTCAATGCGGCGATTAATCGAACAAGTGTACTCATCGTACCTACGTAGCCCGCAATGTAATCAAGGTCCCATACGAGTTCTCGCCTCGTCTAAATGGGAACTTATTGTGCTTAAAATTAAAGTGATGAAATGTAAATTAAATATGATGAAAACATTTATCGTGGAGCTTAGATCAATCAACCACCTACATTTGACACCATTGATCCTAGAACGATATAACACACAGTCAGGGCCAAACTAAAAACTAAATAAAACAATACTGATCGTCGTAACTTACCATTTAAAATTCAAATACACCGAAGATCTTTTATCATTTCAGATCTCATAGTTCATGTTGCCAGTTATTATAAGCACGCTTAGTTCATTTATTACTATGGTCTGGCCAGCCGTATTGAAGTGGAAAACGGTGACAAATTCAAAATAATGACTCGCAAACCCTGACTTTTGATATATGTTAGGGACTTGATTGCAAATCCTGAATAATGCTCTTTGAATACAGCAAAAGAGCAGATATATTCATCTATTGTAATAAAAAAACTTTGACAGATGAAATCGCGTATATTGCTTCATTTTACGTCCCGAAGTTTCGTAACCCTTTAAAGCGAGCAAGCAACACCAAGACTCGTTACTTGTATGGGGATCTCCGACTGATTAACCTTTCAGACGCCAACGACGGATTCATTCGTCACAGAGCGATATAAACCTGCATGCACCAAAGTTCCATTTCGATTTTGACACTATATATCATAGCGTCTGGTTCTGTTTAAGGTAGCGTCGAAAAGATTAAGGAAGCCTTAGAAAAGGGTTACCAGAATTTCGTTGTACAGTACATTGCTGGTGCAAATACAGCTGGCTAGACCAGGGATCGGAACCGGTATCGAATTACCGTTTTATTTCGTTGAAATACCGTTATTTTACTCCGTTCGTGCTACAACCGGTATTTTGATGGAACGGAACGGAATATTTCGGTGATCGCTAAGTGATGAAGAACGAAATGATAACGTTCCTGATGAGAATAAAAACCGGTATTCTCGACGAGCCGAGCTCGCCGAGGGGCTCGCAGGGGTGGTGACGATGTGCGCCGGCATTTACAAGGTCAAATTCCGTGTTTTGTAGCGCGTCGCATAGCGCGATGTATTTATTTTCAATTTTTGTCGGGAAAGTTTAAATTCTGAGTGTTGAAGCGCGCACGCTCTTTATTATAATATTGTTGGTTTTGTGATATTAAGTTTTTAAAGATGATACATAGTAATTTTTTAACTAGATTAATTATTTGCAGGTATTTCTATACTACCGAGTGACAAACAAGCATTCTGTCTACCTGACAGAACAAACTGAATGCAAAATTAAATAATACAAATAACGTTCTTCTTTTTGCAATATTTTATTGTATTTTAGGTATTTTAATTTAGGTAGTTTAATTTAGTTTTTAGGTTTATTTAGTTTTAGGAAATTTAAATTTTATCTTCTATGTATTTGTTAGTTTACTGTACTTTCTTTCAATAAAGAAGTCACTGTCAAAAAAAAAACGTTCAATCAAACTGATTGATTGAGTCAGGCGTTACTTAATTACCGCGTTATTGATATTTTTGTTTAATTAACGTTCAAACTCTTCAAAGCAAAAGTCAGTCTAGGGACAAAGATGTAGTGTCTGATGCACTGGTATACCTACCTAATACATACTTATATTTAATTTGGATAAATTTAATGATTAGAGGCAAGTACATTTATTTCGTCGTGACGAGTACTCTGAACCGAAATAATATCCAGGTTCTGATGATGGAGCCGGAATGTGGCCATGGGAACTCCGTAATAAAACGTCGGAACCCCATCGTGTTTGAGCTCATTTATTTTGTCTTGACAAGTACTCTGAACCAGAATGATATCCAGGGTCTGATGATGGAGCCGGAAGGTGGGCATGGGAACTCCGTAATAAAACGTCGGAACCCCATCGTGTTTGGGCTCATTTGTTTTGTCTTGACGAGTACTCTGAATCAAAATGATATCTAGGGTCTGATGATGGAGCCGGAATGTGGCCATGGGAACTCCGTAATAAAACGACGGAACCCCATCGTGTTTGAGCTCATTTATTTTGTCTTGACGAGTACTCGGAACCAGAATGATATCCAGGGTCTGATGATGGAGCCGGAAGGTGGGCATGGGAACTCCGTAATAAAACGTCGGAACCCCATCGTGTTTGGGCTCATTTGTTTTGTCTTGACGAGTACTCTGAACCGAAATGATATCCAGGGTCTGATGATGGAGCCGGAAGGTGGGCATGGGAACTCCGTAATAAAGCGTCGGAACCCCATCGTGTTTGGGCTCATTTGTTTTGTCTTGACGAATACTCTGAACCGAAATGATATCCAGGGTCTGATGATGGAGCCGGAAGGTGGGCATGGGAACTCCGTAATAAAGCGTCGGAACCCCATCGTGTTTGGGCTCATTTGTTTTGTCTTGACGAATACTTTGAACCGAAATGATATCCAGGGTCTGATGATGGAGCCGGAAGGTGGGCATGGGAACTCCGTAATAAAGCGTCGGAACCCCATCGTGTTTGGGCTCATTTGTTTTGTCTTGACGAATACTCTGAACCGAAATGATATCCAGGGTCTGATGATGGAGCCGGAAGGTGGGCATGGGAACTCCGTAATAAAGCGTCGGAACCCCATCGTGTTTGGGCTCATTTGTTTTGTCTTGACGAATACTTTGAACCGAAATGATATCCAGGGTCTGATGATGGAGCCGGAAGGTGGGCATGGGAACTCCGTAATTAAACGTCGGAACCCCATCGTGTTTGGGCTCATTTGTTTTGTCTTGACGAGTACTCTAAAGTGAGATGATATCCAGGGTCTGATGATGGAGCCCAAACACGATGGGGTTCCGACATTTTATTACGGAGTTCCCATGGCCACCTTCCGGCTCCATCATCAGACCCTGGATATCATTTCGGTTCAGAGTATTCGTCAAGACAAAACAAATGAGCCCAAACACGATGGGGTTCCGACGTTTTATTACGGAGTTCCCTTGCCCACCTTCCGGCTCCATCATCAGACCCTGGATATCATTTCGGTTCAGAGTACTCGTCAAGACAAAACAAATGAGCCCAAACACGATGGGGTTCTGACGTTTTATTACGGAGTTCCCATGCCCACCTTCCGGCTCCATCATCAGACCCTGGATATCATTTCGGTTTAGAGTACTCGTCAAGACAAAACAAATGAGCCCAAACACGATGGGGTTCCGACGTTTTATTACGGAGTTCCCATGCCCACCTTCCGGCTCCATCATCAGACCCTGGATATAATTTCGGTTCAGAGTATTCGTCAAGACAAAACAAATGAGCCCAAACACGATGGGGTTCCGACGCTTTATTACGGAGTTCCCATGCCCACCTTCCGGCTCCATCATCAGACCCTGGATATCATTTCGGTTCAGAGTACTCGTCAAGACAAAACAAATGAGCCCAAACACGATGGGGTTCCGACGTTTTATTACGGAGTTCCCATGCCCACCTTCCGGCTCCATCATCAGACCCTGGATATCATTCTGGTTCCGAGTACTCGTCAAGACAAAATAAATGAGCTCAAACACGATGGGGTTCCGTCGTTTTATTACGGAGTTCCCATGGCCACATTCCGGCTCCATCATCAGACCCTAGATATCATTTTGATTCAGAGTACTCGTCAAGACAAAACAAATGAGCCCAAACACGATGGGGTTCCGACGTTTTATTACGGAGTTCCCATGCCCACCTTCCGGCTCCATCATCAGACCCTGGATATCATTCTGGTTCAGAGTACTTGTCAAGACAAAATAAATGAGCTCAAACACGATGGGGTTCCGACGTTTTATTACGGAGTTCCCATGGCCACATTCCGGCTCCATCATCAGAACCTGGATATTATTTCGGTTCAGAGTACTCGTCAAGACAAAACAAATGAGCCCAAACACGACGGGGTTCTGACGTTTTATTACGGAGTTCCCTTGCCCACCTTCCGGCTCCATCATCAGACCCTGGATATCATTTCGGTTCAGAGTACTCGTCAAGACAAAACAAATGAGCCCAAACACGATGGGGTTCTGACGTTTTATTACGGAGTTCCCATGCCCACCTTCCGGCTCCATCATCAGACCCTGGATATCATTTCGGTTTAGAGTACTCGTCAAGACAAAACAAATGAGCCCAAACACGATGGGGTTCTGACGTTTTATTACGCAGTTCCCATGCCCACCTTCCGGCTCCATCATCAGACCCTGGATATCATTTCGGTTCAGAGTACTCGTCAAGACAAAACAAATGAGCCCAAACACGACGGGATTCTGACGTTTTATTACGGAGTTCCCATGCCCACCTTCCGGCTCCATCATCAGACCCTGGATATCATTTCGGTTTAGAGTACTCGTCAAGACAAAACAAATGAGCCCAGACACGATGGGGTTCCGACGTTTTATTACGGAATTCCCATGCCGACCTTCCGGCTCCATCATCAGACCCTGGATATTATTTCGGTACAGAGTACTCGTCAAGACGAAACAAATGTACCTGCCTCTAATCATTAAATTTATCCAAATTAAATATAAGTATGTATTAGGTATAACAGTGCATCAGACACTACATCTTAGTCCCCAGACTGATCACCCATGTGTCGCCGGTCCCAAGTAACAATGTCGGATCTACAAAATCATCATTTTGCTTTTATTGCACAAATGACGTTAAAATATACCAATATTTAAGACTACATTTACAGATTTCAAGAATTTGAACTAGTTTACGAGATTTTCAGTGTTAAAAATGTCGGATCTTAAAGAGCGTCCATTTTATATTGTCTGATGTTACGTTGCGACACTGTTGACTGGGCGCGGGGAAGGGCGAAGCGGTCGGTTGTGCCACTTACGACATTTTTATATGGAGATTAAAATCCTTCTTACGTCGTATGTGACATATGCGTCATTTTATTATGGAAATTAAATTTCTACTAATGTCGCATGTGACACATACGACACTTTTTCATGGAAATCTACTTTCTGCTTACGTCGCATGTGACGCATACGACATTTTTTTATGGAAATCTAATTTCTGCTTACGTCGCATGTGACGCACACGACATTTTTTTATGGAACTTAATTTACAAATTATGTCGCATGTAACAAACAGTAATGTTTTTTCCTGAAAATATGTTACTGCTTATGCCGTAACTATTGCATCTGACAAATTTATATGGGTGTTTTTGGAATTGTCTTATTTTGCATGTCATAATTGTCACTTTTTGTGCAATCGGGTGTGGTGTTTTGGATACTTGTTAGATATTTTTCTCTCCACAATTTTCTTTACTCAAGCTATGAATGATAATGTGACTATGTCTTAATTGCTAACTACATCAGTGTAAACTAATAATCTACTTGTTTTCAACGTAAATCGGAATCGCCAATTCCTAAACACGTTGAAGAGGATTTGATCCAACTTCAAGATTTATTGGGCGATGTTTTCAATGACGAAAATCGATACGATGACTGCGGCATATTTATGGACAGCATAAACATTTCCCCAGCCTCCGACAAAAGTGTAACCAATCCAACTGGTTCAGCAGAACGAGAAAAAGATTCAGGTAGCACTGCGAACGATCCTCAATATCCTGATAATTTACGTGAAAATCTAACCCGTTCCTCACCTCGTGCCACATTAGATACTGCAGAAATAAATAACTCAAATACTCAAAACGATCAGCAAGATGTATTAAATACACCCATCCCTTTTCCGTCTCACTCTGTAAATCACATTCGTGATAGCCAGTTTTGCTCAAATTGCTCACTGATTCAGCTTATCTAGATGTTGATGTTCCAACGCCAACCACGATTACGTCCATCGGTAGCCCTTATACTCCTACTTCAAGCAACCAACGCAAAAAAACTTACAAGACTGATAAAGGTAAGAAAAGGCAAATTGGCAAATGAACGTAAGAAAAAAACTAAAAAACGACCCACCGGCCAAAAAAAGACGTTTGTTATGTATGCCATGCCTTTTCGGCCAAGAAAACACCTACAGAAAACGAATAAAAAACAAGAAATACATTTAAAAAAAAGGAATAGCTCGTTTACGAAATCAGAAGACAAACAGGAAGAAATACAAAACAAAACATTGGTGGTTGCTACATTTGACTTTCAAAAAGTCTTGAATACTCCTCATGGACAGGTCATTTTATACTATAAGCGTAAACTACCGACACTAAATTTTACTGTGTATAATGTGGGAGATAAAACGGCAAAATGTTATATGTGGCATGAAAAAATCGCAAAACGTGGAGCTAATGAGGTATCTAGTTGCTTGTATAGTTTTATAAAAGAACATGCACAAAAAGGCGTTGAAGAATCTCGATTTTGGTCTGACATTTGTGGTGGTCAAAACCGGAACCGCATTGTCTTTGCTTGTATTTGTACACACTGTATTTGCTTGCAGCTAGAGAATTTAACGTTACTATCACCCACCGATTTTTAGAAAAAGGTCACACTCAAAACAAGGGCGATAGTGTCCACTCTGTTATAGAAAGAGCTTGTGCTCGAAAAATGATTTATGTTCCAGATGAGTGGTACTGCTTAGTTCGTTGGGTGGGTGAAATCAGAAGGTGACCCATACCTTGTGCATGAAATGACTACTAACGAATTCTACGACGTTAAAAAGTTGCTACAAACCAAAAACTGGGTAAAAAATACTTTGAATGAAAAAGTGCAATGGAGTCGTCTTAGAGAAGTAAAGGTGAATAAAGAGCAATTTGACAGACTAAAATATAAATATTAATTTGATCAGCCTTCGAAAACAATCGTGGTTCTCAGATATACAGCTCGCAATCAACGATTTGCCAGAGAATTCCAATTCCAGTCACTTACGATAAGCACAAAGATTTAGTAGATATATGTAATAGTGGTATCATTCCGGAAAAATACCACCAGTTTTATAAGGACCTTCCTCACACACTCGGTCACAAAAGAAAAAAATTAAGCCTGCTGAATTAAATAGGTACTGATAGTGATAGTAATAGCGAAGACCTTTGTTAAATGGTAAATAATTCATAAAACTGATTTTACAATAATATTTCATAGTAAATTTCTTAAAACAACTTGTGAGACTATAGCAGATGTAATAATATTAATATTAGTATTTACTTAACAGAAGTACTTTTGATAAGATTTTTATATTATTATTGAACCTTGAGAAGTTCTATATTTTATGTTCAGGTTTTTGATTATTGAGATAATTTTTGAGGCGGCTGATTTGATGTCGTTGATAAAGTGATTTGAATTGTTAACTACCTATTATGAATAATTGTGTCATACATTTTCCCGAACTAGTTTCATGCAGTTTATTTGAATTGTTTTATCCTATCGTCGTAAATAAACCACTTATAACACAGTATCTTTCATTTAAAAACTTGAACATTCTTCGTTATATTACTATGTCACTGTCGTAACTCACCGCAAGACACCGTGTACAATCCAAGTAAAACTGTCGTAAGTTACACTTGCGACATAAAAAATAATTCCACGTCCAATTATAAAAGTCGTTAGTGGCACATACGACTAAATACTGTGGACCATGTACAGATTAAAAAGTCATATGTGGCACATCCGACTAAATGCTGCGAGCTATGTCCAGTTAAAAAAGTCGTATGTGCCACATCCGACAGATGTCGCTTAAAAAAGTCCGCGCAAAAATGTGTCATGTCTCGTTTTGGATATTTACAGTTAATTATTTCTATTTTCGTTTACACACAGACCAAGAGTCATAAATAATATTAATATTCCAGAAATTTTATAACTATAGCTCTAAAATTGACTATTTTATATGCAAAAACATCTTTGAAAAACTTTGATCGCCTCTCCTGGAAAGTAGCCATTTTGCAGATCCGACATTGTTACTTGGGACCGTCGGTGTAATCTTTTGCTTTGAACAGTTTGAACGTTAATTTGTTCTATCAGGTCGACAGAATGCTTGTTTTTCACTCGGTAATATAAATTAAAATTATACCTACAAATAATTAAATACACTCACGAACAATGAATTCTGGTCATTTCCTATTATAATTGTCCTTAGAAAATGACCCGAATTAATTGACCGTGAGTGTAATTAATCTCGTTATATGTATACCATATACCAAATACATCGCGCTAGACACTTGCTAACTAAATTATCTACGAAAAATGGTTAATTGTCCGAAACTACTTTTATAATCCGAATGAATCCGTAACAAAACAACACAACAACCTAAGCAACGCACAAAAGCAAAAAATACAAAATCATTGTGCGCAGCATACCGAAAAACAAAATATCCCGCAGGCAAACTCAAGGTAAAATTAGAAATAGCAACTCGTTCTATCTTGTTACGCAACGAGAAAAACGTTTAATTTCGTTCCACAGAAACGGAACTTAGTAAAAAACGGTATCGCAAAAGAACGGTTCTTTAACCGGTGATCACAAACAAAAACCAGAACCTTTCCGTTCTCGTGTCAATGAACAAAACCGGTATTCTACTCGGAACGGTTTCCGATCCCTGGGCTAGACACGAATGCCTCTTTAGAGCTATCAACCTCCACGCTATTACACTGGGCGAGTCTATCATAACCGCTAAGCCCGTTCTAACACACATTACAAATTCACTTTGGTCCTGACCGCACCAAAAATAGGTATAAGACTTGTTCACACTTCCGTTGGAATACGCAAACTTTGACAATTTGTTAAATACTAGCATTTACCTATGGCTTTTGCCTGTGTTATTTGGGTCGATTTCAGGCGTTCTTCTAGCGTTTCTTTTTATTTTATTAGTCACTCGATTTTTATTGCGATGGACTATCGAGTGGCTACTTTTGATTAAATCATGTGTAGCCTTGATACCATCGTTCATAATAAAAGTTAACTGCGATCACCACCGCTTGTTGCTATATTTGCTGGAACACAAAAGAAAAAACCGCCGAGATCGAAACGCTTTGAAATAGACCCATTTCCGTTTTAACCTACGTAGACATTCACTCACTTAATCCATTCATCGGTGACGCTTGGTTGTGGTTTGGTTAAGTTTCGTGTGGGTAAAATAGTGTTTAAATAAATATACAGTTATTAGAATCCACAGTTTGCGCAAGTTCCAACAGTTCCAACGGTGCGTGATCAAGCCTCATTCACATGACTTAAAATCCAGTTGCAGCGAAAGGGGGGTAGGGGGTTGAATGATACCTGGGGCGGTCACCCCCCCGCCCCGCCCCGCCCCCCCGCCCCGCTATTTTTTACTAGCTTATATGACGGAGGCCCGACTGCGCGTGTGCGCGTGCGCATCCTCGCTCTCCAACATGGCAGACATAGCCACGGTGTTGGATATCGGCTCGGCATCCCTCACCAAGTGCTCGTGACTGGTCGTCAGTCCTCCTCCGTACTTGAAACTCCGTCTGAGACTGGACCTGATACTTTTGGCTGAATCGCTCTTTCTTACGAAGGATCGGCGGAGGTGCTGCAGGTCTCTCGTGAGGGAGAGGGTGCGGGAGGAGTGCGGGGCCTCGTGGGAGAGCGTGAGGGAGGGGTGGAGGGAGGGGGTGGGTGGGAGCGAGGGCGCGGCGCGGGAGACCGTCTCGCTGAGCGTGATGGGGAGCGGGGGTTCCTCGTGCGGGAGCGATGTCGCGCGGGTCGAGGTTATCCTGGAAGATAGTAAACATTGTTTTAGATATTTTTAATGTGGAGAGACCGATCGGATTTTCGGTTTTGGCCTAGTTTCGGCTAAATAGCGGGTTTGAGCTTAGTTTCGGTTTTGGCTGCTACCCAGAAACCGAAACTGAATTTGAGGGGTTTCGCGCTGCGATCGGACAGTCTTAATTTCAAAGAGCACTAATAATTGATTTATGCCATAACGTGGCTTTTATCGTACGCTGTGCGTACGGAAAAAGCCGCTTTCTGGCCAAGTGTAGACATAAAATGATGAGACGGGAGATAATAAAGAAAGGCCGAGATCGCAGATGTTGCGGCCCGAGCTGCAAGCGAGGGACGTAAATATGCGATCGAGGGCTTTCTTTATTTTACCACCTTAGTTGTGTAATAAGAAGAAGAAATATTGAAATAAGAAGTTATAATATGGTATATTAATGATTACTTCAAATATCAGAGACTAAAATGATTAATATGTTATTTAAAAATAATGACTGACTGATTATGATTAACATTTTTTTTCTTCCCACGATCATGACCTTTCATGGAAATTTCGATTTCGTTCTCGGCCGAAATTAAGATGAAAGCCGAAATTGGGTTTCGGCCGTGAAAACTTTCAGTCGGACACTAGTGGAAACTCCACAATCTTTACTACGAATATAAATGCAAAGACCAAATAGCCTGTAGCCAAGGCCGGATTCGAACCAGCGTCTTTGTCTTGCCGGGACAACACGAGTTAGTAGCATTGCTTAGTTTATTCGATGTTTAACATATGATTAGTACTTTAACGGTCCTGAACATTGAATTCTTTCCTACTCCAGAACCGTTGGTAGAAAAGTAGTCGAGGCCAACAGAACTTTGAACACGAGCTAAGTCGGTTCAGTTGTTACGGAAGAATCTTTCTCCTCTCGTATAAACATTCGGCGACGGACGATACAGGTTCTAGTAACACTGTACAAACATAAACGTTGCACGTATACATACCTCCGCAGCGTCCTGCAGCTGCGCCGTATAGTGTTGAGCAGACGAGCCCCCGTGGCGGTGGAGTATGAAGGCGGGGGGTGTATTTGAGCGGCGGGTAGGGCGGTAGAGTTCATACTTTACCGCCCTATCCGCCGTCCGTCGCCCCCCTCATGGGGGGCGGGGTGTCTTTGGGCGGCGGGCCGGGGGGCGGAAACCGAGCCGGGAGGGGGGGTAGGGGGGGGTTATAATAAAATATTTAAATACCTCCGCAGCGTCCTGAAGCTGCGCCGTATAGTGTTGAGCAGGCGGGCGCCCGTGGCGGTGGAGTATGAGGGGGGCGGGGTGTACTTGGGCGGCGGGTCGGGGGGCGGCGCGGGCGGCGGCGCGCGCGCCGGCAGCGGGGAGGCGGGGCCTAGCGGCGGACGGTACAGATTCTGGATACGCTGCAAATTGAAACAAGGTGCCGTTAATGAGATAAAATCTACACCGATTCCCCTTGATTGGGTACTTGACTGTAACTGAAATTTGTAAAAACTATCCTGTTAAAATAAGCATAATAAGGAAATATGTTCAAGTTTTGAGTTTGATACCTAACGTGTAACTTTTTTTATGAGCCTCCAAAGTTGGGTGGGAAAGTCAATTTTAAAAGTATAAAATTATTAAAAACTTAATATTAATACCATTAAATAACCCATAACAGTTATAATAACTTTTGTTATGAAAGCGTTACGATAAACGCAAGTTTTAACATAGTTGCAGAACAAAGTTATTGATTTCCCCAAGCAACGTATGAGTAGTGACGTCACTGTATAACGGGCTTCAGTAGGGAGCGTTTCGGCACGTATTTGGGAAAGTCTAAAAATATGATTTTAACATTGTAATATCTCGGTAAGTTTTTATGATATTGAAGTGGTCTTTTCACTAATATTTCTATTATTGAGAGGTGTTTCTATAACATTTCACAGAAAAAAAGTTGTCAAGTAGCCAATTCTTAATTTGACAGTGTTCGATCTCTTTGTCGGACCGGTCACATAGTTGAGATGGTGTTTACCGGCCGGGTCCCAGCCTACGCGCCCCCCACGGATCCGGCTTGCGGGGTTTGCCGCAAGCCCACGGACCCGGCTTGCGGGGTTTGCCGCAAGCCCACGGACCCGGCTTGCGGGGTTTTCCGCAAGCCCACGGACCCGGCTTGCGGGGTTTGCCGCAAGCCCACGGACCCGGCTTGCGGGGTTTGCCGCAAGCCCACGGACCCGGCTTGCGGGGTTTGCCGCAAGCCCACGGACCCGGCTTGCGGGGTTTGCCGCAAGCCCACGGACCCGGCTTGCGGGGTTTTCCGCAAGCCCACGGACCCGGCTTGCGGGGTTTGCCGCAAGCCCACGGACCCGGCTTGCGGGGTTTGCCGCAAGCCCACGGACCCGGCTTGCGGGGTTTGCCGCAAGCCCACGGACCCGGCTTGCGGGGTTTGCCGCAAGCCCACGGACCCGGCTTGCAGGGGTTTTCCGCAAGCCCACGGACCCGGCTTGCGGGGTTTGCCGCAAGCCCACGGACCCGGCTTGCGGGGTTTGCCGCAAGCCCACGGACCCGGCTTGCGGGGTTTGCCGCAAGCCCACGGACGCGGCTTGCGGGGTTTGCCGCAAGCCCACGGACCCGGCTTGCGGGGTTTTCCGCAAGCCCACGGACCCGGCTTGCGGGGTTTGCCGCAAGCCCACGGACCCGGCTTGCGGGGTTTGCCGCAAGCCCACGGACCCGGCTTGCGGGGTTTGCCGCAAGCCCACGGACCCGGCTTGCGGGGTTTGCCGCAAGCCCACGGACCCGGCTTGCGGGGTTTGCCGCACGCCCCCGGCTTGTGGTTGTTGTTGTTGGACCCCGAACTCGTAAGGAGCCATACCTCCCGGTCCGGTCCGACCCTGTTCAACCTTACCATACATTTTGATGTTTTTTATTTAACCTGATTATTTGGGGCTGTTTTAATTCGTTGAAGCTTGAATTATATTTAGTATTTTTTAGATATTGTCAAATTAAGGCGGAACGCTACAATACAAGATAAAAAGTGAACCGTACTTTCCTGTAGCTAGTGATGTCAATGTAAGGGAGAAAATACAAAATCTTTTCCATTTTGAATAATGCAACAAACA
This sequence comes from Eudemis profundana, assembly GCA_947034925.1. Taxonomy (NCBI): domain Eukaryota; kingdom Metazoa; phylum Arthropoda; class Insecta; order Lepidoptera; family Tortricidae; genus Eudemis; species Eudemis profundana. Next base: position 2,576,825 of record OX344804.1, on the reverse strand, counting down.
ATTTGTAATAATAAATAACGAAACATTACACATTTTGAAAACACTCTATTTTATATATCAAGTAATTATTAAATTACATATTCCTTACCAACTCCTCCAAACATTCGCTATTGGCACTCCTATACTCTTCATACTCCTAGCAGCATGAAATTAAAATTATTGACTTAATATCTACACAACCAATATATCTACCTAAAAGAGGTCGCTCTTTAAAGCTCTTATCGCTAAAGAGCGATCCTATTGTTTATCTCTGTCAATATATTATTTTGATGTTTTCTTTGAGATGCGCACTATAGTACATTACATAACTAGGGTGGTAATATAAAGAAAGGCCGAGATCGCAGAAGTTTGTGGCCCGAGCTGCAAGCGAGGGACGTAAATATGCGATCGAGGGCTTTCTTTATTACCTCCCGTGTTGTGTACATCATTTTATGTCTACACATGGTCAGAAAGCGGCTTTTTCCGTACGCGCAGCGTGCGGAAAAAAGTCACTTTATGGCCAGGTGTGGCATAAATTATATTGTTCAATTTCTGCTTTTCATCAGGTGGGTTTCTTATTGCATTTTTTTTTACGTTACTCAGGCCGTAAGCGGCTCTTTCCTTTACGCGATGCAGACAGGAAATCCGTGACCAGGGGAAGTTATAAGATTATGAATATTTATGGCCCTCACCTACGGCTCGGGCCACAAGTGTTGGTGGGAGATTTTTTATCACACTTTGGTTAGTCTAGTTTTAGTCATAGGACGGCAAATATGTATATCACACCTCACCCCCTAACTCTAGCCTCGTAATAGGCCTCTCGCAGGCACCCAAGGGCGTGTAACGCATTAATTGCCTGTAATGACATTATTAATGGATAGCAACATGTATACACTCACGTCGAGTATGTCGGGCGGGCCCTTGCTCATGTAGCGCCACGTCTGCACGAAGGCGGCGGCGGGCACGCACAGCAGCACCCCCTGTTGTAGCGCCACTGCCGTTTGCCGCGCCCACACTGGCCAATATCTGAAACATACGAAACAGCTAAATTAGGGTTTTTCATTAATATGCAGGGTCATATCCAGGGTATCTGTCTGTACAGCTTGATTCATTAGAGCTGGTGCGAATTTTGTATGCAATCCGCGCTTAATTCATACTAATTCTGCGGCAGCTCTTGCTAATCGACCCATACGTACAGTTTACACCTAATTTCTTGGAAATCGGCCCGGTAGTTTTAGTAAAATCGCAATCGTAATTACGTTAGTTGGTAAGGCAGGGTAGTTGACAATAAATAAATCAAATAAACACATTTTTACTTAAAAAAACACGACCGCGGTGCATAAGTGCAGAAAGTGCATAAAAACCGCCATTTTGTTTATTCTAACGAACTTCATACCCAGTGACACTCGCACCATCAAGACGAATCTAATGATGTACAATTTATCAAAATCGGTTCTGCTGTTGAGTAGTTACGAGCGGACATAGGAACGGATATACATCCATACATAAAGTTCAACACATAACCGTCCTTTTGGGCTTCGCCGCAGTCGGGTAATTAAGCTGCAGTAGATGTTCCTTTGCACGAATGCACTAGGAAAACAGCTCTTATAGAGGAATAGTGTCGCGTCGTAAAGCGTGTCACTGACACCTGAAATGACGACCACGACAAGTCAAAATTATTATTTATTTATCGTATGGCATCATTACAAGTCACTGGATAATGATATTCTAGAACTATAACTAAAATTTTGCCCGTTTCAAGTACGAAACCGCTTCCTCCGAGATATTTGTGATGTGGTCTATGTGACCTTTGAATCTTGTAAGAGGGCACTCCAAGACTATGTGTTCAATGGTCTGAACTGGATGTCCGCAGTTGCAAGCGGGTGACATGCTCCAACCCCATCTGTGCCAATTATAAGCGCAGTTTCCTATACCCGTTCTCAGGCGGTTCAAAGCGGTCCAGACGCGGCGGGGTTTCGTGAATCCAGCAGGGAGGCTTTGAGGAGAGAATGAGAAGTAGGGGTTTGGAGGGTCTTTGTAAGGTTGCCATTCCTCGATCCAAGCCTCATTTATGTCAAAAGTAGTTTAAGTCAAAATTGATACCGATGAAGAAGGAATCAAATTAAAATCACTCACCCGGCAGGTTTCCTCCAACTGTACAGCTGTCGCTGTTGCCCCACTCGGAAGTCCATAACACTTATTGCCTGTAAAATACAAAAAAAAAATAGAAGTTTTACATTCAGTGTACTCTTGTCTCTAGCACGACCTTCCCTTAGATATAACTGTGAAACTGTCAGACTGTCATGCGACAAGTACCTAATGTGTGTTTATCTACCCGGACCCGGACCCGGACCGGACCGGCGCAGCTAACGTGTCAGTCCCGGTCCTAACAGAGTACAGTGTGGGTAGGAGTCGTGACTGAGTAATTTTTTTTTTGTTTTTTTTTTTCTTGAAGGCTGACTAAGTCGCGACCCTTATTGGGCATAGCGATAGTTTAACCGGGTGGTCGGCCGTGGCGTTCCCTGGGGTCGAGCCATGTCGCTAGCCGGCCCACCCTGAGTGGACGTAACGTGGCACCGGTAACGCCATAGTTCAGGTAAAGTTCAGTAGCGTAGTCTCAGTCGCGTCTCTAGTAGAGTACAGTGCTCGGACGATTCTGTCGGCGGAGTAGGGTCACGAACATACCCACGGCGAAATGGGCTAGACGAGTAAAAAAAATTGTTTAGTCCGTCAGTTAGATTATTAAAAAATATTGGACACGTATTTTTTCTTTTCTTTGACAAACAAAAAATGACGAGGATAGAGTGCTTAGAAGTTTCGAGTGACGTCACTCCTAGGTACAATTTTTTCACCTAGGAGTGACGTCACAAGTCACCCCCACACCAGAAGTTTGATGATCTATAACTTTGTCGCTTTTTAATATTTTGATAAACCAAAAAATACGTGTCCCATATTTTTCCATAATCTAACTGATGGACTAAATAGATTTATATGGTTTTAACCCAGTCGTCATCCCTATTGTCGTCATGTGGTCTATACAGAGGCGGATTAAGACAATTGGAGATTTAGGGTGGTGTAAGTATAAGAGGCATAAAGTCTGCCCTTTGAATTTAAAGGACCATGGGCAACTTTGAATGGGAATTGAACCCGAAACCAACAGAGCTGAGAGTTATATCATTAAAAAGGTCTTTACATGTACTTCATTTCATTCTATGGGCACCAAGTTCAATTCCATTGTAAAGCTGAGATATTCATATTTTAGTTTCCATTAGAAACGCCTACGTCAGTACGCCTACGCTAGTTGACGCGGGTGCACGGAGCGGGCGCACGCGGCGGAAAAATATGGCTCCCGCGCCCGCGCGCACGCCGCGCTGCTCATAATATTTTGAATTTGAATTATCTCTATTTTGCAATGGAATTGAACTTCGTGCCCATATAATGAAATGAAGTACATGTAAAGACTTATTTAATGACACAACTCTCAGCTCTGATGGGTTTTGGGTCCATTTTAACGCATGGTCCTTTAAGAATCAATTTTTGTGAGATTCGGGTTAATACCAGTGCGCCACTGGGGAACCCGCGGTATAAGTCGACGTACCATATTAGTATTATATTTTAGTATACTCACATAATGCAGCTTCGGCGTAGATAAAGTTCACTAATGAGTCTATCTATGCTGCATACCGGACCATCGCCAGTTCGACGGCCGATAGGAGGCATTAAATGTGAACAAATTCAGAGGAAAAGAAGTATATGTATTAGAGAAGTAGTATATGTATATAACTCACACACAGCAGCACCGGCAACGCCACGGTCCACGTGAAGCTGAGCAGCGTGGCTAAAGTAGTCGCGGTCCTGGTGCGGGCCGAGTACAGCGCACCACGCACACACGTGGGGGGCACACGCACATGTAGTATACTCACACACAGCAGCACCGGCAACGCCACGGTCCACGTGAAGCTGAGCAGCGTGGCTAAAGTAGTCGCGGTCCTGGTGCGGGCCGAGTACAGCGCACCACGCACACACGTGGGGGGCACACGCACATGTAGTATACTCACACACAGCAGCACCGGCAACGCCACGGTCCACGTGAAGCTGAGCAGCGTGGCTAAAGTAGTCGCGGTCCTGGTGCGGGCCGAGTACAGCGCACCACGCACACACGTGGGGGGCACACGCACATGTAGTATACTCACACACAGCAGCACCGGCAACGCCACGGTCCACGTGAAGCTGAGCAGCGTGGCTAAAGTAGTCGCGGTCCTGGTGCGGGCCGAGTACAGCGCGCGCACGACGCGGTCGGCGGAGTAGGGGCGGCCGCGCACCACGAACACGCCCACCGTGAGCGCCACTTGCACGGCGCACGGGACCCAGGCGCCCACCCACACGTAGTCTACGAAGTGGACCAGTCGGATGCCCGCCTGGAACAAATGATAACCAATGATATTTTAGTAAAGATACGTCACACCCTTACGTTCTAACCGAAAAAAATGCTTCCCAGATTGCACACATTCGTGCTTCTCTTTAGTTTTTAGATACACCCACATTAACAATAGGCTACTTGATGACAGTTCAAATCAGCTTCTTTTTATGAAATGTCAAAACGCTCCGAATGTATGCAGTTTAGTATGAAATACTATCTTGTGACGTCATGCTCAACATGATGACTTATTTTTAGTTTTCGTCATTGTAAAATCGTCGGTGGCACGAAATAAGTTTGAATGATTTTATCCGGGCTGTTTTGGAAGCGTAATTTGCTGGTTAGAGTTAATAAATAAATAAATATTAGGGGACAATCTTACACAAATCGAACTAGCCCCATAGTAAGCTCAATAAGGCTTGTGTTATGGATACTAGACGACGATATATTTAATGAATTTATTTTGATTGTTGTCAAATACCCTATTGCGTAAAAGTGATGGCATATTTAAGGTAATAAATAACCCTCCTTTGGGCTTCGCCGCAGTCGGGTAAAAAAGACACAGCTAGCTTTAGTTAAGTGGACGAGTTAGCACTGTGGAACATATGACGATATGGACAAGACAGGAAAGCGACGATATGGGCGATACGATATTTCATTTTAAAACTTAAGCTATGTTTAAATATCGTCTAACCTGTCAGTTCGTGACATATATGGAGTTTGACACTAATTGTCAGTTTTGTTACCTGTTAACTGTTTTTTAAATTTTTTTTGGATGGTCTGTGTCCCGTTTGGTCAATTCTGACCACTTTGGGAAATCTAAGGTTGTGGCACAGGGACCTGTTAACTGCTAGTTAAGAGGACATTTCAGATAAAAAAGCCCATATAGGACTTGACGAATCAGAACAGCAAACCATAGACAACGAGGACAAGTTAAGAAGGTGACAAAATTAGAATGTTTACGAAGTCGGACTGAGCCGCCAAAATGTGGCACAAAATGAGAAATAATTAGGAGTATCTATAAAACAGAAGAAAACACTCAAAAATATCTAATATAGCTCTTTTTCTAAAGTAATTAGAGCATGTCAACAATTTTTAAGCGCTTCATATTTACTGCACATTTGACCTTGACATTTTAACTACAGCGCCCAACAATAAAGAGTGCATCGTGGCATCGCTTAGGCAATCAACAATCACTCGCTATTAAATAAGATTTATGTAACATCACTAAATTGACTCATATTGCTGCTCAATGTCAGTGCCATATGCAGGGGCGTATTTACCCTAGGGCCATCCGGGCCATGGCCCGGGGCGCCAATCGGCCAGGGGCGCCATAGCCGCCCTGGGCCTATTGCCTTTTGTTTTAGATTTGGCGCCATTGACAGCTGACTTTTACTTCTCCCCTTTTTTATTTTATCGAAAATACGGTCGTAAGTTAATTTTTGTCAATATACGAAGCGCGTCTGTTATTAAAAACATACGGCGTGGTAAGTACAATAAGTACATGCTGCGAATAACGGCGCGGGCGGGGCGCAGAGTGAAGAGAGGGCGGTTTCTCAATATTTAAGCCTATTTTGCAAAACCACGAATAATCCAGTAACCTAGACACCTGAAAGTACGGGGTACTTTGCGCCAATCCAGTAGTTCTTTCTGATTTTTTGTAGACTTGTTTATGATGTTGAATGAATAATCTAAGTTTGTGACCACGAGCGTCAAACGCAACCTTGTCAAAAATCGAAAAAAAAACGCGAAAGTTTCGGTTTTCAGATTTTGGCGGTTATGATTCTAAAGGACTAGTTTTTGGTATTACCTTCTCAGGATGTTTTTAAAGTAGGTACACTAAATTTTCTACAATATGAGATTATAAAATTATGTTTGTAGACCCAATAGTTTCCGAGATAAAAAGCTTTTCAAAATTCATAATTTTTTCGAACTTTGCAGTTTTGGTGAGGACATTGACTTGCTGATCATCCTCACTGCGATCGGCGCCGCCCTTCCAAGAGGGCTAAGATAACTGAGAGGGCGAATTTACTAACTAATTAACTAAAAAACCTATTAACTTTTATTGTCCTTACCTTTTTTGTTTCCTTATTCGTAGTTTAGCTTATCATTAAACATCATCTTTCACACTTCTCATTTTCTTTTTAACATCCCATAACGTACAAGGCTTCGATAGTATAACAGGGGTTACGAAGAATCAGGGTCAAAATTCATTCAGAACGACAGAGTACCTATTGCAAAAAATTGCGAAGTTCGAAAAAATGATAAACTTTGAAAGGCTTTATCTCGGAAACTATTGGGTCTACAGAGACAATTCTAGTCTCATCATGGGTATTGTAGCAAATTTAGTCTACTACTAGACCTTCCCAAATTTTTACGGTTTTTTCGATTTTGGACAAAGTTAGGTTTCGCTCTCGAGGCAAAGTATAAAGACGAACAAGTAGTCCAACTTCGGCCGTTTAGAATCGCGCGACACGTATTCAGAAAGAGGCGCGATAGCTCGTCTGTGTGAGTGCGATCCATACTGGAGCATTCTTATTTCTTTGCTTGTAGTGCGTTCGTACACGGCGCGCACATATTCAAGCGCACGCTGTACCTTCTGAAGGAAGAAAAATTAATGCTATTATACTGTACAGTACAAACTTGTACAAAGTCTACAAAAAATCAGAACTACCGGATTTGTCCCAAGCTCTGATGTACGAGTAAAAAGTTACTGGATTATAAGTCATGAAATCATCATTAATGACTTTGTAAACAAATTTGTACACCGCAAAAAAAATTAAGTAGACGTTATTAAAAATATTGTATTTTTTATTTAAATAATTTTTTTCCTTGACTTCTGGGGCGGCGAAACATATATTGGCCCGGGGCGCCAAATTTCAAAATACGCCCCTGGCCATATGTTATGAAAGATGCATCGCATTCACTTTTTAGAAGATAATAATGAAACCATTTTATAGCGCGTTCGGGAAATCCCTTAAGAACAACAAATATCAATCAGTCTAATGGTTTTTGTCATTAAACATAGTGACTACGATTATTTTCACTTCGTCACTCAGGATGTCTCGGATTTAATCTATATATATAAAAGAAGAGCTCCTGACTGACTGACTGGCTCATCAACGCACAGCCGAAACTACTGAAGCTAGGAACTTGAAATTTTCACAGTAGGGTGGTTATATAACGTAATCGTATATAAAATCCTAGAATTTACTCGCATGAAATATTCAAATTTATTTAATATACCTAATTAGTAATCAAAGATCGGATCGGTTTACCGTCATTTCACAAAAACATTTCACAACATTTAACAAATAACGATTCACAAACTATTCATTTCACAAAATCCTCATTTTATAAATGATTATTTGACAAATGTACATTTAGCAAATGTAACACTTTGCAAATATATAGAATGTTAAATAATCATTTAACAAATGTTCAATTCGATTAATACTCTGTCTGCAATTTTTATTAGGGACAAATAAAAAACAGGCAAGTGATTATTTCATACAAATACACAGTGTACAGTACATGTAAAATGTACTCGTAATAGTACATTGTGTATCTAGGGCGGTAAGTAAGGAATTGCAAACGAGTGTTTGTTATAAGCCCGAGGTGAAACCGAGGGCTTTAATAACACGAGTTTGTAATTCCTTTACCGCCCGTGGCACACACAATGTTTTTCATCACACTTGTGAGGAAATCTTAATAATATAACCTTACTAATCGCCCCAGTATGACAAGAAAATATTAAAACAGACAGTGACATTAGTGACATTTAAGTCCATAGACAATGCGAAGTCAAGTCACGTTCGGAAACCATAGCGGTAAGCGGCATTTTATATTTGCAAAATAAAGAAATACATTATTTAAACATTTAATTAATGTTACCGAAATATGTGTTTACATGTATTTGCAATAACAGTTATCTTTAAATAAATATTTCAGTGATAAAAGTTAAAAAAGTAAGTTGGCGTTTCCTTTGAACATGACAAATAAGAGTGAAACAGAACCAGCGTTTCAAATTTAAAAAGAAAACCATTACGCCCTAGGGCGTAATAGGCCATTTACGGCCCGCAGAACCTACGTGTAATGACACCATTTTCGAGCAAGTGTGATGAAAATTATTTTAAATCCCGGTTTGGGAGGACTGCGGTGACTTCGGTGCAGAAAACTAGTAACAAAATAGTGTTTCTGATGTCGTTTTACTTTAATGCATGAAATATGCTTGTATTATGGTCGCAAGATACCTAACCCTCCTCCTCGCTTCGCTCGTCGTCGTACCTAATGGTGATTCTGGAAATATTTTTCTTTATTGGCAGTAAATCGGAAGGGTTTCGGTTAACCTTTTTTTGCCTCCTGCCTCCATCGACTTCCGGTGACCTGCTGAAGGTGATGGTGATCTCCCAGACCCGCATCCTCAGGGCCGCAGGGTTGATGGCCATGACGAAGTGATGACGCTAACATGAAGTAGACTCACGTCAGTAGTGAACAGCAGGCCGAGCCCCAGCCCCACCACGCAGCTGAGGAAGGTGATGGTGGTCTCCCAGACCCTCAGGGCCGCAGGGTTGATGGCCATGATGCCCGTGATGACGCTAAGATGAGGTATACTCACGTCAGTAGTGAACAGCAGGCCGAGCCCCAGCCCCACCACGCAGCTGAGGAAGGTGATGGTGGTCTCCCAGACCCTCAGGGCCGCAGGGTTGATGGCCATGATGCCCGTGATGACGCTAACATGAGGTATACTCACGTCAGTAGTGAACAGCAGGCCGAGCCCCAGCCCCACCACGCAGCTGAGGAAGGTGATGGTGGTCTCCCAGACCCTCAGGGCCGCAGGGTTGATGGCCATGATGCCCGTAATGACGCAGTGCCAGATGGCGAGTTGTTGCGCGATGCCGAACATTATCAGGATGAAGTAGAAGATCACGGCCCATGCTGGTGACAACTGGAAAAAATAATACCTTTAGTTCACCTTTTTTTCAACCTTTCTCATTTGCTTTGGAGATTTCAAGGGACTTTTAAATGTAAGAGAGCACTTAAGCGTTTTTTGAACGGATAACCGATTAAATATTGCAATCTCCCGTTTAAATAATTAAAATAACAAAGACGCACACATCTATCTTCATTTATAAAATGTCCCATTGACACCAACCAATGAAAATAGTGATATATTTCATTCTTAACTTTTATGACACGATACCGATTATTTCCGGTAACGAATCAATGTAAAACCTGTAGCGAATCATGCTGCTCGCAGCTTGACGTCACTTATACGTCATAGTCACAGTATAGGTAGTTTCACGAGAGTTGAGGTGAATGATTACACACACAGCTATATACATGAAGTACTCATTGCAAAAAAAGTGAATGAATGAAATGAATGAGTGAATAAATAAACACAAGGCTATAGTTTAAACAAACTTTTTGGTCTATCTTGCAATTCACTGTTGAACCTGCTATCGGTACGAAAAAAGAACAGTAATTTCAAAATCCCGCTGTCATTAGGTACATGACAGTGTTGTTGTGTGCGTGGCCTCGACTCTCGTGAAACTACCTACGCGCTTCCTGATGGTAATGCTCGCAAAACGGAATACTACATTAACATTCAGCCCCTGCTCCTCGGGCTGCCGACAATAATACCTTAAATACTGCTGCAGCAGGATCGAGAGGAGTGTGTGTTCACATACTGCCCTACCACTCAATTCGGTTTCGATTATCGGCAATGGCAGACATTGAAATAATTGTAGCATCCGCACTGTGTCTTTTTGGGATACATAATGTTCGATAAATATCAAATACAAAAAAGAAAATTCGTCGTAGAATGGTAGACGATATCTATCCATCGTAATAGAACTTTGTAAGTAAAATGTAAACACGCACTGCCGCTCGCGCTCCCGGTCGTTTGACTTCCGCACAAAAAACCGCTCTATTGGGGAGGCCGGGCAGCGCGAGTGGCAATGGGGCGTTTCTCCAGAAATATGTCTGCGGCTCATTTATCTGTCTCCATACATTTAGTATGAAAAAGGGCCAGATGAATGAGGTCACCGCAGACACATTTCTGGAGAAATGCCCAATGGCAGTGGCATGAGAACACAGAACTATATGGAGGTAGAAGGAAAAAGTGTATGTACCTCGCGTGCTAAAAAGAAGTGGCGGCCACCTACTTTGAATACCGTTAACTTCAGTTTCCGTCAATATTATTAGCAGATTTGAAGATCTGATAATAATGGTATAATTAATTGTTCAAATACCACCAAATGAAATGGAAAATTTATGTTTTCCATCACTAAATTGCACTTTTGGCGTCAAACGCCATCGATATATTTCTGTGCCTGAGAAGCGTCGTGTTTAGACACTCGTCCTGCCCACTTCCCTGCTCACTTCGGCTGAATGTAAATGCGGCAGAATATATATTTGAGTCATGGATGTTTTCTATGCATTTAAGTATTTGTATCTATTAAATATATCGTCGTCTAGTATATCCATAACACAAGCCTTATTGAGCTTACTATGGAGCTTCGTTCGATTTGTGTAAGATTGTCCCCTAATATTTATTATTTATTTATTATTATTTATATAAATGCGACTTGTGTTGTATGAAGGTTAGGCTGACCAGCTTAACATTTCAGCTTGATGGAGATATCCGGATACCCAGTTTACACAACCAGATTATTATACAAGACGTTATAATAAGCCTTAGAAAATTTCAAACTTTTCAATCGATACGACACTCACGGACAATGAATTCGGGTCATTTTCTATATAATTGTTCATAGAAATGACCCTAATTCATTGTCCGTGAGTGTATAACAAAAGTCAATAAAATCAGTTTTAGTGCGTACATCTTAAATCATAGAAAAAATATCTTAAATCGATGACCGTTTCAAACGCCTATATTCTAAGAGGTCTAATCGCAGACTCAACTTCCGATGACCCGCATTTCACTAGGCAAAAGGTTATTGTCTAGCTTGCATCACGTTACGTGAAAGATTTCGAGTACATTGTGTGGCATTTCTCATGGTTACGCTAACATTTGCGATTGCGATCTTTGGGTAAGCAAAAGTGACTTCGTTTTCGTTATATTCGCTAGAATTTGCATAAACTAGCGATAGTGTAGAAATTGGAGCGATATACTGGTTTTACTGCTACTCTAAAGAACTTAATCGGAATTTATTATGGAGCCATAGTACGTTTTATCACAGAGAATTGTCGCTTATTACCTTACTAGCGACCCGCCCCGGCTTCGCACGGTGTTTCTCTATTATATTATGCATGTATTATACATATAAACCTTCCTCTTCAATCACTCTATCTATTAAAAAAAACGGCATCAAAATCCGTTGCGTAGTTTTAAAGATTTAAGCATACATAGGGACATAGGGACAGAGAAAGCGACTTTGTTTTATACTATGTAGTGATGATTAGCCGCGTCACTGCATCAGACTATGAGTTATTTACGACTAGTGGACTCGCTCACAAAAAAGATTTTTCGCGGGGATAAAAAAGTTAAATATCTCGTTTTTGCTTCGGCTTAGGCCGGTAAAAAGTAGCCTATGTGTTAACCGGGATCATAATCTACTCGCATATATATACCAAATTCCATTAAAATGAGCCGCGTTATGCGCGCACGAATAAACGGACAAAATTTACGAAAACTTTATTTACTTTCTGTTGCTCATTTTTAACACTCCTCTTTTTTTCAAAAAAAAATAACTTTTTCGAAAAATATTTAATGTATGTTAAGTCAATACTGACTTAGATCAGACCAGTGAGAATGTGCCATTTGAATGTTATAGATGAGATCCGTTCACCAATGAGGAAAAGAACCCATGATGTTTGAATAGGATTTGGTGTTAATTAAATACCTAATAGCAAAACCGCACCCAAATCAGTAAACTCGTTAAGGACGAATAAACCAACACTTTTTGTGGCAAAGGTTAAAAGGCGTGTCCACGGTTGAATTTAGATCATCCCCAAAGACTTCAACAACGAAATATAAAAACTCCATAAAGTTCCAGCGACCGTGATCACTGATCAGGTCGTCAGACTATCTTATGGGGGCAGACCCACGCTACGTCGTCCGGTTCGTGGTCTTCATTCGTGAACCTTTACGCCCCGCCCCATAAGCCCACAGTTCTTCGAGACATAATATGCCAGCCCATTGCCACTTCAATATGCTAACTTTTAAACATGATTTTCTGCAGTATCGACCTCGACCTAGCTAGAATGTTTCTCATTAATAATTATGCGATACACATTCCTAACATAAATTACCTACAATTTTATCGAGCTTTAGACTATTGATTTCCAAGCTCTTTGAACACTTAGAAATTGTTTCACATAAGGGCAGTCGGGGCGGGGCAAATGCGCCAACGGAACAGACTCGAAAAGTACAGATATTATACTACAAACGACAACAACGACATTAGGCTAGTTTCCTAACAGGTCAACACAGCTTCTTTTTATGAAGTGTCAAAACGCTACGATTGTATGGAGCTTCATAGAAAATATGAATAAATGACGTCACAGGGTGCTAGGGTCAAATTGTCTCCTTATTTAAAAGCAATAAAATACGAGAATCTGGATTTATTTGGGATCAGTTTTGGAAGCTTAATAAGATAATAAGTGTAAAATATTATTTTTTTACTACAGGAAACTAGCCTATTGCGTGTTTGTAAGACGTGATTTTTTTTAAGCTGACATAAGTACTTGCAAGTATTACTGACTATTGTTAAAATCGGACTAGGTGGGGGGCCGTGGCGTTCCCTGGGATCGAACCAGGTCGCTGGCCCGGACCACCTTGAGAGCGTCGGACTAGGTGGGGGCCGGGGCGCCTGGGATCGAACAACCAATTACAATGTTTTAATTTCAAACTTTACGCAGAAAGTAAGTCGCGGCTTCACCTAATTTTACAAACAATGCCTTACGCGTATGAAACTAATTGAACATCGACACCGGCAATCAGCTTTAACCCAGTTCCATTGTGCTTTTACAAACGATGAGATTGTTTTCGTTGCTTTTCAACTTCGGGGTTCCGTGACTGAAGAAATAGAACCTTTCGGCACATTGTAATAGCAGTAATTTTACTTCAACAAAAGGTACATTGCGCAGATTGTGTGTATATCCATACAAAGTACCAAAATATAAACCTTACTGCCATAATAATAAGACCTGTATACGTATTAATTAAAACATAGTACATTACACAACTAGGGTGGTAATACAAAGAAAGGCCGAGATCGCAGAAGTTTGCGGCCCGAGCTGCAAGCGAGGGACGTAAATATGCGATCGAGGGCTTTCTTTATTACCTCCCGTGTTGTGTACATCATTTTATGTCTATATCGCCGCCAACTAGCTTAATTAGCCATTTAGTTAACTGCCTAGCCTTTTCATTTAAATTTTAGGCTAGGTTTGTTAGTTAGCTTGTGTCCCTCAGAGCAGAAATAGAAGCCCCGCGTAGCGGGCTTTCGTCGACCTGCTGGCGGGTCATAATTTAGTGAAAACGCTAGGCATTTAACCATATGGCTGGTTAAACCAATTGGCTGCGACATCTACACTTGACCAGAAAGCGGCTTTTTCCACTGCGCATCACCGGGAGGGTGCTCCCGTGGACGAGTGGGTTGAGTCGCTGGGCCGGGGGTCCAGAGGTACCGGGTTCGATTCCCGGTCAGGACACAGGTGAGTGCCATTTGATTTTTCTGTGTACTTTGATTTCTTATATCTATATATCGATACCTTTAGACTAGGGTTTCTGCTCGAGACTTCTCGAACTCGAGACAACTCGAGAGTTTCACCTCCATTCGAGACGAGAAATAAATAGCTGACTCTCGAGACTCTCGAGTTCCGGCACAAACGAAATAAGGGCTAAAGTCAGGCTCGCCATTTTTTTGGCTTTTAACAATGATAAACATTTGAAACGTTACACCCTGTATATAACACAGTGACACCGTGTATATATCACAGTGACACCCAGTATATAATCACAGTGACACCTGCTACTTGACAGCTAACAATTACCGAATGACAAAATACGCACACGATTGGCGGCAGAATAGTTGCGCCCATTTTGTGAATGACCAGTTAGGTTTTATTGCCCCCTTTTTTTTATGGATAAAATGAAATATTTTGCTTACCTACTGATTGCTTACCAAAATTTGATTAATTGTAGGTCGCTTAATGCAGCTCAAATACTCAATTTGCTGACCAAAATAATTTAGAGCAGTTCAGTATATCATTAATTGCAGACAGATTTATAAATGTTTGCTAACCATAAGTTGCTTACCAACTAGCTATTTTGGCTGACCAAATACATATTTCAGCTCACGCTCATATGAATATTTTGGTGATCGATTAAATGATACCCTTTTTATTTGTTTTTTATTTTATTTTCAACAATAATTTACAATTTCTTACTAAAGACTCGAGAGTCGAGACAACTCGAGAAATTGGAGTCGAGATTTCTCGAAACTCGAGAAAAAAAATGAGGCGAGAAACCAGAAACCCTACTTTAGACTCAAAAGGCGTAAACGCCGTAGGTTCTAATGGCGTTTACGCCCTTTGAGTCTAAAGGTATCGATATGTAGTATGAGACAATGTCCACTAGCATGTTCCGTCACCGACCAGCATTTGTCAGACCGTGTCTGATACGTTCATAGTAAGGTCATAGTGTGATACTGTGTAGTGGGCAGATACCTTTAACATTAATTGATCGCTCGACTAAACGTAGCAACATAAGATTGTAGAACGGCGGGAAACAACTGAGACTTTACTTGTTTTTACCGAAAACTGCTATTAACTTAGGAATAAAGTAATTCAATACAACATTTTGAACACCACTTTAGCAATTTTGACCAACATAATAGAAGATTTAATAGTACATTACACCACTAGGGTGGTAATACAAAGAAAGGCCGAGATCGCAGAAGTTTGCGGCCCGAGCTGCAAGCGAGGGACGTAAATATGCGATCGAGGGCTTTCTTTATTACCTCCCGTGTTGTGTACATCATTTTATGTCTACACTTGGCCAAAAAGCCACTTTATGGCCAGGTGTGGCATAAAAAAAAATAACAGACTTCAAATTTAGGTTCTAAGATTTGACCCACATAAACGTTCTCAGTTCGATGGCATATTTTATTGACTTCTTCCTTTTTTTTTAAGTCGGTTAAAAATATTCATACTTATGTATGACACGGAACTGTGATTACACGATCGCTAATTTGTAGCCATTATTTAATATGACAACACCACACGCATAAATTGCCAGTAAAAATACCTAACATTTTTCAGTACTCGGCTGATAAAACGCATGCATAATTTGTTGCATAAACTTGCATGATTTACTTATATTGCGAGCGAACCAACGGCCCGCAACGAATGCACCCAGTTCACTAAGAAAGATAATAAGAATACGTTACTTATACCTTTTTTTTTCTAAATGGTTTATCTTAACCTAACTCTGCTTTTAATTTCGATCTTATGTTTTGAGTAACATGGTTTGTTTTGAAAGATATATGGAATTGCAAATAAGCCCTTTTGGAAAGTTACTTTGTACGGCACTTTCGATAATAAGGTAGAAAAGTAGGTGTCTTTGTGAAATGGTACATTTTTAGACGCTTACGTTTTGTATGGCGGTTTTGGTTAATTATAGTACATTACACAACTAGGGTGGTAAAACAAAGAAAGGCCAAGATCGCAGGTGTTTGCGGCCCGAGCTGCAAGCGAGGGACGTAAATATGCGATCGAGGGCTTTCTTTATTACCTCCCGTGTTGTGTTCATCATTTTATGTCTTCACTTGGCCAGAAAGCGGCTTTTTCCGTACGCCCAGCGTGCGGAAAAAGCCACTTTATGGCCAGGTATGGCAAAATAAATTTATCGTCTTTTCATCTACTTTGTAATTGTCTCACTATGCTATGTTTATGCATCATAAATATGTACACTAGTTTAGTTAATGATGTTAAAAACAACTAATTATTCTCATTACAGATGTCACCACAGTTCGAAGTACATTTGTTGCCATTTGTAAATAAAAGATACTATTATGTTGTCATCTTGTGCAATTATAGGCATAGAAAAAAAAATGCAACGACATGGAAAACATTAACAAAGATTTAATATAAATGACATCTGAGTACCCCTCTTAGATATAATTTCATTTATTAAATTTTTATATCTTGTGTTAAACATAAATGTGTACTAATACGAGTGAAAGTAATTAGCCAATTTCCTGAAGCAACGTACAAAGGATCAAATACCAATATAACGGAACGGGGATGTGGTAACTTCCTGTACCGGTTGCCCCTTACTGATTAGCGACATAAACCAATCGTCATTGTCACCTATGCATACGATTATGTCTACCTAAGAATATAATTACGTTGTAAAAGTGGTGTGAAGATATTTTTTTAATGAAAATGATTGGAATATATGTCATTTGAAAGATTGGAAATCCAAAAATAGTGATTTTACTGTTCAAATAAGCTCGAAAGTTTGGGTTAATCCGATTCGTTACATCTAAAAAATAACACAATTTCCGCGTTTTTAGGGTTTCGTAGCCAAAATGGCAAAAACGGAACCCTTAAAGTTTCGTCATGTCCGTCCGTCTGTCTGTCTGTCTGTCTGTCCGTATGTCACAGGCATTTTACTGAAAAACTACATGATGGATATTGATGAAATTTGGAATATAGGTGTCTTTTATGAGCCGCTACTTAGTTTGGTATATAAATAATTAAAATAAATATTTTTAGGGGGGGCACTCCATAAATGTTAAAGACAATAAAAATTTTTTTTTCAGCAAATATCAACGTGTGGTACATAGTTCGACAGCTCTTTAAAAAACACTTTAAGGTTCCTAAGTAATGTTTTTGATTAAGTGAATGTATGTGGAAATAATCGCTCCGAAAGTTGTGTAAATTGTGTCCCCCCCCCCCCTCTATTTTCTAAACCGTGCGTCCGAAAAATATGAAAAAAATCACGAAGGTAACGCTTAATTAATACTTTCAACGAACATTATTTTCAACAAGATCGAATGTACCGTTTTTGAGTTATTGCCGATAAACCGCGCTTCTCAACAAAAGGACGCAATTGCTATGAAGATACGCTCTTTTCTTGTTGTACTTTTTTTACATCGTATTTTTTACCTTATAGTTACGGCTATGGAACCCTACACTGAGCATGGTCCGACATGCTCTTGGCCAGTTATTTTAAAAGTAACGTAAGTAAGTACTCACCACGTTAGCAGGTAGCACAGCCAAGGTCGCAGGCACGAGCTGCGTCGCGAGCCGCAGCGGCTGCCAGCCGCTCAGGGTGTTGGCCGTCGCGCCGCTCTTCCACACAGTGACGCCCACCAGTGGGGTAGTGCCGGGGCCGGGCCGGTATATACGGTAACTCACCACGTTAGCAGGTAGCACAGCCAAGGTCGCAGGCACGAGCTGCGTCGCGAGCCGCAGCGGCTGCCAGCCGCTCAGGGTGTTGGCCGTCGCGCCGCTCTTCCACACAGTGACGCCCACCAGTGGGGTAGTGCCGGGGCCGGGCCGGTATATACGGTAACTCACCACGTTAGCAGGTAGCACAGCCAAGGTCGCAGGCACGAGCTGCGTCGCGAGCCGCAGCGGCTGCCAGCCGCTCAGGGTGTTGGCCGTCGCGCCGCTCTTCCACACAGTGACGCCCACCAGTGGGGTAGTGCCGGGGCCGGGCCGGTATATACGGTAACTCACCACGTTAGCAGGTAGCACAGCCAAGGTCGCAGGCACGAGCTGCGTCGCGAGCCGCAGCGGCTGCCAGCCGCTCAGGGTGTTGGCCGTCGCGCCGCTCTTCCACACAGTGACGCCCACCAGTGGGGTAGTGCCGGGGCCGGGCCGGTATATACGGTAACTCACCACGTTAGCAGGTAGCACAGCCAAGGTCGCAGGCACGAGCTGCGTCGCGAGCCGCAGCGGCTGCCAGCCGCTCAGGGTGTTGGCCGTCGCGCCGCTCTTCCACACAGTGACGCCCACCAGTGGGGTAGTGCCGGGGCCGGGCCGGTATATACGGTAACTCACCACGTTAGCAGGTAGCACAGCCAAGGTCGCAGGCACGAGCTGCGTCGCGAGCCGCAGCGGCTGCCAGCCGCTCAGGGTGTTGGCCGTCGCGCCGCTCTTCCACACAGTGACGCCCACCAGTGGGGTAGTGCCGGGGCCGGGCCGGTATATACGGTAACTCACCACGTTAGCAGGTAGCACAGCCAAGGTCGCAGGCACGAGCTGCGTCGCGAGCCGCAGCGGCTGCCAGCCGCTCAGGGTGTTGGCCGTCGCGCCGCTCTTCCACACAGTGACGCCCACCAGTGGGGTAGTGCCGGGGCCGGGCCGGTATATACGGTAACTCACCACGTTAGCAGGTAGCACAGCCAAGGTCGCAGGCACGAGCTGCGTCGCGAGCCGCAGCGGCTGCCAGCCGCTCAGGGTGTTGGCCGTCGCGCCGCTCTTCCACACAGTGACGCCCACCAGTGGGGTAGTGCCGGGGCCGGGCCGGTATATACGGTAACTCACCACGTTAGCAGGTAGCACAGCCAAGGTCGCAGGCACGAGCTGCGTCGCGAGCCGCAGCGGCTGCCAGCCGCTCAGGGTGTTGGCCGTCGCGCCGCTCTTCCACACAGTGACGCCCACCAGTGGGGTAGTGCCGGGGCCGGGCCGGTATATACGGTAACTCACCACGTTAGCAGGTAGCACAGCCAAGGTCGCAGGCACGAGCTGCGTCGCGAGCCGCAGCGGCTGCCAGCCGCTCAGGGTGTTGGCCGTCGCGCCGCTCTTCCACACAGTGACGCCCACCAGTGGGGTAGTGCCGGGGCCGGGCCGGTATATACGGTAACTCACCACGTTAGCAGGTAGCACAGCCAAGGTCGCAGGCACGAGCTGCGTCGCGAGCCGCAGCGGCTGCCAGCCGCTCAGGGTGTTGGCCGTCGCGCCGCTCTTCCACACAGTGACGCCCACCAGTGGGGTAGTGCCGGGGCCGGGCCGGTATATACGGTAACTCACCACGTTAGCAGGTAGCACAGCCAAGGTCGCAGGCACGAGCTGCGTCGCGAGCCGCAGCGGCTGCCAGCCGCTCAGGGTGTTGGCCGTCGCGCCGCTCTTCCACACAGTGACGCCCACCAGTGGGGTAGTGCCGGGGCCGGGCCGGTATATACGGTAACTCACCACGTTAGCAGGTAGCACAGCCAAGGTCGCAGGCACGAGCTGCGTCGCGAGCCGCAGCGGCTGCCAGCCGCTCAGGGTGTTGGCCGTCGCGCCGCTCTTCCACACAGTGACGCCCACCAGTGGGGTAGTGCCGGGGCCGGGCCGGTATATACGGTAACTCACCACGTTAGCAGGTAGCACAGCCAAGGTCGCAGGCACGAGCTGCGTCGCGAGCCGCAGCGGCTGCCAGCCGCTCAGGGTGTTGGCCGTCGCGCCGCTCTTCCACACAGTGACGCCCACCAGTGGGGTAGTGCCGGGGCCGGGCCGGTATATACGGTAACTCACCACGTTAGCAGGTAGCACAGCCAAGGTCGCAGGCACGAGCTGCGTCGCGAGCCGCAGCGGCTGCCAGCCGCTCAGGGTGTTGGCCGTCGCGCCGCTCTTCCACACAGTGACGCCCACCAGTGGGGTAGTGCCGGGGCCGGGCCGGTATATACGGTAACTCACCACGTTAGCAGGTAGCACAGCCAAGGTCGCAGGCACGAGCTGCGTCGCGAGCCGCAGCGGCTGCCAGCCGCTCAGGGTGTTGGCCGTCGCGCCGCTCTTCCACACAGTGACGCCCACCAGTGGGGTAGTGCCGGGGCCGGGCCGGTATATACGGTAACTCACCACGTTAGCAGGTAGCACAGCCAAGGTCGCAGGCACGAGCTGCGTCGCGAGCCGCAGCGGCTGCCAGCCGCTCAGGGTGTTGGCCGTCGCGCCGCTCTTCCACACAGTGACGCCCACCAGTGGGGTAGTGCCGGGGCCGGGCCGGTATATACGGTAACTCACCACGTTAGCAGGTAGCACAGCCAAGGTCGCAGGCACGAGCTGCGTCGCGAGCCGCAGCGGCTGCCAGCCGCTCAGGGTGTTGGCCGTCGCGCCGCTCTTCCACACAGTGACGCCCACCAGTGGGGTAGTGCCGGGGCCGGGCCGGTATATACGGTAACTCACCACGTTAGCAGGTAGCACAGCCAAGGTCGCAGGCACGAGCTGCGTCGCGAGCCGCAGCGGCTGCCAGCCGCTCAGGGTGTTGGCCGTCGCGCCGCTCTTCCACACAGTGACGCCCACCAGTGGGGTAGTGCCGGGGCCGGGCCGGTATATACGGTAACTCACCACGTTAGCAGGTAGCACAGCCAAGGTCGCAGGCACGAGCTGCGTCGCGAGCCGCAGCGGCTGCCAGCCGCTCAGGGTGTTGGCCGTCGCGCCGCTCTTCCACACAGTGACGCCCACCAGTGGGGTAGTGCCGGGGCCGGGCCGGTATATACGGTAACTCACCACGTTAGCAGGTAGCACAGCCAAGGTCGCAGGCACGAGCTGCGTCGCGAGCCGCAGCGGCTGCCAGCCGCTCAGGGTGTTGGCCGTCGCGCCGCTCTTCCACACAGTGACGCCCACCAGTGGGGTAGTGCCGGGGCCGGGCCGGTATATACGGTAACTCACCACGTTAGCAGGTAGCACAGCCAAGGTCGCAGGCACGAGCTGCGTCGCGAGCCGCAGCGGCTGCCAGCCGCTCAGGGTGTTGGCCGTCGCGCCGCTCTTCCACACAGTGACGCCCACCAGTGGGGTAGTGCCGGGGCCGGGCCGGTATATACGGTAACTCACCACGTTAGCAGGTAGCACAGCCAAGGTCGCAGGCACGAGCTGCGTCGCGAGCCGCAGCGGCTGCCAGCCGCTCAGGGTGTTGGCCGTCGCGCCGCTCTTCCACACAGTGACGCCCACCAGTGGGGTAGTGCCGGGGCCGGGCCGGTATATACGGTAACTCACCACGTTAGCAGGTAGCACAGCCAAGGTCGCAGGCACGAGCTGCGTCGCGAGCCGCAGCGGCTGCCAGCCGCTCAGGGTGTTGGCCGTCGCGCCGCTCTTCCACACAGTGACGCCCACCAGTGGGGTAGTGCCGGGGCCGGGCCGGTATATACGGTAACTCACCACGTTAGCAGGTAGCACAGCCAAGGTCGCAGGCACGAGCTGCGTCGCGAGCCGCAGCGGCTGCCAGCCGCTCAGGGTGTTGGCCGTCGCGCCGCTCTTCCACACAGTGACGCCCACCAGTGGGGTAGTGCCGGGGCCGGGCCGGTATATACGGTAACTCACCACGTTAGCAGGTAGCACAGCCAAGGTCGCAGGCACGAGCTGCGTCGCGAGCCGCAGCGGCTGCCAGCCGCTCAGGGTGTTGGCCGTCGCGCCGCTCTTCCACACAGTGACGCCCACCAGTGGGGTAGTGCCGGGGCCGGGCCGGTATATACGGTAACTCACCACGTTAGCAGGTAGCACAGCCAAGGTCGCAGGCACGAGCTGCGTCGCGAGCCGCAGCGGCTGCCAGCCGCTCAGGGTGTTGGCCGTCGCGCCGCTCTTCCACACAGTGACGCCCACCAGTGGGGTAGTGCCGGGGCCGGGCCGGTATATACGGTAACTCACCACGTTAGCAGGTAGCACAGCCAAGGTCGCAGGCACGAGCTGCGTCGCGAGCCGCAGCGGCTGCCAGCCGCTCAGGGTGTTGGCCGTCGCGCCGCTCTTCCACACAGTGACGCCCACCAGTGGGGTAGTGCCGGGGCCGGGCCGGTATATACGGTAACTCACCACGTTAGCAGGTAGCACAGCCAAGGTCGCAGGCACGAGCTGCGTCGCGAGCCGCAGCGGCTGCCAGCCGCTCAGGGTGTTGGCCGTCGCGCCGCTCTTCCACACAGTGACGCCCACCAGTGGGGTAGTGCCGGGGCCGGGCCGGTATATACGGTAACTCACCACGTTAGCAGGTAGCACAGCCAAGGTCGCAGGCACGAGCTGCGTCGCGAGCCGCAGCGGCTGCCAGCCGCTCAGGGTGTTGGCCGTCGCGCCGCTCTTCCACACAGTGACGCCCACCAGTGGGGTAGTGCCGGGGCCGGGCCGGTATATACGGTAACTCACCACGTTAGCAGGTAGCACAGCCAAGGTCGCAGGCACGAGCTGCGTCGCGAGCCGCAGCGGCTGCCAGCCGCTCAGGGTGTTGGCCGTCGCGCCGCTCTTCCACACAGTGACGCCCACCAGTGGGGTAGTGCCGGGGCCGGGCCGGTATATACGGTAACTCACCACGTTAGCAGGTAGCACAGCCAAGGTCGCAGGCACGAGCTGCGTCGCGAGCCGCAGCGGCTGCCAGCCGCTCAGGGTGTTGGCCGTCGCGCCGCTCTTCCACACAGTGACGCCCACCAGTGGGGTAGTGCCGGGGCCGGGCCGGTATATACGGTAACTCACCACGTTAGCAGGTAGCACAGCCAAGGTCGCAGGCACGAGCTGCGTCGCGAGCCGCAGCGGCTGCCAGCCGCTCAGGGTGTTGGCCGTCGCGCCGCTCTTCCACACAGTGACGCCCACCAGGCTGGCGTAGTGCCCGCGGTACCGGACCGGGGTGGACACTGTACTGCCTGGTAACGGCTCTGACGTCGGCCAGAGGAACTGGCTGGATTGGACGGTTTCTACAAAAGAAACATTCGGCTCTTTATAAGATTCGGTATCTGGGACCGGTACGGTGCATTAATTGGAGTTCGCGGCCGCAACAAAACGCTGCGGAACTTTGCAGTGGCGGCGTAAGGGGGGGCGGCAGGGGTGATCCGCCCCGGGTGCCAAGCACTGGGGCGTGACGCAGCGGACCGCATTTCATATGTCAGGGGGTGCCTACCGAATGCTCAGGTATAATATATTTTAATTTATTTTGCGATATAAATGTTCTATGACAATGCAAAGTATGGCAAACAATTTGAATTGACACAAGCTTAATTATTTTTTATAAAGCTAGTCTACAACAAGGTAAACTCACCGTAGCTGCCCGGTATATACGCGTAACCATAGTTCCTCAGTATCTGCACGCAGGTGTTGGCCAGGAAGGACGCGAGCAGTAGGATAGCGAAGGTGAAGGCCACGACGCAGGCACTCTCCCTCTGCAGGACACTGCTGGTTTTGTTCTTGGAGTTCTTGTGGGAGGTGAGCTGCATTATACACGCGCCTAGAAGGCCCCAAGTTAGGAAGGTCTCTTGGGCCGCCGCGGTCCAACTCTGTTGAAAAAAAAAAAGTCAAAGTTCTTTATTCTTCAATTTAGACATATTGAATCCACCTATGAATGTCAAGTCGTTCCAAAATACTTGTGAGAAGCCCGTTTCATGAAGCCACAAGTTACTATTACAAGTCTGAACTAAGAATATTGGTCAATAATAACACCATTAGGTGGTTTACCCGCGTTTACCTATAAATTGGAAACTAAGACTTCTAAACGTTTTTCAATTGCATTTATTGAAACTTTACTGCACAATATTATACTAAATTTGAGATGATAGATAGTGTATTGTACAGCGAAGCGAAGGAATGTTTATGAAAAGTAATTCTGCTGAAAGATATTTCCGCCAAGACAAAATACAAAAATAAGACGAAAATTTATGCTAAACTTTAGTAAACCCAAAAAAATACATACATTGCTGTTGACGAATAGCTCCCCCCAGTCGGTCTCGGCGAATATGTTGGTGACGGAGTCGTAGGGCACGAGCGTGAGCAGCTTGGTGCACAGCACCAGCGCGCCCATCATCGGCAGGAACATCAGCATATACACCGCCTGACACAACATTAGCTTTTTCACACCTCCTATTCAGAAAAAAGTATTTTGCTCCCTCATAAGAGGGATCAAAGTGGTACTTTTCTATTCAAAGACAACAGGGTGCTTTTAGTTTCAACCCACTTAGAATATGCCATACCATAACCATAGACAGTTTTATTGGTATATTAATATTACACACAGAAGGTGTTATAATAAGGAATGGCCCAGATCACATGTGTTTGCGGTCCGAGCCGCAGGCGAGGGCCATAAACATAATATGGAAGTGGTATTTTCGTCCCGTCCGTAAAAAATAATAATAGTTTTATGAAATAATAATAGACTGTTACCCCTTAGGTCACAGGCCAGGGATCACGAACTAGTTTCTTCAGGGGTCCGGTTTTTAAAATAAAATGCCCATCGCGGTCCGTTTCTAATTGAGTTTACATTTATTAAATTACGTACTCAGTAATACAAGTTACTGTTTACTTAAGGTCCACACAAAATACGTCGGCGGTCCGGCATTTATATGGACACACTGGCGTCTAGTCCGCAGCCCGAGTGGCATTTCTTGGCATTGGGGGGAATTCTTCTACAGTTACTAAAAAAAAACTGAAATCGCTATAGGTGTGCCCATCATATACGAAGAGTTCCCTCTATTTCTCTAAGTTTCCATGATCAGATCCTGATCTGATGTCAATGGGGAGTTATGCCTTTTCAGAAAAAAAGAATCCATGTCGGTCTAGCCGCCTTGGAGTAATCAGGGAACATACACTCAAAAACCGACAAACTGAGAACCTCCTCCTTTTTTAAAGTCTGCTATTAATGGCTCCGAGAAGAGGATTATTTTTCTGTTGAGATGAACTAGTATTTGATAGGACGTTTTTGTATTAAAATAAAATAACACAGTAACAAAATGAACACAATGAGATCATATCGCATATACAAGCGAATCATTAAAACGAAACACTAACATTCATGTCGAACAGAGGAAACCTCGAATAGTGTTTTTCGTTAAATGCACACTCAATTTGCATGACTATGCCAGCTTAAATGCAGCTAATAACGTTACCTTGCCGTAAGAGCGGAGTCCTTTGCTGAGCGACACAAACACGATCATCCAAACGACAGCCAAGTTAAACGCAACTTGGAACTTAATCGTCCCAAACCCATCCGTTCCCTGGTTCTTCTGCAATACCTCCCCGTGAAAATACTGGGGCAGTGTATCCTGTATTTTAAAACTACCGTTTTTTCCGCCCGAATCTGCAAACCATTTCAATCGTTATTGTTTAGGAAAAAAAGCAATTGACTAAATTGACTGCCGCGATGCGACCTTCGATGTTTCCTGATTCGTTTGTACGTTTGTCCATTGAGATTAGAACTCATTAACATCAGCGAAGCATTGGAAAAACAGTGTACCTACATATTATAGTCTAAGATCTAGTATCGACCTTCCCTCGTCCTTTTTCATGATTTTTTTCACATAGAGGTAAAACACACAATGCGCTAAGGTTGCCATCCTATATCCTGGCAAGGCTATATTTAATTGAAAATTATTGAATTCTACAGTTCCTCTGACAGTTAAATGCAACAAACGGATAAGGTATGGTTGCAAACTTTTTTCCTGATCAGAATACCGTTAATCAGATATCATAATTTAACCTAAAAATCGCGGCAACGTACATCTGCCAACTTTTGTATACAATAAGTATGTTGGATTAGGAAAGACTCGAGAAAAAATAAATAAAAAAACTACATTTTGTATCAGTGAGAGAGTTAGTTCACCCACACCCTAGCTACACACAGTGCGTTAGGGCCTAACGCACTGTGTGTATTTTTACCTATTATTTGATTCTGATTCCGAATTTCTGAATTTGATTCTCCAAAAAAAAGGATAAGGGAAACTCGTTGTTAGGCGGACTCTTGTACTATTATGAGAGCAATGTCAACTCACCTTCAAAATTAAATTCGTGTGGCAAGGCCCATTTGTACTTATCGTTGGACGTTATGAAGGAGTCCCTGAAGTAGACGAATATCCAGGACAGTCCTATTATGCTGTATATTCCCATAACGGCCTGCGTTATAAGCATGGACACCCCAACGCCTTGGAATATGGGTGAAATCTTCCACATATCAACCGGTCCCGACTCCAAAACTTGACCCAAACACAGATGGAGTGTAAACAGTGGTATACCGATCAAAAGGGACAGTATCAAAAACTGCACTATGAAGTTTGCTCCAAAATGAACACTGAATATGGCAAATCGTGAAATATTGAATATGCCTATGGTACAGCTGAGGCATGCCAGCATGGCGCTCATGCGGTGCGGCCATACTCCAAAAGGAGGTTCTTCAGTCTCTTCGTTTCTGTAACAAGAAAAAGATTAAGTTGTTATTGTAAATTGCATACAATTTAACATACTGAGAAATCTCTTCAGTTCACCTTAGTACCATTATTTGGTAACCTTGTAACATACTTTCTTTTGTGCAATGCAAAGTATTTACATAGTAAGGAACAAGTATAGTTCAAATAAGGGGATGCCAGAAATTTGGGGATTTGAAATAAGCTAAATATCTCTTTTTTGCCATATTCGGGTATAAAGTATTCTATCGGGCGTTTCTCCAGAAATATGTCTGCGGTCACCTCATTCATCTGGCCCTTTTTCATACTAAATGTATGGAGACAGATGAATGAGTTGCAGACATATTTCTGGAGAAATGCCCTATCCAGGTTATCAGGGTTTTTGACCACGCACCAGATAACCAGGACCAGGATATGGTGGTCGGTGTTTTTGACACTACATACCCCCCAGTTACGTTTTTGGAAAAATCTTTTATGTACAAAAATAGTCTTGCTATGATTTTATTCTTATTATTTGTGTATAGAGAATATAGATTAAGTTTTGAATGTCAATCTGACACTTTTATTTGGGAACATACCGGCTAGGGGAGCTAAAGACAGATTTATCACTTAATTAGGAAAAATACACACGCAATGTAATAAATGGAGAAAAACTGATAATATGAGTGATATGTGATATAATTACCTCTCTTCAGTGGCACCTATCACGGTTTGGTCTGCAGCAGTGACCCCAGTCAAGCTCTCACTGGAGTCACTCGAGGAGCTGGAGCTACGGGCTGTGCTCCTCGCACTGCGGCCCCTCCAGTCCCCTGTGACATCACTGTCTCCTGGAGACGGCAGCGATAGCGCCCGGTTCATCAACAAAGCCCTGCGCCCCACAATCAATGGCCCCGATGACCCATCGGTACTCAGATTTGCCGCTGTCACTTGCAACTGTATCGGGGCACTTGTAGGCCTCAAATTAACATGGTGCTCCAAGAACAAGATCACAGGCAGCGTCAGCGGCTCGTTTGACTCTTCCGCAGACAGAGCTGGCAGCACAATCGGGTCTAAACATCGCATGGAGTTGCGTAAGTTGTCATTTGTTGTGCCTGCACGTTCCAGTGCTGGGACCAAAGCTTCCCTATGGTTCCCAGATAGCTCTGTGAAACTTTTGGAGCGACCAATAGCGTGAATAGGCCGTTCAGGTACATTTTGAGTGTGAATTTCTTCTACTCGGGTGGGCACTATATTTGCTGTAACTACTTGAGCATTATCATCTAATGAACTGAGTGGTTCTGAATCTTGGGAATTTCCAGCATCCCCAATGCACTCTTTAATTTTACAAATAAGGTCCTCCTCATCACTGTCAAAATTCTTCGCTCCATCGTCAAGGCATGCAAGCAGAGATTTGTCCAGAACCTCATCTAAGTCATTCAAAATGTCCATAAATTGACATAAGGCAGTAGCTTGGAACTCTTCATCGTTTGTGATGTCTGTAGACGCTTGTGATGTATAGTTTGAATCAGACTTATAGCATTCCCGAACAGTTTTCTGTAGATCCTCTCTCAAGTCTTCGTCATCGGACTTATCCAGGTCGTCGCTTGACTGCTCGCTGCTATAGTTGCTTTCAGAGATGCTGCTGGAGCCATTTGAGCTATTACTGCTCCCGGGTAACAGATTTTCCCTTTGCTCATAGCGGCCCTCATCAATATTGATCACTTCCATCTTTATAGCATGGCCTAAGTCATAACCGGCTCTTTTTGGGGTCAGCCCTGAAACAAAGAACTAGTTCACCACAACCTTCACAGATAAACAAACAAATAACGAATAAAGGACGCACAGTATTTTGTAGAGATGATTTTCCACAGTTTGTACATGTTGGAGTGTGTGCTTTGGAAACATATCTGCATATGAATTAAGTCTCTAATGGTTTTAATTAGTGGCATCCCAAGCAGAAGTGGTAGATATTAGCACTCTAGTGGCATAAGCGGAGCTATATGAGCTGTATGTATGTTATTGTGACTCACGCAGTTGTCATAATCTGATGTTGATAAAGCCTTGTGCATTATAGGGCAGATTACACATCTCTTTATTTATCTCTGACAATAGCCATACCATAGGTAATATACCTAACACAAACATCCTCATTAGGCAAAAGTTAAAAGATTCCAGATCATTGGCATACAATAGCTAGGACTACCCACATTTTAATGTTAATATTTGAATTAAACCGTCTATCATCTGATTAATAATTAAGTCTGCTAATATGACAAAAAGTAACTAAATTTCACTTAAAGTGGGCTACATTTTCCTATATAACAGATAATTTGAAAGATGTTTTTATCAGCAGCTTTAAATTAACAAAAAGCTAGGTAGGTAAATATAGGGAAAATATATACCTAGGTAGAATACAATACAAACCTATAGTTTTAGGGATCAATGAGTAACTAGAGATACTTTCATCTACTAAGCTAACCATTGTTTTAATAATGAAATTGTTACATATTATTACAAAACGAAATTTAAAAAGTACTGTGATTAAAATTTCAGGTGCACTTGCACATAACAGTGAAGTAACGAAAAGATAAAAATTTCGTAACGCTTTATCATTATTGCAAGAAACAAAAGATAAGCTGCTTATAAGTTAAAAGAAAATAACCAAGTCGTAAACAATAAAAAGTTATGTATTAGTTACGACAATTTGTTAAATTACTTGTTTGGGTTTCGAATTACCTAATTTTCATTCAAATGCGTAACAATACCGTAACTTGGGCGTTAAAACAATAGGAATTTGGAGATTGGTTACGATCTTACAATGCTGCCCGTATTTCATTTGACACGGGAACGAAGCTATGAAATTAGTTATAATGCAAAAACATTATTTAATTAATTACCTGAATATCCTTTTATGCACTTGTTTCTTGGTGTTTAACGACATTTACCAACCAGTATTTTTTTTATTCTTAACACGACACATGAAATGAATTCGCAGACACTTAAATTTCTAATACCTTAAATTATTATTCGTTTAGTGCTTTTGTGATGTCTGAACACTTTTTTGTTACTAAAGTACCGTACAATTAAATTAAATTAAAACTGTATAAATGTCACACTTCACTTAGACAAGTTAGACATTTTTTCTAACTGACTTGACTGGCTGACTGATGAACGATTGATTGACGAAACGAAGTCAAGTTACTGAGTGAATGAATGAATGATGAAATAAAATGAAAGGAAGGTTGTTTACCGAATGTTTGAGCTGTTAAGAAAAACGCTCTTGCGGGATGTATTTTTATTTGTTATAAAGTTAACGAAAAATAAAGAATTTTTCTTCTTTATATTTACACTTTGGAAATTTTACTATAGGAAAGCGAAATTTTGTGCATCGTATAGGTAAACTTCAAAAATTAACCTCGAACAACTTATTGGCACTGATATTTGTTTGTTTCGTGGCGCTACACGTTCAAATGCAAATATCAAGAGTGCGTTCCAAATTTTAAAACAACTGATGACTTGTGAAGTTTATTAAGGTGATTTCGCGCAAATAAAATGTATCAAGGTATAAAATAGAACACACTTCATACATAATTGATGCCGTAGAATTAAACAATGGCCCTCTTTTGGTTTGTATGGAAAAGGAAGGATCGAATTTTATATGTCAGGGGGCGCCTACCGAATGCCCCTCCCCCGGGCGAAAAGTAAAAAGTAGACCTTCCCGGCCCGGGTACCCGACTGCCTTACGCCGCCGCTGGAAAACCGACCAACTCGAATCACTAAGTTTAAAAACCGAGCATTAGAAAAATAACTTAGGTTTGTTGGGTCCAAGTATAGGTTCTGATTTGATTCTTCCCAACACCTATAAGGTGAACCATGTGTCATAACAGTTTCGAAAGAGCAATAAACCACCATTCAACTGAACTGTGGATAATGAAATTTATAGCGGTGCACTTGGCTCAATACACTTCTGAGGTGTATCAGGTGTAACAAGAAGGATCGGAATAAGTGCCCATAGTCCACCCAGGAAAACTTATCAAGTGTATCATCCTGGGTGGGAAGGGTCTGTAACAAGTAACAACTTCTTAATCCATCCTTACTTTTACATATATTATTATATAGTTAATATTAGAAATGCGAA
The DNA here is from genome assembly GCA_947034925.1 of Eudemis profundana. Classification (NCBI taxonomy): domain Eukaryota; kingdom Metazoa; phylum Arthropoda; class Insecta; order Lepidoptera; family Tortricidae; genus Eudemis; species Eudemis profundana. Next base: position 2,546,212 of record OX344804.1, on the reverse strand, counting down.
AGTATCACTCTGTCTGTCTGTCTCAATTTTTTTTTATCATTAATCGAATTCCATGTTGGCAAAACCGCAGACACAGCTGGTTGGGTTAGAGCGCTTTCACATTGTACGAAACGATATCGTTATCGGACACGACGGCCGATAGCCGATATCCGATATCGTGTGATGTCTGCACATATCTCCGACAAAATCGTGTCGGATCGGCCATTTTTCAAGCTTTGTGCGTACAATGCCAGCCTATAATAGAAAACTTTATTTGCTGTATCTATTATATTTGAGACGCAAAAAAAGATTTGTCCACAGAAATTATTGGATACATGATACATCCCATTGTTTGTACAAGCTAGATACTCAGATATACACCAGTCCTTACGCACACATAGACAAAGTAAATACACGTATAGCATACACACAAAAATTATGGAGGATAGCTCACGGGCGTCCGATAGTGCCGCCAACATATCGGTGTCGTCTCCGATATCCAATATCGTGTCGTACAATGTGAAAGGCAGGTACATATTTCATACATTTTACTTGCCCCGATATCGTATCGGTGTCCGATATCGTGTCGAACAATGTGAAAGCGCTCTAAGGATCAGGAGCGTTTCAACCACCCTTTTCCGTGTGTTACCAAATATTTACATCGATCAGAAATGCTTTAAATTTAAATGAGAATAAGAAGATCCACAAATATTTTACCTAGATTCCTCAAAAGTTTATGCATTTTTGATCCTATAAATTAATATTTAATTACAAACGGGAAGGGGCGGTTGAAACGCTCCTGAGCATTACCCAGTTATTAAATAAAGGCGTTGTCGTTTAGTTAGTATGTAAATAATGTACCGCAAGTTTGGAACGCACCGCCGGGGGTCAAAGTTTCTTATCACAAGAATGCGATAATATATGATATCTTCAAGTTTTGTAACAGCAGTTACCAACTTTATTACCCTGTGATAAAGTTTAGGATCCATTTAAAAGGATCATATCTACTTAGATAAATTTGTGTAAATGTTTTTTGAATAATTACGACCGATAAGTTATAATTTTACTTTCAAACCAGCCAGTCGCTTGCCATTGTTGCTTTGCTGAATTAATTTATTTTTCTAAAGAATAATCATGCTTATCCTTAAAGGAAGTAGTTTGATCAGCGTCAAAATGTGTACGTCGCGAAAGGTTCGTGTTTACTTAAATATTTTGTGTGTCAGGCGAACAGTCAGTCGTGCATGAGCGGCCCAACAAACTGGTTAGGCTAGTGAAGTGAATTTTATAGTTATTTTACTATTGTAAAGTGATCTTTAACATTCACGTTTTTGGTCTCGTGTCTAATAAGAATCGTTTGTTTCAACAGTTCCTCAAAGCGATGGCGGCGTACTCGACGAAAGTGTCTCTAAACGAAGTGGTGATAGCCTCCGCAGTGAGGACCCCCATCGGGTCCTTCCGCGGCAGCCTGGCGAGCCTCTCGGCGTCCGAGCTGGGCGCTGTCGCTGTCAAATCGGCGATAGAACGAGCCGGCATCCCCAACGAGGAAGTCAAAGAGGTTAATTTATTTCACCTACTTTCTACTTGATATACAGTTAATTAAATACCATAAGAACTTACAGTTATTTGACACACAATAATTTTTATGGGTGTGTTCTGTTACTATAGACCAGTTTCATTAATCAATCAGATTGTTATCACTATGATAACAGTATTAAGATTTGTAGTAACAATTAAAAAATCTAATCACTTAATTAATATAGACATGGCTAGGAAATTGTATTTAGGAATACTTTATACTGCTACTCTTAAATCTGAATGTAAATTTTTGGAAAATCTCAATTTATGCCAATTTAATTTGGCAAAATTCTTCCTCTTCACCATTCTCTAGCCAAACTGAATTAGGCTTCTCTTTGCATTTGTGATTTCGGCATACTTTCCTTTTATTTCTTTTTCTTTCCTATTACTCTCTGATGGGGTGTAGGGGTTGAATGAACTTAGGCTGACTTTTAACTAAGGCTGGATTTACACCTGTAAGTTTTACTAACGTAAGTAAGGACACAGCTATATATATGTTTGCCTGAGATAGTCAGTCTAACATATCTTCGCCCCCATGCTAAATTCACAAATCTACCACTTTGAGAAAGTCGCAAATTTTATCATAATCTGTATAGGTTTAGGTCTAAAATCCAAGTTCACCCAAATTGCACATTTGTAAGTTTAGCATGGGGTCGATGATATTGTGTCTAATGTATAGCTGCATCCTTACTTAAAAACTTACAGGTGTAAATCCAGCCTAAGTAATTCAGTTCAGACAACATAGTTTTCCTAATCCAATAAAAATAAGGTATTTCAATTTTGATTGAGTGAGTGTGAGACGAAAATTATGATATCATGAGCTGATCTTGGAATAATTTTTAATTTACATGGTTTACTTTGTTTGGGTTTACTATATTATGTGGTCAAATGATTTGCTGAATGTAGTTAACCAAAGGCTTATTTCTATTTTTATCTGTGTAATATTCCCTACGCTGGGAAATTACAGACTTAAACAAAACTTTAAAATAACCAATTCTGGACTTAATGTATTCAATGAAAATATGAAAGAAAAAGAAAATATGATACAACAAAAATACCCAAATTGCTGAAGATAGGTCAAGTACTATACTTGAAGAGTTGCCTCTATTTCTCCAAGGTCTCATCACCTTGTGATAATGCAATCACCTGGGAAGTAATGTTACCAATAATTACAGCCATTTTTGAATCATCAGGGAACATACAAAAAATAAATAGAAAAGATTCTATAGAAATTAATTCGTTTTTAGGGTTCCGTAGCCAAAATGGCAAAAACGGAACCCTTATAGTTTCGTCATGTCCGTCCGTCTGTCTGTCTGTCTGTCTGTCTGTCTGTCTGTCTGTCTGTCTGTCTGTCCGTATGTCACAGGCATTTTACTCAGAAACTACATGATGGATATTGATGAAATTTGGAATATAGGTGTCTTTTATGAGCCGCTACTTAGTGTGGTATATAAATAATTAAAATAAATATTTTTAGGGGGGGCACTCCATACATGTTAAAGACAGTAAAAAATTTTTTTTTCAGCAAATATCAACGTGTGGTACATAGTTCGATAGCTCTTTAAAAAACACTATAAGGTTTCTAAGTAATGTTTTTGATTAAGTGAATGTATTTGGAAATAATCGCTCCGAAAGTTGTGTAAATTGTGTCCCCCCCCTCTATTTTCTAAACCGTGCGTCCGAAAAATATGAAAAAAATCACGAAGGTAACGCTTAATTAATACTTTATACGAAAATTATTTTCAACAAGATCAAATGTACCGTTTTTGAGTTATTGCCGATAAACTGCGCTTCTCAACAAAAGGACGTAATTGCTATGAAGATACGCTCTTTTGTTGTTGTACTTTTTTTCATCGTACATTTTAACATCGTATTTTTTACCTTATAGTTACGGCTATGGAACCCTACACTGAGCATGGTCCGACATGCTCTTGGCCAGTTATTTATTTTTCTTTTTAGAAGTCAGTTGATGAAAAAAATAATATCTATAGCTATGAAAGAGGATAAAAGTAAAATTGTGTTATCGTCCCTTGTCACTGTATTGTTACAAGTTTTTTACAAGAAGTCTAAAGCGTAATATTCTATGGTAGAAAATAAATTGAAAATCCTGTTGAAGTCAGATAAGGGCAACACTGTATATTTGTATGCCTAATTTTATGTAAATCTCGTCCCGAAAAGTTTTAGAAGAAGAAATAAAGGCTATACAGGAAACTGTTAATGTTGTAACTAGCTTCTAACTTGAATGTTGAATAAAATTTTTGCTTAATACAGTTCATTTGTAATTTTAGGTATACATCGGTAATGTTTGCTCCGCAAACATGGGGCAGGCCCCTGCGAGGCAGGCCGTCATCTTTGCCGGTCTCCCAAAGAGCACAATCTGCACCACAGTCAACAAAGTATGTTCATCAGGCATGAAATCCATAATGCTAGCAGCCCAGGGCCTGCAAACCGGAGCCCAGGATGTCATCCTGGCCGGAGGAATGGAATCTATGTCAAATGTGCCTTTCTATTTGAAGAGAGGTGAAACCGCGTATGGTGGTATGCAACTAGTCGATGGCATAGTTTTCGATGGCCTAACTGATGTATACAACAAATTCCATATGGGCAACTGTGCCGAAAACACAGCCAAGAAGATGAGCATCTCAAGAGAAGATCAAGATGCTTATGCTATCTCTAGCTACAAGAGGAGTGAAGCAGCCTATGCGGCCAATGCATTCGCTGATGAACTGGTCCCAGTACCGGTGCCACAAAAAAGAGGTGCTCCCCCAGTCATGTTCTCTGAAGACGAAGAATATAAGAGAGTAAACTTCGAGAAGTTCAACAAACTAGCTACAGTTTTCCAGAGGGAAAATGGAACAGTCACAGCCGGTAATGCCTCAACGTTGAATGACGGTGCTGCTGCCTTAGTTCTGATGACCAGAGAAGCAGCGGAAAGGCTTAAAGTTACACCCATCGCCCGAGTGGTTGGGTTTGCTGATGGTGAATGCGATCCCATCGATTTCCCTATAGCCCCCGCTGTAGCAATCCCTAAGCTCCTAGAAAAGACAGGCGTCAAAAAGGATGATGTTGCGCTTTGGGAGATCAACGAAGCTTTCAGCGTTGTAGCTGTCGCTAACAAGAAAATTCTAGATTTAGATCCAGCTAAGATTAATGTACATGGAGGGGCGGTGAGCCTGGGACACCCCATTGGCATGTCTGGAGCCCGCATTGTGGTACACTTATGCCACGCCCTGAAAAAGGGAGAAAAGGGCGTCGCGTCGATCTGTAATGGTGGTGGAGGCGCGTCATCCATTATGATCGAAAAATTGTAAGTCTCTGACAATAAACGATTCTGTATTCATTTCTGACCACTCATGTAAGATAGTATAGTATTCACTTGTGCCTTTTACTAGATAATTTGCTCTTACTGTTAGACAGAAAAGGCATAACAGTTGATCAGCTTGCAGGGTTGTATGTTTAAATAATATGTATAGTTAGCTATAAGACAGAACTCTTAATCGGAATAATATAACGTATAATTTACCATCTTTGTAAATAAGAACTGTTAGTGAATCATATAGAATAATTATATTATGGAGTGTGGATGTTATTAAATCATTTATTTGCTGTTTACTATTGCAATGTTTCATTTCTTGAGTTTGTGTATTTCTTTTCAGATCTCAAGATACAGTTGGGCACCCTGTTCTTACCTTCTATACCAAAGACCCTTGTCAGTTATGCGATATAGTTATGGAAGAGCTTGAACCGTATAAAAACAAATTGACTATACAAAAGGTTGATATAACTCAGCAAGGGAACTTAAGGTGGCTCAGGCTGTACAGAAACGATATTCCCGTTTTATTCCTGAATGGACAGTTTCTGTGTATGCACCGATTAAACAAACCCTTGCTTGAGAGAAGATTGCAAATTATTGAAGAAGAACAATCAACATTAAAGAAGTAACCTTAGATACATTTATAAGCAAACAGTATTTAGTAGGCTAGTAGAATAATAAGTAATTAATAAAACCTGTATTACGTACATGCTTGTAAGCCAATTTTCACCCACTTCCAGTGGTTGATAGTTTGTTACGCATACGAGGGAGTCGGATGATAATTAATAACAATAATAAACTGCCATTATCACCAGTCTTACATTACATTATTGACTATTTTTTATTAACTTGCAATGTTTGTTTAGGTCAAACCTTGCAACCTGAATTAGAACTACTTCTTTTTTCCTGGGTAGGATGATTTTCTTATATTAGGGTTCCGCTTCGACGAAGACAAAGCAATATGATGGTACAGTCGAGGGCACAGATATCTTTACACTTTTCGACCCTATTACAATGAAGATATAATATGTGCCGTCGACTGTACAGTCGACGCCCTCACATAAGTATAAGGCATAAGGGCTAAATAAATTCTAAATTACATAAGATCAACCCACCGTAGGAAAAGACAGTGTAACCTTAGCTTATAAATCTACTATCCAGCAGTGGCGGATTAACCACATAGCAGATGAACCTGTAAAGGTGTCCGTCAAGATAGCAATCGTAGAAGCCGAGATATAGTGACCTTTTTCTATAAGAAATTCCCGGGTACGCCACCTTGACGGTGTGAAATTTTGTACACCGTTAAGTCATGGAATATTTCGGCTTCTACGATAGCTAGAGAAATGAAATTTTAGGGCCCTAGGGTACTATTTTTTGAGATATAAAGCGTTTCCAACCCCCCGCGTGCGTGTACGCCAGCTTGACGCCCGGTAGCGTACACCGTGAACAGGCCTTATATTTCAGAAAGTTTAAGGGTACTATTTTTTTACCTAGGTATTTCGTCGGTACTATTTGGGTACTATTTATTGGCTGCATCAGATTCTGAATATCTTTACGGTGTACGCTATCTTGACGGACACCCTGTAAAGTACAGCGTATACTACAGGCAGGTATGGTCAGAGGAGTATTTACTCTAGGGCTATCCGGGATTCCGGGCCATGGCCCGGGGCGCCAATCCGCCAGAGGCCCCTGGCCGATTGCATTTTGTTATGGTTTTGGCGCCATTCAACCAACTTTTACTTCTTCTGGGGCGGCGAAACTTATTGGCCCGGGGCGCCAAATTTCATAATACGCCCCTAGGTAGGGTAGGGGTAGTTTTACAGAGTTCGGATTTAATGGAATCTTTAAAATACGCAATTACCCCGGGCCCCGGATGACCTTTTACTCATCATAGTTATTGTTTATCACATGAGAAGTACTTATGTATGGATGTGATTTCTGTTAAGTTACTGATAAGTAGTAAAACATTTATCGGAAACAGCAATGGATAGCTGAAGATCTTCCCGGGGGTGACAACGTAATAACTATAACCTTGTACATTAGAATTTTAAACAATGCCCCATAAATTACTCATGTTTACAGCAATATTTTTTATAAAAGATTAATTTCCATAAAGGTGCGGCCAAACTGCTGCTCAAAAGACGTTGCTCACATGCACTGATGGGACCACGGGACTCATCAACTCATGTCATGAGTCACTTTTGGATGCGTACCTTTCAAACCGGTGCTTCAAATACGCAGTGTTCATGTTTCAGTTTTTTCAGTTAAATAAATTATTTTGTATGTACTATCCATGCGTATTATTTGAGTAGGCGCTAAATAACAAAATACGCCCCTGGGGCACAGTTTAAATAAATACAGTAATTTTTCTTCCTACAAAAGGTACATCGCGCGCTTGAATGTGTGCGCACCGTGTACGAACACACTACAAGCAAATATTTAAGAATGCTCCAGTATGAAGCGCACCTACGCAGACGCGCGATCGTGCGTCTGTGTAAATAAATACGTACGTGTCGCGCCTGAACGGTCGAAGTTGGACTTTTGCTTTGCTGCGTACACTTTTTTGAAAAATGCTCATATTTAAGGGCGTTTGTGCACTACTCCGTCATATTTGCACGCGTGTCTATGTATGAATGACGTACGTAAATTAAGAACCCGATATAAGCATATTGATAATTTCAATAACCCTTACATATTTTATATTATTTCATTTAAATTTTCAGTTAAGTATTATTTGAATCTCAAATTAATTACTCTGAGTACACCCACCACCATATTAATATTTTAAATTACTGGCAACATTAACAGAACTGTCATCTCACGGTTGTCATGCCAGATTATTTTGGAAAATCCGTGGTGTTTTCATAATTTCTCTAAAGTTATGCGACTTCCTAATTACTTTAAAACGTGATCCGATTCGCATGTCGCGGTTACGTTTAGTCTAATTCATCGTTTCGGTCCAATTTGCGGTGTTTCCGAGGCAATTACTACGATGGATAACGGAGCCTTACAAACACTGGAGACTGCGGCCCAGATGCTGATGGTACGACTAAAATTAAGATCTACAAATGTGTCCTAAAATTTTATAGCCAACTGCCACCTTTAAGATTAGCCACGATCTCTTTAAGAAGGTTATAAACGGGGTTATCACTACTTTTAAGCGCACTAGGATTTTAGTTCATAACAAAGGGTCTAATTGAATATTACTGAACAAATTCTGCAATTCACTGGTCTTCGAAGGGCTTGGTTAATTTATAGCACGCACAGAAACGTTAGCTTAATAGATAATGTAATCATTGGTGATTCTGCTCATGGTTTCATTGAGGTAATTTAAGTCTGCAAGTTGGCTTGATATTATGTACTCTGAAAGAAAAGATGATCCTAAGTGAGAGTAGTGTGTTTCAGTCAACTGGGAAGCCGTAGTCAATATTTTCTACAATTTCCCAGAAAATTAAGGAAAAAAATATTTTACTGTTTCCATACTCTACACCTAACCTAATTATGATTGTAACGTTACTATTCCAGAGATAGGTTACGTATTTTGCACAGCCAATTATAATATTAGCTAAGCAAATGAGACATTCATAAAAATCTGCACACACTATTATGTCAACAACAACATTATACTTTGTCTGCTTCGCTAATAGGCTATTTGACAACAATCAAAATAAATTCATTAACTCTAACCAGCAAATTACGCTTCCAAAACAGCCCGGATAAAATCATTCAAACTTATTTTCGTGCCATCAACGATTTTACAATGATGAAAACTAAAAATAAGGCACCATGTTGAGCATGACGTCACAAGCACGTCACAAGATAGTATTTCATACTAAACTGCATACTTTCGGAGCGTTTTGACACTTCATAAAAAGAAGCTGATTTGAACTGTCATCAAGTAGCCTATTCTGTTGCAGACTATTCCAGACTAGAAAAGTTATATTTTTTGTTATTATTTTATCGGCAATAGACTATTCCTGTCATAATCAGATTTTTTGTATTTCATTTTTGTTTTTGAGAGATTATATGAATTCAACTTCTGTATCATCTGGCCAGGCAAAAAAGAAAAAGCCTGAATTTTAATAAATAAAATAAATTGATGTGTGAAAAAAAATAAAGCTGTAATAATAATCATCTGGCCAGTATCACCTTTGCAGAACTTAAAAGACAGTAGATGCAATAGGAAACATTTTGCTGTTGCTGGGTTTATTTTGCATGACAGGGTATAGGGTAGGCATGATAAATCTTGCAGTGGCACACAAAACAATAAACTATGACCTAACCTCCTAAGGCCCAAGGTCCTACCTGTAGGACTAATTAACATTGTTATTCAGACCCAGATCCTTCAACTGTTGGGTAGTCATAGCGTAGTCATAGCGTAGCCATGGTCCTACTATTAGGACTTTTATTAAATATAATTTATATGCTGGATCTAATACATATCAAAATCGTCTAGTCCAGGTTTAGGAACTGTAAAGTTAGGTTTCTATGCTCCAGTCAAATATAGTTTTGCTACAAATTTAATATATTAATAGAATAGATAGAAATTTCTTGATGCTCACATGTCATAAGCAGGATAAACACAATAGGGTAATTAGAATAGATACATGATAATGATAATACTTTATTGAATTCCTCACAAAAGAAAACTGAAATACTTTCATAGAAGGTAACAGGTATAAGGCAAAAACAGGCAGTCTTACCAGCAAAGAGATTTCTTACAGATAACTCATGAGGTAGCAGGAAATTGGCAAAATTATGTACATGTTTTAGTTTAGGCTTTCAATATTTTTATTTTTAGTAGCGGCTAAGGGATAAGCAGAACACTCAAGGATGGCTGTATGACACTTTTATCCAACTTCAAACTGAAAAGTGGCTTATGAATTTTTCAGCTGCATTGACTAAATTGCGGGCATCGAGTAGTTTAATAAAACATTACAATGATAATAAAATTAAATGAAATAAAATAAATGCAAAATTTTTTTTTTTTTAATTATCAACTCTCAATGAACCTGGTTTGATAAGAAACGCATGAGTATGAACAATACCCAGAACACTTTTTGTGTGCCTATAATATTGGAAGGGTTCCTTCGATTTCTCCAAGATTCCATCTTCAGTTCTGGACCTGGATGCAATGGGACCAATTAGAAGATGTACCATTTTAAACAAAAAAAGATTGGTAGAAAGGTAGTTACAGAACAGGTGTTATAGGTTAAGCCTTAGAAGAAGTTCTCCACTAAAAAGTGGCTGTTTGAGGCTTACAGGGCATTTCTCCAGAAATATGTCTGCGGTCACCTCATTCATCTGGCCCTTTTTCATACTAAATGTATGGAGACAGATGAATGAGTCGCAGACATATTTCTGGAGGAATGCCCTACAAATGTTTAAAAGTATTTGAAAAGTACATGCATAAAGTTAAAATTAAGTATCTATAGCTAGCATGGTTATTAATAGTACATTACACAACTAGGGTGGTAAAACAAAGAAAGGCCGAGATCGCAGATGTTTGCGGCCCGAGCTGCAAGCGAGGGACGTAAATATGGGATCGAGGGCTTTCTTTATTACCTCCCGTGTTGTGTACATCATTTTATGTCACCACTTGGCCAGAAAGCGCGTAGCGTGCGGAAAAAGTCACTTTATGGCCAGGTGTGGCATAAAAGTAATTCTTACATACATCCTTTTTTCCAGGCCCCACCAACACTGGTGACGTCAGAGCAGCGGCATCAGGCAGAAAGCGTCTTCCTCGAATTCAGAAGCACTAAAAATCCTTATCAACTGTGTCGGGAGATTCTGGAAAAGTCTAGAACCGACTATGTGTTGTTTGAAGCGGTGGGCCTGCTCAAGTCTGCTCTCATCAGGGAGTGGACTCTGCTGTCCGAGAGCGATATTTCTTCTCTCAGAGAGTATTTGCTCAATTATTTGCTGAGGCAAGAGACTCCTCCGTTTTTAAGAGAAAAATTGTTGCAGGTATGTTTTTACTATCTATTTTTGTATAAGCGAAGCCACTGTTAACGACCCATAGACGTTAACACGTTGCAATAAAGTTGACATTCGTTTACAAATGTATAGTTAACAGTGTGTTTGATGGTACTAGGTATATTGCGGCTTGTTTAAATGCTTCTGGTATACTATTATTTGACTGATTGCATACAGTCAGTGGCGCATTTGCAGTTTTAGCCATCCTAGGCCCCAGGTCATGTAGTTAGTACCAGCCGCTCTAGGCCCGGGCCTTAGTAGGGCAACTCCGTCACTGCTTACAGTGTTGTCTTCTTATCATTTTACAACTACCATTTAACTGAGAGGTCGCCTCCAACGCGTAACTATTGTAGTTGAGGTCGAGTTAAGTAGTAACGTTGGTCCGTTTCATAAAATACTAATTGAGTGTTAACATAGCTCATTATTTAATTTCTACTGTATTACTTTGTATTGTATTTTCTACAACTTATCCCCTGAATAAATTAATGTCCAATTCTACATAGCTCATAAATACTGTATTTTGCAGACAATAGCAATAATAATCAAAAGGGGCAGCATAGATGATGGCGGGAGAGAGAGAAAAGCTCTACTTGCAGAGTTAGAAAAGATTATTCTAAGCTCAACGATCAGTCAGCAGAAACTGGCTTGTTCTCTCATCCTAGCCATCATGCAAGAGTATGCCATCACTGTCAAATCAGCCGATGTAGGCTTGATATGGGAGGTGCACTTCAGACTCAAGAAATCCTTCGAAGCGTTAGACTTAAAGAGGATATTTAGATTCACAGTCAGCGTGCTAGAACAGATAGTCCGTTCCGGTCACCGTCCCGAAGGCGAGCAAGCGCTACTAACCAAACAACTTCTCACTATAGTCGAAACAGTATTATGCTGGGGACAGGTCTCACCGTTGCTACCCAAGCGGTTAATAGGAGCATTCGAAGCTATATATGAAAGCGATGCAGCACCAGCTCTCCGGTTAAGTCTCAACTGGAGGGACACTATACTGCAACCAGAGTTGATCGCTCTGTTCTTCGAGATCCACATGTATGTCCGGTCGAACCCTGACTTGGCTGGTCCATCATTGACATGTCTAGTGCAGCTGGCGAGTTTGAGCGGTGTCGTTGTGTCAGCGAGTAACTTGAAGCAGCAGTATTTGGAGAACTATGTTAATAGTTTTTTGAATATGATGGCGAATATTCAGCCGATGGAGCGGGAGATGCTGGGGATCTCGGATATATACCGGAGGCTGATCCAGTTCTTCTCGCCGAGTATGATCGCCGCCATGCCGGCCACGTTGCTGCAGAACCTGACGACGCTCACGTGCCATTGCATTAGGGGAGCAGTGGTGGAAGAAGGGGTAAGTTATTTTGAAAAGAATAAACGTTTTCAAGAAAAGGTTGTGTAAAAATTAGCCATATAGAGTATACCACAGTTTGATCGAATCAAAAATATATTTAACGGGAGATGTCCTGGATCCCAAAAAAAATGTGATCAAATATATATAACATTTCCACGACAGCAAACGCCATTTTTAATTGCTACCTAATCCTAAACATAATAAAACAGAAGTCTTGCTAGGACCTTATTGATCACTCCACTCCAAAATCCACATATCTCTCGACGATTGCTCATTTCCTACAAGTATGTTTGAAATGCTGCAAAAGTTCGAGAATCTGGTTTAAAGAAGCATTTGATCATTTACTTCTCGGATAACAATTAAATTAATTAGAGCGTATTTTCAGGTAAACGACGATTCAGTGTGGAGGGAGTCTCTGAACAAGTTCCTCCACACGTGGAGCTCCGTCGTGCACGACACGGACGGGTACTCTGCGGAGACGCTCGGCGCGCCGTGCGTCGAGATATTCAACACGTACCTGCAGTGCCGCCTCGCCCCGCCCGACGGGACGAGGTACGACGTTTTAATCCATTTTTGTGTTCGAGTTTTTTTTTTAATTCTTGTACACTGCTGCCTTTAAGGCTGTAACAATAGTCGGACTGCATGGAGGTAGGTTGCCGCAGCTAAACCTCAGCTCCATGGGAGTAAAATGTTGGCGTGCTAGGGCACTCGAACCAAGGTCAGTGTACCTAGCTGAATACGGTTTGTAAATAGGTCTTGTGAGTTGTAGTCCTGTCTAAAATGCATGTATTATCGATAGGAGAGATGTGTTCGAGTCCCGTGGTGGTTTAGATTCACAATTGGACCTTGTAGATGGCGCTACAGTCCAGTCACCACACGAGAATTTAAAGCAACTTGCCATTTTTCTTAATTTAGCCGTGTAATGCAAATCGCACACGACTGCTAACGAATTATGATTACACAGCTGAATTAAGAACAGTGACAAGTGGCCGTAACATTCCCGTGTGATGATTGTACATAATTGACAAGGTAAGCAAGTTTAACTTATTGATTTCATTAACCTGTTCACAGAGGCGTGGAAGGCAGCGACGGCTGCACCGACGACATAAAAGACGACGTGGAGGAGGACGAACGCAAGCAGCATAGTGACGTTCTACTGACTATAGGCGCCATCGCCAGGAAGGCTCCAGCCCACTGTTGTCATGTGCTCTTCTCGCTGCTGCACGACCGAAGCAAGAGGTGAGCTAGTCACATAGGGGAAAGCAGCGTAGTGACGTGTTATTGACAATAGGAGCCATCGCCAGGAAGGCTCCAGCCCACTGTTGTCATGTGCTCTTCTCGCTGCCACACGACCGAAGCAAGAGGTGAGCTAGTCACATAGGGGAAAGCAGCGTAGTGACGTGTTACTGACAATAGGAGCCACCGCCAGGAAGGCTCCAGCCCACTGTTGTCATGTGCTCTTCTCGCTGCTACACGACCGAAGCAAGAGGTGAGCTAGTCACATAGGGGAAAGCAGCGTAGTGACGTGCTACTGACTATAGGCGCCATCGCCAGGAAGGCTCCAGCCCACTGTTGTCATGTGCTCTTCTCGCTGCTACACGACCGAAGCAAGAAGTAAGATGACTTTTTATACCTGTAATTTTCTCATTAGAATTCATACTATGTATGTGGTAAAATAAGACAAATATAATAATAAATCTTTAATATAATATCAAAGAGAAACAGTTTGCTAAACACCGTGATTTACTTTAAATATTACCGCATAATCAAATGACTGCTTATAATATCTGCTCAACGTGTTTCCAGACTCGAAGAGCACTTGCAACTCATGCACATGGGCAAGCTGCCGGTGAGCGGGGGAGAGCAGTTGATCAGTCTCTTCGAGGATCTGCATTGGACTCTCATGATTACAGGTATGTTTGTGGGAAGCTTGCTGGGCGTTTCACGAGTGGTAACATTTAGTGGCTGTAAGTATAGTGGCCTTTCTAAGCCAGGTTTTATCCGCAACTCGGCTACGGTGTTTTTGAAGGCTTATGCGACATCATGACCAACCTCGAACCTACATTTCATGTTCTGGCTAACCGAACTCGTGAAGTGAGCTAGGTTATGAGTTGTCCGTAACCGTAATATTTGTCCGGAATCTATTTCCGTAACCTTGAACCAATTCTGCACATATTCGAATTTTAAAATTTTGTTAGCTACAGGAATAAGGAATCCCCCTGTCATACATTTATGGTTACTTTTGTCTATAGCAGACTGTTCTTCTACTTGTTCAGGTCACGTCGAACTGCCGGTTCTAACTTAAATTACTAATCCAATTTAGTCATATTGACCATTTTTTGCAGGACATTTCCTCGCGATCGACTGTACTGAGGGCGAGACAGTGCTGATGCCGACGGAAATAGTACAGTTCAGCCAGAGAGAGGGCGCCAATGTCGACGCGTCGCTCCGGTACTTGGTGGGCGAGACCTCCAGCACCGACAACGTGGACCCCGTGCTCAAGTGAGTGTCATCAGGTGACGGCGATGATGTTGACAGATATAGTACAGTTCAGCCAGAAGGCAGTAGATGTCAAAATCAAGTGGTGTGATTGGTGGATCTTGAGGCCTACTGTCAAAAAGACCTTCCGCCACCCTGCCGCCAGCTGGTGGGTTTATGATTCCTAAACACCCTCATTGGAACGCGCACAGAAATAGAAGGAAATTGAGATACAAGGAAATAGTTCGTCGATTTGTATCGGCTCCAAGCGTGTACCGTTTTTAGCTTGGCATTTGACGCCAAAAGCGTAGGTATTTTAGTGATGGAAAACATAATTTTTGCAATTTATTTGGAGGTATTTGAATAATTAATTATAGGGATGTAACGATACCGATATATCGGTATCGCCGATAATATACAACCGATATTTGAAGAACGCGAAAAGAATTTGCTGTATGAAAAAAAGTCTGCAAAAAGTAGTTTGAATTACTGACTTATTTTATTTATTGGTCTATTACCTTGTGCAATGACAATTACTATGTTAATTAAATCTTTGGTTCTTTTTAAAAAAATAAATTTGAATTTTGAGTTGACAATCTATATTTTTCTAATATTTTTACTTTACACTTTCAAGGTTGACTCTCTGTTAAATATAGCCAAGTTTTAGGTATAATAAGGACATACAAATATCTGAAGTTCATACTTAATTATTTAACTAAGATATCGGTATCGGTATCGGTATCGCCGATATTTACTACAATATGTCGGTATCGGTATCGTATCGGCAAAACTATGTATCGTTACATCCCTAATTAATTATACCATTATTATCAGATTTTCAAATCTGGTAATGTGATAATAATATTGACGGCAACTGAAGTTAACGGGGTGCAAAGTAGGTGGCCGCCACTTCTTTTTAGCACGCGAGGTACATACACTCTTTCCTTGTACCTCGATATATTTCTGTGGGAACGCGCACGTGTAACGCAGCGGAATGTAGGCGCGCTCTTATTGTGTTCAGTCCACCGCGTTTGCAAACGGCTTAAGACTTTTCATATGACAGCACCTGTCAGTTTGACACTGTCTCATTTTTGGAGCGGAGCCGAGTGCAAATTTGGGCCCGTTATTTTTAGAACTTGGACCCATTGTTTATAGAACTTCGACTCATTGTTTATAGAACTTGGACCCATTGTTTATAGAACTTCGACTCATTGTTTATAGAACTTGGACCCATTGTTTATAGAACTTGGACCCATTGTTTATAGAACTTGGACCCATTGTTTATAGAACTTGGACCCATTGTTTATAGAACTTGGATCCATTGTTTATAGAACTCGGACCCATTGTTTATAGAACTCGGACCCATTGTTTATAGAACTCGGACCCATTGTTTATAGAACTTGGAGCCATTGTTTATAGAACTTGGACCCATTGTTTATAGAACTTGGACCCATTGTTTATAGAACTTGGACCCATTGTTTATAGAACTTGGACCCATTGTTTATAGAACTTGGACCCATTGTTTATAGAACTTGGACCCATTGTTTATAGAACTTGGAGTAATTTGTCGGAGCCCTGTAATTTAAGTAAGTGATAGGCGAGGCTTTTGGGCGTGCTAATTATTTCGCGTGTGCGACGTCTACGGCTGCGGAAACGGCCAACTTGGAGCTGGTCTTCTGACGGTACCTTTGACTTTTGAGGGCCTTTAGACCCCCAGACTCTTGACTGTGTTGATGCGAAGAAGCCAGCGAGTCGATGAGTATTGAAACTTAGGTTATTTTAGTTTAACAGATTCAGTGCCAAGACGCCTGACGTGTTCATTTTGTATGGAAACTTGGCAGCGGCACTGAAAGTGTTAATTCGTAGATGTACTTAAGAATTTAGTCCCTGATAACGGAGTGGAATTCAAAACGCGGTTTCGGCTGGGTTCTGAACACATTGGCTGTTAAATACTGTGCGCGAGATATTTCGCTACCATTTTCTACTAAAAAGAAAGTATCACGTTTATTATGGTAAGAAATAACAGCACCAATGCAAAAATAGGCAAATGAGAAAATTAAATGAAACTAAAACAACTTATTTATTAAATCTATCGCATGCAGCACAGAGAAAATAGCGCCAGCTTGACGGCCCGGTAGCGTACACCGTGAACCGGCCTTATATTTCGAAAAGTTTAAGGGTACTATTTTTTTCACCTAGGTATTTCGTCGGTACTATTTCGGTACTATTGGCAGCTTATTATTTGGATATCTTGACGGTCACCTTCCGTGGAGCCTTACTAGTCGAACTTTCTTCCACTCGCTTGCTCGCTATTTTCTGTTCAACTCGGTTGCCCCGGAAGCGAAAAAAAAAACTGCGTTGCTGTTGAGATGTCCGGGTTTTAAGCTCCAAAATCCGGGGATTTACGCTTTTTGTCCTAAGCGAGTGGCACAGACGAAAATAATGCATCTCACCATGTGACTTTAAGGAAAACGGTAAGCTCACTCTTCATGAATTGTAAAACGAGTTGACCATTTTGATCCCTCTTTTGAGGGAAACAATGCCTGTATTCTGAATAGCGGAGTGAAACACATTTTGTGTACGAAAGTTCAGGTCATGTTTTATCAGATCTCATCCTGTTTGTCAAAAGAATTTCATTGAAAACTGTCTTCCTTTTCTTATTGTTATGTATATTTTAAATGACGATACGATCTCGAATGTTCTTTGCCGTACAATGGAAGCGGATGACTTAGTTGTGTTTCAGGAAAATGTTGCTGTATACATTTCTATTGATCTGCAAAATTCGCAGTTTGTAATATGTAGGGGATTCATAAATGATTAAGGTCAAATATAATATGAACCATTGGTTTGCATAAAAATGTGGGCACGTCATCTTATGTTCGTCATAATGTATCGTTTGGTATAATTGACAATATTTCAAATTTTCTACTCCTTCATTTTATGATCTGGATAGAAAATAGGTGGAATTTTAAGCTACCCGTATTTTTTCTTTTTCGTTTTAACTCAATTTTTCAATTAAAAATAGCAGTTTGAAAAGTAGCTCATTCTAAAAGGGCGTATGTAGAAAATGACGTCACTTTCCCAACTAGAATCCAGAGCGACAATTACGATTTAAAAAAACTAGAATCCAGAGCGACAATTACGATTAAAAAAATAACTGTCAGGCGTTACAGCGTTGTCAACATAGGAAGTTCGGGAAGACAACGATGCTTTTGCTCCTCTTATTTGGGCTGGATTATATTTATCACTTGCCGATGTGTACTCCATCATCATAATTTCAACACGCGGCAGATTCGTGCTATCAGCCTGAGAAAAACCTTCTGATGTCTTCATTATATGAAAAAAATCGGTGTCCGGTAAAAGAATGCCAAGTTAATAATGTTTGAATGCGTTATCGGAGTCCAGTGGGAAAGTGCCAAGTCTTTTAAGGTCTTCGAAAACGTGCAAATGAACCAACGGTAAGAAAATTAAACTTCTAAAGCCGCTAAGCAGTTGTAACAATTTTCAAAACAAATAAACGTCAGACGGCAAGTATGTCAGAAAATGACAACCGGATACCATACACTTTTTAATCGTTTCAGCACTAAGGTCTCTCTCGATAATGCAGGGAAAATGACGTCACACTTCCGGTTCACACTAATTGACGATTTTTTCCAAAATGAATGGGAAAAAAAATCCAAAAATATTTTTTTTGAGCATAAAATACAGTTTTACCCAAATGGTTTTCGAATTAAGATCTTTTGAAAATATGAAATGTTGTCAATTAGTGTTTTTTCTGAAACCACTAACGTATTAGGATTGTCATAAAACAAACGTAGTCGAAGCTAATGGGGTCTACATAAAGTGTGACTTTTGAATAATCCTGAAAAGTCATCAGTTTCAGAGGAAGCAAAATGGCAAAAAGTACGTGATGACTTTCAATAATTATGCACTTAGACGAGTGCTCATTTTATTATTATTGCTGTACGTTAAAAGAAAACAGGCCATGTCCGAGTCGAATTCGTACACAAAGGGTCCCGTAGCACCGTTGAGCAAAAAACGTCAATGAGCAGACTTCTTGTATGGGGATTTATTTTGTTTTTTAGCGGAACTTAGTGATAAATAGAGTCTTGTTGGCACCCTGTAGACACGGAACCCTAAAAACATGACGCGTTAGCACAGGCTACTTGACAGGTTTCTGAAAAGTAACTCAGATTGTTTAATGATGTCTATTGAGCACTCAGAAAGTGGTTATTTTTAATTCTTTTGTGTATTTTTTCTGAAAAAAGCATATAAAAATGCTCTTTTAAAATTAGGCGCCAAAACGCTTTCTCGGACAATATGGCGTCTATGACGTAACACGATAGTAAACCGACAAACGTCAACGAGGATCGCATAACGTTCTGAATGACAGAATAGGGATGATGACTGGGTTAAAAATATGTAATTCTATTTAGTCCGTCAGTTAGATTATGGAAAAATATGGGACACGTATTTTTTGGTTTATCAAAATATTAAAAATCGACAAAGTTATAGATCATCAAACTTCTGGAGTGGGGGCTTGTGACGTCACTCTTGAGTACAATTTGTACTCAAGAGTGACGTCACTCGAAACTTCTAAGCACTCTATCCTCGTCAGTTTTTGTTTGTCAAACAAAACAAAAAATACGTGTACAATATTTTTTCATAATGTAACAGACGGACCAAACAGTTTTTTTTAGTCATCTAGCCTATTACGAACGAATAGGATTGACAGATGCTGTCGATGCCGTTTACAATGATGTGACGTCATCGGCCAATCCAAACCGTTTTCGATAAAATGGCGACAGATAAAAAATAATCAATTTTCATCCGGGTTTTATAAATAAATTACCCATTTATTTTTGTATTTAGTTAAGTAGTTGTTTGTGATATGCAATGTAATATTGTCACAATTATTGTAATGTGTTTAAAAGAGAAACTGGTGAGTTTCTTCCGGCGCTTCTTCTCACCAGAATGTCATCTGCCGAAGCGCCAAAAGGATCAGACATTGCAGAAATAAATTATTTCATTTCATTTCAGTAATATTCGTGTAAATTGGTTTTAATACTTACAATTAATACATATATCCATAATTCTTCCATTATTTTTCACACTGTCAAGTAGCCTATTCGACGATCATTGTTCCGATAGTCGTTTCGGCGAACGGGCTTATAGCGAAGATTCTCGATCACCATCTCAAGAGACTCTCGCTAGATGGCTGGATCAAGGGTCAGATACAGAAGGCGGTACTTCTGGAAACGGCGCGCATCGTCAGGAGGTTCCTCTCTCTGCGGCCCTAACCACTGGTAGCTTGGGCCCCCCGCCTCGCTGCCGGCGGCACCCTAGGTTAGGTTTTTTATAATGTGTTTCAAGGACCTTAAAATAAATAGCCGGACGTAGCGTAGCGAACAGATAAGTGAAGCCATCATGACGAGCCGGCGCTTTGTACTTACGAGCAGCACGCACACATCAACAAGCATAACGCGCCGGTCGGCTGTCATAATGCTTTGTACTCAGTGGAATGAAAACGTTGACGTTGGAAATTTGTATAACAAAAATATGCCTTCTTGCGTCGTAAAAGTTGTCGAAACAACACTTGTGACAACAAAAAAAATCAAGGAATCACTTTTCACAGGTAACATAATATTTAAAGCACAATCTTACATCGATTTACTATTTTAAATTATTACTTCAAATGGATAGCCAAACGTCAAAGCCGGAGCCAGTGTGACCAATTAATAAATGGGGTAATTACCTGAAATTTCGGGAGATTGATTTTCTTGTTACAGAATTAAAAAGGTTATATAAAAAATAAACAGACTTCAAAAACTGAAAAAAGGAAGATAAGTAAAATTTGTTTTAAATCTTAAGTAAATATGCCATTTTTTTAGATCGGTGCTACTCGTGTAAATATTTTGATGTCAGTTAAATTTCTTTAAGTTACGTATACATATATAGTTACAAGTGTGGTGTAAATTGCCCACATTAAAAAACCAATGAAGAGACAGAAATGTTTCCTTCATAAATATATAAAGTTCTTTAAGTTACTTTTTTTTGTCCTTTTGTTTATTTCAACTGTAACGACTTAATCTTTTACCCTGTTAAACTCACGATAAGTTTTCCTGTTGAAGTCGATTAAATATACAGTATAAAATATACGCATTTAATATTAATTATTTTTACCTGCCTATAAACCGAAGCAAAAAAAAATACATTTAAATTATTTCATCTCCGCGAATGACAAACAAGTGTCCAAAATGTTATAAAAAATATTAGATATTCATTCTGTTTTTATTATTTTCTGTCAAACACATTTTTTTCCTAATGACGATGTGACATTGATATTTTGATAGTCATAAATAAATATATTACGAATATCTTTTCGAATGAGGAAAATCTGATTTACATGGTAACACTGTGTGAACTCACACATGCTCACTCGGCGGCCATTGCTTGGCTTCACCCGCGTCTTAGACCGCGCGGTATCCTTCTATTTTATACATCCATGATGTGTTTATATTTTGTAATTTCATTTTGTATTTTACTTTTTATATATGTATTATAAAATACCTAGCCTAAGAAAATAAAGATATAGACGAATAACAATAATATTTCTTCTTACAAAAGGTACATAGCGCGCTTGAATGTGTGCGCGCCGTGTACGAACGCACTACAAGCAAAGATTTAAGATTGCGTAAGAACACTCCAGTATGGATCGCACTCGCTGTGTGAATACGTGTCGCGCGTTCCTAAGCGGCCGAAGTTGGACTACTTGTTTGTCTATATACTTTGGTGTTAGTGTTGCATTGGGAGCATTCCGTGAAAACATCAACTTTTTGTCCCTTATGGCAGCTACCCTAATAAAACGTATTAGCTGCTAAGAAACACTACCAATCTTAAAGCCGAGTTATGATATTACAATGCTGATAATTAGCTTCCTGAATTTATTTCTCGGAAGTATTAAAACGGTGATGTCCCTTACGAAATATTTTCATGGAATGCTCCATATTGGCTTCATTACTCATTACTTTAGCTAGCACTTCGTGTTGATACAGTCAAGGAATTTAATTTCCTACCCTTTTCATTGAAATGTTGTTAAGCATTCACGATGCATTAAGGTCCAAATTTCTATTTCAGTAATAGTATTTAAATGTCAATACGTATTATTTGTCACTGCACATTACAGATAACCTCTTTGCGAAGTCATTTGCTCATCGAATTACGAATAAGTGTCAGTTGGTGTCAGTGTCAATCGAGAAAATTTAAAAATAATTCCGATTCCAGACTCCGGAAAGTCTATCGCAAACGTCGATAGTTTAAATTTCGTTATCTGCGTTCCTTTCAATCGAATATTGCAAGAGCGAGAAAGATGGACTTTCTTCGAATTTCTATTCCGCGGTTGTCGTTGTCGTACTTTTTTGGTAGTGCCTTGATCTTCCAAATTTCAGTTCACCATGTCAACGTTGTTAATCTGTTATCTAGTTACTGGCACAAAACAATGCGTGTGATATGTCAAAGTAACGTCGTACTCTAGCTAGCTCTTATGATGACAGTATGCTATACGACATTGGACCTTAGGTGGGTTGGGAAATAATTCCTTGACTGTGCAACCTCTACAAATGTTGCAGATTAATCGGTGAGATCCTGCGAATCAGCGCGTGGGAGTGCGCGGCGCTGGAGGCGGGGCTCGCGGGCGTGTTCAGTCCCGAACTCTCCGCCACCGTCTCCTGGCTGCTCAAGATCTGGGCCAACTCCTACCTCATGCCGCTGCAGCCGTCGCTCTACACCGAGGTCATTCATTTTACAGCTCTCTCTTTATGGAATGAGTGTGTTGATGTGTAGGTTTCTAGAAATAGTAATTCCATCAGGGGTCAAAATCCTTCACACACCACCAAAAATCAAAATCAAAATCAAAATTATTTATTTGCGTGAATACAGATTCTTAATTCTAGGTCTTATGAGAAATACATTGCTTGTGTATTCAGCCTGCAAGCAGGCGTGCAAATATTCAGGCACGCTCCATTATCTATAAATGAAATATTCATTGATTACTTAAAAAATAATAATAATAAAATAAAATAATAATAATAATAATAATATACGAAAATAGTCCTTATAAAAAATTAATAATAACAATAAATTAGAAATTAAATTAAAACATGCCAATAAAAATAATAAAATTACAATTCAAATTTAAAAATCAATTAGAAACAATAAACAATACAACAATAAAACAACATTTATATCACAGATCAGGTCACGTACGGTCTAAGTAGCTCTTAACACTATAAAAGCACTTTTCAAGAAGCACCACCAAGGGTAAGCGAATGATATGAAATAGACCTCTCGCCACTGTGCTGCTAGCTTGTGGAATCACTAATTCTAGGAACCGTTATTGCAACGACATCTTGGTTACTTGGTAGCGTTCATAAATGGTTCCGATGTCCACTGAGATTATTGAAGAGGATTTTCTAGGTCACTGGCGCTGATTTTCTTGGAAGCGGAACCTTAATAGCTATTTTATCGGCCCCAAATAGCAAATTAAATATACCCTGTTGTTAGTACATGGTTTGTGTGTGTATAGATGGCGCCGATCCTCGAGATGGCGTTCGGGCGATCGTCGCGCGGCGCGGTGTGGACGGTGCGGCGGCTGTGCGGCCGCGTGGGCACCTGCCTCCGGCACCTGGCCGCGCAGCCCGCCGCCGCCGCCGCCGCCGCCCAGCTGCTCACCACACTAGCGCTGCACCACCAACAGAAGTACGTACATGGCTCGTGTGTGTGTATAGATGGCGTCGCTACCTGCCTCCGGCACCTGGCCGCGCAGCCCGCCGCCGCCGCCGCCGCCGCCCAGCTGCTCACCACACTAGCGCTGCACCACCAACAGAAGTACGTACATGGCTCGTGTGTGTGTATAGATGGCGTCGCTACCTGCCTCCGGCACCTGGCCGCGCAGCCCGCCGCCGCCGCCGCCGCCGCCCAGCTGCTCACCACACTAGCGCTGCACCACCAACAGAAGTACGTACATGGCTCGTGTGTGTGTATAGATGGCGTCGCTACCTGCCTCCGGCACCTGGCCGCGCAGCCCGCCGCCGCCGCCGCCGCCGCCCAGCTGCTCACCACACTAGCGCTGCACCACCAACAGAAGTACGTACATGGCTCGTGTGTGTGTATAGATGGCGTCGCTACCTGCCTCCGGCACCTGGCCGCGCAGCCCGCCGCCGCCGCCGCCGCCGCCCAGCTGCTCACCACACTAGCGCTGCACCACCAACAGAAGTACGTACATGGCTCGTGTGTGTGTATAGATGGCGTCGCTACCTGCCTCCGGCACCTGGCCGCGCAGCCCGCCGCCGCCGCCGCCGCCGCCCAGCTGCTCACCACACTAGCGCTGCACCACCAACAGAAGTACGTACATGGCTCGTGTGTGTGTATAGATGGCGTCGCTACCTGCCTCCGGCACCTGGCCGCGCAGCCCGCCGCCGCCGCCGCCGCCGCCCAGCTGCTCACCACACTAGCGCTGCACCACCAACAGAAGTACGTACATGGCTCGTGTGTGTGTATAGATGGCGTCGCTACCTGCCTCCGGCACCTGGCCGCGCAGCCCGCCGCCGCCGCCGCCGCCGCCCAGCTGCTCACCACACTAGCGCTGCACCACCAACAGAAGTACGTACATGGCTCGTGTGTGTGTATAGATGGCGTCGCTACCTGCCTCCGGCACCTGGCCGCGCAGCCCGCCGCCGCCGCCGCCGCCGCCCAGCTGCTCACCACACTAGCGCTGCACCACCAACAGAAGTACGTACATGGCTCGTGTGTGTGTATAGATGGCGTCGCTACCTGCCTCCGGCACCTGGCCGCGCAGCCCGCCGCCGCCGCCGCCGCCGCCCAGCTGCTCACCACACTAGCGCTGCACCACCAACAGAAGTACGTACATGGCTCGTGTGTGTGTATAGATGGCGTCGCTACCTGCCTCCGGCACCTGGCCGCGCAGCCCGCCGCCGCCGCCGCCGCCGCCCAGCTGCTCACCACACTAGCGCTGCACCACCAACAGAAGTACGTACATGGCTCGTGTGTGTGTATAGATGGCGTCGCTACCTGCCTCCGGCACCTGGCCGCGCAGCCCGCCGCCGCCGCCGCCGCCGCCCAGCTGCTCACCACACTAGCGCTGCACCACCAACAGAAGTACGTACATGGCTCGTGTGTGTGTATAGATGGCGTCGCTACCTGCCTCCGGCACCTGGCCGCGCAGCCCGCCGCCGCCGCCGCCGCCGCCCAGCTGCTCACCACACTAGCGCTGCACCACCAACAGAAGTACGTACATGGCTCGTGTGTGTGTATAGATGGCGTCGCTACCTGCCTCCGGCACCTGGCCGCGCAGCCCGCCGCCGCCGCCGCCGCCGCCCAGCTGCTCACCACACTAGCGCTGCACCACCAACAGAAGTACGTACATGGCTCGTGTGTGTGTATAGATGGCGTCGCTACCTGCCTCCGGCACCTGGCCGCGCAGCCCGCCGCCGCCGCCGCCGCCGCCCAGCTGCTCACCACACTAGCGCTGCACCACCAACAGAAGTACGTACATGGCTCGTGTGTGTGTATAGATGGCGTCGCTACCTGCCTCCGGCACCTGGCCGCGCAGCCCGCCGCCGCCGCCGCCGCCGCCCAGCTGCTCACCACACTAGCGCTGCACCACCAACAGAAGTACGTACATGGCTCGTGTGTGTGTATAGATGGCGTCGCTACCTGCCTCCGGCACCTGGCCGCGCAGCCCGCCGCCGCCGCCGCCGCCGCCCAGCTGCTCACCACACTAGCGCTGCACCACCAACAGAAGTACGTACATGGCTCGTGTGTGTGTATAGATGGCGTCGCTACCTGCCTCCGGCACCTGGCCGCGCAGCCCGCCGCCGCCGCCGCCGCCGCCCAGCTGCTCACCACACTAGCGCTGCACCACCAACAGAAGTACGTACATGGCTCGTGTGTGTGTATAGATGGCGTCGCTACCTGCCTCCGGCACCTGGCCGCGCAGCCCGCCGCCGCCGCCGCCGCCGCCCAGCTGCTCACCACACTAGCGCTGCACCACCAACAGAAGTACGTACATGGCTCGTGTGTGTGTATAGATGGCGTCGCTACCTGCCTCCGGCACCTGGCCGCGCAGCCCGCCGCCGCCGCCGCCGCCGCCCAGCTGCTCACCACACTAGCGCTGCACCACCAACAGAAGTACGTACATAGATTACTTCTGTGCCTGTGTTTGTGTGTGTATAGATGGCGGTCGGCAGAAGCATCATCACCATCAACAGAAGTACCTACTATTCTGATTTCTGATTCCAAAAAATCTACCAAAGATACGTCACTATTACAGTTTTCCAATCGGGCTATTAGACACCGTGAGGGATTCCATCCACATGTTTTTAAACTCGCAGTGGCTTGGCGTTCATAGAACCCGATTCCCACCGGTTTGCATATTTTAAAACATATGATCGGAGTATCTACTACTCCTGAAGAAAAAGTTAACCAAATGTGCTCCGGCTTTACTAAGAATA
Source organism: Eudemis profundana (assembly GCA_947034925.1). Taxonomy (NCBI): domain Eukaryota; kingdom Metazoa; phylum Arthropoda; class Insecta; order Lepidoptera; family Tortricidae; genus Eudemis; species Eudemis profundana. Next base: position 2,520,006 of record OX344804.1, on the reverse strand, counting down.
TATTTGACGCCATGCTACTGTAAACTCGCCACGTGCCGCACTCTGCAATTTATTCGGAATTGGAGCCGCAAAACATTAGATAAACGTTACTGGAATTACTGTCGAAAATACAAACATAAACCGCCGATTCATTCCCTTAGCTGACTCACTTCGTTCAAAGTCAGAAAGATATGAGAAAGCGACAATACAATACAATACAAATATTCATTATTGCACACCAGAAAAACATATTACAAGGGTACATTACATAATTAAAATAACTTAAAAGGTAGACAACAGGCGGTCTTATCGCTAAAAAGCGAAACTTTTGAGAGTAATTAAATTTTTAATAATGTCACTCATCAAGGTTTCCGTTTAAATTTTCAGACAGAACCCCCTGGCGAGTTGCGAGGAGTTCCTCGCGTTGGTGGCGTGGGAGGCTGCCGGCAGCAACCTGCCTGGAGACCTGAGGAAGGAGCTGCATAGGGCTTTCGCTATCGCCGCCACTTACGCTGAAGGTAGGACACCTCTTCTTATCAGCAACAGCATTCTGAAAATGATTCCAAACAGGTTCGATTTCTTGTACGTGACTGATTATTGCATGACTCATGTAAACAGAAATAAATAAAATGCTAAGCACCTGTTCTAAACGGGACCCGGTTGTCTCGCCTAGAATTTAACCCTGTTACAGAGTGCAAACGAAACCCTAAAAATACAAAGGACAACCTGGACTTACCTAGTCGCTCGTTGACGTGGGCCCATTTCCGTCAAGTAGATCACAGTCAGGTCAGTCACTGTCAGAGTCTCGTCAATTTCAGCTATACGCTGCTGGCGCACTGGCCCCGGGTCGCCACGCGGCGAATCACAGCACCGGTCCAAACGCCAAAAATATGTGTGGATTCACTCGCGAACACAATTCTCACACTTCAAAACACAAAATTGTTCGTGTACACCAAATTCACAAACCAAAACCACTAATTCGGCACACAAAAGTAATCCGATCGCCTGAGTGCGTTACTTTTCCGAATTCCGAAAACGTTGTGTGTCAAAAAAGCACATTATCTCTTTTAGGTTATAATTATTTGACATTGACAAATGTCATGTTGTGGGCGCGTTCCGATATTGCATCGGGACGTAACAAACACCCGCCTCGGACAGGCCTCTAAGCCGGTCCGCTATACTACTGGAAGTCGCGACAAGGTTGCTACCGCTCGCTTGAGAACCGAGTCCCCCACCATGACCTCGGCAAACCGGGGCGTCTGGTCTTTACCAGGAAACAAGTTAACAATGCGCCCCCGGCGCCAACGCAGTGGCGGTAGGTTCGCCTCCTTAACTAGCACTAAATCGCCAACCTTGGGGGGACTGGTTTTGTCAGTCCACTTGAGGCGCTGCTGCAGGACATGCAAATATTCCAATGACCATCTGGCCCAAAAGTTCTGAGACATTTGTTGCAGCATTTGGTAGCGCGACAAGCGAGAGCTCTTTACTTCCCTGAGGGGGTGCTCTGGCAACGCTGCAAGTGGCTGACCAATAAGGAAATGGCCTGGAGTCAACGCCTCCAAGTCATTTGGGTCGGAGCTGAGCGGACACAACGGACGGGAATTGAGCACCGCCTCAATTCTACAAAACAACGTCGCTAGCTCCTCAAAGGTCAAAATAGTTTGACCAACAACCTTGTACATATGTGCCTTGGCTTGTTTTACACAGGCCTCCCAGATTCCACCCCAGTGGGGGCAGCCTGGCGGATCAAACGTCCAGGTGATACCCCGACGGGAGAGGTCTGTTTCAATTTCAATCTTATTATCTAACAAAAATTTTACAACATCTTGTAAATATCGGTCGGCGCCCTTGTAATTGGTGCCACAATCTGACCGGATCAGAGACGGAAGTCCCCTACGTGAGACAAACCTATCCAAAGCAGCAATAAAGGCCTCCGTCGAAAGATCACTAACAAGCTCAAGATGCGCGGCCTTGGTGGACAGACATACGAAAACGCACAGATACGCCTTTACCGTCTTCGCGTTGCGGAGTTGCGAAGTTTTCACCAAGAAGGGTCCGGCGAAGTCCGTTCCAACCCTGGAGTAGGGTCTAGCCTCAGTGACCCGGTCCGGTGGTAGGTCACCCATCTGAGGCTGCATCGTGGCTGCCTTGAGTCTGAAACAAGGCAAGCACCGAAACACGATGCCCCGCACGAGTCTTCGGCTGTTCAAGATCCAAAACTCCCGCTGTAGAATGCCCAGAAGCGCATTGCAGCTGGCATGGGAGTTCTTAAGGTGGCGATCGGTCACCAACAAGTCCACCAAGTGCCCCTTCTTGGGCAACAATATGGTGTGGCGCGCCGAATACGACAAATTCGCATTACGAAGCCGTCCTCCAACCCGGAGTACTCCTGACTCGTCCACAAACGGGTTGAGGCGAGCTATCGCCTTCTGCAATTTGGGTCGCCCTTTCCGTAAGGTCTTCAACACATCCCCAAAGTGTTCCTTCTGTACAACCCGAATCCAATGAAGTAGGGAGGTACTCCGCTCTTCACTGGTGAGAACACTACCGCGTGACCGGTTGTCAGGGTGGCGACAGTTGTGTAAGAATCGCTTGACCCAAGCTGTCACTCCAACAAGCTTGTCGAGGGAGCTATACCGTTCTAGCAACCAAGCGGTGTCTGGCGCTGGAGCTGTCTCGACAAGGTGGACCTTCAAACCAGAGGCTGGGGTCCCAAGCACACAACTGGCAGGCCAGTGTGTCTCCCTTTCCAATAACCAATTTGGTTTCCACCACAGTGAGTGGGCAACAAGCTCAGGTGCTGAACAGCCCCTGGATGCCACGTCAGCTGGGTTCATTTCACCTGGCACGTGTCTCCAAACCAATGCAATCTCAGAGTTCTGGATCTGCGAGACACGGTTGGCCACAAATACCTCCAAGCTATGGACTGACGACTTCAGCCAGCACAGGACAATCTGACTGTCCGTCCATGCGTAGGCACCCTCCGCAAGGTCCACTGTGTCCTTCAGGGTGGAGGCCACATGGTTCATCAAGCGCACAAGAAGAGCGGCACCCGCCAATTCCAACTTCGGAATTGTCCAACGCGTCCGAAGGGGGGCCACCTTGCTCTTCGCCATGACCAAGCGTACGTCGACCGCTCCGGCGGAGCTGACCGTTCTCAAGTAGACGGCAGCTGCAAATCCTCGCTCGGAGGCGTCGCAAAACCCGTGAAGGGTAGCCCTGCATTTGCCTGCAGGCAACAGCTTACGCGGCAGTTCGACCTGATTGATCTCCGTGAGCGTGGAGAAGTAGGTCTCCCAATCGCTCAGCAAGTCCCCGGAGAGCGGATCATCCCAGCCCAGTGGGACTATCCACAGGCGCTGCATAAACGCCTTGGCCGTGAAGATGACCGGTGCGATCCATCCGTTTGGATCGTACGTTCTGGCCACCGTAGACAGAACAAGCCGCTTTGTCCAGACCTTCGGGGAATCCAGTTCCACCCGATAGGTAAACACATCTTGGACCGGTCGATACTGCACGCCCAGGACCGATAACATGTGTGGGTTCTCGGCGTTTTCGAAGAGGTGCGGGTCTTGCTGGTGCTCCTCAGGGAGCCCGGCCAACAGTGCCGGTGAGTTGGACAACCATTTCCGCAACTCGTAGCCACCAGTCCGCAAGAGTTCAACCAACTCGTTCCGTAGAACCAAAGCTTCTTCGACGCTATTTGCCCCGGTGCACACGTCATCAACAAACAGGTCCCGTTCCAAAATGGCGGACGCTCGAGGAAACCTCAGTCGCTCTCGGGCCGCCAATTCAATCAAAGTACGAATTGAGATGTACGGGCTGCTCTTCAGGCCGTACGTGTTCGTATTCAGCTCGTACACCAACATCGGTTCATCAGGGCTCTCGCGCCACAATATCAGCTGATACCGACGGTCTTCAGGATGGATCATAGTCTGCCGGAACATCATCCGGATGTCAGCGACGAACACCACCTGGTGCTTCCTAAAATTCGTTAGGATGTCCGTTATGTCCTTGTGCAGCTTCGGACCTGCATGCAAACACTGGTTCAAGGACACGCCCGTCGAGGTGGCCGCGGAGCCATCGAAGACCACCCGAATCTTGGAATCCGGGGACTTCAAGACGGCGTGGTGAGGCAGGAAGTAGTGTTCAACCGTACGCCAGTCCAGGTTAGACACCGACATATGTCCTAACCCCTCGTACTCCCTCATGAAGTCCACATACTTCTGCCGGAAGAGCGGGTCTCTTCTCATGCGGCGCTCCATCGAGACCAGCCGCTTCTCAGCCAATGCGCGAGAAGCACCCAAGGGTGGTCGATGGGTAAGTAAAGGAAGTCGAGTTATGAACCGACCAGAGCGGAGGCGGCCAGTGTTATTCTGGTAAAACAACTCGCACTCCTGTTGCTCCGGACTCATCCGCGGCGCGGTAGGCGGTTCTTCAATCTCCCAGAACCGTTGCACGGCTTCTGAGAGCGCAGTTCCAACCAAGCAGCTCTCCTCAGCAGGAGGCGGAGGAACTGCCAACACCTGACCCATCACAGCATGTCCAAACTTGGTGTCCAAGGCCACTAGGCCACCAGGCTGTAAGGTCCGTTTGCTGGTGAGCAAGACCCTCCCTAGGACGTCCGCACCCAGCAGCACGTCGATCTGGCTAGGGGTGTCGAAGCCAGCATCAGCCAAATCCAAACCAGCTGTCAAGTCGCGCACCTCCGGCGGCAGCCGCACTTGGGGGAGTCGCCCGACCACTTCATCCAGCACCAATGCGGAAGCTGTAATCCTCGCATGGGAAGTGGGACTCTGCCCAAACGTGAAAGTAACCTGTCCGGCCAGGTTTGACACTTCTACATTACCTACACCACGCACAGTGTCCGGGTGGGGTGTCATATCCAAGCCCAACCGTTGCACCAACCGACTGGATACCAAGCAGCCTTGTGCGCCCGTGTCCAGGAGAGCACGTGCACAGACTGATCCTTCGCCAGGACCCCACACACAAATCAAGGCCGTGGGCAACAACACGGTCTTGTGGGTGTTGGCGGTGGTGGGTGCATGGGCGGCGTACCCCTATTCGGAGCGCCGGGTGGCCTCCGGGTCCGGTTGGTAGGGGCGCTCAAACTGAGCGAGTGGGTCCCACGCCGCTTCGTACGCCCGCCGCCCCGTGCGCGCTGTCTGCGGCACCCGGTATGCCTGGGGGCGGCCGAACACCGGCAGCCTCGCCTCTAGGCGGGGTCGCTCCGCAAGCGGTGGCGACATTCGCGGCGGCGCCATTCGCAGCGGCGACATTCGCGGCGGCGACAATCGCGGCGGCGACATTCGCGGCGGCGACATTCGCGGCGGCGACATTTGTCGCGGCGACAATCGCGGCGGCGACAATCGCGGCGCCTGCCGAGGAGGAGGCGGTCGCGGGCACCCGCCCGTAGGACCCCCCCGTGGGGGCGCGGGCGCGCGCGCAACCGCAGCGTAACTCTGGGGGAGGGGGGGGGGTACCACCCCGACGGCCCCTCGCCTCATTGGCCCTGTACCCCTGGTCAGCCCGATGCTGACTCCGAACAGGGGGGGAGCATGACCCCCGCGCAGGGGGTGGTTTTGAACCCCCACTACGGTTCATGCATAAAATTGGGTGGTGCTTCCCATCACACCAACTGCATGCTTGGCGGTGGGCACAATCCCTAGCAAAATGATTGCCCAAACAAACAAAGCACCACTGTCTCTGCTTTGCGATACCGCGGCGGCCCTCTACCCGCTGGTCCAGGAACTGCTTGCACGTGGGCACCCTATGGCCCGGGTTCCGGCAATATGCACAGGGGTCTGGGTCCGCCGTCGCCACATTGTAATGTCGGGGCCCTGGTGGGCGCGGTCCCGACTTGCCCCCATATCCCCTCGGAGAAGCAATCCTCATCTGGGGCCGGGGTGCTCCAGATGGTCTCGGAGGGGAGGGCAAATCCGAAGTGTCTGCCCGTCGACACTCGGTTTCCAAAAATTCCACCAAATCGCTGTAGGCCGGTAGGTGCTGGGCACTGTCCCCACCATACCGTTGCTCGAACCGGGCCCGGACATCCTCCGGCAACCGGTTGAGTAGGAAACTTAATAGCATGTATGACCATTTGTCTGTTGAAAGTAGGTAGGATTCCAGCATCAGCTACTTACCTTTTTATATAGGTATTTATGTTTTTCTTATAACTATGGTTACTTCAAAAAAACTTGTCTGTCAGTACAAATTAAAGTACAACTGAAACTGCGTGTTTTATTTATAACGGTTATGGGCCCAGCACCATGGATAAAGAAATAAGTGGTATGCTACAAAAGTTTAGTGCAGAAAATTACCTGCAATGGAAATTTCAACTAAAGTGCGCGTTGAAGGCGAAAGGCCTCGGGCGATATATAGAGGAAGAAGCGCCCAGAACTAATGTTGCGGGACCGAGCAGAGCGCCGGCCGAGCAGGCCGCCGGCGCCGCTGTCGGCGGCACGGGGGAGCCACGAGCCTCCGCGGAACAACAGCAGCAGCAAGATGCCGCCGTCATGTTTATCATCACGTCGTCGTTGACGTATGAGCAAATGGTACTAATTGAGAACTGCACCACATCAAAGCAAATGATAGACAAGTTTGATTCTATCTATGCTCAGAGATCGGAATTCAATAAAATGGCTCTTCACGAACGATTTTATCAATACAAGATGGGAGAACGAGACAGCATAGCTCAACATATTGCAAAAATAGAATCGTTAGCTAAGCAAATACGCGAATCCGGAGACAACATAAGTGACATGGCTGTAATCACCAAAATTATTGCTACTCTTCCGGCAAAATATAAAAATGTAAGACAAGCTTGGCTATCGATGGACGTCGCAAAGCAAACGATTGCCAACTTAACTGTAAGGCTGTTGGATGAAGAGGCAAGCCTCGCCAGTGAAGATATCGCTGAGCCTATCGCCTTAGCTACGGTCGCGAAGAATGCATATGCTGAAAGAAGAAACTTCACAAAGGCTCCCATTTGTTTTTATTGCCAAAAAGTGGGGCATATTGCAAGAGACTGCTACTCGCGCAAGAGAAATCAGAACAAATCGAACCCTGGAGCAAATATGACATTCTCTGCCTTCATGGTCAAGACTTTTGCAGAACAAGTTGAGGATAAGGATGTTTGGCTTCTTGACAGTGGCGCATCAGCGCATATGACCAGCAGAATCGATTTCTTTGACAGTATCTATGAGTGTCCCACAAAAACTGTGCGATTGGGAGATGATACCGAGCTGTGCGTTAAAGGAGTTGGAACAGTCTACATAAAGAAATTGCTCAACAATCAGTGGTACGATTCAGAAATTAACAATGTCCTTTATATACCAAATTTAAAGAAAAACCTAATCTCAGAAGGTGCTTTGACAGAAAAAGGATATACTATAAACAAACAAAAGTGGGAAGCGAACATTTTGGACATGAATAAAAGATTAGTAGCATACGCACACAAGCTACCAAACAATCTGTATCAATTATTATTTAAAACTGCTGTAAATAAAGAAACTCTGGCCAGCGAGACCAATGCTGTCACTGTTGACAGTAGTTTGAAACTATGGCATGACAGACTCGGACATATAAACATTGAATATGTAAAAATTTTGCTACGTGATGGATTTATACAAGGAATAACACAAAATGAATTTAAAAATTTCTTTTGCGAATCGTGTGCTTACGGGAAACAACATAGACAACCATTTCATGCGAAATCAGAGTCGGAAAAGAGAGTTTGCAGCCCCGGTGAAGTTATCTTCTCAGATGTATGCGGTCCAATCTCAACACCTTCAATTTCGGGCTTTAAATATTTCGTACTGTTTAAAGACTCGTGTACAGGGTACCGAGTTGCATTCTTTATGAGACACAAAAGCGACGTATTTGAAAACTTTAAAGAGTTCCTACGTTTAATACAGAACAAGTTCGGGCGTCCAATCAAAGTGCTACATACAGATAACGGAGGCGAATACTGCAATACTGAATTCAAGGTATTTTTGAACAACTTCGGTATTACGCTAGAAACAACAGCGCCTTACACACCCGAACAAAATGGGCGAGCCGAAAGAGATATGCGTACGATCATGGAGTCAGCACGAACTATGCTACACAATGCGAAACGCCCGTCCTATCTGTGGGCTGAAGCTGTCAACTGTTCTATCTATCTATTGAACAGAACCCCCACAAAGCAGACTCCGGGGTCAACTCCGTACCAAGAATGGACAGGTGAAAGAGCAACCGTAAACCATACTAAAATATTTGGATGTGACGCATACATGCATATACCAAATCAATTGAGAAGAAAACTTGAACCGAAAAGTAAAAAGCTAATATTTGTGGGATATGATGGTAACTCTACCAATTACCGACTCTATGATCCCGAGACTAGAAAGGTACACATCTCACGCAACGTACTATTCAATGAATCATCTTTTTCGGGGCAAGAAGATAAACTAGAGCCATTGCTAGTCACAATAAAAGACAGCACTAATCAAGATCAATCAGTCGAAGACCGCAATCTGTCAGATACCTTTTTCGACTCTGAAGAAACTCCAACGATCCCTACTGAAGAAATTCCAACGATCCCTACTGAAGAAATTCCAACCACAAGCAGAGTACTACGACCGAGACAAAATCTTAAAGAGCCAAGCCGATTTGAAGCTAATTTTGCCTCGCAAGAACCGAGTACTTATGAAGAAGCAATGACAAGTGGCGAAATGGAAAAGTGGAAAGTAGCAGTAAACGAAGAACTTAATTCACTAAAAGAAAATGAAACCTGGGAAATAACTGAACTACCAGATGGAAAAAGACCGATATCTTCTAAATGGGTATTCAAAAAGAAACTCAATCCTGACGGGACAGTCTCACGATTCAAAGCACGGCTTGTGGCGAGAGGCTTTGACCAAACACCTGGAATTGACTATTCTGAGGCATTTTCCCCGACCACGAGATACGACTCTATTAGAATTTTACTCGCAGTTTGTACCGAGAAACTGTATGAAGTGGTACAATTTGATGTAAAGACGGCTTTCCTCCACGGAAACCTTAACGAAGAAATCTATATGGTACCACCACAAGGTCTTGTCGTTGATAACAACAAAGTGTGTAAATTGAAGCGTTCGCTATACGGACTCAAGCAAGCACCACGGTGCTGGAACAAAAAACTGGACCAGTACCTCAAAGAAATTGGGTTTCGCAACATTCTGGCAGACACTTGTGTCTATGTGGGGCATATACAAGGGGAAAAAGTTATACTGATAATATATGTTGATGACGGACTTCTATTCTCTAAGAACAAATGCACACTTAAATCATTTCTTAACATGTTTGAAAAGCAATTTGAAATAACAACTATAGAGGATCCAAGATATTTCGTTGGGCTTGAAATAGAAAAACATGAAGATGATAATTCTATACTCATTCATCAAGCAAGCTATGTCAGAAATATGCTGAAAAGGTTTAACATGACTGACGCGAAGTCGGTGAGCATCCCGATCGAAACCAACGCTATAACAGTATGCGATGACACTGACGACAATACACCATACAGAGAAGCTGTCGGGTGTCTGATATATCTTGCAACTACAACCAGACCAGATATTTCTTATGCTGTTGGGGTTGCAAGCAGATTCCTTACAAACTATACCGCGTCGCATTGGCTTCTGGTAAAGAGAATTATGCGTTACCTTGCGGGTACTCCTCAACTCGGTATAATGTATCGTAGGAATGCGCCTGTACGTCTAGCTGGCTTCGCAGATGCCGATTATGCGACGGATTCGGAATCTAGACGGTCGACGACAGGGTACCTGTTCCTAATGAATGGTGGACCAGTCACATGGAGCAGCCGACGACAACCTTCGGTCGCGCTCTCTACAACAGAGGCCGAGTACATGGCCCTATGTGATGCTACAAAGGAAGCAATGTGGATTCGTCAATTCTTGAACGAAATCGATGATAGCATAAATGAGCCTGTAAACATTCATGTCGATAACCAAAGCGCTATTAAACTCGTCAAAAACCCAGAGTTCCATAAACGTACGAAACATATCGACGTAAGATACCATTATGTACGTGAACGGTACGAGGACGGAGACATAGCTGTCAGCTACGTGAGCACCGACGAGCAGCTGGCAGATGGGCTAACAAAGCCGCTGCCGAAAGACAAGTTTGTGAAGTTTAAAACCAAGATACTCTTTTGAACTACTTGTACTTATTTAGTGGGAGATGTTAATTTAAAATTGTTGATTACTGTACTGTTTTTAAAGTGGTAGTATTTTGTTTTTTGCTCTGTATTAGTACAGAGCTGTAGTGGGAGTTACTGACTCTAAACTTTACCCTGTTTTAATTAGTTACCTACTATGTTTGTTCGAATACATCCTACCTAAGTGGGAGTGTTGAAAGTAGGTAGGATTCCAGCATCAGCTACTTACCTTTTTATATAGGTATTTATGTTTTTCTTATAACTATGGTTACTTCAAAAAAACTTGACTGTCAGTACAAATTAAAGTACAACTGAAACTGCGTGTTTTATTTATAACATTGTCCACAGGCAATTCCAATTTTTCCAAACCCTTTGTCGCACTCAGGACCGGATTCAACATTTTTACCCGGATGTCGGAGACCTGTCCGATCCGAGGAATTGACCAAATCTTCCCCATGAGCGCGTCCGCTAGCCGTCGCACGTTCTCGTATCTACTCCTTAGTAACGTGCGGGCGGTTTCATAGTTGTCGTCGGTTACCGACAAATGCGCGACCAGGTCGCGTGGCTCACCGACCAAAGCAGACAACAACTGCGCCAACTTCAAAGATGCAGGAAGATCCGTCCGTGCATGTACCAGACTGTCAAATAAATCAATAAAACTGGTCCACTGGTCTAAGTCACCCCGGAACACAGGAATCTGGATGGCAGGTAAGCGAGCTGCCAATGCCGGGTTCAAATTCCCCACCGGTTTACCCTCGATGGGTACTGAAGCTGTCCGAGCCCGAAGTAGCTCAGTAGCCCGCTGTGTGATCTGGTCCGCTAAATCCAGGCATTGGTCAAAATCAGCTTCCACCTGCTCACAGTCCGAGGCTTCCTGGTCAGCTCCGGCCAGAAATTTTCCAAATCGTGACTCCAAATCTGTGAGACGCTGGGGTACCTGTTCGTATCGCGACAACAGTGCATCTTCCCGGTCTTGTCTGCCAACCAAAGCAGCCGCTGAAGCAAACCAACGCAACGTCGCCTGTATTGCTGTCTTATCCGACATGTTTTAAACAATTTATTCAATAAACACAAACAAAACAAATTTATTTCCTGTGGAAATTCCTCAAATATAAACAAACCTGGTCACCCTACTTGTGGTACCAACTATAAGATGACTTACCAGACAAAACAATTTAATTATTCTTATTTTTATTTTGGGTGTCCACTATTGGATGTAATTTTAAATTCAAATTTACCACTCAATCAATAAGCTATCAAAACTCAATTACAAGTTAGCTGATAAATAATTATGCTATTAAATTTACAATGAATACTACAAGTGATTTCCAATTAGTTTCAATGTTATACCCGAGAGATATATTTCCAATTCTCCAATACTTGTACAATACACACAACTAGACAATATGATTAGCCTGTAGGCAACAAATAATCCTTCCAATATAGTCTGTTTGCTAGAATGCACTTAATTTAAACTAACACAAGTACTGGGTCCATCTCAAATTTTAAACTTATTAGAAAAAATCACTTAACTAACAGGGATTTCGGTACAATTTCCATCCAAATCACTTGTGTATGCTAGGGAACCACTTTCAGACAATCAATAATCAATACAATTGATCGAAATTGTAACCCTTGTTCCGTAATTCTAACCTCAAAAACGTACACGTGTTTCAACTAAATGCCAGAAAATTACCAAAAAAATGCGATTTCTTTGCCGTGAATCGCAAAATCAACCATATGCTTCTGCTACCAATTTGTTCTAAACGGGACCCGGTTGTCTCGCCTAGAATTTAACCCTGTTACAGAGTGCAAACGAAACCCTAAAAATACAAAGGACAACCTGGACTTACCTAGTCGCTCGTTGACGTGGGCCCATTTCCGTCAAGTAGATCACAGTCAGGTCAGTCACTGTCAGAGTCTCGTCAATTTCAGCTATACGCTGCTGGCGCACTGGCCCCGGGTCGCCACGCGGCGAATCACAGCACCGGTCCAAACGCCAAAAATATGTGTGGATTCACTCGCGAACACAATTCTCACACTTCAAAACACAAAATTGTTCGTGTACACCAAATTCACAAACCAAAACCACTAATTCGGCACACAAAAGTAATCCGATCGCCTGAGTGCGTTACTTTTCCGAATTCCGAAAACGTTGTGTGTCAAAAAAGCACATTATCTCTTTTAGGTTATAATTATTTGACATTGACAAATGTCATGTTGTGGGCGCGTTCCGATATTGCATCGGGACGTAACAGCACCTATGTAACTACTAACACTAGAATAAGACTCAAATTATTACCAACATAATGATCTTTGTTGGTTGAAAATAAAACTATTCTAAACTATTCTATTATCTTGCGGGTTTTGTAACAGGCAATTAAACTATAAAATAAACCGAAGGTCGGAAACGGCCGTTTTACGGTGCGTTTCTACTGACGCTGGGCTGGGCGGAGTGGAGATAAACGGACCGTGAGTTGATTAGTCACACTGTCATTTCCACAGACGTAGTGAAGAGTTCGGGCACTATGTTTGATTTTTTGAAATTTTCTGAGCCCCCATGAAGAACGTTTGCTCACCACTGTTCTAGCGGGTATAGTCTTAAGTAACATTACAAAACATCTTAGCTTACAAAGCTACAATTTCGAAAATAGTACACCTATAGTTTCCTATAAGTAATTTTTTTGTTGAAAAATTATCAAATTCTGTGACCATAACCATGTGTATTCAAACCGTGTGACTAAAGGATAAACTGACTATCGATTTTGTTCGACAGGTGAAGTCCGGAACCGCCTCATCGCGAGTACAGTGGCTTTACAAGAGAAATTAATGAACATCATCAACATGGAGACAGACACGGAGCCCGTGCGCGGCATGCTGGCCGACACGCTGGACTGCTTCATCGGTGTCACTGAGGGTGTCTTCGAGGTAATCATCATCAGTCGTCTACTGCTGGACTTTCTCCAGTTCGCGCTACTATACTCAGTCCTCGGCTCTACATCCAACCGTGTCCCGCCACTATCTCCACCTCGGGGGTCGTCCGAAAAGTGCGTCCCTAAAACCAAAACATTTCGTATTGCCGTCGGATCTATCTATCTATCTATTTTTTATTTACTTTAATAAAACCTCATTCATATAAAAAACAGTAGGAAAAAAATATTTTTCGAATAACTATAAAAATAACCAAGATATAACGCAACAAAGATTTATCTCTATCTCTTTCTCGCAAAACAGAATATAGTATGGAGTCCATATCGGATCTCTCTCTCTCTAATCGCTGTCTGATTAGTGCTTTAAAATGTTTATATCTTCCGTATTTCTCGGTCGATTTCAATTTTATTTTGACTCTATGTCATCTTTTTTACGGTATTTTCAAATTTTGTTAAGAAATCTGTTAAAAAAAATTCATGCATATTCCCTATTACAAGTTCCCAATACCGACTGATCGCGAGCACAGTGGCGCTACAAGAGAAGTTAATGAACATAATCAACATGGAGACAGACACGGAACGGTTATTCCCACCTGTTACCACCAAATCAATTTGGTGGTAACAGGTGGGAATAACCGCACGGAGCCCGTGCGCGGCATGCTGGCTGACACGCTGGACTGCTTCATCGGCGTCACTGAGGGCGTCTTCGAGGTAATCATCACCCCGTAGTCATCTACTACTGGACTTCCTCCAGTTCGCGCTACTATACTCAGTCCTCGGCTCTACATACAACCGTTTCCCGCCACTATCTCCACCTCGGGGGTCGTCCGAAAAGTGCGTCCCTAAAACCAAACATTTCGTATTGCCGTCGGTTTTAGGGACACTCTGTATATCTACAGTAGTCTATCTACGTAGGTTACAAATAAACAAGTACACAAGATTTTTACACCTGCCAAAAATACCTCGTCAGACTGCTGTCAACTGGCGGAGTGATGATTTCTAAAAACCCTCATTGAGTATAAACTCTCTCTGTGGTCGCTCCCTCATGACTGAGGATCGTGGATATCAGTGGATGTGGATGGTCTACACCTAGTTTTTATGATCTGCCTCCACCGGTGCCTGTTCTCTCTGATGACCGAGCATAACTTAGTTGAGGATGGCCATGGGCAGGAGTGACTCACTCCGCGATTTCGCCGAGCAGCTACTAGTACCTTGCCCCCGCGGAGGGGCTTAGCCAGCGACCAGAAAGAGCACGCGATATGCGATAGAGAGAAACGGTCTGATGCGGTGCGTTCCGTCCGGTGGTCGGACCCCGAACGTCGGTTTTTTTAGAGAGAGAGAGAGAGAATTGAGTACGTAGTACTATAACTTATTCTGTGGTTTGGATAATCGAGGTTCAACTGGTTTTAAAAGCAACTTCAAGCCTAGTGTCGTTACAGGTGGGAGCAATGGACGAACAGTTCATGATGCTGATCGGGGCCCTGGACAAGATCCCGGGCATCGTGTTCCGCTACCACAACTACCCCGGCGTGGTGCTGCCCGCGCTCACGCTGCTGGCCAAGAGCGCCAAGAGGATGCTGCACTCTGTGCAACCACACAACGTCAACAAGTACGTAACTCAACAGCTCATGATGATCGGGGCCCTGGACAAGATCCCGGGCATCGTGTTCCGCTACCACAACTACCCCGGCGTGGTGCTGCCCGCGCTCACGCTGCTGGCCAAGAGCGCCAAGAGGATGCTGCACTCTGTGCAACCACACAACGTCAACAAGTACGTAACTCAACAGCTCATGATGATCGGGGCCCTGGACAAGATCCCGGGCATCGTGTTCCGCTACCACAACTACCCCGGCGTGGTGCTGCCCGCGCTCACGCTGCTGGCCAAGAGCGCCAAGAGGATGCTGCACTCTGTGCAACCACACAACGTCAACAAGTACGTAACTCAACAGCTCATGATGATCGGGGCCCTGGACAAGATCCCGGGCATCGTGTTCCGCTACCACAACTACCCCGGCGTGGTGCTGCCCGCGCTCACGCTGCTGGCCAAGAGCGCCAAGAGGATGCTGCACTCTGTGCAACCACACAACGTCAACAAGTACGTGTATACCTACACTTAGTCTATCGATATGTCACCGTAAGATTGTAAACGACGGTGTTCGTGATTTTACGATGACAGATACATATAATAAAATCGTAGAAAGGCTTTGTTTGTACATTAAATAGTTTTAATTAACCGTGTTTAAATTTGTTTCAGGTTCCTGGAAGTGTGCAATACTACGTTTGACGTGTACTTGCGGTGGAATTCGGGCAAGATATCCAGCATTCCGCTAGACGCCGAAGAGGAAGCTTATGAAGTATGTTCTTCTCGGTATTCCGTATATTTTGTCTTAAACATTACCTATCTCGTCTTAAAACCTGCCTATCTCGTTTTAAACATTGCCTATCTCGTTTTAAAACCTGTCTAGCTCGTCTTAAACATTGCTTATCTCGTCTTGAAACCTGCCTATCTCGACTTAAACATTGCTTATCTTGTCTTCAAACCAGCCTATCTCGTCTTAAACATTGCCTATCTCGTCTTAAACATTGCCTTTCTCGTCTTAAACATTGCTTATCTCGTGTTGAAACCTGCCTATCTCGACTTAAACATTGCTTATCTTGTCTTCAAACCTGCCTATCTTTTTTTTTTTTTTTTTTTTTTTTTTATGTGTGATAGACAAGCATTTGACTCCGATCGCACCTGATGTTAAGTGACGATGAAGCCTAGGATGTAGCATGCTTGTCTAGAAGATGTCTATTCACTCTCAACTTGAAGAGATCCAAGTTATATTTTTCTGGGAAAAGATGGGCGGGAAGAGAGTTCCACTCTTTTGCGGTCCTTATAAGGAAGGTGGATGCAAAGCGTTTTGTACGAACTCGTGGAATATCGACGACATAAGGGTGGAACCCTAATCCACGCCGAGTGACGTAATGATGGAATGGAGACGGTGGAATCAAATCATGCAATCCCAGCGCACACTCACCGAAATGTATCCTGTAAAAAACCGATAACCTGGCGACATTTCTGCGGTGCTCAAGACTCTGCAGCTTCTCCTGAGCTAACACAGGGTCACCAATGAGCTTCTTCGCACGCTTGTCAATTGAATCTCGTTTTAAAACCTGCCTATCTCGTCTTAAACATTGCCTATCTCGTTTTAAAACCTGCCTATCTCGTCTTAAACATTGCTTATCTCGTCTTGAAACCAGCCTATCTCGACTTAAACATTGCTTATCTTGTCTTCAAACCTGCTTATCTCGTTTTAAAACCTGCCTATCTCGTCTTAAACATTGCCTATCTCGTCTTAAAACCTGCCTATCTCGTCTTAAACATTGCCTATCTCGTTTTAAAACCTGCCTATCTCGTCTTAAACATTGCCTATCTCGTTTTAAAACCTGCCTATCTCGTCTTAAATATTGCGTATCTCATCTTAAAACCTGCCTATCTCATCTTAAACATTGCCTACTCGTCTTGAAACCTGTCTATCTCGTCTTAAACATTGCCTATCTCGGCTTGAAACCTGTCTATCTCGTCTTAAAAACTGCATATCTCTTTTTTCAATATTGCCTATCCTGTTTTAGACATTGCCAATCTCGTCTTAAACATGTCCTATTTTTAGTTTTAAACCTCACCTATCCCGCTTTAAACGTTGCCTATCAGGTCTTAATAATTGCCTATCTCGTGTCAAACATTGCCTACCTCTCAAACACTACATCGTACAGGACATCTGCGCACTGATGGAGGTCGTATGCAGCATCGCTCGCTGCGGCGCCGAGCGTGCGGTGGGCGACACGTGTGCCCGCGGCCTCAGGCTGCTGCTGCCTCTCATCACACCGTCGCTACTTGCGCTGCCCACCCTCGCGCACCAGGCCTACAGGACGCTGCGGGAGCTGCACACTGCCGAGCAGGTATGGTGACGTCACGAGGGCTAGGCATTGAAACCGGAGTGGGGCGAAGGATTCTATAGTACAGGAGTCTCCAAAGTTTTTTCCCAGAGGGCCATACAGCACCTTTGAAAATGGCGCGCGGGCCACATGACATGGTCGACCCTGGAGTTACGTAGTTTTCGTCCTGGGGGGGGAGGGGGGCTCTGTACCAAACTACACCACACACCATGCCCGCGGGCCGTACGTTGGAGACCCCTGCTATAGTAGAACCCGGGAAAATAATAGGTAAAATAAGAAACGTTTGCGAATTTGTCCGTTAAAACTGTAACCTAAAATAACGTTTTATTAACTTGACTTCGTTTTTATCTCTATAGATCTTGTGGCAGTAATTTAACTCTAGGACAAATGTGAATGTATCATCATTAAAAAAAATGCTTTCGAGTGGGGGAAAAGGATAGTAGCAGTCAAAGAAATAAGAAAATAGTACATTTCATTGTTAGGTTCACACGACAAGTCAGTAACGAACTGACTTTATTTTAAGTTTAATTTTGTTAATTTACAGTTAACAATCCTACCAATAGAAGACTTCAACATGGTGGTAGCGGCCCTTCGGGTCGGCCTCACAGCCGTATCTTGCGACGTATCAACCCTCTGCTGCGATACCATCGTAGGCCTCTCCAACAAGGCACGTACCCTCGGCGACGACAACCCCTATTCTCTATCCCTCCTCACCCTAGCAGAATTACTCCTGATGCTGATTATAAAGATGGAAATACCGCCCGACTCCATCCCAGCAGCCGGCTCCGCTATATACGCTCTTACTTGCGTCAAACCGGCATTATTAGAAGGCCTCGCTCGCCAGTTGATCGAGGCCTACGCGGTCAACGACCCCGCGAACGTCCCTAGATTGGAAGAGGCCTTCGGAATCCTCACTAACGGGGTCCTCTTCGATGGATCGAGGCCGCATAAACTGCGTTTCCTAGACAACTTCGATAAATTCCTAGCGAGCGTGCACGGGTTTTTGATTGTGAAATAACTGTGTGGGACTCTCTGCAAGGATGTATCGATTCGAAGTGACTTCCAGAAGCTAGAGGCCGGATTTAAGGTGACGTCTGACGGTTCGATCGAGTGAACGTTTATTTTTCTTCAGATTGTTCAGATATATATGGAAATGGACGAAAAACTAATCGCCTGATATCACCTTTAGATTCGAGTCATTTAATAAGACTTCCAGAACTGGAGCGCTCGGTTCTATTACAAGAACGACATAAGAGTTGTAACACGTGTGTTGCCATGGCAATACATACAAAATGCTACTAAAAACGCTGGTATTACAAGTCTTGTAACTCGCGAAAAGTGTACGGTAGTCGGAATATTGAGTGTGGCGACGCTATTGCGTACCTTTGCTAGCGCACTTCGTAATATAAGGGAATATACTATTATTTTATTAATTTTAATAACTGAATGTGACTAAAAGGAGACTTATTGTAATATAAGTTCTTTTAAGATAGCGCTTTTATCGCTACTGTCTAATTTATTAGTCTTTGGGCCGGCTTCTTAACTGCCAGATACTTAAACGATATCTGACATTGCGATTGTTGATACATGGACCAAGTAAATTGAAAAATCGAAAAGATTTCCAGTAAATATATTGATTAAAAGCGCCATCTATCCCGCTGACTTGACACTGCCGTAAAAAAAGGACGCTAGTAACGTTGTTTCAAATACGCAGAAAATTTCAACGTAGCCGTTAAGTGACCGAGTGGTGTAGTGGTTAGCACATTTTTCCGGCAATACCGATACACAGGTTCTAATGTGGCTTTGGCTACAGTAGGTGACTTAATTTTCCAACGTACGTGGCCTTTGTGTCGTATATAATCGTTAAAGTGTCAGATATCAATAATCTGTCAGATTGTTATCTGGATGTTCAGAAGCGGGCCCGCAATTGGATTGGCGTCCCCACTTGGGCTGTGCGAAATCAAAGTAAGGAAACACTATTGTGTTAGTATTAGCGTTAATGTAATTAATTTTAGTGCCATTAAGTCGTTTAGTCGCTCTATTTATTGGGGACATTCTCATTTTTGTGAACATGGTCACTTCCATGGGTATCACTACCGTGAACTAAATTACTCTTCCTGGACGCTTATGATGCTAGGCTTTGTCGTAAATAAATAAATGATAAAGCACCTGTCACGTTCTGACATGTTGTAAGTGAGAGAGTGACAGATATTTTGTCATTTATTTATTCATCGACAAAGCATCATCATAAGCCTACTGGCCGTCGTAAAAACCTTCACGTTATCATGAATTCTCTTTATCATATGTATGAGTAAATTCATGATAGAATTAAGGTTTTAAAGGGTATTTAAATCCACAATAGTGACATCCACAGAAGTGATTGTATGCAAAATAAGAATAGCCATTGATCTCTTATACTATAACTAGATATTCAGCGAATAAAGTCAACGTATTCTACATACCGTGTCTTACAATTATACGATTATTCTATAAAAAAAATACTAAAATCATTCGCAATTTTGCTACTTCATCAATGAATGGTACATTTATCATACGAATGTTTCAATTATGCACTTCTATAATCCCTCTCAGCTTTCACTTTCCAAATATATGTATATCAAACGGCGGATCGTTTGTCGATCTATCAACTTTAATTGTGATTTCCTCGCAGTTGAAGATCTGCGCATCTGGTTACATTATAAGAGAGCAATGCTGTAATTTCTATTACATCACCCCGGGCCGTAAGAAGAATCTCACTTTCTGGAGAAGACGTAAAATTATGTACACTCCACGGACGGTGATAAAGAAATCCCCAGATCGCATAATATGTATATAAGCCTAGTTTCAGTAGTTCGGTGATAATACTCCGGTTCAAACTAATCGAAATATAATATATTAAGTATGGAAGCGTAACTGACTGTCTGTAGGTTTGTAACCAATGACAGATTTTTGTCTATAAACATGCAACCTCTCCCAAAAATGTCATCAACTCGAACTTTATATGAATATTTATAGTAATAAAACAACTTAAACGGATTAAATCGCGTATATTACTACATTTTAAGTCCCGACGTTTCGTAACCCTTTTCAGCGTTCGTGGTCGCGGGCAGACCCGGGTGGGGCCGGGGGTCTACCCGCGACCACGAACGCTGAAAAGGGTTACGAAACGTCGGGACTTAAAATGTAGTAATATACGCGATTTAATCCGTTTAAGTTGTTTTATTACTATGAGTGATAATCGCGGAAACCGAAGACAATATTTTATATGAATATTTGTCATAAATGACTTAAGAATCAAACATAGTAAGCATTGAGTTGATTACGTGCTATCGTTCCATACATTATATTTCGATGTTCAAACTTTCTCTGGAGTCGGTCCCTCATGTCTGAGGATGGTGGTCAGCATCAGGTTGCATCTGGAGCAGATGATCTGCCTCCACCGATTTCTGTCCATCGCGTCTCTTATATTTCAAACGCGTTACGTTTATGTTCAAACTATGAACATGGAAGTGGTACTAATAAACCGAACTACTGAAACTAGTCCCATATTTATGGCATCAACGGTTTGGGCTACGAACACCTGCGATCTGGGACATTCCGTATTTTAACGCCCTTGGTGTGTAATATATTATTGTTTATGGCCTAAATGTGTACAGGGTGCTTGATGCAATAAGTCCGATATGGGTCATAATCAGATTCTAATTTCATTTTCCTGCCTAGTCTTTCATTACTGTTGTAAAAGTATTCGTCCCTCTCGCACATACTCGACAGAAAGAGATGTACCCCCGTCGTGGCGAACATAAAAATCTGGGTGAGGTCGCAAATAATCGCACAACGCTGAATATGTTGGGATGTTGTTAGGATACATATAAGTAGTGTAAACTCGATTTTGCAGTTTCGAAAAAGTTGTGCTAAATGTGTGGGGGTCGAAAAACACCGAAATTTTCGGTCGTTTTTCAGATTTTGGTCTGTATCTTCTAAAAACCGGATTTTTGGATAAAATTGTCTATGACACTATTAAAGAAGATAAAATTCCCTACAATATGAGTGTAACATCAACTCTGCATATTTAGAAAATGTTGAGATATAGCCCTTCAAAAAATTGCAATTTTTCCCAAAAAGTTCGAAATTGCACTTTTGGCCACCTCTCAAGTTGAATAGCAGCTGAAATACTGATCTTACAATAACAATTAGATTTATGAAGTTATAGAACAATTATTGAGCTTTATTTTAAGTATAATTTGAACCCTGTATTAGCGATAATTCTCTTGTTATCGGAAAAAGACCAAATCATTAGAGAACTCAGATTTCTCAGGAAAGAGTGCTCCTAAAGCAAATTGTTAATTATTCATAGGAAGTTTTAAAAATGACTTTATATTTCTAAACATTTTTCGTTTAAATAGTCCTGAGGGGCCATGATGATCGCGTACAGCGCACATTATGTAAATGATAAAAGCATCGTCACATTTACATATACGTACGTAAATTCGAGAGTGTTGAATACTTTATTATTTATTTATACAGTGATATGTGCAACCATCATATGCCCGCTAAATTAGTCTTAGATACACATTGTAAGATCTTAATCATAAAATGTGAAAATCAACGTAAAGTGATGGCGAGTCCTCGGCTGACTCCAGTGATAGAATTGCAGGACGCAATGTAAATTAGTATTTATTTATCGCAATAACTTACACTAAAGAGTGGCTATGTAGTTACCCTTAAATTGCTGACATTTTACGGAATCCGGCAAAAAGTTGTCTCCGATGACATAAAACATTAGATAACGTCACGCAACCGGTAGGTATGTGTAGTTTTACGTGGTTATACGTTTACACCTACTAGTTTTCCGCGTCTAATAATGCTCCTATTTTGTGTAAGTACTTATAATATTAGGCTTGCCTTTACGCAATTGGCTAAATGGTCGTCTTCTTCTGAATTACACCTAGAAAAGTGTCGTCAAAATCATGTTCAAGGCTAAGTAGTCAAGCAGGGGCTTACTGCATAACAAAGTACGAGATAATATTATAAGTAAGTTTGTATGGATTTTTACTAATAATATTAGCTTGTCTTCTACTATGTACTCGTAATTAGCCTCAGGTCTTCCCCTAACAAACTCTGCAGAGAACAAGGTTAAGCCTAGCTGTCCGGCATGAGCTTTTTCTTCTTCACAGCCTTTCAGTAATTGTAACAAATACTATGCTACAATCTAATTTCAATAGTAAAGATGACCTCTATCAAGCAGTTGCGATAGAGAGACTGAATCGTGATGGGTAGGATGTAGCCAACAGTTGTGTGAAATACGTAAATTATATGCTAGATAAGCTAACAATATGCGTAACGTAGGCAAGATGACCAACCGAATGTTACGAAATACGTGTACGATCTTCTAACAGTGCCAAAGTCCATCACCCTGGTTTAACCCCAATGGAAGACGTTGCTGCCCGATATTCCTACATAACCTACCACTGGGTGCATAATAATTCGTAGGAGATAGGGAAAAATACAAATTTGGGTGGACAAGGAGCCCCACATGAGATCCTTGTGAGTGGGGTAATAGTTAAGAAACGGGAAGCCGAGTCAAAGTTTTCCTCGGCTCAAAAAGGGCAGAGGTGTTATCTAAAACACAGTAGGAGCATTCCACGGAAACGTTACGTCAGGGACACTACCTTTTTAATACTTTTTACAAGTAAAATAAAAATCTGAATATTGGTAGTGTTTCTTAGTAACTAAAAAAAATATTAGGGTTTGCTACCATAGCATTGCGTAAGCGACAAAAAAATATGTTTTCATGGAATGTTCCAGTAGGAACTATATACATACTCACTTCTAAGTTGTAACTTATTGCAATAAATACGAATTTAGATGGTGTCCTGTTCACGTTGATTTTCACATTTTATGACCAAGATCATACAATGTGTATTTAAGGCTAATTTAGCGGGCATATGATGGTTGCACATATCACAGTATAAATAAATAATAAAGTATTCAATACTCTCGAAATTACGCACGTATGTAAATATGACGATGCTTTTGTCATTTACATAATGTGCGATGTACGCGATCATCATGGCCCCTCAGAATTTTTTAAATGACTGATGTTTAGAAATATAAAGTCAATTTTAAAACTTCCTATGAATAACTGCGCAATATACTAACAATTGCTTTAGGAACACTCTTTCCTGAGAAATCTGAGTTCTCTAATGATTTAGTTTTTTTCCGATAACAAGGAAAATATCGCTAATAGAGGGTTCGAATTATACTTAAAATAAGGCTCAATAATTGCTCTATAACTTCATAAATCTAATTGTTATTGTAAGATCAGTATTTCAGCTGCTATTCAACGTGAGAGGTAGCTGAAAGTGCAATTACGAACTCTTTAGGAAAATTTGCAATTGTTTGAAGCGCTATATCTCAACATTTTCTAAACATGCAGAGTTGATGTTACACGCATATTGTAGGGAATTTTATCTTCTTTAATAGTGTCATAGACAATTTTATCCAAAAATCCGGTTTTTAGAAGATACAGACCAAAATCTGAAAAACGACCGAAAATTTCGGTGTTTTTCGAGCACCATACATTTAGCACAACTTTTTCAAAACTGCAAAATCGAGTTTACACTACTTATATGTATCCTAACAACATCCCAACATATTCAGCGTTGTGCGATTTTTTGCGACCTCGAATGTTCGAAATGACTGGGTCAATGTATGCTTTACGTTAGTTGTACTCGTAAATACTTTGCTAACGATACTTTTCTTGGTAGGCAAATGTACGGAAACATTAAATAAAAGCATTGAGCGCTATATCCACATGTACAGTCACTGGAAATAATGAAGAAACTCGGTTCGCGTAAATATCTGACACGATCTTATTGCTATGACACTAGTGGTGTCAGATATTTTTTCATATGTTATTGCTGGTGATTGTTCAGTGGCCCGCAATAATCGTTGAACCACTTGTCAATGTTCGTAATCTATCCGTATAATATCACCAAGTGACTGTTTTTATACGTGACCGGTGTTTTTAGTCACTCTAACAATCAAAATTAGACTAATAAATCCACCGTGATTGGGCTCATTGAATTGGTTTTGACGTGCGGTTTGCGATTATTATATAAAAGGCATTGTCACCAATAAAAAGCTTGTTCTAAAAAAATACAGAAACTTAGGTCAGTGTGGTCAGAAAATCTCGAAAAGTACAGATATTATACTACAAACGACAACACTCTGTACTTTTCGAGATTTTTTATGGCGCAGTTGCCCCGACTGACCTTGTTTCTTTCTCAATCCGTTTATGACCCATGTATCAGCCTTCCCTGTAGTTTTGATTATAGATACCAGTAATTAATAATTATTGCGTTAGGAATGCAAGGATCTTATGTTCACAACGAAAGTACGTACGGATAGAGACGTGGTTGCGAAAGCAAGTCTTATGGTGTACAGGTTTAGTTTTGAGAATCAAAGATGGAACTGGGTGTATCGGTTAATTGTGAGACTGTTTTTTTAAGGAATGTAATTTAATGATTTTTTTTTTCAATGGTGCTTGTATCACAGATCCAGAGAGTACAATTCTTAGATTTATCCAAAAACATACTCCAATTTAATCTCCGTTATCCAATAGGTTTACCCGAAAATGTTTTTTGAAATAGTTACTTGACAGTTTAACATTTGGGACATTACAGCTAGTGGGATTAGTGCCTAATAATCAGTGATCGGATCTTGGATTCAATTTGGGGTATATGACTTCAAACGTTATACAGAAACATGGCTGTTCCTTAGGATTTCGGAAATGGATTACTACTAGAGATGCATATAACAAAAAATATGAATCTACAATAATAATCCGTTCCCAGAATACAGAGGCACATCCATGTTTCTGTATAACGTTTGAAGTCATATACCCCTGTTAGGTTCGGAGGTTAAAGGTATCGGAAGAAAGACACATGCGTTGGGTTCAAGCTCCTCTATTCGACTAAATGCATACCGGTGGGGCGCAGCCACCGATTACTCGCTAATTGTCTTAAAACTAGTTCCTTATCTACAACAACCCCAAATTGCATCCATGATCCGATCACTGCTAATAATTTTAGAAAAACACACATGACAGCTATATGTCACCTACTTGTTAACTGTCAAAAAGGTCAATAACTAAGAATTTTGAGAAAAGTAAGAATGCAAGAACGGTACTTTCGGGATCTTTATGACGAGGACTATCGAAAAAAGCACTTATACTTTAGCTAATTGAGAACTAAGATGTGGCGTGCGGGGAGGGGGCAACGGTAACTAGTCGAGCTTTGTCGTATCTCATCCCCTCACCTCATGCGTAACTCTCAATATCACTAATACTATTATCGTGGCCCCTTTCACGAAACTAATAACCACATTTTTACATAAGAAAAACCCGACTGCAGAGCAAAAAATACCGCGCATAAATCCGCTATTTTTTTTCGAACTTTACGTACCCAGTGACACTCGCGCCATCAAATCAAATGATGCATCGTTTATCAAAATCGGATGTGTCGTTGAGTAGTTACGAGCGGACATAAGGACGAACATACATATGTACATGCATACAGGTCAAACACACAGCCCTCACACCTTTTGCCCCACTGGAGGGGCTTAGCCAGCGACCAGAAAGAGCACGTGTTATGCGATAGAGAGAGACGGTCGAGTCCGGTGCGTACCGTCCGGTGGTCGGAGTTGAATTTCAGTTTTGTAAGAAAGAGAATCTTCTGTAGAGCATTTCTCCAGAAATATGTCTGCGGTCACCTCATTCATCTGGCCCTTTTTCATACTAAATGTATGGAGACAAATGAATGAGTCGCAGACATATTTCTGGAGAAATGCCCTGTACGTAGTACTATTATTCTGTGGTAAAAGATACAATTTTACAAATCTAAACCATCAATTGTTTTTGACCAATGTTGCTAGTTTATACTTGTAAAATTGCAACTTGCAGCTTCGTGAAACGGCCCACTAATATATTTTTTTTATTTTATCGCAAAGTAACGATACTGCACAGTAAAAATACTCATCACGAGCCAAGAAAATTGGTATCACGTCATTTATAAAAAGCGGAATAGCTGATTTTTTGGCCGTTACAACGTATCTGATTGTGTCCGTGATAACAGAAGAAAATATTACAGATACTTTTAATAAATAAAGAATATATCTTATTTTTTGTTTAACACACAAAATTGACTAGCTAATAAAAATTATTTTTTTTTGTAATTTCTATTTAATATTTTGTATTATTATTTATTTTGTCTGTCGGGGATAATTTGGTTATGTGAAATAATATGAATATGACATTTAACTGTTAGTCTTCGAGGTACCTACTCAAGGTATCATGTCAGATTTCTTAAAAACTTATTTATATTGTCTATGCTATCATTAAGTTTCTTGTGACAAGCTTCCATAAATGGTTTATTAATAGTCAGCCTATAGTCTGTTTTTTAGGTATTAAAAAAAGATAAACAAAAAACTACGTGACTCAATACCATTGGCTGAACGACTAGTTTTTTGTTTACATTTTGGACTGAGACCAGCGTAAAATAGCCTAGAGTGATCATGAGATCTGTAAGCTAATTCACAACTGCGCCCGCAACCTCGTCTCTAATATAATTTGATACGTGAGCTAAATAACAGTTCGTAATTGGAGATCAATGTGGCTTTGGTCTATCTAAGTCGAAGCGATGAGCGTACCGACATTTCTTGGCCCCGTGGCTCAAATAATATTTCGGACGAGATTGTCGGTCAAGCTCTGAATAAGCCTATTCGGTTTTCGGTATTATTGCTAGTTAGTATCATTGTGATTTCTACTGCGCCTCTATTGCGAATAGAGATGTGCCGTTCCCGGGAATGGCACATCTCTAATTGCGAACGTTCGGTTTACACATTTTTAGGTAACATTTGCGGACTGCTCCGTTTATTATTACTTATAGTCTTAATAAGGAACTTGTTTTCCATAAGGGCTTTTTTGGCGATTGTACGATTTAAACAAGGAATGTTATAACAGTATGTTCACCGGGAATACCATATGATGAGACGGGGCACGTAAAAAATCTGACACTACCTATAGGAATTGTAGTGTCAGATATTGACCGATTTTATTGTCAAAATGGGTCATGCCCTTGAAAGTTCTATATTACTTGTAGCTGTACAAAATTACAAATAATACATTTGTGTTCGCGTGACAGTTCTTAGCAGAAGCTACTTAAGGTCGATTTTTAATAATAATTGCAAAAAAGTCCTTAGGGAAAAAATATTCCTGTAATGTCTTCTCAAATTCTTACTCTTAAGAAAGTTTCTCGTTTTTTAATCTTGAACTTGACTGTTTAACCCTTTTCTATCTGTTTTAGTTTAGTAATTATTATGAAATGAACATACATGGCTACGCCAATCGACGAAGAGATTATGAAGAGTCGAAATATTATACTGGATGTGGGTTCTAGCATAAAATGAGTGTTATCTAAAGCTCAATCAAACATGGCAACTTTTAGGATCTCTAAAATTATCTATCAACTTATACTACTTACTTGTATTAGTTGATTCGACCGGATTTAAAGTCAATTTCACTGGAACCTAGATAAAAGATGCCCTACAAACGTCTATATTCAAAATAGTAATCGAAGGTATGTTTTTTTGTTTGGGCTGAATGAACACACACAAGTGATCGACAGCCCGCCTGACACCGGCTGGGCGTCCCCACACAACATCATGTTTTTTTTTAAATAAATGTTTGTTCCTTTCATTAAGGTCCATAAGTAAAAACCTTTTCGTTGATTGGTCTAGTTTTGCAAAAGATATTTTTTAGGAAAATACCTAGTTGACATTGACCTAAAAGCCATAGAAAGATCTAGGATTTATCGAAGTTATATTGTTCTGTATTGCTATTTTAGCCGATTACAAAAAGTGTGGTCCTCAATTGTATATATCTGTTGTAATTAGAGATGCAGCGAATAGTGATTTGGCCGAATACCGAATACCGAATATTCGGCGGAGTCGACGGCCGAATAGCCGAATATTCGGCGGCCGAATATTCGGCCAACGGTTTTACCTAAAATGAAGTAAATTCGAACGCCCGGGTGAGCGGCGCCGTGAATCTCTGTACAGGTTGCAACTTGTTACTCGTCGTAGGCAGCCCATGATAGAAAAATGCGCCATTGAAAAATTTAATTTAATTTGTAGTTTAATTTTTAATTCGTTGTTTATGCTACTGTTCTATATATGTTTGAAATTGATGTGAAAGATGATTAACCTAATATTTAATATAGATTACTGTTTATAATTTGTTATTAAAATATTTATTCATCCTTCTTTTTCCTTCGACTTTGTGTTAATTTACTATTCGGTATTCGGCCGAATACTATGCCATTATTCGGCTTCGGCCGAATAGTCAAAATGTGGCCGAATAGGCCGAATACCGAATAGTGGCCGAATATTCGCTGCATCTCTAGTTGTAATGTGCAATAATGTTCAATGGTTTGTCAGATATGATTGCAAGTGACTAGTTTTTTACGAGCGCTGTAGGCTTATGATGCTACGCTTTGTCGCGTGATAAATAAATGATAAAGCATCCGTCACTCTCACACAAATATTGTCAGAACGTGACGGATGCTTTATCATTTATTTATCGTGTGACAAAGCGTAGCATCATAAGCCTACCGGATACGTATATCCACGCTTTTGACATATACGTTTTATGACATCATGTGTTGTTTTTGTTATTTATATTATGCATGACTTGGTAGGTGAACTAAAAGTACATTATCGATCAGAGATTGTATTTATTTGCGTGCATGATGTAAAAACTAATTTTAATCTTTGATATTACGTACTTTTCATAATAAAATGAAGTTTCCTGTCAGCAAAATATCCTATCTCCCATATTTGAGGTACTTTCCGTTCATGTTGCATAGTTTTGGAACACCCGGTATATGATGCTTCGGATGCTACAGACTCACTCTTTGGCACTGACTGTGCTTACCATTCATTACACCCGCAAATAAACAAATATGCGCTGAAGGGTAGTATGGCGATACTATTTTTGGGCAGCTAGTTATATTAAAGTTTGTAGGTATTAGGTGTTTGTAACAGTCGATAATGTACTTTTAAGTCTGAATCAATATTTGTTAAGGGGTCATCCATACGCAAGGTATACTTTTTTTTTGCAATTTATTTCTACACTAATACGCGAAACTCACATTTGTACTTTGTAAAATCTCGATAAATATAAATATGTAATATTTTTTGCAACTATGTAAATAAAGGCACAGTCGAGTTTATTTATGTCTCTGGACTGGACTAAGTTTCAAGATGCATAGTTTTAGCTAGGCCATATATGAGCCATTCGTAAATTTAAAATAAAAGCCAATGTATTGTTGTACTATAATTTATTTTTTATAATTGTGTTTAGATAGACGATGAATGTTGAAACAGAAAGTCAACAGCACGGCAACCAGTTTATTTTTTTGGCCCCGCGCCTGTTTTTATTCTGGCTGTACACTGTCGTCGTAATAAATGAGATTCTTACATACAGTCGAGTTCGTTTACATCTACACACACTTATGGGGCCAAAAATATCTGAACACGACTCTATTCATCATCATCATTTTCAGCCAAAAGACGTCCACTGCTGGACATAGGCCTTCCCCAAGGATCTCCACGATTGTCGGCTTTGTGCTGCTATTATCCAGCGGCTTCCCGCGGTTTTCACCAGATCGTCGGTCCACCTTGTGGGAGGCCTGCCAACACTTCGTTTTCCGGTACGTGGTCGCCACTCGAGAACCTTACCACCCCAACGGCCATCAGTTCTGCGAGCAATTCGACTCTATTGTCAGGAGCATAAAAGCGTGTTCAGATATTTTTGTTCTCTTATATGTGTAGATGTAAATGAACTTGACTGTACAAGGTATGGAGCACAGCATGTACATGTACATTGTACAGGTATCATTTGCGTATTAATATCTTGATATTACTGAAGAATTTCATCTTGTTTGATGTTATTGCTTGAGTTTTGTTCACTTGGTTTATAACTATGACTGTAAGCGTATTGAGGTTGAATTATTATTTTAGTCAAATTCACTGTTATATTAGACATAATATTTAAACAATAGCAATAATAAAAAACTAGATAGACATTTTGTAAATACTCAGACAGAATGTATTTTACTACCTGCATTGTAATTTCCTTTTCAAATTACCTACCTTTTCCTGTATCAATTAAATAAATTGTACAGATTTTATAAATTAACTGTGTTGTTTTATTCACGTTATTTTCTTAGAAACGTTAATATTTCCCTTCAATCAATGTCTACATTTAGCATGGTTGCAGGTTGGGTTGGCAAATACAAATCTGGAGCTTATACTTCGAAACGATTCTAAGTGTTGTTTTCTCGCTCATTCATTCTCGCTCTAGATTGCATCCGAGACGTTCGTCACTGATACGATTGAGATGCTGACTGATTTAGTGACTGAATTTAGAATAGTGTAATCATGAGCGACTAAGATTTAATGACCTAAAAATAAATATTTTTAAGAATATGCATGCAATAATAATAATTTAATCATAATATACTAATATAATATACTAATTTCAAGTTTACAAAAAAAAAAATGCTTATATTATACAAAGAAACGAATAATTAGAATATATAATAAATATCTACTATTCTCCTAGCAGGGCTGGTAACCCATGGAGTCTTATTACCGACCCTCCTTTTTCACCGAAGGAGAGGCCATTTTAATTAATATCATTTAAGGTTTATCAAATTTGACAAAACAAATGTGCAACTTAATCAAGTTTTATTTAATCTAATGTGTAAATGTTTTGTTATATATAATGATAAAATTGAAATCAAAAAATTAAGTGTATAAATATGTATTATGTAAAATGTAAAGGGAAATAAATGGCTATTATTATTATTATTATTATTATAATCATGAGCGTCCTTCCTATCCTATCCCCTCTCTTGCATTCTAATTAGGATGACTAAATTTAGCCAAGTGTAATAAGCCCTTAACTATTATTTAGTGCGTTTAGCTGGACACTTTACTGATCCCTCATATAAACCTTCCATAGACGGCACAATATAAACGCCGTATTTTCCCTAATAAAGCCATTTTTTTAATGCAGTACTCTCCGCAGTCGGGTAAATAACAAGGGGATGATTTTTATTTGAAGTATTGCCAGTATCAAGACACCTAATTCAAACAGATCCATGTAAAGAAAAGTTTTTAAATATGACTCAAATAGTGCCAGTTTTCTGTTAATCTATAGCCATGCTGTTTATTTACTTTTTAAACGTCACGTCATGTGTCAATTTCATGTCAACCACTCGCATCAGTGACGAATTGTTATTTCCGTAAAAATCTAAATTACCAAATTCTTTGTTTGTTAGAAAGATGAGTGTAAAAAGCAGAAGCGGGCACTTCGATTCAACGGCATCTTCGCAGGACAGTCACGACCAGGACGATATAAATGTACTGAAGCAAAAGAATTACGTAAAGGACTTGTTGAAATCTCGAATTTTCTTAGGCCGCTACTTAGAAAGACGGCTAATTAATCAGCGTATTGGTTATAGAGATATCGTCATCATCAGTCCAGCTGAAGTCGATTTAAAGAGAGATTTAGTTGAAGTACAGCACAAACTGCGAAATGTTTGCCCCAACGTTCATTGGATAGGTATAACGGACGCTGAGGCGTTGGGTCAGCCGTCAGAAATCTGCCTCTGGACTGAGATCGATAACCAGCCGTTCGGACCGTTTTGGTTTCAAGTGAAGAGCCTCAAATTTAGAGATGAAGAGATTATAGTCACGGTCAAGTGCTTAAGGCATATATCTGATGCTTTTTTGGAGATGGAGCCAATGTTAACTGGAGGCCCAAGCAAGAGCAAAGAAAAACGTGAAGGCAAAGTTGAAAAGCCCATCGAAGCTCTCAATGACACAGTTCAAGAGATAAAAGCAAATTTAAAAGGCGCTTTGTCTATAACTAATGTGAAAGAGTTTTTCACTTTCATTTTCGCACTTTTCATAGCCGTTTTCACTGGGAGTACGGCATTTGTTAATTTCCTTGGCAACTTTATTTTAGCTCTAGTGCGGGAAATGTCAATCTTGATTAAAAACTCCACACCAATGTTTTTAGGGTTCTTAGATTTTTTGAGTAAAATTGTTGGGGGATTTTATATTCTATTAGCAATGTTCTTTAAGCCGAGTAACCCTCCACCGCAAAACAGAAGATCACTCAGATATGACAATAATGCACATACCCAATATAGTCATGATGTGGATAGCAAGTATATTGACTGACTGTTTTTAAGGATGTTTTGGTATATAAAGATTTTGTTTTAGACTTGTATAATGAGGTGTTCTGTAGATTTTATTTGGGGCTAGATCTCAACTAGTAGGGGAAATTTAAGAGGAAACTCCTCAAATCTCAGTAGTTTGGTCAGATTTCCATTACTGAACTACAGACTATATTGACTACAATTGTATTTCAAGCCAAACCTAAGTTACAGTGGTTAAAATCTGTATTATTGGCAATTTGATGTTTCTATAAGTAATGGTAACTGGTATTGCCATTTTTTACATTCATTAATATGTTAAATGCACTCCAACCCACCTTTGTAAGCTTCAGTAGTTCACAACTGGGCCATGGAAATTCTTGGATAGAAGAATGTGTTACTCGTAATGAAAAGGACTGTTGTTTAGAAACATTTGACTAACCACATTCCTTAGGCCCCATTTAGACAGGGCGAGAACTGTTATGCAATTTTCGTTTCATTGTGGTGATTAATTGATCAACTGTACTCATTGTACCTGGGTAGCCCGCAATGTTATCAAACTCGCATACGAGTTCACGCCCTGTCTAAATGGGGCCTTAATCTATCCCAAATGTCAGTTCTTAATCTAGTACTGGGCTTGGTTGGTATATATATTGTTTCTCCTAATGTAAGGCCAGATTTACACTTGTAAGTGTTACTTACGTAAGTAAGGATCCAGCTGTACATTAGTCACGATATGTTAGACTGACTATCTCAGTCTAACAAATAGCTGAGTCCTTACTTACGTAAGTATAACTTACAGGTGTAAACCCGGCCTAAAGTTAAGACAAACATTTTCCACATTGAAACCTTTTCAAGAATGTTATGGCACAAACCTAACATAGCCTAAACTGTTGTTAGCGGCTATTGTCAATATCAAATCTGAAATATACCTACTTTCAGCAAAATAAATTTTAGATCAACGATTACATTAGAAAAAACAATGTATCTGATTTTACCATGTCTTTGTATGAAAACTTACATTTTTATTACATTCCTATTGTTTATTATTCCCATTCCATTCTTACAAGCATTTGGTACATCAGTACATCATATTGAATAGAGGTGACGCGGTCTATAAACTAAATCACTGCATTTATACACATTATTTGGTGTTTGAGATTTATTTATTTTAATTTTAGAATAATTTATTTTTAATAATTGTAAAGCTTAATACCACTGAAGAATTACATAAGTATTTGTTTTTGTTTATGGCCTATGGGTATTGTACATATTTATGCGTTTTTGTAATTTTATGAATACAGCGTCTTTACTGAATTTCTTTAGTATTTTCTTCTTCTCTGGGTACCACTATAACAGTCCTGTTACCTAAACCTGAAAAACATAATTATTATATCAGTAAATAATCGAAACTTCTTACTCGGCTAAGGCACTGGTCCCACCGCCCGCGAGTAAGCGAGTAATCAGTTCACTGCGTGTTGACCAGGCACAGTTTGATCAATCGAGATCCAGATCCGCAATGTAATGCTACTCGCGCAACTTTACTCGCTTACTCGCCAGCGGTGAGACCTGTTATGCTGTAAGAAGTTCGCCTTACTCGAGCTATAATATACCTATATACTAGCAAGCACCATTAAAACAAGAGGACTGTCATTCTCCATACAAAAAGCTGTTCACCGATATTTACAACGCCATCTATGTAGGTATAAGAATAAGCTTGGTATAAGAATTATATTATTTACAATTATTCAACTTTGCAAGCGTGACACAGTATTTAAATGTTAGAATTTATTTATTATTAGCTGTTTACGAACTAATTGTTACTGTAATATTATGTTTCTTTGTTCAATTAAAACATCGTTAAATGTTTAGTTTGTTAGCGCCATCTAGTTTTTGCCTGGACATCCCCTTGCGGAGAATGACAGTTCTCTTCATAGTTAAGTCCTCTTGTTTTAATGGTCCTTAAGGCGAGGTGAGACCAGAATCGGGCACGGAAGCCTAGTTTCCAAATCATTTTTAGAGCACTTATTTGACTCTTAGGTCACTGTAAAACATATATAATAATATTCAGAACTGTATCTAGGGCTTCCTCTCACTTAGAACACGATAGCGAATACTTCGCTCGATAGAAAAGTAGCGCGAAAACACTATAAAATAAAGTATTTTTTTCATTTTTTTTCATTTTGTTCATCACCAGTTACCTTTTCTGACAAAATTAATACCTGACAATCATGATTTCACAGTCATGCAGGGCATCCTCTCATGTTTGGGTTGATAACGTATACTTTTATGTTAGAAATCGAAGATAATCTGCAATAATCTGCATTCCGCCCGACCCTAGTTTGTATGTGAAATGCGAGCCAGGTCCTACCGCGCCTTAATACTAGTGTCCGACCGAAACTCTGTTCACGGCCGAAACTGAATCCGAATTTCGGCTTTGATCTCAGTATCGGCCGAAACCGAAACTTCCATATAAGGTCATGTTTTCATGGGAAGAATAAAATCGGTCAAGTGCGAATCGGACTCGCGCACCGAGGGTTCCGAACAAATATGGTTCAAGATAAACTGTATGGTGGGACATCGATATAGGTCGCGCGCGGTTAGTTTAGTTTAGTAGTAGCAGCAAATAAATTTGCGCTCCCTTTAAAAAAAAGTAAAAAAGGTAGGTATAAGATTTTTTTTATGTCCTATTGTCCTCTAGGGTCAGCGATTTTGAAAATTATTCCAAATTTCAAATCGATAGCAGTAGTACCTACTTCCTGAGATATATGGCTGTTACAGACGGACAGAGTCGCACCATTTTTTTGCCGAAACTAGGCCGAAACCGAAATTTCGGTCCTATTGGGACAAACTGACCTCCAACCAAAGTACCGAAAAGTGGCTAAACCCACCCAAAAAAACACCCTTCAAAGTTTGAGCCCTTTGAGGGTGTTTTTTTAGGAAAATATGAGTTTGAGCCGATATAACGAAACACGTGCTAATTATTTTTATGCCACACCTGGCCATAAAGTAACCTGGACATAAGTTAACAAGCTGACATCTTGTATAGCAACGGAGGTACATATTTAAATTTGATGTATGAGATCATTACACATATTTATGCCACACTTGGCCATAAAGTGCCTTTATGCCACACCTGGCCATAAAGTGACTTTTTCCGCACGCTGCGCGTACGGAAAAAGCCGCTTTCTGGCCAAGTGTAGACATAAAATGATACCCTCGATCGCATATTTACGTCCCTCGCCTGCAGCTCGGGCCGCAAACTTCTGCGATCTCGGCCTTTCTTTGTATTACCACCCTAGTTGTGTAATGTACTATTTCATGTTCTCAAACATAATATCAAACCAGTAATTAACTAACAACTTGCTTAAATTTTTTTTTCTGTAAAAGTTGGAGGGTTTAGTCACTTTTCAGTACTTTGGAGGTCAGTTTAACCCAATAGGTTGAGATTGGAGCAGCTAAAAAAAATACCTACGTGTCTGTTATTTTAGACTATTCTCTAACATATTTCCAAGGACCTTAAAATAAATAGCCGGACGGTACATCGCTAACAAAGAACTGAAGCATGTCTAATCGGCCGGCTACCTATGTGTGCCTGCTGCTCGCAATAGGAAAAAAATAGTTGATGTGTGCGTGCGGCTCGTAAGTACAAGCAGCCGGCTTATTAGAAATGAAATGGCTTCACTTCTCTGTTGACGAGCCGCCGTCCGGCTATTTATTTTAAGGTCCTTGCATATTTCTAAATAAATCAAATCGGAGCCGGACAGTTGGGTACCTTTTCTTGTAAGTACCAATACCAACTACCAAAACATATTGTATTGTTTATGTTTCTTACTTTAAATCTACATGTGAGTTCCTGTAATTGGCTCTGTATTTCTACTGAAGTTTCTACTTGTATTGTAATAGCTGTTGGTTCTCCTGAATAAAATAAATAAATAAATAAACAATTTGTACCTCCTCCAATGAACTTCTTTGACCGGCCGACGGTGGCCGTAAACACCATGCTTGCAGATTTTTGAAAACTGACAGTATTGCCATTTAATTGTTGAATCGATGGCGCCCACTTCGTTCCCGTAACTGCGTTCGGTGAAGATTTTGGCCTAACAGCGTTTGAAATCGAATTTAGTTTTCTTTTCATATTGTTGGAAATTGAATTTACAACTATTTCTTGAGTTGAGTTGAGTACTGCAAAAAAACCAAGTAAATGATTAATTTACTTATTAGTTACGAAGTTGCGCAGTTAAGGAGTGACCACACCGCTGCTCAAAATACGCTGATGACGGTGCGTTAACAAATCTACAGTTGTAGAAAACGTGACGCCAATGACGCGTCACAGCGTATTGTAATGTGATGAATTAACAGTAACTCTTCGTTACTGTTTACGACATGTGACGCACGGATTTGGGTTATAGCGAGTAAGCATTATTATATTATAAAAAGATGTAACTAGCTTTAAGACACGTCTTTTGTTATCTGGTCTTCGTCTTAGTATTGTCTTGTACTGAATACAACGAATATCATCATGAAAGACTATTACTTCGAACCCCCATAAACCTCCAGTTCCAACTTCTCTATTACATGGCGACCTTGCCAGCGAACCAAGGAAAATGAAGAAAGAATAACTTACAGAATCAAGCTGCGCTATGAAGAAAAATATTTGAAGAACGAAGCCTAAAATTATTTTCAAGAAAGAAGCTCAAAATTAACCTCCAGAAAGAACATTAAAAATTAATACCAAGAAAGAAGATCCAAAATTATATGAGGCAAGAAAAAAATCACTATGGAACAAGCCAATAAGAAGATTCAAGTCTCAAGAAAAGAAGAGCGTTGTCCAGGGTTATCCCGGCTCGCAAATCAAGAGGTGTCCAGGGAAACTCCGGCCCATGTTCGAGGGAGTCCAGGGTTAACCCGGCCTGTCATCGAGCAATCAGCAGCATCATCGAGCGTCGTGCCCGCCAACGTGACCCGCGGCCCGCCCCGAGGCTACCTAGCGCAGCGTCAGATTGATCCACTTACCTACTGGTACATTGACTATAACTAATGTAAGTTTTTAAAATAATATTGTGAAGTAATATGATTAGGGTTCTCATAAGATTAATTTTTTTTTAAATAGTTTATTTACCTATGTGTGTTAACTACTGATACAGTATGTTATTTAGTTTCGCGATAATTAAGGTACATTAAGTTAATAAATAGTAGATACTGGTTTAAATAAACTAATATTTCAGAAACTAAATATAATTAAAATCTAGTTTATTATTGCATTTTATAAAAAGATGTGCTTAGCAAAATTAATCAGTTCGTTTTTTTTTACGTAAAAATTTGAATCGCTGTTTTGACCATTACGATTCTACAGGAATTTAAAGTATTTTTTTTTATTTGAATAAAGATATAGGTATTTCGCAATATGATACAGTATGTAGAACAATATTCTGCTCGGTCAGCACGCGGCGGTCATTGCGCCCGTGCGCCGCTCATCGCGCCTGCGCATAGCGTCGGCATTATGTCAATTATAATGAAATTTTAGTATGACCTACTTACCGAAAATATGTATTTGATTTTTCAATCCAGTAATAATATTTCTCAAGGATTTTTTTTATATTTCAAAGAGTTTATCACCAGATATACCCGCATTTCTAGGTCTGATCAACCTAGAGTTCGGGATAGCATCAAATCCTTAAATTGTCTAAGTAACAATATAACTTGAATAATTAATATACAGAAGGTTTAATATCCGGGTACGGTACATATTATTGTGAATTTTGTGTTAGGGAAGTTAGAGCACTAGTCCTTCGTGTTGGCTCATGGTGTTTTGGACTACCGTGCCCTCCGTGAAAACCGTTGGAGACTTATAACGTCTTAATGTATTTGTGACTCTAAGTACAGGCAACCGAGAGTTAGGCCTTATATGCCGGTAATTAAGGGTGACCATGCCCTTGGGTAACCATTCCCATTTGTGTTTTTGAGAGGATTGAAGGGTGACCATGCCCTTGGGAAACTATTCCCATTTGTTTTTTTTTTTTTTTATAAGGAGCTAAGGACTCCGATGGCATTAGATATTTTATCATTGGGTAAATGTACCGATACCTAGGAAATGTTTACTAATGTGTACGATTATAATTTATGGCTAAATAAAAGTTATTTTGAATTAAATTTTAACACCTTCTTGACCGATATGGACAGTAATGTTGATAAACTTATGTATTAACTAAATGTTGTAATTTATGTAATTTCAGTTATTATAATATGTTTAAATGTTTTAGTTCATTTTATAAAATAAAGTGTTAGTTTAAATGCTACAAATAAGATTGAAACAAAAATGTAAAACTCAACTGCGTTCGTCACTTTTTTTTTTTGTTGCATGAGGGGGTGAAGAGTGAACTTTCGGGGGAGATGTAATGTGATGAATTAAC
Source organism: Eudemis profundana (assembly GCA_947034925.1). Lineage (NCBI taxonomy): Eukaryota > Metazoa > Arthropoda > Insecta > Lepidoptera > Tortricidae > Eudemis > Eudemis profundana. Next base: position 2,481,260 of record OX344804.1, on the reverse strand, counting down.
AGTAACTCTTCGTTACTGTTTACGACATGTGACGCACGGATTTGGGTTATAGCGAGTAAGCATTATTATATTATAAAAAGATGTAACTAGCTTTAAGACACGTCTTTTGTTATCTGGTCTTCGTCTTAGTATTGTCTTGTACTGAATACAACGAATATCATCATGAAAGACTATTACTTCGAACCCCCATAGACTCCACCTCCAACTTCTCTATTACAGTATACGCAGCGTCCAGTTTGAGTTTGGTCGATCCTTTATACGCCTTTATAAACTACTAGCATCTATATTGCATACTAAGGCTATTATTATTGTATTATTTGTATGGACAATACCGGGATCCCGGAATATCTTTTTATTTTATTTTTTAACTGAAAAAAAAAACTTGCACATAATTAGACACGTACGGTCGGCTGCAAAAGCGCATGGACATGTTTCAACCATAATACTATGGCAATACGTTCGACATCTGTCCATGCACTTTTGCAGCCGACCGTAGAGTCAGTTCCTCGATTCGTCACTAGGGAATTTAAGCATCACCAGGTGTGGCTCACTCCGCGATTTCGCCGCGCGGCTACTTGCCCCTCTGGAGAGGCTTAGCCAGCAACCAGAAATAGCACGTTACGTGATAGAGAGACATGGTCGGATCAAACTCAAACCCAGGACACATCAACAGCAACGCAGTTTTTTTTTCGCCGGGTGGGGGGGGGGGGGGGGGATTAGCTCGCGGGCCGTGAGTAGCCAAACCCGGACTACAAATGAAACCCCGCCCGCTGCTCTCTAAACTAGGCCAAATCCGGGGAAACCCGGACGGGTGGCAGCCCTAGTCTAAAGTAGGTACCTAAACTAATCATATCATATCATATCATCATTTATTTCGGACAAGATCCATATTGTGTTAGTAGTTTACAAATAATACTTATGCTTCTATTGTTAGTAGTATGACATTACAAAGACAGAAAACACATTATACTTAGAACTAAAAATTTATGGTGGGGCGTGCAGCTGAACCCAGTGTTTTAGCCACGGCGAATCCCACCGGTCAGCTAACGTGCTCAACTAATGAAAAACTTGAAATTACAACCACTTAAAGTACCTACCTTTTTGTGTTGAAGGTTGCTGGGCTTTATTAGGCGTCTTAGCTTTTATAATGGTTACGGGGCCGTGTGGATGCCGAAAATGGCGTGAGCCGTTACTCTTTTTCTGGCTCTTGCGAGGCGGAATAGGGACTTGGATCGTCACGTTTTTCTTCTTAATCGGCTACAACGGATATTTATTTTAGAACAGCCAACTAGTGGCCTAATAAGACACGGCCACGAGTAGCGAGCGCGCGCCACTCCCGGGTTATTCTTCAGAAATATGTCTGTGACTTATTCCTTTGTCTCCATACATACATTTAGTATGAAAAAGGGCCAGAGGAATAAGGTGACCGCAGACATATTTCTGAAGAATAATCCTCCCGCAGCTTGTGGGGTGCTATACAAAATGTATGGAAAACTCGTCCACAGCTTGTGGCGGCCACCACTGGCCGGATTCCATGAAAACATCTACTTTTCCACATACGTAACGAGTACCTTACGCGTTAAACTACCCTAATAATAGTTCATTACGTACATAGGGCGGTTAAACAAAGAATGTCTCAGATCGTAGGTATTTAACGCCCGAGACGAAGGCACAAGGGCGATAAATATGCGATCGAGGGTTTCTTTATTACCGCCCGTGGTAGGTAAGTAGTTAAGTTACCTAGGTACAAAATTTTACGTCTCCCCGGGCCACGAAGTGCGATTTCCCGCACGCGTAACGGGCGGTTATTGCCACTTTATGGCCAAACGTGACGTAAAAAACTATCGATCGAAAGCCAAGTTATGTTGGTACTATACTGATGTTCAGCTGCCTAACTTTACTTCTCAAGAGTATTATAAAGACAGTGTCGCTTACGTAAATGTTTCCGTGGAATGCTCCAGATGCAGTGAAGTCTAATAGTATATTACACAACTATATAGGGTGGTAATACAAAGAAAGGCCGAGATCGCAGAAGTTTGCGGCCCGAGCCGCAGGCGAGGGACGTAAATATGCGATCGAGGCGATTTTATGTCTACATTTGGCTAGAAAGCGGCTTTTCCGTACGCGTAGCGTGCGGAAAAAGGCACTTTATTTATGGCCAAGTGTGGCATGCATAAATATGTGTAATGATCTCATACATCAAATTTAAATATGTACCTACCTCCGTTGCTATACAAGATGTCAGCTTGTTACCCACAGTTATTGCACGTCTTTCATTTTCTTTCATGATATTTTTCCCAACAATATTGTTCATGATGTTTGTTATTATTAAGTTCATATCACAGTTATTGAATTCAAGAAGCATGTTCTTGAACAAGCTCAACATTGATGGTAAATTTGACGTGAGCTCCAATTTTGTGTCATTATTTCCACTGAGACTCAAAAGTATGTCCAAATGCATAAAGAGCTCATTCACTGTCATGAACTGACGGTATGCTATCAGAGCATTCAACGTTTTGTTCCCCATATCTAAAAAAAAATATTTTTTTAGAAATTGCTAATAGATATCACTAACGAATCAATAAAACAATACCTACCTACATGAGAATCCAAGTTTTTAAAAGCAATTTACTCTGTGTATTCAGGTGTTATTTTTGGCCTTTTATAAGTGACTGCGTCTCGGCATTCTTTTAGTGGGGTTTTTGAGAGGTCAGTTTTTAGCTTGAGGCATTTAGCATTAGCTTTAGCTTTTGATGAAATTTGTGATTTCTTTTTACCTTCTTGCATCGGCCTGCAGTGGTAACTCAGGGTATTCGAGCCGAACCGCTGATTCGACGGTTGACATAAATTCAGAACTGAATTCAGCATTTCTACAGTATCATAGTTTATTTTGTCTTGTTTTTTCTTTATAACCTTTTTGATTTCACACGTTATTTTCGAATTGAAATTTAGGTATCGACGTCCTTCTTCTAGCTTGGCCATATTATAAAGTAGTTCTGCTGCCATGTCCTGAGAAATTCCACAACATTAATCAAATACAAGTTTATCATAATGTAGCTCAACCACTAGTATATAATACAGCTCAAACTAAACCGAACCGACTCGATTCACTTATACCTAAAGGCCTATTTTTCGTTACGCTTTTACACCCTAAAAATAATTAGAGACAGCGCTATGAGACGCGCGTCAACGGTGCGTTTAAAAGACTTCGTGTGCACAGGCCTTAACAAGCCTTATAACAAGGACATAGGTTACCAGGTTACCACTCAACTTGTGCAGTGCGACTAGAGTCGATGGTGCTGACTTTCAGGGCAGGGTCAATTGCAGAAAAAAAATATCTTTTACTTTTTTTGTCTGATCATGGTGTTTCTTACAGGGCTCGGAACCGGTATTTTGCAAAAACCCTGAAATAGCTCAATATTTTGAATTATGTTATGCTTTTTATGTAGAGCTCAATAATGTATTTAAGTCATGATTTCGTATTATTAGATTGTCCGATTACAAAACGAAATAATAAACCAAAGAACGAAAAGAACGGAAAGAATACCGGTATTTTTGTATGGAGCAAATACCGGTTTTCGAGCCCTGGTTTCTTATACCATTTTACTCAGAATCATAAGCACTTTTCATTTATGAAATACGTAATAAAAGCTGTCCAAAATTTTGAATCTCAGTTTCGTTACGCCCAAACTAAATGTAGGGGAAAATAGTAACGAAACTGATAAAAAAATTATCAGTTTCGTTACTATTAAATTATCAGCGTTGTTACTGATAAAAAAAAATATCAGTTTCGTTACTAATTTCCCCTACATTTAGTTTGGGCGTAACGAAACTGAGATTCAAAATTTGTACGGACATTTTGGACAGCTTTTTTATTTCATAAATGAAAAGTGCTCGTGATTCTGAGTAAAATGGTATAAGACACACCATGATCAGACAAAAAAGTAAAAGGTACATTTTTTCTGCAATTGACCCGGCAACTAGACTTGGCTGACTTAGTAGGTAACTAACCTGCGTGGCAGGGTCAATGAACCCGGAATTGTTGCAGGGCCAGGAGATACACACGGAGACGATGGTGTGCGTATCGAATATGCAGCACAGGTCGGCGAACGCGCACGCCTGGATTATCTCCGCTTTCTCCGCGTGGGACCCCTCGCTTAGGCCCTGGACGTAATTATTAGGTGAAATATGAACATACGATACAGACCGATTTAGATGAAATTTGGTATGCAGATTGTTTAAGAACACATTTTATCCCGGAAGAGTGGAAAAGTTTATATAGGAGTGCGACTATAAATACAACGCCTAAGGGAATCTACGCCATACCACCGCCGACACCACAAAGCCTAAAAACAATAAAAGTCTTTAACCAGTGCGTTTTACCTACAATGACCTATGGTGCCGAAACGTGGACACTGACGGTGGGGCTGGTCCACAAGCTAAAAGTTGCTCAGCGAGCCATGGAGAGGGTTATGCTTGGAGTATCTCTGACGGACAGAATCCATAACGAAGTAATCCGTCAGAGAACCAAAGATACCGACATAGTTACTCGAGTAAGCAAGCTGAAGTGGCAGTGGTCTGGCCACAGCTGCCGCAGAACTGAGAATCGCTGGAGCAAGAGAGTTCTGCAGTGGAGACCGCGTATAGGTAAGCGCAGTGTGGGACGCCCCCTAGATGGAGCGACGATCTGCGCAGGGCGTCTAGCAGCAACTGGATGATTATAGCTGATGATCGAGCAAAGTGGCGCGTCTTGGGAGAGGCTGCGCGTCTTGGGAGAGGCTTACGTCCAGCAGTGGACTACCGCAAGCTGATGATGATGATGAAGGGAATCTAATCGCAAACATCCCTTAAGTTAAGGCGATTAACAAGTCTATATGGAATGGACGAAGTCATGAGAAGAAGCTACCTAATAGTTTAACTACAAACACACACAATTAAACAAGATAATATCATTATTAAAGATATAATTGTAAAAAGCCTAGCCATAATTTACTTACCTGATTCAAAAACAGCAATGTGTTCTTAGTGTATTCGCCACCCATGTATAAAAACTTTTTAAGAATTCTCATATTTTTGATAATTTCCCCAATCGTGTTGGTGCAGAACCTCGTGTCTTCGTTGAAGTGGATGATGAAGTCGTTGTACTGTTGCTGGTTTAGGCAGTGACATTTCCTTGTCAGTCTCTTGTAAATAGAACAGTCGTCGTCATCGTCCTAGAGAGTATTTGTTGCAAATAATTGTATTGAATCAAACCGCGGTCTAATAGAACCTCCCACACTACCTAGCATCTTTCGTGAGTCGTCGTCGTCTGATAAATATAACGACGACGCTATAATAGAAAGACGCGAGTGGGGGGAGGGGGGGGGGGTCCTATAAGATATCACAGAGAATGCTTAGAATACTTTAAAGCTGAATGTGTATTCAGAGTAATACCAGTGGCGTGGCGTTCAAAGAACTCGATTCCTACCGGCTTGCCTAATATCAGGCATTTGACCACCTTATTCCACAGCTTTTAAGGAAAATGTACTCCAAATCTGCACCGACTTGTCCAAGGATACATTTTACGCCACGCCACTGGTACCTACCTACCACTAAGGTCAACGTCCTAGTGCTTAACACTCTGTTGCCCAATAGTTGACACCCTGCTAACACCTCTATTTATAATGACGTTACATTCAAGATGGCAACTACTAACACAGTATCAAACACTCAGACGTCTATTTCATTGACGTTTAACAAAATGTTTTACTTGAATAACGATAGCGTCCAAATCTTTAGCTTGTTTTTCCAGCCTTCTCATAGCAGCGGAACCTATTATATCAGTCACAGACCGGTCCTGAAAAAATATTGATGCGATATGATATGACTTTTGGAGATTTTAAGAGACACTCCACACTTACAGAGTGTTTGAACTTCTTAAAAAACAAGATTTTTGTTTATAAGACAGAAAACCCAGGACTGGGGCTCGCATTAACAGGATATCGTACCTATTATAGTAGGTGACACTATAGTAATACTGAAGAAGAAATTTCGGTCTCGTCTCGGCCTAGTTTCGGCTAAAAAACCGGTTTCGGTTTCGTTGCCGTCCATCCTAAACTACGACCGTAATCGTAACTGAATTCGAGAGGTTTTGCGCTGCGATCGGACAGTCTTTATTTCAAAAAACACAAATAACTTATTTGAAATAAGAAGTGATCATATGTTATATTCATTAATATTACTTTAGATTGAATGATTAGTATTTTCTTTAAAAATAAAGTATGACTGTTATATGACCAATGAAAATGTTGACGGCCCAGCAGTATAGAGATTTGAAAACAAAATTAAATTTTGCTATAATTCTGGCCCTGCTCCGGAATTTCTTAATTTGTGAATGTGAAGAAAGTTGGCCCACCACTGATCTAGGCAATAAATAGTGTTTACCATAAAATCGTCACATTTATCAGAATCCCATATTGTTAATGGTTTTAAAGTGTCGCTCATTTTCGGCGGGTCGTCGGGCACCAAAGCCGTGGAGTGGGTCTTTGCCTGCACATCTTCCAAAAGACATAATAACTTCTTTGTGCTGTTTTTGAGATTCTCCAATTGTAGCTGAAATACAATAAATTACAGTAAGTACGCTACCCAAAAGTCGTCTGGAAGACATCGCTTTTTAGCGATAACACCGCCGGTTGTCTTACCATTTGTAATGTGTTTTATGTAGAGTGCTATAGAGTATATCGGTATTTATTGTACGGGTTACTTGCAAGGATGGTAACATTTCTCATAAAAAAAAAGGTTTTGAACACAAGTGAACATAAAACAAGTGCACTAAAGAATTATTTTTTTTTTGTTAACTAAAATCCCTATTGCAATGTTACTCAATATTTGATACCCAGGGTAAAACTAACTTATTTTAAACGCAAAAGCGAGATTCGCATATGCCGTTAATAGGTATACATTATACGCGCGCCACGTCAGGGATTAGCGTGTCAGCAGAGCTATAGCTTGACATCTTCGTTGGTGACACTCACATATGTGCTTTTTGTTAGCTACTTACACAAGTTAGCGCCAACATGAACGGCGACTGACGGAGGCTGCCTCCGTGCTAACTTGTGTAAGTAGTTACGGCTCCACATAACAAAAAGCACACATGTGAGTGTCACCAACGAAGTTGCCAAGCTACAGTAGCGACTTCGCTTGTCCAGCGACAGAGCATGAACTGTCACTGTCACACTATATTGAATGGAAAGAGAGGTAGCATTTGTCGCGCGACAAAGAGTCGTCACAGTTGTGCTTGCGTATAGGTACAGGTCCTTAATATAGATATAGTGAAACGACACACTTATTACCACAAATGCGTAAATTTTCACTTACCAGATTCAGATGACAGACCGGTACATTGGAAGTCTTGCACACCACACATTCTTTATCTTCATCTGATATACTACTGGTTTTGTCAACAAACGTGTTGCTAGCGCGTAGACTGCTAAGCATAAGATGGAAGGAATTGACATTTGAGGATTCCCTGGTTTGGCTGCCAAATGCTTGAGCTCCCATTTCTTGGTCACCTTCCACGTAAACGTCCATTTCGATCCTAGCATCAATATTCATGTCTTGCAAAGTGTTACTTTTTGTCACAGGCTGCTCGACGTTGTTTGGTGCCATCATCATGATCCATAGGATATAATTGTGGTGTCTTCCAATGTACCTTGTAATGCGGTTGGCTAATTAAAGCATAATTCGCTTATACAGCGCCTTTTAATGTATGTTTGAACATTTTGAATTTTTGGGTTTTAATTTATTTTTAGGCTGTCAGAACTGCTAGATGTTGCTAGAGCAATGTACTAAGCGTTTTAAAATCTTTACATGATATTTGGCGTTTTGTAAATTGCCTTGAACAGTATTTCAGAGTTCGTGAACTTGAACTGTCAATGTCACAAAACGTCAAGCTAAGGAAGTTTTGTATTTGTTTTTGATTATTTACAAAAGCTGCTAATCAAGCTTTTTTTATATGAAACACTCGTGATTTTGAATTCTTTAATATAAGTTAAAGTCTGCTTATTTATAACATTGGTTTCTTTTCTCAACATAGACAAAAAATGGAAGAATACTTTCAATGAACAATTGCAACCACCGAAAAGCTTAACTTTACGAAAGATGAATAACTACAAAGCAAAACTAAATTACGACAGCCCTTGCGATTCCGATAACGACTGGACTGATTCTTCAGATGACTCTAAATATTCCGATTCCGACAGGTATTTATATGACTTATATGCTATCAAACTTATTTTCAAGTTATCATTAAGTTAATAAGATTGTGCTATGGCTTCGTATGGTGAATTATGAGTGTAATTAATAAAATATGGATTTGCTCTCGCTTAATCTCAAGTATTTAAGAATTAGATGCCACCCCTCGACTATATTCACGTGAATTTCCGACTGTTAAATAAAAGTTTTCACCCGGACAAAGTAACAGTCCAATTTGGGCCGTTTAGGAGCCTTTTTTTTTTTTTTTTTGACCCCGGGAAATGCATAAAACTGCATACCACTACGTAACCTAAGGCTATCGGGGGTGACAACCAGATGTTACGTATTGGTTATGTGGGGCTCTCCGCTCCTGAAGGGATTGGCCTACCCACTAAAACCCAGGGATGCTACCGACACCTGTGCCTTCACGGTGATGGCATGGGAATCTACTAACGCCACGCCATCACCAGCACCTCCGCCCTAGGGCGGACCCTCTCCGAAAAAGGCACACTGTAGCATGGCCAGTGTGCCTTCCCTCACCAGCTCCCCCCCGACCAAATGGCCGTCCCCCGGGGAAGCAGGGACCGGCACCAGACACACGGTGTCCCGGTCCCTCCCTCGCCGCCACGGGAGGACAAACGCCCCTGCCCCGTGACCACGTGTAGTGGGGATGGTATCCGGGAAAACGTCCCTTCAACCAAACCACCACTACACCCCCATCCCTTGTCAGCAGTGAACTCTGCTATTGCAGAGGACACGCCGAGGGACCGTCAGGGTGGAAGGGTTAGCCTCCGGGACCGGATCATAGGCCCTCTGCCTACCGCATCCCTGGCCAACCGAAAGTAAGGCCAAGGGCTAGCAAAGTCAACGCAACGCGTCAACAGTTCTAACCCTTGCCCAGCCCAGATGCTGCCCATTAGCAGCCAATGTCTTGGTCTAGACGAGAGGGGTACCCATTACACAAGACATCGGGAGCAATCGGCAACACCTAGGTTACTCAACCACCCACCCTCGCTGGCCGAGAAGTAGCGATGGGTTGGAAAAATCTACACAGGACGATTCCAACCCATTGCCGACGGCCGAGTGCTTGCCCTTTTCCGTGGGTTCCAGATCCATGTCCTCCCCCCCCTGCCCGTAGGCCCCCGAGGCCCCTCTCCCACACTCCCCGGATCCTCGGGAAAACTGCAAGCGGTTTGTCAGGTATTAGCCACCAACAAGCAATGGCCATTGCTTGTTGTTGTTTCCAGGGTGCACCGGCCCAAGCAGTACCCTTCCATGCGGATCAAACCGTGATCAAGATGGATTGGTAAAGCTCGAGCACGCGTGGAGGAACCTGACTTGCACCCCCGTTTAGGAGCCTGCGACACGTATTCAAACAAACGCACGAACGCGCGTCTGTGTGAGTGCCATACATACTGGAGCAATCTTACGCATTCTTAAATCTCTGCTTGTATTACGTTCGTACAGGGCACACTCACATTCAACCGCGCGATATACCTGTTGCAGGAAGAAAAATTACTGCTATTATACTATGATCCCAGCTTTATCACTTTTATAGGGGTTCAATTTCAATTCCTTTTTTAGTACATATCTATGTGTTTCAAGTTTTATTCTGCTATCTGGAGTGCTTTAGCCTATACAGTCATATATAGCAGCAATCTAGGGTTGCCAGATTCAGGCATTTCATTTCCAGGACAATGAGGGCTGTGAATTCGGTCCGTAGGTGGCCTCTCTATCCAACAAAACTGGGTTACTTCAGGGTTTTTGAAAAATACCGGTTCCGAGCCCTGCATCCAAGGCACACACATGCTACAGCTAGTGATGTGCCGCCAGGAAATTTCACGTTCTCGGGAATTCTTACCGCCGTAAATTACCGGTACTTTTCCGTAATTCTCGAGAATATTACGCGTGACATATTTTTATGAAGACTTAAAGTTGCATTTTTAAGACATTAGATTATTTTTGTATTTAGTTTTCGTCGCTGATGTAGTTTGTAACGTGGTAATTTCTTATCAATGTCATTTGAAGAGGTACGTTTTACGAGTATCAGGTAAAATAACCCAAGATAAGCGAGCTTTCCATGTCTCACAGTTTCCTGCAGGTGTACAGGTAAACAGCAAGCACATGTTATTGAATTAGCTAATCCTATGCCGCGTTTTATTAGCCAAGTCTCGATGGAGCTGCTTGTTTATCTCTAAAAAGTAATGAAATCTAGACAAAGTCGTGCCAAAGTCAGTACCGGGGGGTATCAACAGAACTCGATTTCCACCGACTTGCCTATTATTTAACCATGGAGGAACACATTTTATAGATCTAATAATAAGCAAGTCGGTGGAAATCGAGTTCTGTTGATAGTATCAACAGAACTCGATATCAACTTGATACCCCCCCGGTACTGACTTTGGCATGACTTTGTCTAGATTTCATTACTTTTTAGAGATAAAGAAGCAGCTCCATCGAGACTTGGCTAGTTTTTTACAGAATGTTTTTGATGGGATCTCATTTCTTTTTGTAAGTGATCTTCCTTTATTTATTACATTCCAATCAATTCTTTTTCTAATTTGAACTAAACTAACTTTGTAATCGCATGTATTTGTATAGGATTACCAACTTATGTGTGCAGTTGTGACTGAAATTGCAATATTTGGAGGTTTTTTAGGACTTGATAGGCTAAAAACTATGTTTTAAAATTTCAGCTCTCTAAGTTTATGGGAAGTACTAGTTCTATTCTGATGATCATGAGTGAGTGAGTGAGTGAGTGAGTCAGTATCTGTCATAAATGCGAAACTTTGCTTTCGCTTAACTTCGGAACTAAATTACCTACAGACTTGCAATTTTGGATTTTAAGTATGTGATTATAGCTTACTGGACGACGAAAATTTCTGCGTTCTGGTCTAATCCAGAGGTTCTCAAATAGGGGCCTGAAAATGCGGCGAAATGGTTCCAGTAAAGGATGGTACGGCAGTTTTTGCTTCGCGCTCGACTTGGCGGGGGCACTGCCGTGCCCCCAGATCTGAGACTGCTCAACTGTGAACTGCATAATGTGTTGTAAATACGAGTAGTTTTAATCAAAACGATGAAGCCCAATACCAAAATTTTGCAATATTTTAGCGAATCGACCGAAAATGAACGAACCAAATATACTTGTTTATATTGTGATACTCGGTTTGCTATTAGATCTATAAAATGTGTTCCGCCACGGTTAAATAATAGGCAAGTCGGTGGAAATCGAGTTCTGTTGATAAAACAATATTATGGGAGGCTGAAAATGGCCTGAATGGCTTCGAGAAAAGGAGGGTACGGCCATGCCTTTGTTTCGCTCGACTTGGCGGGGGCACTGCCGTGCCCCCATATTTTTATCCATGTCCTTACTGTGTTGTGAATTAAAATAGAAACTATTAAACTGATATACCAAGTTAATTACATATTGTTTATCACTAAATCATATCGATGTATCTTATATTTCAATGAATCAGATTACTTTTAAATATATCACTTCGATATACTAAATATTGTGGTTTACTTAAATAACTAAGTCATAAGTTGTTTACATCAAAAAAGTAAAAAATATTCCAACAAAAAATTACCTGACAACTTTCTCGGTAATTTCCACCGGTAATTTACGGGAAAGTTGGAAAAGTACGCGACGCTTTCATTTTTTCTTTATGAAAACTGTAGTGTAGTTTATTATGGTCATTTAAAAGAACCTTGTATAAAAAAAAGTAAAAAATACATAAAACTTTAACTACTTTCTCGATAATTACCGTTACGGAGAATATTACCGAGAACTTTACCCGAACTTTCTCGCTGTTCTCGTAATTTACGGTAACGGCACATCACTAGCTACAGCCTATTTGAGGCTGACTGTACATTGTCTGATTGTAATTCAGTCATAGGATCATCTTATATGTTGTTTTAATTCTAGTTCTGTACCTGAATGGGACTCGGATGTGGGTGAAGACGGAGAGCTAGTTTACATCAAAGTCAAGATATCCAATGATGCTGTGGATGACTCCAAAGCTCCACTCTTGGAAAACTGTGAAGCATTCAAAAGGAGAAATAACTTCAAGAGGTCTTCTACAAGGCGATCTACCAAAGGTATGTTATCTATTTAAATTTCATTATCTTGATGAGAATTAGGAATGGAAATCGTGGGGAGATAAGTGCCCTAAAGGACAATCACAAATGCGCTAGAAAGATGGTGTGAATTAAAACAAAAATATTGCTTTACTAATCTGCGATGTAACGTATCGGTCAATTAGTGCTAGCCTGTTATACTTGCGTATGTTATCATGTTTTCCTATGCGAAATAAATATATCAAACCACCACCAAAAATACTAAACTCAAGAGTTAGTAGAGGAGAGAGGCCTAGCACTAATTGACTAACACAGGGGTTCCCAAACTTATTTATACATCGACTCCTTTGGCGGGTTGTTAACTTTTTGCGACGCCCTTATAACCCAAGATAAGTGCGGGTTGTTCTAGGTTTAACTTACGGCGACGTGTTAGTCACTAACACATTAACATTTCGCGGATTAGCAAAGCAATATTTTTGTTTTAACTAACATGGATTTCCGCAAAGTAACGCCCGATTCAATCAATTAAGATGATGTGAGTAAAGTCGCTGGTCGAACTGGATACGAAGAGCACAACACAGAGAGGAATGGAGAAAGGCGAAGGAGGCCTACACCACTATGGTTTAACAAGGCTAAACAAGAAGAAGAGATCAAAATTTGCGCTTGTTGGTGGAATAGTAGTATAATACAATATCTTTAAATAAAATTTATAATTTTCTTCCATTTAGGCAGGATATTTAAAGTTTTGAAGAATCGTAAAACGAAGAACTTGGATGTTTTTGGCAGTAAAAAAACGGAAAATGAATCTGGAACAGTAGCACTTTCTGGTATTCTCAAGAAAACTTCTCTTGAAGACAACAAAGTTGTTATACAGGTACAATTTTACCCAAGTTCAATTAACCATGTTTATTAAACTTTTAGTACTTCAATGGTTTTCAATTTACGACTTAAATTGGAACTTGAAGCAATTCACAGTAATAATTTTGGATATTGTTATTGTAGCCACAATCATATACAATCACCAGCATTCAATTTATTATTAAACAAGGCATGCAAAAGTATCTGATACTAATTCCCATAGTAATTAACTAGCTTGTGTGTGTCTATAGTGTCCAACCAAAACTAGTTTTTATGCCACACCTGGCCATAAAGTGGCTTTTACTGCACGCTACGCGTACGGGAAAAGCCGCTTTGTGGCCAAGTGTAGATATAAAATGATGTACACAACACGGAAGGTAATAAAGAAAGCCCTCGATCGCTATTTACGTCCCTCGCTTGTAGCTCGGGCCGCAAAGTTCTGCGATCTCGCCGTTTCTTTGTTTTACCAACCTAGTTGTATAATGAACTATTACGGCCGAAATCACAACCGAATTTCGGCTTCGGTCAGTTTCAGGCGAAGCCGAAACTTCCGTATAAGGTCATGTTTTCGTGGAAAGAAAGAAAATAGGCAAGTTAATCATTCAGTCTCTGATATTTGATCTTATTATCTTTTCTTATTTCAAATGAATTATTTGTACTTTTTGAAATAAAGCGCAGAAGCTTTTTTAAATGAAGTCGAGAGGTTTTCGTTTTCGGTCGTAGGTTTGGCTGGTTGGAGGGGGAGGAGGATGGGCGCAATTCGGCGTTCGTCTCATCCCCTAGTGGAGTCGTGGGTGAGGGGCCCACACTGTTGGACTCCACACGTCTGGGGGAGGGATCGTGGCGGTTTCCGATCCCTCCCTCCTTGACGCGGGGGCCCTGGCGGCTAAAAGCCAGGGCAGCCGAGGGGCACCAGTGGTAGAATTGCTACGAGCCCACTGTGCCCCCATCAAACGGCATGCGGAGAAAAGCCGACGGGTTTTTAGTGGGTATGCTCCTCCCCCCCTCTGACTAACGAGAGGGTGAGCGCGAGGAGTGAGCTCCACATAATCCCCCCAACCAACATCTGGCCTCCCTAGGTCCGGGGGGTATGCGTAATGCATTTTCCCACTGCAAAAAAAAAAGGTTTGGCTGGTTGGCAGCTGAAACCGAAACTAAGCCGAAACCTGTTTTTTTGCCGAAATTAGGCTGAAACCGAAAGTTCGGTCGGACTCTACTTGTGTCAGATATTTATGCATGCCCCGTTTCATAATATATTATTGCCAGTGACTATAACTAACAGTGGCGTGGCGTAAAAGATATCCTAGGGCAAGTCGGTGCAGATTTGGCGTACATTTTCCTTAAGAGTTCTAGAATAAGCTGGTCAAAAGCCTAATATTAGGCAAGCCGGTTGGAATCGAGTTGTTTGGACGCCACGCCACTGGTAACTAAACACCTAACACAAATATACTGTTTCAATTCAATTCAATTTTTGTTTTTATTGGCTACTGTCCAGTGGGACAATTCTGCCAGCGTCAAGGTTGGAAGCTACAAGTGATCGGTAGTGAAACGCTGTCCAAACGGTGCTCAAAGATGATCAGTTGGGATATCTAAAATACTGTTTCAATTATTTGCAGGTCAGCAAAAACATGATGTTTAACAGCGAGAAGAATTGCCAAATCGAAAAAATGTTCGGTATCAGTCTAGAAACCAATGCAGACGGGAAAAATCTAGTTGTCTCTGATTTCCTTCCCGAAGCCAGAGCTATCTATGCTCCTAAAGTAAAGAAAGGTTATTACTTGCAGAAAATAAACGGCATTGATGTGAACTCGTACAACGTTAACAGTATTCTTCAAGTAGTTGCGGATGATTATGATAATCCGAAACTACAGTTTGAAGTGGTAGCCGAAGAGGTCGCCTTTGATATAGAAAAGCTTCTCACAACCAAAACAGCTCCGGAAAACTCATTAACACAACTCTTGAAGGACTCGAACTGTTCTGTTTTATACATATGCTGTAACGACATAGAATACCATAGCAACGATGATAAAGGCGTTTTATATTGCTATCCGCGCCCGTTTAATCAAAATTTCCTTTATAATACCAGAGGAGCTTATGTCACTTTGAATCATTTAGCTCCTAAATCTTTGGGCACGAGTCAGCCGATAACTTCTACAGTTTTACACAATAGTACTCTTATAAATGTCGCATACGTGTCGTATTACAGTGACTTATTGTTGGTAGCGTTTCCGAATAAGTCTGTTGACTTATTCGCAGCTAAGAGGGTAATTGTTGAGATAACTAGAACTCTGGAGTTTTTGTATGGCTCTTTAAAAACTTGTTTCACTAAACCTAACAATGTTGATAAACTGGACAGTTTATTTTCCCGTATATTTATTAGTTTGTTGTTCAGTAACGTGGAAAATGATTGTGAGGGGAGTAATGGGTTGTATTTCGAGGATGTTTTGGCGGCTCATGCGATTACGTTGCCGTTGGAAGTCAAGGTGCAAGTGGATGATGCTATGACGGAGTTGCAAGCCGCAGACTATAGAGAATGGGTTTGTATTACATCATGTGGTCTACTAGTCAGTAATAAATGTTATGTCCATAGTTTTTTAAAACTAATGCACGCATGGAAAGGAAATATAATGTATGGAATTTTTGTATGAAACCTGTAACATTAATTTTCCAGACTGACGATATAGAAAACTTTCAAAGGCTGTACACCGTCATCGGAACATGTTTGTACTACGCGGGGCATTTACTGAGCTCCCACCTACAAGACGAAGATCTGATTGAAATAAGCTCATTTTTAAAACTCAACGGAATATTGAAGCTGAGCGCCGACAAGGAACTGGAGAAGCTCGTGATTTGGAAGGAGGTTTATATAAATGAACATAGAAAACAAAATAAGAATGATGGACACGAATACAGGTTAATATAAATTATGTTTTTGATTCAGTTATTTATTAAAATAGGTATTTGCAATTTTTTTTAATAATAAATGGGAATGGCGTTTCGTTTCATGACTATTCTAGAGAATATAATATAATATTGTTGTGAGGTGTAGGTATTGGTTTTTCACCTATGCGTGTCAATAAAAAAGGTGTTTAAACGTCAATTATGACAATTGTTAACTTGTGACCTAAAGGTTTGTGTTCGTATGATGTTGTCACATATAGATGACAGGTAGTAAATTCAAAAAATTAAAGTGGCTGTCTGTGTAGAATTCCAGATGGGCGCTGGTTCCTGCTGGTGGTAGGGAAGGGGCACTTCATTCTGGCCACACTGATGGAGGCTGGAGGATGTACTGAAGATGTAAGTTCACACTTACAATTTTTCCTCTAAGTTAAGTAGTTGGATAAAAATTGCCTAGTATCAAGGACCATTAAAACAAGAGGACTGTCATTCTCCATACAAAAAGCTGTATCCCGAATTTACAACGCCATCTATGTACTATAAGCTTGATATAAGAATTATATTATTTACAAATATTCAACTTTCCAAGCGTGACACAGTATTTAAATGTTAGAATTTATTTATTATTAGCTGTTTACGAACTAATTGTTATTGTACTATGTTTCTTTGTTCAATTATAACATCGTTAAATGTTTAGTTTTTTAGCGCCATCTAGTTTTTGCCTGGAAATCCCCTTGTGGTCGGGGTACGATCCAAAGTATGGAGAATGACAGTCCTCTTGTTTTAATGGTCCTTGCTAGTATCTAAAATAAAATAACGCGGCTTAGCTCCTAAAAAACTCAGATGAAGTTAAAAAGATATGGTTTAAATTGGATAAGCGTGTCTCATTTTTGCACCTTCTGTCTTTTACTGGACTTCACCTGGACCTCATCAGTGTTTAGAATATAAATCGCAATCTTTGAACTGAGCTAAGTGACAACGTACAAAGTAAGTACATACGTATACTGTGTGATTTCTCAGGCAGTGGGAGTCACCCCGCCGTCACCGTTCTACGTAGAGGAGTGCTGGAGCTGCCTGGAGCTGGTGCACTCTGTGGGGCTCCACACGTACCTGGCGGGCTGGCTGCGCGCCAACACGCGGCCGCGGCTCCAGCTGCTGCCCGAGTGCTTGACCAAGCAGGGGAGGAAGCTGCGGGACACAGGTGAGGTGCTGGTACCGTGTAGCAGTGGTCACTACGTGGAGTGCTGCTGCCCGGAGCTGGTGCACTCTGTGGGGCTCCACACGTACCTGGCGGGCTGGCTGCGCGCCAACACGCGGCCGCGGCTCCAGCTGCTGCCCGACTGCTTGACCAAGCAGGGGAGGAAGCTGCGGGACACAGGTGAGGTGCTGGTACCGTGTAGCAGTGGTCACTACGTGGAGTGCTGCTGCCCGGAGCTGGTGCACTGTGGGGCTCCACACGTACCTGGCGGGCTGGCAGCGCGCCAACACGCGGCCGCGGCTCCAGCTGCTGCCCGAGTGCTTGACCAAGCAGGGGAGGAAGCTGCGGGACACAGGTGAGGTGCTGGTACCGTGTAGCAGTAGTCACTACGTGGAGTGCTGCTGCCCGGAGCTGGTGCACTGTGGGGCTCCACACGTACCTGGCGGGCTGGCAGCGCGCCAACACGCGGCCGCGGCTCCAGCTGCTGCCCGAGTGCTTGACCAAGCAGGGGAGGAAGCTGCGGGACACAGGTGAGGTGCTGGTACCGTGTAGCAGTGGTCACTACGTGGAGTGCTGCTGCCCGGAGCTGGTGCACTGTGGGGCTCCACACGTACCTGGCGGGCTGGCAGCGCGCCAACACGCGGCCGCGGCTCCAGCTGCTGCCCGAGTGCTTGACCAAGCAGGGGAGGAAGCTGCGGGACACAGGTGAGGTGCTGGTACCGTGTAGCAGTGGTCACTACGTGGAGTGCTGCTTCCCGGAGCTGGTGCACTGTGGGGCTCCACACGTACCTGGCGGGCTGGCAGCGCGCCAACACGCGGCCGCGGCTCCAGCTGCTGCCCGAGTGCTTGACCAAGCAGGGGAGGAAGCTGCGGGACACAGGTGAGGTGCTGGTACCGTGTAGCAGTGGTCACTACGTGGAGTGCTGCTGCCCGGAGCTGGTGCACTGTGGGGCTCCACACGTACCTGGCGGGCTGGCAGCGCGCCAACACGCGGCCGCGGCTCCAGCTGCTGCCCGAGTGCTTGACCAAGCAGGGGAGGAAGCTGCGGGACACAGGTGAGGTGCTGGTACCGTGTAGCAGTGGTCACTACGTGGAGTGCTGCTGCCCGGAGCTGGTGCACTGTGGGGCTCCACACGTACCTGGCGGGCTGGCAGCGCGCCAACACGCGGCCGCGGCTCCAGCTGCTGCCCGAGTGCTTGACCAAGCAGGGGAGGAAGCTGCGGGACACAGGTGAGGTGCTGGTACCGTGTAGCAGTAGTCACTACGTGGAGTGCTGCTGCCCGGAGCTGGTGCACTGTGGGGCTCCACACGTACCTGGCGGGCTGGCAGCGCGCCAACACGCGGCCGCGGCTCCAGCTGCTGCCCGAGTGCTTGACCAAGCAGGGGAGGAAGCTGCGGGACACAGGTGAGGTGCTGGTACCGTGTAGCAGTGGTCACTACGTGGAGTGCTGCTTCCCGGAGCTGGTGCACTGTGGGGCTCCACACGTACCTGGCGGGCTGGCTGCGCGCCAACACGCGGCCGCGGCTCCAGCTGCTGCCCGAGTGCTTGACCAAGCAGGGGAGGAAGCTGCGGGACACAGGTGAGGTGCTGGTACCGTGTAGCAGTGGTCACTACGTGGAGTGCTGCTGCCCGGAGCTGGTGCACTGTGGGGCTCCACACGTACCTGGCGGGCTGGCAGCGCGCCAACACGCGGCCGCGGCTCCAGCTGCTGCCCGAGTGCTTGACCAAGCAGGGGAGGAAGCTGCGGGACACAGGTGAGGTGCTGGTACCGTGTAGCAGTGGTCACTACGTGGAGTGCTGCTTCCCGGAGCTGGTGCACTGTGGGGCTCCACACGTACCTGGCGGGCTGGCAGCGCGCCAACACGCGGCCGCGGCTCCAGCTGCTGCCCGAGTGCTTGACCAAGCAGGGGAGGAAGCTGCGGGACACAGGTGAGGTGCTGGTACCGTGTAGCAGTGGTCACTACGTGGAGTGCTGCTTCCCGGAGCTGGTGCACTGTGGGGCTCCACACGTACCTGGCGGGCTGGCTGCGCGCCAACACGCGGCCGCGGCTCCAGCTGCTGCCCGAGTGCTTGACCAAGCAGGGGAGGAAGCTGCGGGACACAGGTGAGGTGCTGGTACCGTGTAGCAGTGGTCACTACGTGGAGTGCTGCTTCCCGGAGCTGGTGCACTGTGGGGCTCCACACGTACCTGGCGGGCTGGCTGCGCGCCAACACGCGGCCGCGGCTCCAGCTGCTGCCCGAGTGCTTGACCAAGCAGGGGAGGAAGCTGCGGGACACAGGTGAGGTGCTGGTACCGTGTAGCAGTGGTCACTACGTGGAGTGCTGCTGCCCGGAGCTGGTGCACTGTGGGGCTCCACACGTACCTGGCGGGCTGGCTGCGCGCCAACACGCGGCCGCGGCTCCAGCTGCTGCCCGAGTGCTTGACCAAGCAGGGGAGGAAGCTGCGGGACACAGGTGAGGTGCTGGTACCGTGTAGCAGTGGTCACTACGTGGAGTGCTGCTGCCCGGAGCTGGTGCACTGTGGGGCTCCACACGTACCTGGCGGGCTGGCAGCGCGCCAACACGCGGCCGCGGCTCCAGCTGCTGCCCGAGTGCTTGACCAAGCAGGGGAGGAAGCTGCGGGACACAGGTGAGGTGCTGGTACCGTGTAGCAGTGGTCACTACGTGGAGTGCTGCTGCCCGGAGCTGGTGCACTGTGGGGCTCCACACGTACCTGGCGGGCTGGCTGCGCGCCAACACGCGGCCGCGGCTCCAGCTGCTGCCCGAGTGCTTGACCAAGCAGGGGAGGAAGCTGCGGGACACAGGTGAGGTGCTGGTACCGTGTAGCAGTGGTCACTACGTGGAGTGCTGCTTCCCGGAGCTGGTGCACTGTGGGGCTCCACACTTACCTGACTGACCCACAGCCAAAACGAACTGCTACCAGAACAGTAGTTTAGGTTAGAACTGTCACCTCTAATAAAAACGTACTGCTACCAGAATATTAAATTTAATATTGGCGTTACAAATCATTTTTCTTAATTTTTTTGCGTAAAATATGTTTTGCCAACTAAAACATTTGACTAAATGAAATTTGGTCAAAGTACCAGTTAGTAAGCGAAACATTGCCTAAATCCTACGTTTTTTTTTTCGGGAATTGATAATTTGTCAAACATATGTTGATAAAACAAAGGTAACCCGCTGGTTCCATGTAGGCAGCATTTGCATGGCGTCTATAGAACCCGATTCCCACCGGATTGCCTATTTTTTAAATCATATGACCGGAGTACCTATCTACTACTCTTCAAGAAAACTTCATTTAAATCTGTTCCGGCTTTACTAAGAATATATTTGACGCCACGCTACTGGTAGGCAGTGAACCTCGCGGGCTTCTTAGAATAGAGGGCGATTGAGGGAAAGTGTCAACGATCTCCGCCAGAGCGGGAACGCAAGACGACCGCGACGTATCTTACGCGTCACAGCATGAAACAACCAATGGGAACGCGCGTACATTGCGCTGCGTCACAATAATAGCAGTCATTTTTCTTTGTACAAAAGGTACATGGCGCGCTTGATAAGTGCGCGCCGTGTACCTACGAACGCACTACAGTCTACAAGCAAAGATCTAAGAATGCGTAAGAATGCTCCAGTATGGATTACACTCGCACAGATGCGTAATACGTGTCGCGCGCTCTTAAACAGCCGAAGTTGGACTATTTGTTTGTCTTAATACTTTGGCTGCGTTATACATGCGCATTCTCATTTACTGTTATATGCTGTGATGATTGAACTGGTCATCATCCGCGTGGACAGCTTTATTAACGGTGACTTTCAAGAACCTAAAACATTATAATTAATATCCAGGTCCAAAATCCGACGGCACATTAAAACCGTCGACTCTAAAACTTCCAAAGCAAGAAAAGCGACGCCACAACTCTTCGGAGCAGCTCAACGTGGGCTCGAACGACAATTCTGTGAACTACGGGAGCCACCACAGTCTGTACTCGCAGTGGTACAACGCGAAGCAACGCCACGCGAGCAACCTGGACGTCAGCTACTCAGAAGACTCTAACAGCTTGAAGAGCAATAGGTAAGTAATTAGTTTTTTTTAGCTGACTACTTGCAAGTCTTACCGAGGGCTCGTCCAGAAATTTGGCCTATTTTTAACCCCCCTCTCCCCCTTGGTGATTGTAACGCTACCCCCTCCCATCCAAGATCACGTAATTTTTTGTAAGTGTTATTGATGTTTTAAAGTTGATAAATGAGGGTAATTTCGTTGTGTACAAAAATTACACGTGATGTCTTCTCGGACCCCCCCATCCCTCATCGTGACTTGATATTTTTCTGACTCCCCCCATAGACGATCACATGATTTCTGGACGAGCCCTGACCTGTTGCAAAAATCGGGCCGTGGCGTTCCTTGGGATCGAACCAGGACGCTTGGCCCGGCCCACCTTAAAAGGGTCGGACTAGGTGGGGGCCGGGGCGCCTGCGATTGAACCAGGTCTCTTGGCCCGGACCATCTTGAGAGGGTAGGTAGGGTAGGTACACACGCGGACTTGGTGACAATGCCGTGAACTACGGGAGCTACCACAGTCTGTACTCGCAGTGGTACAACGCGAAGCAACGCCACGCGAGCAACCTGGACGTCAGCTACTCGGAAGACTCCAACAGCTTGAAGAGCAATAGGTAAGCAATTGGGTTTTTTTTAGCTGACTACTTGCAAGACTTACTGACCTGTTGCGAAAATCGGACCAGGTGGGGGCCGTGGCGTTCGTTAGGATCGAAACAGGTCGTTTGGCCGGACCACCTTGAGAGGGTCCGATTAGGTGGGGGCCGGGGCGCCTGGGATTGAACCAGGTCTCTTGGCCCGGACCATCTTGAGAGGGTAGGTAATTAGCGACACACGCGGACTTAGTGACAATGCCGTGAACTACGGGAGCCACCAGTCTGTACTCGCAGTGGTACAACGCGAAGCAACGCCACGCGAGCAACCTGGACGTCAGCTACTCGGAAGACTCCAGCAGCTTGAAGAGCAATAGGTAAGTAATTCGTTTTTTTTAGCTGACTACTTGCAAGTCTTACCGAGGGCTCGTCCAGAAATTTGGCCTATTTTTAACCCCCCTCTCCCCCTTGGTGATTGTAACGCTACCCCCTCCCATCCAAGATCACGTAATTTTTTGTAAGTGTTATTGATGTTTTAAAGTTGATAAATGAGGGTAATTTCGTTGTGTACAAAAATTACACGTGATGTCTTCTCGGACCCCCCCATCCCTCATCGTGACTTGATATTTTTCTGACTCCCCCCATAGACGATCACATGATTTCTGGACGAGCCCTGACCTGTTGCAAAAATCGGGCCGTGGCGTTCCTTGGGATCGAACCAGGACGCTTGGCCCGGCCCACCTTAAAAGGGTCGGACTAGGTGGGGGCCGGGGCGCCTGCGATTGAACCAGGTCTCTTGGCCCGGACCATCTTGAGAGGGTAGGTAGGGTAGGTACACACGCGGACTTGGTGACAATGCCGTGAACTACGGGAGCTACCACAGTCTGTACTCGCAGTGGTACAACGCGAAGCAACGCCACGCGAGCAACCTGGACGTCAGCTACTCGGAAGACTCCAACAGCTTGAAGAGCAATAGGTAAGCAATTGGGTTTTTTTTAGCTGACTACTTGCAAGACTTACTGACCTGTTGCGAAAATCGGACCAGGTGGGGGCCGTGGCGTTCGTTAGGATCGAAACAGGTCGTTTGGCCGGACCACCTTGAGAGGGTCCGATTAGGTGGGGGCCGGGGCGCCTGGGATTGAACCAGGTCTCTTGGCCCGGACCATCTTGAGAGGGTAGGTAATTAGCGACACACGCGGACTTAGTGACAATGCCGTGAACTACGGGAGCCACCAGTCTGTACTCGCAGTGGTACAACGCGAAGCAACGCCACGCGAGCAACCTGGACGTCAGCTACTCGGAAGACTCCAGCAGCTTGAAGAGCAATAGGTAAGTAATTCGTTTTTTTTAGCTGACTACTTGCATGTCTTACTGACCTGTTGCAAAAATCAGACCAGTGTTTATGTAAAGTATTTGTACGGAACCCTCGACGGGCGAGTCCGACACAAGTGCTTGTCGGGTTTTTTTATATGGAATTTTAATTGGAGATTTGCGGTATATTTTAATTGACATTGTTTCGATGTCACACATAGCCACTGGTAGCGTTAAAAGATGAAATGTTCTTAGTTAAAATTAAGTAGAATTTGTTGGTTGTCTGGAAGAGATCGCTCTTTAGCGATAAGACCGCCTTTTGTCTACCTTTTTAAACTGCTTTAATTATGTAAGTACCTCTTGTAATGTGTTTATCGGTAGGCGTATGATGCTACGCTTTTTCGCGCGATAAATACATGATAAAGCATCCGTCACTGCCAAATAGTGTATGAGAGTGACGGCTGCTTTATCATTTATTTATCGCGCGACAAAGCGTAGCATCATAAACCTACTGGTGTGCAATAAAGTATATTTGTATTTTATTGTTGCTAAGTTTTGATCTTATAAATTTTCTTTATTATAATCGACTGTCTTTTTATTGAATCTTAAAATAATCTATATCAACCATTGAACAATGGAATTTAAATGAAATAAAACTACTTACTAAAAAATATAAAACTATTCTAGAAAACTAAAACTTATAATATTTTTTCAATAGCGAGAAGAGCGAAGAGCGAGTGCAAGGGAGACGAGCAGACAGGGAACAGAGGAATCGACGCGACTCCTCCGGATCCGATTCTGATTGGGACAGACAGGTATTTGCCGCTCGTTAAAACTTGTACTCTTCAAAGAATAAGGGTTTTGTGTTTATAACACGCCAATAGAGCCACAGCACTGTATAATGGCAGTCATTTTGCTCAGGCCATATTCAACCCCCTGTAATTTTGTGCTGGCTAAAGCTAGAACCCTGAATTTTCAGGGATATATAAGGTCCTAATTTATTAGTTGCAGATATTTTAACACATTATACTTTACATTAAAATAATTAACTTTAAATAGAAATTAAAAAAAATCTTTTCATATAACTTTTTTGATTTCATTTACCTAACAAAAAAATTAATTATAATTTCGTCTAAACAAAATCACCATGTGCATTATCACATGTCACAATAACACTGTCTGTCATGTCAACAATTGTTT
Organism: Eudemis profundana; assembly: GCA_947034925.1. Classification (NCBI taxonomy): domain Eukaryota; kingdom Metazoa; phylum Arthropoda; class Insecta; order Lepidoptera; family Tortricidae; genus Eudemis; species Eudemis profundana. The sequence goes on along the minus strand of OX344804.1, from coordinate 2,456,844 downwards.
GTCGTAAATGTTGTTGACGACCGCTTTAGCTTAGTTGGTAGTAACCCTGCCTACGAAGCAGGAGGTCCTGGGTTCGAATCCCGGTAAGGGCATTTATTTGTGTGATGAGCACGAATACTTGTTCCTGAGTCATGGATGTTTTCTATGTATTTAAGTATTTGTATCTATTAAATATATCGTCGTCTAGTATCCATAACACAAGCCTTATTGAGCTTACTATGGGGCTAGTTCGATTTGTGTAAGATTGTCCCCTAATATTTATTTATTTATTTATTTAAATGTCGTAACGGTTCGGCGGGAAAACTGCAAATGTCAATTTATCGACGTGTAGTGGCCAGTTACAGTTAAGTGGTACGTAAAAGAGCTTCTGTTCAATGAGTTTTCATTTAGTAATCACATTAACAGGGTGTTATTACGTAGCAAATTTGTTTTTCCTTTTTCTCCAAAAAAACATCGTAAAAGCTATAATGTTCCATGCTTTAATATACTCCAGAGACTGAGTACTATCAGCTGTAAAAATATCTGCAGCTAATAAATTAGGATTATATAGGGCAAATAAAGAATCCTCCACGGGTAAATAATCGGTGGAAATCGAGTTCTGTTGGCACGAGGCCCCGGTACTGACTTGGTTTAACATTACATCTCAAAACTTTTTTACCCGACTGCGGCGAAGCCCAAAGGAGGGTTATGTGTTTGGCCTGTATGTATGTATGTATGTATGCATGTATGTATGTCCGTTCCTATGTCCGCTCGTAACTACTCAACGGCACATCCGATTTTGATAAATCATACATCATTAGATTCGTCTTGATGGTGCGAGTGTCACTGAGTATGAAGTTCGTTAAAATAAACAAAATAGGGGATTTTATGCAGTTTTAAAGTGCACCGCGGTCGGGTGTTTTTTTTTTATAAAAATGTGGTTATTGTAGAACTGCGTTGCGAGACTTGCATCCTTTTACATGTAATGTTTTTGATGGGATTTGTTTTTCAGGAAGGCAGTCGGGCCAGTGGTAGTATCGACGCGTCCGACATCAGGAAATCCTTACTGAATGAGATAGATAACGTCACTGTTCACAAGTATGTTATTCTAAATTGGGGCTCATTTCACGAAGGTACAAGTTACAATTTTACAAGTCTAAATTAGCCACATTGCTCGAACCGACCAGTGGTGTCGTGGTATTTGTTGCTAAGTTAGACGTGTAAAATTGTAACTTTTAGTTTTGTGAAACGGGCCACTGTTAAGGGTTACGAACTTTTACTTAGCACATTTGTCAATGTTTAGGTAAAAAATTCAGCGATGCAATAATTAAAGGTGCTCTGTTCCATAGACGTTGGCGCACCATAAACACTACAAGCAAAGTTTTAAGAATACGTAAGAATGCTCTAGTATGAATCGCATTCACACAGACGTGTTATCGCGCGTCTGTGTGAGTAAAGTTGGACTACTTGTTCGTCTTTATACTTTGGTCAAGGGCATAGATAAATATCCACACAGTTCTAAAATATGTATTATGTATATATAATAGAGATGGGCCGACTAGTCGGGAACGCCGACTATTCGGCATCAATTGTAGTCGGCCGATTAGTCGACGACTAGTCGGCAAAAAATGCCGAATATTCGGCACTATTGCCTAGCGGAGAATATAGGACACAAAAGATATTCTTGGCTTAATTATTTTATATTTTTACGTACTTTACTCAAATACAACAAAAAGCTTTTTAAAGGTGTAACAATTAAGTAACATATAATATTTTAATTTTAATAATTAAACTTTGGTGGCACATCACACATGGTCGCTAAATAGAGTTACAGTTATGTACTCGTGTTAGTGTGGGGAGACGAAGTGAACCGAGCGTTTCCGATTGCACCCGAACCTATCTAATAACCATGATCGGCAATGCCGACTAGTCGGCCGATTAATCGGCAAATTGTGAACCGAATAGTCGGCAAAATCCGTAGTCGGCCCAACTCTAATATATAACCCTTACTGCCATAATAATAAGACCTGTATACATATTTTTGAAACTTTGTGGTGTATACATATTGCTGCCTTTACCGTACACCTATAAAGTGTACTTTGAAGTAAACATGGTCGAATCTAATATAACCGATTTTATTAAATTATGAAAACCACGTTTTTCAGGATAACGGCCGGCGACGACAACGTGCTCTTCTACTTCCTCCAGCTGGAGTCGGTTAAGGGCGTGCTGATAGCGCCAGTTAAGAGTGTCTCGCAACAAGCCAATAACGCGTTATACTCGCATATCGTGAATACGTTCCGCGCCGCCGCCCGCCGCATACACGGGCTGCTGCAGCATAGCGTGCGGTGAGACCGCTTTTGTTCTAAAATAAAATAGTATATTACACAACTAGGGTGGTAATACAAAGAAAGGCCGAAGTACTTTATGCCACACTTGGCCATAAGGTGACTTTTTCCGCACGCTGCGCCGCGTTCTGGCCAAGTGTAGACATAAAAAGATGTACACAACACCGGAGCTAAAGAAAGCCCCTCGCTTGCAGCTCGGGCCGCAAACATCTGCGATCTCGGCCTTTCTTTGTATTACAACCCTAGTTGTGTAATGTTCTATTATGCTACACTTGGCCATAAAGTGGCTTTTTCCGCACGCTACGCGTACGGGAAAAGCCGCTTTCTGGCCAAGTGTAGACATAAAATGATGTACACAACACGGGAGGTAATAAAGAAAGCCCTCGATCGCATATTTACGTCCCTCGCTTGCAGCTCGGGCCGCAAACAACTGCCATCTCGGCCTTTCTTTGTTTTACCACCCTAGTTGTGTAATGTAATGTTCTACTCCTGTATTTTTATCTGTCCTTTACTAAGTCACGAACATATATAAGAATATACATAATGATGAGTTCATATAGTACGTCACACCCATGGGGGGGGGGTCTAGCCAAATGTGACAGCCTATACTAACAAGGTCAAATATGTTAGGAAAAAGTGTGACATGGGGGGGGGGGGATCTAAAAAAAATCTCGCATGTCGTGAATACGTTCCGCGCCGCCGTCCGCCGCATGCACGGGTTGCTGCAGCATAGCGTGCGGTGAGACCGCTTTTGGTAGACTTAGGGGCTATAATCTACCTATGTATCAATAGTACATTACACAACTAGGGTAGTAAAACAAAGAAAGGCCTAGATCGCAGAAGTTTGCGGCCCGAGCTGCAAGCGAGGGACGTAAATATGCGATCGAGGGCTTTCTTTATTACCTCCCGTGTTGTGTACATCATTTTCTGTCTACTTTTGGCCAGAAAGCGGCTTTTTCCGTACGCGTAGCGTGCGGAAAAAGGCACTTTATGGCCAGGTGTGGCATAAAATAGTATTTTTGTGTCCTTACATAAAATTCTAATAGAATTAATATTTTTTAGTTAACCTACGTGCTGTTCAGCTACTGGGCAAAGGCAGGGGCGTATTTTGAAATTTGGCGCCCCGGGCCAATATACGTTTCGGCGCCCCGAGAAGTCAAGGAAAAAAATTATTGAAATAAAAAATACAATATTTTTAATAAATTCTGATCGCACGCACGCAGGCGAGCTATCGCGCGTCTTTGTGAATACGTGTCGCGCGCTCCTAAACGGCCGAAATTGGACTACTTGTTCGTCTTTATACTTTGCCTAGATACCTAGTGGAACTTAACTTTGTCAAAAATCAAAAAAACCGTAAAAAATTGGGAAGGTCTAGTTTTTGGTAGTACCTTCTCAGGACGTTTTTAAAGTAGACTACATTTGCTACAATACCTATGAGACTAGAATTGTCTCTGCAGACCCAATAGTTTCTGAGATGAAGCCTTTCAAAGTTTACCATTTTTTGCAATATTCTGTCGTTCTGAATGAATTTAGACCCTGATTCTTCGTAACCCCTGTTGTACTATCGAAGTCTTGTACGTTATGTTATGGGATGTTAAAAATGAGATTTTCAGATGAGAAGTGTGAATGATGATGTTTAATGATAAGCTAATAAAAAAGGCAAGGACAACAAAAGTTAATAGGTTTATTAGTTAATTAGTAAATTGAGTTATTCAAAATCAATAAATTAAGTTATTTTAGCCCTCTTGGAAGGGCGGCGCCGATCGCAGTGAGGATGATCAGCAAATCAATGTCCTCACCAAAATAGCGCAGTTCAAAAAATTATGAATTTTGAAAAGCATAATCTCGAAAACTATTGTTTACAGAGATAATTTTATTATTTCATATTGTAGAAAATTTTGTGTACTTTTAAAACGTCCTGAGAAGGTACTATCAAAAACTAGTCCTTTAGGGTCATAATCTCCAAAATCTGAAAACCGAAATTTTCGCGGTTTTTTTCGATTTTTGACAAAGTTGCATTGGCGCTCGAGGTCACAAACTTAGATTTTATTCATTCAACATCATAAACAAGTCTGCAAAAAATCAGAACTACTGGATTGGCGCAAAGTACCCCGTACTTTCAGGTGACAAGGTTACTGGATTATTCAATGTTTTGCAAAATACGTTTCAATATTGAAAAACACCCCCTCTTCCCTCTGCGCCCCGCCCGGGCCGGGTATGTACTTACCACGCCGTATGTTTTTAATAACAGACGCGCTCCGTAGGTATTGACGAAAATTAACTTACGACCGTATTTTCGATAAAATAAAAAAAGGTGAGAAGTAAAAGTCAGTTGAATCCAAAACCAGAACAAAAGGCAATCGGCCCGGGGCGGCTACGGCGCCCCTGGCCCATGGGCGCCCCGGGCCATGGCCCGGATGGCCCTAGGGTAAATACGCCCCTGGGCAAAGGCTAAAGCAACTTTTAAAATGCCTGACTCTCCGGAACTTTTCAATTATATTTATGATGACAATAGATTTGTTCGAATATTTGAAGTATTTCCTCGATTTCTCCAAGATTCCATCAAAATATCTTGACCTGGTGACGATAGGCGAGGAGACTTCCTTTTCAAACAAAAAAAAAAGAATTGTCCAAATCGGTCCAGTCGTCTTCGAGTTATCGGTGCACAAACATAGATTAGAATCCCGACAAACTGAGAATCTTAAAGTCTGTTAAAATTAGGATTATTTTTGACCCAGATGATACTTTTAATATGAAATAATTTTTACAATAGTTTCATATTAAATATTTTTTACAATAGATTCAAAAGAAACCACACGCCCTCAAACCCTTTGAACAAGATATTGGTGGCGGTGAAGGAGCACGCGATGCTGTTCCAGGCTCCCGCGGAAGTGTTGAGCCAGTGCGGAATCAGGAAGAACATTGAGCCGTTCCACTTCTGGGTCGTCGGGTAAATTGTTATTTATTACTAGAGATGCAGCGAATATTCGGCCACTATTCGGTATTCGGCCTATTCGGCCACATTTTGACTATTCGGCCGAAGCCGAATAATGGCATAGTATTCGGCCGAATACCGAATAGTAAATTAACACAAAGTCGAAGGAAAAAGAAGGATGAATAAATATTTTAATAACAAATTATAAACAGTAATCTATATTAAATATTAGGTTAATCATCTTTCACATCAATTTCAAACATATATAGAACAGTAGCATAAACAACGAATTAAAAATTAAACTACAAATTAAATTAAATTTTTCAATGGCGCATTTTTCTATCATGGGCTGCCTACGACGAGTAACAAGTTGCAACCTGTACAGAGATTCACGGCGCCGCTCACCCGGGCGTTCGAATTTACTTCATTTTAGGTAAAACCGTTGGCCGAATATTCGGCCGCCGAATATTCGGCTATTCGGCCGTCGACTCCGCCGAATATTCGGTATTCGGTATTCGGCCAAATCACTATTCGCTGCATCTCTATTTATTACTCTTCATTTTTCCTAAACTTTCCAAGTTCCCGAGGAACTGTTAAGCCAGTGCGGAATCAGGAAGAACATTGAGCCGTTCCACTTCTGGGTCGTCAGGTAAATTGTCATTAAATTACTCTTCGTTTTACCTAAACTTTCCAAGTTCCCAAAGAACTGCTGAGCCAGGAAGAGCACGCGATGCTGTTCCAGGCTCCCGCGGAAGTGTTGAGCCAGTGCGGAATCAGGAAGAACATTGAGCCGTTCCACTTCTGGGTTGTCGGGTAAATTGTTATTTATTACTCTCCATTTTTCCTAAACTTTCCAAGTTCCCGAAGAACTGCTGATCCAGTGCGGAATCAGGAAGAACATAATGCTGTTCCTCTTCCGGATCGTCGGGTAAATTGCTATTTATGACTGTTGTTAGAAATGTTTGAAACTATCGACCGCTATGATTTTCTGTATTTGACTAAGAAGAGCATAGAGTCGATCCCCTTTTGGATTATAGGATACACATATACTATTGTGTGAAAACCTTTATCCTTTTTACCAACATTGTGTATCTCTGTGACGACAAAAAAAAATAAAGCCGTTCAATTTCTAGATTGCCTAAAACTTAACTAAAGGACTTGTTGCATGTAATAGTAATCTGTCCGTATAGACAGTTTGACGTACCATTTTACAAAAAGGACATAAGCTCTATATTAATCCCGTACACTACTACATGCAACAAGTCCTTAAGTAACGTTTTTTACCTAGAGAAAAAAATTACCGAAATAAAAAATAAAATATTTTAGGAGACGGCTACAAATGAAAATAATAAATGATTTCAAAAGGATATTTTGTTTAATTTCAGACGCACCTTCAGCGAGCCTGAGCCTCGTGAGCTCTACGTGTGTTATCACGAGTCCGTGCCGCAGGACCTCACCGAGATATCATATCTGCTCTCCTACTTAGAATAACTCTAATTAGGCTCTTATGTGGCACATTGGGTCTCCAGTGGCTGGCACAAGCTTTGAGCGATGTTTTTTTATATGTTTTGTATAGCATGGCGCACACTGGGCGTTCGAGTGGCCGCGTTTAGGCCCCGAGCTGCGGGAGTGGCGCGCGCTCGCTGTTTACTATTGGATCGCATAAATTTAAAAGACATAATTCATCATTTCGCATTTCATCATTTGGCATAATGCTTTTGTCTCAACACGTAAACTTTTCAGGATTATTATAACGCAAACCTAACCTAACCTATTTAACAGGATGAGGCCTTAAAGAGTCCTGAAAATTCTAAAGTTTAAGAAAAAATGCATTATGAATTATGGATGATGAATTATGCCAAATGATGAATTATGCCTTTTAAATTTATACGATCCAATAGGTTCCCCGCGCTCGCTACCTGTGGCCATTAGTGGCCCAATGTGCGGCCGGTCTAAGGCAAGCGACTAAGAATCAGGAGTGTCATTCGTTGGACGGGTCAGATTCGCACAACTCTCGATACCACAGAACACGATGCTCTACATTCGGCTACAGATAGAAAGAGATGGAGGATGATGGAATATCATCCGAGTTAATATTTACAAAAAAATTACCATGACCCTCAGTAATGAGAAAACCGATGCAAGGAGGAGGATTTAGAATAACTCTGTTTTTGACCTTTTGACTGACGTTAACTGACATTAGGGCCATTCCACGTGGTTTCAACAAATGGGTGTGCGGCATGATTTTTGATTTGAATAAAAAAAATTGAGGATATACTTTATGGTGGCAGAAGTGCTAAACCACCGCTATTTATTTTTTTCATCTTTTAATTTTTGAGCTATGTCCATTCGAAATAAAAAGTGGGGTCAAATTCCTGCTTGTATATAATATGCTCTAACTTTTTTTTTAGAAAAGATAACGAAATAATTGTTGCTGTGTTTGATTAGGTAAGAACTGTGGATATCATACTGTATAACAAAAGTTATCTGAATTAACCACGAACAAAATGGTGTCCATTTGAAATATACACTTAACTGGTAAATTTTTACAATGTTTTTATTTTTTCTGTCTCAACCCTGATGCATATTAAGGATAACTTTTTTCTGATTTAGAAAGTACTTGTTTTGCTTATTCTACAAAATAAATATTATCGTGTTAGGGTAATAACTTCTAAGAGAAAAATAGTAGTGAAAATTGAGAATTTCGAAAAATGGTTATGTTTGACCCCCAAAAAACGCATGTGGAAGAAAACATAAAAATCTGAATTTATTCAGAAGACATAGTCCATGTCTTCGATAATCAGATTCAGTTTAAAAAGTTTTGTTATTTTGCCTATTTTTGGAAATGTGATTTTTTTAAACTGCTTATCTCGTGCATTTTCTCTCTCATTGTATTTATGTATGTATGTATGTAAATTCTTTATTGCACAAAATAATACAAAGCACAGGGTTACAAAATAAAGTTATATGTACAAAGTCGAACTTATCCCTTTAAGGGAGCTCTTCCAGTCAACCTTTGAGCAGTTGAGTGATGAGACAAGAGAGGTGGTAGACAAACAGGATCAAGTACAAGATATTATACAGATATTTATGTGTAAATAGATAATATGACTACATATACCCCAGGTAGTGATAACATTTTATCCCCTTAAGTTAAGTACGAGTTTTGTGTAAACAAAATTCTTGGAATCAAGGTCTTTTTTTCGTCTCAGAATCAGATGTCGATGTAGCTGAGTTGTACCTATCAGAGCGATTTAAAAATATAAGAACCATTAAAAATATACGTTATTATCATAGTTTCGTTCCCAGTTCTCAAAATGAATTAAAAGTGCGACGTGATTCTACTTCAGAAAATTTCGAAGTAGTAAAGGTTGGCATGTAATGTGTTTAGTTTCTTTTTATATAAATATTATTAAATACATGTAGTAAACTTGAACCATCTGGCTTTATTTATTGATTTTCATCAATTGCCATACATTTAAAATTTATAGTCGTAAATATTTTAATCTGCATATATAAATACAATGAGAGAGAAAATGTACGAGATAAGCAGTTTAAAAAAATCACATTTCCAAAAATAGGCAAAATAACAAAACTTTTTAAACTGAATCTGATTATCGAAGACATGGACTATATCTTCTGAATAAATTCAGATTTTTATGTTTTCTTCCACATGCGTTTTTTGGGGGTCAAACATAACCATTTTTCGAAATTCTCAATTTTCACTACTATTTTTCTCTTAGAAGTTATTACCCTAACACGATAATATTTATTTTGTAGAATAAGCAAAACAAGTACTTTCTAAATCAGAAAAAAGTTATCCTTAATATGCATCAGGGTTGAGACAGAAAAAATAAAAACATTGTAAAAATTTACCAGTTAAGTGTATATTTCAAATGGACACCATTTTGTTCGTGGTTAATTCAGATAACTTTTGTTATACAGTATGATATCCACAGTTCTTACCTAATCAAACACAGCAACAATTATTTCGTTATCTTTTCTAAAAAAAAGTTAGAGCATATTATATACAAGCAGGAATTAGACCCCACTATTTATTTCAAATGGACAAAGCTCGAAAATTAAAAGATGAAAAAAATAAATAGCGGTGGTTTAGCACTTCTGCCACCATAAAGTATATCCTCAATTTTTTTTATTCAAATCAAAAATCATGCCGCACACCCATTTGTTGAAACCACGTGGAATGGCCCATTAACGATATTGTCCACTTTACGTGACAGTTTCAAAATACTCCTGAATTTATCACTATACAATTTTAAATTGTGAGTAAAGTATTTTTTCTCTTTGGTAGAAAAACGACACACGCTCTGATTACACGCGACTAATGCGCTGGTATATTTGTGCAACAGTCAAAAGGTTGTTGTGCGTTTAACTGTATGTATGTATGTTTCAAAATCTAATTTGTAATATTCTCGTGCCACCCAAGAAAAAAAAACAACTTAAACGCAACGCTCAGTGTCCACCGTAAAGATATTCAGAATCTGATGCAGCCAATAAATAGTACCCAAATAGTACCGACGAAATACCTAGGTGAAAAAAATAGTACCCTTAAACTTTTCGAAATATAAGGCCTGTTCACGGTGTACGCTACCGGGCGTCAAGCTGGCGTACACCGTTTGTATCTCTGGAACGGCTTTGTTTTTGGAAACGCTTTATATCTAAAAAAATAGTACCCAAATAGTACCCTAGGGCCCTAAAATTTCATTTCTCTAGCTATCGTAGAAGCCGAGATATTCCATGAATTAACGGTGTACAAAATTTCACACCGTCAAGCAGGCGTGAAGGGCCCTAGTGTACTAATTGGGTACTATTGTGGGCGTTTATGTTGTACGTCACTGTGGGCGGCACGAGCATAAATAGAACTTGTATCTAACTATCTCGTTTTACTCACATGAAACATTAAGATTTAATGTTCTTCCGTCCAATATTAAATAAGTAATAATTATATATCTTTTAATGGGGTTTACAATTTTTATAAATATTTACACACAGCAATTTTGTTTTATTTCAATTTTATGCTATACTTAGTTTCGATAATTATGTACATGAAAACCTACGAAACATTTTAATCCGGAAAAAAAATATAATATTTTTGGAAGACTTATTGCGGTTAGGGCGCATAAGGTCCCACTCGCAAAATGTCCCTTGGTCCCTTTAGCAGAACGTCCCTTTTATAAATGTCCCGTTCCTAAAACGGCCTCCGGTCCCTTGACATAAAATACGTCCCTTTCGCAAAATGTCCCGTTCTCAATACATTCCTTTCGCAAAATGTCCCGTACACAAAACGTTCCTTTCGCAAAATGTCCCGTTCCCAAAACGTACCTTTTACAAAATTTGCTGTTAATCGCTTAGTTTTTAACCGACTTTATTTACCCGTGGCTTTGCCCGTGTTATTCCCGATACTGTCCCAAGAGAACTATTTACCGGGGTGTCAAGTATCCTATGTTTTAATCCAGGACTTGGTCTACTTACATGCAAAATTTAGCTCCATCTATACGGTTGTTACCCTGTGTGATTTTTATTTAGTAACAAACATATTGCCCATCTCCCTCTCCTTGACTTGAATACGCGAGAAGACTCTCTATTTATTATACAAGCATTTTGCAGGCGGGACATTTTGCGAATGGGTCATTTGGCAGACGGGACGTTTTGCGAAAGGGCCATTATGTAGTCGGGACATTCAGCGAAAGGGGCTTTTACAGAAGGGACATTTTGCGAAAGGGATGGGACGTTTTGCGAATGGGGTATTTTGCACAAGGGGCGATTTGCAAAGAAGACGTTTTGCGCATGGGACGTAATTTTGGTGGAGGGACATTTTGCGAGTGGGACCTTATGCGCCCTAACCCTTATTGCATGTCTCACAATCCTGGCTACAAAGAACCCAAGGAAATACAAAGATGCCCTTACAATGTATTAAAAATAAAATCGTGTTTTATTCCTTTCCAGATTGAATAACATTGTGATTATTTGTTGCCCGTATCAACTTAAAATACAAACACCCGATACTATAATGATATTATATGTAGGTAGTCATATAGTTTTTTTTTAAAGCCTGACTAACTCGCAACCCTATTGGGTGTAGCTCGGTCGACCTCGATAGGGTCGGACTAGGTGGGGGCCTGAACGCCTGTCGAACCAGGTCGTTTGGCCAGGGCCACCTTGAAATATGTAGTCAGAACCTCAGACTAGTCAGAACCCTTGTTTCAAATTTATACGATTTCATACATAAGAATGTTTTATTTAAAAACTGCCGCTACTAAGTCTAACGTCATTAACCGGATGTGAGTAATGCAACGTGAAGTTCAATTACGTCATTCTTGTCTATGATATAATTTATTAATATATATTGTTCCTTATTTGCCAACATCTTTACTTTTTCACGAAAAATATAATCAAAATAATTATATTTCTTAACTTACGGCCTAACTTTCCCAAATAAATCATGTTTTCAAAGTAAAGTTTTGCATATTGACAGGAACCATCGACAACATACATCACTTTTGACAACTGAACAAGAAAGGTATTTTCCGGTTGTAGTTGATCCTCCGCGTGCCCATTGATTGGCTTACGTATTTGTGGTGTTGTGGTGGAATATTTCCATGGAAAAATAGTGTTATTCGTTTTTATTTTGTTACATCAATGAATTATGTGTTGCTTTTTATCGGATTTATTGAGAAACTAGTGTTAACACTCGAGCTATGATAACTAAAATGCAACCTCAAGCCAACGTCGCGGTGCCCCAATCTGTCACGACACAGCCTCAACAAATAGTCGGTGTCCCCGCGAATGCCGTAATATTGAAGATGTCTGACATCCAACAAATATCTACAGTCGGTGAGTGAACACCCATTTATAACATCTACGATTATTTTCGTCTCGAAATAGCTGTAGCGTCTCGTATTGCCTATGTTGTATGTGGGAATTTTCTTGAACAATGTCCGAGCATACGTGAGGAATTTTATTTTTTATCTCCATTGTTTTTTTGCTAGGGCTCCTAGAGCTGGCTCACCGCGAGTACCAGGCGGGGGATTACGAGAGCGCAGAGCTGCACTGCATGCAGTTATGGCGGCAGGACAGTTCGAACACGGGCGTTCTGCTACTGCTGTCGTCCATCCACTTCCAGTGCCGCCGGCTGGACAAGTCGGCACACTTCTCCACCCTGGCGATCAAGCAAAACCCCCTTTTAGCTGAAGCTTATAGGTAAGAAGTGAACATGCATTTTTACATTGTTTGACAGCACAGACTTAATAATTTGTCTTGAGTCGCTTCATAGTTTTGGTTATCATTTCACAGAGCGAGAGTTTGTTGATGTTTGTATTGTTCTTTGTCTCATAATTAACATGATTGTATTCAAAATGAACCAACAACTTGCACTGTAAGTTTTACATCAAATTTGTGTTGCCAAACTTACCTTCGGCATGGAATGTTTGCAATATTCATTGATGTTTACAGGACAATGGTTGTAAGTTGTTTCGAATACTACAGTGACATCTGTGTGAATATTTGAAAAGTTAACATTAAGAAGATAATTTCATCAAGATCTAATAACATTGTTATATTAACATCATTTCACTACTCATTGTTGTGTAATGGATAATGTCCCCTCCACATCTCATCTAGAATGTCAATAAAATGTGATATAATTAGTCAAATACCTAGGCCAAATTTTTTGGCACTCGCATGCCGTTAAAAATTGGACCATTTTGCTTGGTGGTGCTTACTAATCTGCTAATTTTAGATGTACTAATTTTATTATATGTATCAAGATATGTTTTTGTAAAGAATGTATGTATGCAAATAGTTCATTGCACATAATAATAAAAGGCACAAGTTAGGCAGTGTACATTTTCATATCATTCATATTGCTGATAATCTAAAACACATAATAAAACCATGACTTCATCACTATACTTAATTGTATTTTTCCAGTCATGGAATAAAACTTTGCATCTATTTTTTTTCTATTGGTAGCATAGTTTCTTATAACTCTGCAAATATCTACACATACAACTTAGGGTCTGTCAGACAATATACAGCCTAGATGACTGCATATAGCAGGATAAAATTAGAAAAACGTTTTTGATGGACATATTTCTGGTTTCACTGGAAGACCAGCCCTGGCTGGCATGGCATTGTTTTTGCCATTTTGTGTAAAATGCGGTAATGAATGAGTAATTAGGGCGGCATGATTTTCTTCGGCCCGGGGCGGCTGTCACCCACGCTACGCCACTGAGACTGCCTATCCCCTATAGTCTGTCCTTTTAGGTATTTAAGAAAAGGTAAACAAAAAAACCACGTGACTCGGGTTGTTCAGCCAGTTGTATTGTGCCATAGATACAAAACGCTACTTTGATTGGCTGAACGAGCGCAGTCACGTGGTTTTTTGTTTACCGTTTTTTAAATACCTAAAAGGATAGACTATAATTTCATTCCCACACACTACCTACCCTACTACCCTTATTATGGTGAAATTAGAGGTTAGACACAGTGTCTTTTTCTCTTTATGGTGTGCATGACACTGGCAATAAGAAAGGTTTTTCAAAATTCAACCACTAAAGGCAAGTGGGGAGTGATAGTTTGTATGAAAGCTGGAAATTCCAGCAAAAGGTACAATGCACAATCTGTATATGATGATTGTTATATGCTTGTTATTTATTTAGTCTCACACACTATATGATAACATAAATAGCGGACTTATTTCATAACACATTCTCTTCTAATAAACCTCTGCAAATAAGGTTATGCTATGCGAAGTCTAGTACTTTTTGACTTACTATTTCTTTTGCCTACAGTAATCTGGGCAACGTGTACAAAGAGCGCGGTCAGCTACAAGAGGCTCTGGAGAACTACAGGCACGCAGTGCGGCTGAAGCCCGACTTTATTGACGGTTACATCAACCTGGCTGCAGCGCTGGTAGCAGCGGGAGACATGGAACAGGCCGTCCAGGCCTACGTCACTGCACTGCAATATAATCCTGTAAGTTTTATTTCGCACACGCTTTGGATGATGTATTTGCCAAGGGTTCCCTTTATTTGGCAAACGTTTTATTTGCCCGAATGTATTGTCAGCCCGAATTTTATTTCGCATAATTTATTCAACGGAAGATACATTTGCAGAATCATTTACATCAGCCACTTAGAACACGTTAGGTTTCTTTTATAATTATTCTGAAAAGTCAATATTATCTGTAAAATAACAATTATGCATAAATAGTATTCGGGCAAACAGAACATTCCGACTTATAAAATTATACCAAAAAAAGGTGAACCATTTGCCAATGACGATATTTGGCATCAGGCACGCAAAGAGAATGTTCGGTTGTGTTTGCGTTCATTTCAATACCCTGGGAGCCAGTGACAGATTAGTAAAAAGAAAATTAAACACGGGCTCTTTTACTAATTTGAATTTAACAGCGCTTCAGAACAAAGACATCTGAAGAGAAAATCGACACAAGAAACTGCATTTTTTTTAATAAGTACCTTCATTTCCAATGGTTGAAATAGGTACAATATGCTTGTATCCTGATTTTTGTTACTTTGTCCATTAGTTAATTATCAAAAAATATTGGACAGGTAGTTTTTCTTTTGTGAAGTAAACAAAAATAATGAAGATATAGCCCTTTAAAACTCCGCGTGATGTCACGACGTGGTAATTTTTTGTCTGATTGATGAAAGAAAAAATACGTATTCAATATTTTTGGATAATCTAAATTACGGACTAATTATAATTATGCAAATGGCGTTTAAATTTAAACGCTACATGCCCCCAGCATAGCCTGGTTATGCAGCTTATAGCACTGCAATTTATTGCAAACGCCTATTTAAAAGATTTACAAATGATTAAAAAAAACTGTGTTATTGGAGAGACATCCAAAAAGTCACTACGGATTTTCAATAGTGGTCGGTTATTGATGATTTTTATTAGTCAATAACGCAGATGCAGAAATCGGTGGTCTTGTAAGTTAAACGACTTGCAAAAACATTTATTTATAATCATAACATCAAACATGACGTAATGATTAAAAATATTACAATGGCAATTCTTATCTCGGTAAACATACAAGTTCATTGTTTTGTAAACATTAAAAAAGCATTAATTGTAGCACCAGAATGTAATCTCTAAAATATCACACTCAGTGGGTTAGGATTGTCTGCCTTCTTGGCAAGTTGGCACAGACTTATCAATCGGTCTACCCGTTCTCGAGTTATACATGGTGTAAATAACACGACTTTGTTTTATGTATATGTATAGATACCGGCTAAAATGTTTTCGCTCTCGAGTATTTAAAGTACCACTGTTTTCCTTTTTGCAATAGTTGTCGCCGACTGTACTTTTACACTAATATCACCATACAATAGAATGACGAGAGCACGGAAGGTGGCCTAAATGAGAATAGGATCATCTAAATTACATTAGATAATTTACATTACATTAATTAGTTTTGACATAATTATAGTTTGCGATAGTATAAATATAAAATAACAACTACGTACAAAAAATATCGTTCTATAATTTAATTCAGATAATCCAGGAAAGGTAAAATCCGATCTGTAAGACGACGACTACTTACAGTATGCGACGTCTACTTATAGTATTGTAATTATGGGAATGTACACTCACGGACAATGAATTCGGGTCACTTTCTATATAATTGTTTATAGAAAATGACCCGAATTCACTGTCCGTGAGTGTAGAACAAGAATTCGGTGTTTGTAACCAAGCGAACAGAATGAGGTCAGCAATCGTACATATTTGTGATTGTGTATTGAATCCTTAGATCAGCTGTCGGCAACCTTTTAGCAGCCAAGGGCCACATAGTAGGTAACGAAATTGACGCGGGCCGCACTTTGTTAGTAATTTGTGACTTTATACGGTTCTGAATGTTACGACCTGTACATACAAAATAGCCAGGGAGGCTCGCGGGCCGCAAGTGAGTGGTTTGCGGGCCGCATGCGGCCCGCGGGCCGCCGGTTGCCGACCGCTGCCTTAGATAATATAGAACTCGCTCGGCATCATTTAAAGATCGTTTCACACGGAAGGGAGCGCGAAGGGGCAGGGCCCTCGCCCCTTCCCCTACTAGGGACGTTAGTCGACCGGCCGTTACGGTTACGAAACGTATGACATTGAATAGGCGATTTAAACAATTGAAGGGATCTTTACAAAAATAACATAACTGACTAGACTGGTTCATACTTATAGAAAAACATTTTTAATGACACACATACACACATTACTGTTGCGCCGGTGGTATGGGTCAAAACTTCAAATGTGATTTTCCGTGCTTTAGAAGCATTTTCAGCAGGCTGAAAGGTGATTTCAGCCCGTTTCAGAGGTAGCTCTATCACATAGTAGAAGATCGAAAATTCACCTAACTTGCCGTTGTTTTCAGGCGCCTGAAACATGTTTTCAGTCCGTTTCAGGACACCCTCTATAAGATGGCGCAATAACCTGAAAACCCGTTTTCACCCCTTAGCCCTTAGGCCCTTAGGGGCCTTTGAAAACACTTCAGTATATGGCGAAATTTCTCGAAGGAGTGAATGAGACAGCACTATTAGAAAGAGACAGCTATACTGAGAATGTTCGAGAAATGTGCGAAAGAATACCAATAATATAAATTTTTAGTAAGATTCCTGGACTTAAAGTCCCGGAAAAAAAATTGGTCGTAGGTAAGGAAGTCTCCACTTTTCGACTATGTTCTTCGAAGTTTAGGTAAATATACTCTACCTATTCCGATCACTGGAAATAAGAAAGAAAGACATTATTTATTTAGCGTAACAAACAAAACAAAAAATTAAACAAAAAAAAACATATATGCCTTATGTTGTTCTCTTTTTTACTTCGTCGTAGAGTCAGGTAAAAAGTATCCTATGTTTAACACGTCATAAATTCATACATAATGTACCTCTACAGCAAATTTCATGATAATCGGTCCCGGTAGTTTTTGCGTGATAAGCGAGTAAACAAACCGATGGACGGGCAATCATTTCAGTTACTATTTAATTTCATTTTATTACTTACTAGTAGGGATGTAACGATACATAATTTCGCCGATACGATAGTGCGCCGAGTTACGGACATGCTTCTATGGGAAAAGTTCACATCCGGATACCAGCACCAAATTTTAGTATGTTGTTAGGCATGGTATCTGGACCCCAAAACTGCCGGGAGACAGTCTCTGAAAGGTCAAGGTCACCGAATATGACGTCATTCATCTAGCCGCTCCCGCGTTCTTAAAAATGTTAATTGTGACAAAACTACACATCTCACATCTGTGTATCTACTACTCCTGGAGAAAATGTAATCCAAAACGGATAGCTTTACTAAGAAAAGAATATATTTGCCGCCAGGCCACTGGCGAGTTCGCTCACTGCTCGCTGCGAACTACTTACGACTGACAATGAACTTGAAATTGATGTGTATCGATATGTGTTTCATAGGGTATATTTTAGGGTTTATTGGTCGTTTGAACTTGAAATTAGTGTGGGCGCCGGATGTGAACTTTTTTCCGTAACTCGGGGCACTATAAGGAAGTATGAACTTCAGATTTATTATTTGTATGTCCTTATTATACCTAAAACTTGGCTATATTTAACAGAGAGTCAACCTTGAAGGTGTAAAGTAAAAATAAATAAATTGTCAACACAATTCTTTTTTTATTATGAACCAAATGTATAATTAACATAGTAATTATTATTGCACAAGGTAATAGACCAATATATAAATTAAGTCAGTAATTGAAATTACTTTTTGCAGTTTTTTTTTCATACAACAAATTCTTTTGGCGCTCTTCAAATATCGGTTGTATATAATCGGCGATACCGATATATCGGTATCGGTATCGTTACATCCCTACTTACTAATGGACTCGACTTCGTACGTGGAGGTGAATTAAATAAATCTCTCTTTATTGCTTCGGCATAGTCGGGTAAAAAGTATCCGATGTGTTAACCAGGGTCATAATCAGTGATCGGCACTATCGGTGCAAAACTTTGACAAAACTATGCGACGGGTGACGTACACAATACGGGAGATAATAAAGAAAGCCCTCGATCGCATATTTACGTCCTTTCTTTGTTTTAACACCCTAGTTGTGTAAAGTACACATTCCGCGATTTCGCCACGCAGCTTTGAGACCTGAAAGAACCCGTAGAGGGAGGATTCTTTATTTGAGAACAATTAAATGTTCCTCCACGGTTAAATAATAGGCAAGTCACCCAGTGGACACCCTCCCGGTACTTGGTGTAACATTACATCTCAAAACTTTTTTGTTGTAGAACTGCGTTGCGAGACTTGCATCTTTTTACATGTAATGTTTTTGATGGGGATTACTTTATTCTGTGGCGGCCCTGCTACGATTTTATTATAACCATACATATATCGATACATTTAGACTCAAAGGGCGTAAACGCCATAAGAATCTACGGCGTTTACGCCCTTTGAGTCTAAAGGTATATAGAGTGAAAATAACTTTTTCCGAAGCTTCTTAATTGAAATATCCCAAATAATCGACTGTGATCGCGTATTATTGTTTTTGTATACCACTGTCCACTATGGCGGCAAACGAACACAAAACCAAAAACTTGGCCGATGGCCGTGTTTACGAAGATAACGATCGTTAATATCCTTGGCGACGTATTATGTGTGTGACTCATTAACTCATTAATATTCGAGGAAACTGCCTATTAAAGGTGTGTAACGTCTGTACTTTTCCGTGTGTTATGACTTGCCTGTCTTGATTACTATGTGCCAATAGCGTTTCCATTGAGTTTTATTTTCGTCGCTGTCATATCTGGGCATTTTTAGGGTTCCGTAGCCAAAATGGCTAAAAAGGAACCCTTATAGTTTCGTCATGTCCGTCTGTCCGTCCGTATGTCACAGGCATTTTACTCAAAAACTACAAGGCCTATAAAAATCTAGGGGGGGCACTCCATACATGTAACAGAAGCTAAAAAAAATTTTTTTCACAAAATGTCAATGTGTGGTACATAGTTCGACAGCTCTTTTGAAAACATTTTAAGGTTCTTAAGTAATGTTTTTGATTAAGTGAATACCTTTGGAAATAATCGCTCCGAAAGTTGTCAAAATTGTGTCCCCCACCCCTCTATCTTCTAAACCGTGAGTCCGAAAAATATAAAAAAAATTACAAAGATAACGCTCAATTAATACTTTCAACGAAAATTATTTTCAACAAGATCGGATTAACCGTTTTTGAGTTATTGCCGATAAACTGCGCTTCTCAACAAAAGGACGTAATTGAGTATGAAGATACGCTCTTTTGTTGTTGTACTTTTTTTACATCGTATTTTTTACCTTATAGCTATGGCTATGGAACCCTACACTGAGCATGGTCCGACATGCTATTGGCCAGTTATTATTTTAAAATCTACGGTTAGGCGAAACTTAAGCTATGTTCAAATACCGTCTAACCTGTCAGTCCGTGACGAAATGTATGGAGTTTGACACTAATCGTCAGTTCTGTGACGACCTGCTAACTGTCAGTTAAGAACGCACTTTTGTCGCCTGCAGTGTTTCCGGACCGATTCGACCTTCAAACCTTCAAGAAAAGAGCGTACTCCCACCTGAAAGGCCGGCAACGCACCTGTGACTCTTTTGGTGTTGCAGGACCTCTAGCACAACTGTGACACGCGACTCTTTGTCGCGCGACAAATGCTACCTATCTCTTTCAACTCGATATAGTGTGACAGTGACAGGTGATGCTCTGTCGCGCGAGAAATGAAGTCGCGGCCAGTTATGCTAGACGTACAGGTGTCTATGGGCGACGGTGATTGCTTACCATCAGGCGACCCGTCTGCTCGTTTGCGCCCTATTTCAAAAAAAAAAAAAGCCCATCTGTTCAAAAAGATAAAGCATAGTGTCACAGTATGTTACAGCATGTTACAGGATGTTACAGCAGTAATTTTTCTACCTACAAAAGGTACATCGCGCGGCTTGTATGTGTGCGCGCCGTGAATGAACGCACTACAAGCAAAGTTTTACGAATGCGTAAGAATGCCGAATACGGATCGCACAGTCTGCGTCTTGAATACGTATCGCGCGCTCCTAAACGGCTGAAGTTTGACTACTTGTCTGTTTTTATACTTTGATAGTGTTAACTTTTTATGAAACCGAAAGAGTCCCGAAGCTGAGTCTAAGTACAGATGTAGTGCAAAATTATCTTCCATCGTACTTTATCGGAAAAGTTCGTATTTATCGTGCTCTCTCAATCAGCTTTAGTACCCATCTTACAGCCGCCTTTCTTCACTTTGCCATTTGACACTAAACAATAAAGTTCCATATTAATGGATATGAAAACGTCACTCATCAAACGTCACTCGATTGAGGTCCGAGTTTACCCGATGGAAAATCATTTTGCACTACATCTATTCTGTAGTATGACGTTTTCGGATTTCTCAACAGAAACAGTAATCGCAACTTTGAGGCATACAATTTAATGAAGGTTGGTGCAATTAATCTTGTCTTTTACTGAAGCATTAATTGATTAGGGTATTTCTATTTTTCGCTGTACCCAATTAAGAAACTTAGCGAGAGTTAAATTTTGTCCCTTTGGTGATGCACTTTTTCAATGCTTAAAATCAATAAAAAACGTAGCACACACAATACAAATCTAACAATATTAACAAAAAGTAAAGATTTGTACTGTTTGTTACGTTTTTTTTTACAACGAAATAGAAATGCCCATTACGGCGATTAAAGACGTTGTATCGCGCATCAGATAAAGTAATGACAATTCTTGATTACTCGCAATGACAGACAAGGGCAAGGACACGCGACCCTAGCAGCGCTATTAAAATAACAATGACGAAATCCGATATTACTTCGACATGTCGTTAATATGAGCTACGTGTATTGTATTTTTTTTATGTTTGTATGGTGATAATTTTCACGTATAAGTTTCGAAAGTACTCACAATTCTGAGTATTGTGAGCCAGAAAACTTTAGATGTCTATATTCGGGGACATTAGTAGCAACCTCAGTACCTTTAGCATACCTGGGGGGCGCGACTTCGGTTATCACGCGATAGGGCATGGGCATGACCTGTCTCTGTCACACTGTATTCAGTGGAAAGAGATGGGCAGTATTTGTCGCGCGATAAAGAGTCGCGTGTCACAGTTGTGCTAGAGGTACAGTATTTCTTAAAACGCCCAGTTATCTATTACCTAAGTGTCCTTATGGCAAGCGTGAAAGTGGCACATCTTGGTTAAAAAAACTGTGTTAAGTTTTTTGCATGTTGAATTTAATCAAAGCTTAATGTTTTTAATACGAAATCTTGCGAGTATCGTGCGGCGTGTCTTTCCAGAGGTCTTACTTTCCGACGCGCCGGTAGAATGAGGCCTTAAAAAAGTCCCTGAGCCCTGATTGCAAAAAAATAATAATAACTGGTTCATTTTGTGTCTGACATGAAATAATGTGAAATAAAACGAAGCCAAAGTTAAAAACCACTCACGTTCGCTACCGAACCGAATCGCGCATGTAACTAAATACAGCGAACGCCGTAATGCATGGCGCATAATAATTATGCGTTACGTAGAGCATTAACATAATATTATTGCACGGAATACGATAGCTGCAATGCGAGCTGCTGTAGCTCCTATTGTAGTGTTCAGCTTTTAATTGATAATAATTTATTTTAATTAATTCTATTGCACTTGCTTCATAGAGTTAGGTCATGTGAATAGGTACTAACTTAGTATCTATACTTTTATACCAATCGTGAGCAAACTTTCTTCATTGGGGGTGGGGGGGGGACCGTCGGCGGACCGGATTACTAGTAAACTCGCTTGCGGGCCATACTTTGCACACCATTCTATGCTGATTTGATAAGAATAAGAAATTTTATCGTCATATAGTAGGTACATTTGTATGATAAGCGGATTACAAGACATTAACATAAATTATTAGACCTTATTACAGTGGTTCTCACACTAGGCTGGGCCTGTGTGGCTGTGTGTGTGTGTGTGTGTGTGTGTGTGATCTGTCATCAGGTAGCCTATTTCCCTCTTGGATGCATAACAACGGTTTATTTATGAAAAAAAAAAATTAATTCACTAAATACAGCGATACGCGTGTATGGAAAGCAAAGCGCAATTCACCGTAAACAATACCATTGTTAATGTTTCGCGTAAGCCTGGCCAACTCGTGCGTAGTTGCGAAAGTGGGCTGTTCATTAAGGTCACTGAAGCTGCGGCTTATTGGGTCCAGTTTTAGCTAATACAGATGTAGACGCACGGTCCTCGTCGAGATATTGCGTAAAATGAAACTGAAAGGGAAATGCTTCAATGGTTAAGGTTAAGGCCTTAAGTCCGAAAACGTACTGGCCATAATCGCCGCGGTTAGAGATGTGCCGTTCCCGGGAATATACCCCACTTGTATGGGGAGTATTCCCGGGAATGGCGCATCTCTAGCCGCGGTAGAAATCCTGAAAATTTACCCTCATGACTTAGATGTGATATTATGAGACGTTGCCGTATGTTTTATATACAAAACTCTTACAGTTTCCTTCGCCGCAATCCAAAAAATACAATCTACTAAAGTAAACGCCATAATTAGGCGAACTAGTTTGACAGTTCCACAAGCACAAATGTTGCCAGACTTAGGCCAGTGATGTTTTGTCGATATAATAAAAATAAAGAAATGCGTTAGATTTTGCTGATCTATGACTGTGACTTAATTTATAACCTAATTCTTATTTTATACAGGGTGGGAGGGACTATACCGACATACTTTAGCCATGAATTCCTGGTGGTGTGACGAGTAAAAAAAGTTATGTGATGTATAGTCGAAAAACGCTTACTTTCAGAGATATTCATTATTTTTTAAATGAAAACTCCCAAGTGTGTAACAAGCCCTAATAAATGTGACTAAGATAGTTTTACTAATTTTTTTAAATCCTTTAACTAAACAGCAATTAACCTTCGCAGTATTTGATGGTAAGCGACTACGAGGCCAAAAAATTAACCTTTCGTTTCCATTTCAGCTTTTTTTTTCTTTTTGATAACTTTTCCTCCAGTAAGGACATGTTTATAACTAGGGGCTGAATTTACTGATTTATTTTGTTCCATAAGACTATTAATGTAAAATGACAATATTCGACCCATGTTGATATAACATTATTTACTCGTCACACCGCCAGGAATTCATGGCTAAAGTATGTCGGTATAGTCCCTCCCACCCTGTATAAATAGAGAAATAAAGTAAGGTGGCACAATAAATTCTTGAAAAGATTTAAGGATTACACGTTTCATTAATTTGCTTTGTCTTTTTACCCGACTGCGGCGAAGCCCAAAGGAGGGTTATGTGTTTGACCTGTAAATATGTATGTATGTATGTAAGTATGTATGTCCGTTCCTATGTCCGCTCGTAACTACTCAACGGCGCATCCGATTTTGATAAATGATACATCATTAGATTTGTCTTGACGGTGCGAGTGTCCCTGGGTATGAAATTCGTTAAAATAAACAAAATGGCGGATTTTATGCAGTTTCAAAGTGCACCGCGGTCGGTTTATTTTTAATAAAAATGTGGTTATTAGACCTAGGTATCCTGATGCGTGCAAATTATTGTCGATAACATTTTATCGATATTTATACCAATGACTATTTAATTTTCTGTGAGCCAGGCAACATTTTTATATGTCAAACCAGTTCGCCTAATTGACAATATTTCAAATTTTCTACTCCTTCATTTTATGAGCTGGATAGAAAATAGGTGGAATTTTAAGCTACCCGTATTTTTTCTTTTTCGTTTTAACTCAATTTTTCAATTAAAAATAGCAGTTTAAAAAGTAGCTCATTCTAAAAGGGCGTATGTAGCAAATGACGTCACTTTCCCAACTAGAATCCAGAGCGACAATTACGATTTAAAAAAACTAGAATACAGAGCGACAATTACGATTAAAAAAATAACTGTCAGGCGTTACAGCGTTGTCAACATAGGAAGTTCGGGAAGACAACGATGCTTTTGCTCCTCTTATTTGGGCTGGATTATATTTATCACTTGCCGATGTGTACTCCATCATCATAATTTCAACACGCGGCAGATTCGTGCTATCAGCCTGAGAAAAACCTTCTGATGTCTTCATTATATGAAAAAAATCGGTGTCCGGTAAAAGAATGCCAAGTTAATAATGTTTGAATGCGTTATCGGAGTCCAGTGGGAAAGTGCCAAGTCTTTTAAGGTCTTCGAAAACGTGCAAATGAACCAACGGTAAGAAAATTAAACTTCTAAAGCCGCTAAGCAGTTGTAACAATTTTCAAAACAAATAAACGTCAGACGGCAAGTATGTCAGAAAATGACAACCGGATACCATACACTTTTTAATCGTTTCAGCACTAAGGTCTCTCTCGATAATGCAGGGAAAATGACGTCACACTTCCGGTTCACACTAATTGACGATTTTTTCCAAAATGAATGGGAAAAAAAATCCAAAAATATTTTTTTTGAGCATAAAATACAGTTTTACCCAAATGGTTTTCGAATTAAGATCTTTTGAAAATATGAAATGTTGTCAATTATGGCGTTTACTTTAGCGGTCCCTACTTTTTGTAAGTCTGTTACAAAACATACATGCGAAGGCCGCACCCGGATGTTCCAGAAATATAGCAGCAAGCGGTGGTGATCACAGTTAGCTTTTATTATAAACGGTAGACGGTATCGGTAACGGTAGGCTGCTACACATGACTTAATCAAAAGTTGTCGTCACTCGATAGTCCTTCGAAGTAAAAATCGAGTGACATTAGTAAAAAAAAAAACGCTGGAAGAGAAAGCGACCTGTAATCGACCCACCCCTCATATTCTGCAAACAAAATCCCTCTTGCTGACCGATCTACTGCCGCATTCAAATACCGCAGTTTGTTCGTTACTTCACCATGACTCGACGCCAGCTGCGATGTAAAAGGGACACCACTTAAATATCGTGTAAGGCACTGCAAGTGCCATCGTCTAACGAAAATGTACCTATTTATTGATTTCATGCTAACCTAATTTTTATTTGAATATTGAAAGTAAATTGCCATATCTATATGCATCTTATACTTGCCTTATTTGGCGTATAAAACTCTAACTCCCTTTTTGGCATCTTTTCCTAAATAAATTGTAAAAGGTAATTTCCCTTTATGTTGTCTCAGGACGATTAGTTTAGTAATTAATTTAACTAAAGAAAGTCTATTTGAATTAATGGATTTTAACGTTTTTTACCGCGGCTGAGAAAACTTCCAGCGTGAATCCAATATTAGCACTGAACGCGAATCCCGCCGTAAATCCTAGACTGCAAAGTAAGATTTATTATGTTGTTGCAGGACCTTTACTGCGTCAGGAGCGACCTGGGCAATTTGCTCAAGGCCCTGGGACGGTTGGACGAGGCGAAGGTAAGCGCAATATTGCTCTCCACACTGGTTTGCTGAAGTAAACAGGATTCATTTTCTATTTCCTTTGTGCTCTATCAAATTAGCGCGCTCGCCGCTCCGCGTGCGTCTACTGCGATTGCGTAATTCCTCAACTGCCATAGCGTCCCTTTGTATCTAATAATGGTTTAAACAAGTTTATTTTATTGTGGATTAGATGTGCGCTTTTGTTTAAACCGTTAATGTGCGGGCGAGGTCGAAAACAACTTTAAGAGATGCCAGATAATTTGTTACGTTAACTTGGGACATTAATTTAGCGAATTCAGTTTAACATCCTTGATTTCCTAGGTATGTAGGCTTGCGATTAGATTACTGTTTGTGTTTTAATCAAGTTGTCTGGCAACTGTGCTGAAATTGCGTTCCGAGTCCATTGTGTTTTCAACTTCGTTACACACACAATCAAAAGTCACAGAATATCATTCGACTGCGCAGGTAAATGATATTTTGCGACGGCATCAAAGCGTAAAGTACAACTGTAATATTCCACACAAATAAGATTTAGTTTCCCCATTAAGTTAATTGCAATCTGCGGCCGTTCGCATTTTAGTGGCGATTTTGTGGAGCGCAATTTGTGTGGAATATTAACGAACGAGCGGGGAGCGCACTAGCGTTCGTGCTCGACTATACGACCATAGAAACTAACGTCCTGTTTCCTTCAATATTAACTTATAATTGAATTCGTGCTTGTAGTAACTACTATACATTGCATTGGAGGATCAAGGGAGGCATTAGTTCATTAGTGGTTGACGTAGCGAGTTTTATTTTGTCACCCACCTCACGCCTGCCGAAACTCTGCTCGAGACAGCGAGTCGCTATGATCCTCACCATAAACATTTAATTTGCAATACAATATGTGTAAGACGACAATCGGGTGAAATAGTTTGACTCAAAATCGACTAATTTCTATTATTATATTTTCACAAGGTGTTGTCTGGTAAGACAGTAGGTGTGCGGGGTGCAGATTGTAGCCGGATAACGGTTGGTACGCCTTGGTCGCCGCGCTCCACCAATCCTTTTCGCTGCAGGTAAAGTGTACCGGTAGGCAAGACTAAACTTATCGCCAGGGCTCGGTTACTCCTCTCTGATGTCATGTCGTCTTCATTCTCGTCGGCTAGGAAGTGGAAGCGTATCGATACACATGTGTTCCGTTTTTTATTTTCTTTTGGGTCGCGTTTTTGTGATATCTCATGTTCTTGGTCGTTTGCATTTCCTACTGATCGTGTGGCAATCGGCGTAGTGTATTTAGGGTGCAAAAGGCGTAATTGTTTTGTGGCCGGGCGTTGGTGTTGGGTCGAGGATTGCGTCCGACCCGGCATCACCCCCGGCTGTTTGTAACTCGACATTTGGCGTAACGGACATCTCAGACCATCACGACCCGCATTCGTGTCCAAATAATAACATATTGTATTTCCGTGTGTGTAGGCTTGTTACTTGAAGGCCATCGAAACGAGGCCCGACTTTGCAGTGGCATGGAGTAATTTGGGATGTGTGTTTAACGCGCAAAGCGAGATCTGGTTGGCCATCCATCACTTTGAGAAGGCCGTGGCATTGGATCCCAACTTTTTGGACGCATACATTAACTTGGGAAATGTACTCAAGGAAGCAAGAATCTTCGACCGGTACGAACACTAACATTATTTTTATCTCTTTTTAGATATAAATTTGTCTGTAAACGTTAATGACCTGGTATTTTTTTTAGGGCTGTCGCTGCGTATTTACGCGCTTTGAACTTGTCTCCCAACAACGCGGTTGTACACGGGAACTTGGCCTGCGTATATTACGAGCAAGGACTGATCGACTTGGCCATAGACACATACAGGAGGGCCATAGAGCTGCAGCCGAACTTCCCGGACGCTTACTGCAACCTCGCGAACGCTTTGAAAGAGAAAGGTCAAGTCCCAGATGCCGAGGAATGCTACAACACAGCCTTACGCCTCTGTCCGTCTCATGCTGACTCTCTTAACAACTTGGCTAATATCAAACGCGAGCAAGGCTACATCGAGGAGGCGACCCGATTGTACCTTAAGGCTCTAGAGGTGTTCCCAGAGTTCGCTGCAGCGCACAGCAATTTAGCCTCAGTGTTGCAACAACAGGGCAAGCTTAATGAAGCTCTCATGCATTATAAGGAGGCCATTCGCATCCAACCGACGTTTGCTGATGCGTACAGCAATATGGGTAACACGCTTAAGGAGATGCAAGACGTGGCCGGAGCATTGCAATGCTACACTAGAGCTATCCAGATCAATCCTGCCTTCGCTGACGCTCACAGCAACCTTGCCAGCATCCACAAAGACTCAGGGAACATTCCCGAAGCCATCCAGTCCTATAGAACAGCTTTAAAACTAAAGCCAGACTTCCCTGATGCGTATTGTAATTTGGCTCACTGTCTACAAATCGTCTGCGATTGGACGGACTATGAGGCGCGTATGAAGAAGCTGGTCAGCATTGTGGCTGAACAACTTGATAAAAATAGACTGCCGTCGGTCCATCCTCATCATTCCATGCTCTATCCGCTGACGCACGATTTCAGAAAGGCCATAGCCGCGCGCCATGCTAATTTATGCCTAGAAAAGGTACAAGTCCTTCATAAACCTCCATACAAGTTCCCCCGTGATCTGCAGGGACGTTTGCGTATTGGTTACGTTAGCAGCGATTTCGGTAACCACCCAACATCGCATTTGATGCAGTCTGTGCCCGGTCTGCATGACCGAAATAAGGTTGAGATCTTCTGCTACGCTCTGAGCACGGATGACGGAACAACTTTCCGCTCAAAGATCGCCCGGGAGGCTGAGCACTTCATCGACCTTTCCCAAATGCCGTGCAACGGGAAAGCCGCTGATAAAATCTACGCTGACGGCATTCACATTTTAGTAAACATGAATGGGTATACTAAAGGCGCTAGGAACGAGATTTTCGCTCTTAGACCAGCTCCGGTGCAAGTGATGTGGCTCGGATACCCTGGTACGAGTGGCGCGAGTTATATGGACTATTTGGTCACCGACGCTGTCACATCTCCGTTAGAACTGGCTAGCCAATACAGTGAGAAGCTTTCATACATGCCAAATACGTACTTCGTAGGAGACCACAAGCAAATGTTCCCTCATCTACAAGAACGTTTGATCCTCAGTGACAAGATAAAATCTCACAACAACTTGGGCAATCTAGCGGACAACGTGGCGGTCATCAATGCGACGGACCTCTCGCCGTTGGTTGAGAACACCGACATTAAAGAAATTAAGGAAGTGGTGCGGGCGGCCAGACCTCTCGAGATATCTCTGAAAGTAGCCGAGCTACCGACGACGACGCCTATTGAGACTATGATTGCTTCAGGACAAGTTCAGGTAAGATCGCCATAAATATTTTTGTTTATATCTGATGTAAAATTCTTATTGTATAAATTGTATATTTTCCAGAGATTACGTTATTGGCGAATTATCATATGTCAGGAAACTATGCACAATATTAGACTCCGATCCAGGATTTCCGATGTTTTGGAAACCTGATAACGGTCTGAAAGGTATAACAAACTGTAACCAGCAGACATATGATGGTAAGCTTTGTCACGGGATAAATAAATAATAAAGCATTCGTCACGTTCTGACAAGTACAAGTGTGAGAATGACGGATGCTTTGTCATTTATTCATCGCACGACAAAGCGTAGCATCATAAGCCTACAGAATTTAGAAACTGTTGTTTCTAATCTAATGGACTTAAAATATCATCTTTTTTCTTTGCCTCCTCACGAGTAATGGTCGTGACCGCATAACGGCGTTGCTTTATGCATCAAAGCTCTCCACTCCTCACGGTTTTTAGCCTAACGAATCGACGCTTGTACAGTTCCCTATATAAAACCAATTACTTTTAATAATCGGTACAGTCTTTTCAAGGATAATTGACACGGGTGTTTAAATTGTGTATTATTCTGATATACTCAATACGATTACCCCCTTTCAGACTTCAGTGAACGGCGTGATACTCCAAAACGGCCTGGCGACCACGCAAACCAACAACAAAGCCGCGACCGGCGAGGAGGTCCCGCAATCCATCGTCATCACCACCCGACAACAATACGGGTTGCCGGACGACGCAGTGGTTTATTGCAACTTCAACCAGTTGTACAAGATCGACCCGTTGACGCTGCACATGTGGGTGTATATACTGAAGCACGTGCCCAACAGCGTGCTGTGGCTGTTGAGGTTCCCGGCCGTGGGTGAGCCGAATCTGCAGGCCACGGCGCAACAGTTAGGTGAGTTGGTATTGTATTTGGTCGTTAGTTTTATTGGTATATTTCTGCCAAAAAGATCGGTTGGCACAATTGACAACATTTCATTTTAAGAACACTTTAAAATGTAGATACGATTCGAAAGCATTTTGTCTCCTGAACACTACACTATTTTTAGATTTTTTTTATATTGCTTAATATAAAAAATACAAATGAATAAAAAATATGTTCTCATTTTACCAGTTCTACGGCACAATAGATGAAATGCCAGTGCCTTTTGCCACAGAAAAAATAAGCTGTCATAATTTTGAATTTGACATCGTCAATGCATACTGTCAGATCGCTTACTTTTTTTCGATCGCGATAAGACTAAAGTAATGGTTTATTCTACCGTAGAACTGTAGTTACGCCCATTTAAAATAAGTAAATATTAATATATTAATTATAAATTAATTACAAATCCTGGTGAAACAAATAAACTATCAGCGTATTCGTCTTTTCAAACCTAATACAGGGAACCAATAAAATTAAAGACTCAAAAAAATGAAAGGTTGTCAATTGGTTGGCGCTGTCATTCATTAATGGTCGCGTTCACTATAAGTGGGCCGAGCCGACCAAGCCTAAGTAAATCATATCATAATTGTCATCCTGTCCGTTTGTCCTGGACCCGTCATGTGAATATCTCGTCATGAGGTCACCCCTATCTGGTTTCACCGGACGACCAGCGTTGACTCTTAGGTCGGCATTTTGCTGAGGTGGTACCATATTGTGGCAGCATTCATCTTTTACTTTTTTTATTGCTGTATTTTCATTCTGAGCTGTCATGAAAGAATGTATTTTCTTTCTTCCAAAAATCAACTTTATTGCCTAAAGCTGCAATAGATGTTCTATTGCATGAATGCAAGAAAGTGGCTCTTAAGGAGAAATGGCTTCGCGTCGTTAAGCGTGCCATCAACACTAGAAATTACGACCACTCTGTTAAGAGTGATAACGACGAAGAATTGCCTATACTTAAAACTTTAATGAATCTCGCTTCAAATGAAGTTAAAAACTAGTAGCTGATTGCAGACTGCACCATTTTTGTATTGGATGAAAAAAAAACAGCTAATCGTAACTAAATACTGACCTCTTTTGAGATTTTTTTTAATTTTCGATGTCATTTAGATTTCTTGTTCGTTGACTAAGCAACTATTCTCTAGATTAGCGGTTCTTAACGGGTGGTCAGCGGATCACTGGTGGTCCCTGGAAACACCCGAAGTGGTCCGCGAAGCCATCCAATAAAAACAATTATATTACCTTTAAACCTACTTACTTTCTATTGCCTCCAAGCAGTTGGCGGTCCGTGGCAAGACACAGATTTTGTCAAATGGTCCCTTATCACTAAACTTAAGAACAATGATAGTTAACGACCCGAATACACATCACTATGTTTTTATTATATAGGCCTAGAGGTAGAAGAGTAGGGTTATTTGCCTATAGGGCTAGGTTAGGGTTAGGGTCCTGCTAGAAAATTAGGCTTTTAAACTCCTTAATTTAGTAATGTCCACAGGAAAGACGCGAACACTTAACTCATACTACAAAATCTGTATGACCCATATTGATACCTTTAGACTCAAAGGGCGTAAACGCCGCAGGTTTTAATGGCGTTTACGCCCTTTGAGTCTAAAGGTATCGATATAGTCAAAATAAAGTTGCCAGTGTTATTTTTTTTTTCAATAATCCTCTCGTTCTCAGGGTTGCCACCCGGGAGAATAATCTTCTCGAACGTGGCGGCGAAGGAGGAGCACGTGCGGCGCGGGCAGCTGGCGGACGTGTGCCTGGACACGCCGCTGTGCAACGGCCACACCACGTCCATGGACATCCTGTGGACCGGCACGCCCGTCGTCACGCTGCCGGGGGAGACCCTGGCGTCACGGTGAGCTACTATTGTAGAATAACTGTTGTGGCGAGGGTTGCCACCCGGGACAATAATCTTCTCTAACGTGGCGGCGAAGGCAACGTCCATGGACATCCTGTGGACCGGCACGCCCGTCGTCACGCTGCCGGGGGAGACCCTGGCGTCACGGTGAGCTACTATTGTAGAATAACTGTTGTGGCGAGGGTTGCCACCCGGGACAATAATCTTCTCTAACGTGGCGGCGAAGGCAACGTCCATGGACATCCTGTGGACCGGCACGCCCGTCGTCACGCTGCCGGGGGAGACCCTGGCGTCACGGTGAGCTACTATTGTAGAATAACTGTTGTGGCGAGGGTTGCCACCCGGGACAATAATCTTCTCTAACGTGGCGGCGAAGGCAACGTCCATGGACATCCTGTGGACCGGCACGCCCGTCGTCACGCTGCCGGGGGAGACCCTGGCGTCACGGTGAGCTACTATTGTAGAATAACTGTTGTGGCGAGGGTTGCCACCCGGGACAATAATCTTCTCGAACGTGGCGGCGAAGGCAACGTCCATGGACATCCTGTGGACCGGCACGCCCGTCGTCACGCTGCCGGGGGAGACCCTGGCGTCACGGTGAGCTACTATTGTAGAATAACTGTTGTGGCGAGGGTTGCCACCCGGGACAATAATCTTCTCGAACGTGGCGGCGAAGGCAACGTCCATGGACATCCTGTGGACCGGCACGCCCGTCGTCACGCTGCCGGGGGAGACCCTGGCGTCACGGTGAGCTACTATTGTAGAATAACTGTTGTGGCGAGGGTTGCCACCCGGGACAATAATCTTCTCTAACGTGGCGGCGAAGGCAACGTCCATGGACATCCTGTCGACCGGCACGCCCGTCGTTACGCTGCCGGGGGAGACCCTGGCGTCACGGTGAGCTACTATTGTAGAATAACTGTTGTGGCGAGGGTTGCCACCCGGGACAATAATCTTCTCTAACGTGGCGGCGAAGGCAACGTCCATGGACATCCTGTCGACCGGCACGCCCGTCGTCACGCTGCCGGGGGAGACCCTGGCGTCACGGTGAGCTACTATTGTAGAATAACTGTTGTGGCGAGGGTTGCCACCCGGGACAATAATCTTCTCTAACGTGGCGGCGAAGGCAACGTCCATGGACATCCTGTCGACCGGCACGCCCGTCGTCACGCTGCCGGGGGAGACCCTGGCGTCACGGTGAGCTACTATTGTAGAATAACTGTTGTGGCGAGGGTTGCCACCCGGGACAATAATCTTCTCTAACGTGGCGGCGAAGGCAACGTCCATGGACATCCTGTCGACCGGCACGCCCGTCGTTACGCTGCCAGGGGAGACCCTGGCGTCACGGTGAGCTACTATTGTAGAATAACTGTTGTGGCGAGGGTTGCCACCCGGGACAATAATCTTCTCTAACGTGGCGGCGAAGGCAACGTCCATGGACATCCTGTCGACCGGCACGCCCGTCGTTACGCTGCCGGGGGAGACCCTGGCGTCACGGTGAGCTACTATTGTAGAATAACTGTTGTGGCGAGGGTTGCCACCCGGGACAATAATCTTCTCTAACGTGGCGGCGAAGGCAACGTCCATGGACATCCTGTGGGCCGGCACGCCCGTCGTCACGCTGCCGGGGGAGACCCTGGCGTCACGGTGAGCTACTATTGTAGAATAACTGTTGTGGCGAGGGTTGCCACCTGGGACAATAATCTTCTCTAACGTGGCGGCGAAGGCAACGTCCATGGACATCCTGTGGACCGGCACGCCCGTCGTCACGCTGCCGGGGGAGACCCTGGCGTCACGGTGAGCTACTATTGTAGAATAACTGTTGTGGCCAGTCCTAGGCACGTGGTATTGAGACAGCGAGCCTTGCCTTTGGGCTTATATGAAAGGTCCACCGCTGGGGCCAGTCTAGGCTGGCCGGACCCTAGGCCTTGGAGACTGTCACTATTTTTAGACTCAAAGGGCGTAAGCTCCATTAGAACCTACGGCGTTTACGTCCTTTGGGTCTAAAGGATCTCCAAAGAAAAAATATTTTCTAAAACGGTCCAGCCGTCTTCGAATAAAGCCGTTTGTAAAACGACGCTTCGTTTTCAATATTTGATAAATGTCATGGAATTTTCTAAATTGTTATTCATCTGTTTTGCAGAGTGGCAGCTTCCCAACTCAACACACTGGGATGTCCCGAATTAATAGCTAGGACGAGGCAGGAATATCAAGACATAGCTGTAAGATTAGGAACCGATAGAGAATAGTAAGTATCATCGAAAATAAATCAGATTTATGTAATTAATACACATTTCAGTATTTGATGGGGTCTAATGGGCAAGATTCAACGATAAGGTCGCAGGCCGCCCGTGTGTGATAATACACTTAACGCACGCTAATTAACTACGCTGCGTGTATAAAAAGACTTTACTACGCCAATTAGATCGATCCATAATATTTATTGATGTACGACCGGGCCATTGTCAGTCAATGTGGTAATGGTAACACCATAATTATGAAGGGTCCACGGAAAGAACATGTCTAGTCACTTAAGTAACTTTTTGAGTTATAGCGGTTTGAAAGTTAGTCATCGGGAACAATTACTATTGTAACCATTTCTTTAAAAGTGAAAAAATATAATCAAGTGGTAAGTTACAGATCATTGCGAGCTCTACATTTTGAGATTAAAATCTCATTTAAAAAAAAAAGTGACTAGACACGTTCTCTCCGTGGACCCTTCATATATTCCTCCCCTTACATTTTAACACGTTCAGTTCACTGTCCCCATACAAAACTATCGGACAATGTCACAAGTCCCAACTGTGCAATCAGTATGGGGAAGTGACCCCATTGTGGAAGCACGGACTCCTGAAAAAAACCTTCATGACCCCACATTGGGGGCACCGAGACAGGAGGGAACGTGTTAATATACATTATTTATTGCTCTTGCATATGAATTTGATAGCTATTGGTGCCTACTGTTAACCAAAAACCTAGGCATGGTAGCGTTTGAGAGTTTCCTCACTGCTCAAATGAGTTACAAAATTACCTGCCAGCACATACGTTTTTATGGAGAGGGGAACCCAGTGGCGGCGTAAGGGGGAGGCGGCAGGGGCGTTCCACCCCGGGTTCCAGGCTCTGGGGGTTGAGACAGCGGACCGCATTTCATATGTCAGGGGGTACTTACCCCTGGGCGAAAAATCAAAAAGTTGACCTTTCCGCCCCGGGTGCCCGACTGGGGGAACCTTGTCTTGTGCACTAAAGTGTTTGCATACATACATAACCGACCGACCGTCGAGACTCGAGACGACCGGTTTAGCCTTTGGTTAGTGACTCTGCCTACAAAGCTGACGGTCCGGGGTTAGTATCCCGGTAAGAGCAAATATTATTTGTGTAATGATATTTGTTTCTGAGTCTTGGATGTTTTCTATGTATTTAAGTATTTGTATTTATTAAATGTATCGTCTAGTATCCATAACACAAGCCTTATTGCGGTTACTATGGGACTAGTTCGATTTGTGTAATATTGTCCCGTAATATTTATTTATTTATAATACTAAACTAAACCTTTTATTCCAGTTTAAAAGGCATCCGCGCGAAGGTGTGGGCGGCGCGAATGGAGAGTCCGCTGTTCGACTGCAAGGCGTACGCGACCGGCCTCGAGATGCTGTACCACAAGATGTGGAGCCGCCACGCGCGCGGCGAGCGCCCCGACCATCTCGCCGCCGTCGACAAGTAGACCTGGCACCTGTCCGCGGACCGGACCGGCCCGCCCGGCCGACCAGCCCTAGGCACGCGGTATTGAGACGGCGAGCCATGCCTTTGGGCTTATATGAAGGGTCCATCGCTGGGGCCTGTCTAAGCTGGCCGGACCACTGTGTCACTAGATCATGCCGAGGGCCGGAAGACAAGCTTAACCTATTGTATGACGGAACGTGGATCCGCGAAAGCGAGATTAAAAATACGCGGCATACGGTTAAGCCATGCCAGAGGGATTAGTTCTATTTGAACAAAGAATTGTGACAGTTTTAGATCACCAGTACTTCTAGCTTAACTGTGATGCGCTGCGAGGAATACTATTTATTCCTTTCGATTCGAAAGAGTCATGCTCGCTCGCGCGACAATGAAGTCACTGGTGACTTCATTGTCGCGCGACCGAGCATGACTTTGGATGAAACCGACATCTGGATGTCGGTTTGGTAGGATTTGTCTATTAATGATTCATTTTGGATTTTACCTCGCAAAATGATCTGTCTGAACTATATACCTAAGTGTAATTTTTCTGAGAATTATCTACGAACAGTTTTCAGTAGCGAAAAAAATGGTAGCCCTCACTGGATGACTTCAGCTAATGGGCTTGAAAAAGAGAGATATCATTTGGATCAGGATGGCACCATTAGAAGCTAGGTTTAACCTAACTGAAATCGCTCATATGTTTATCGCATTAAGTATGTCAAGTTTCAAATTGTGCGAAACGTTAGATAATGAAATAAAACGTTGCAATGCTATTTAAACGCGACTAAAGAGCGTGCGTGTCATATACAGTGCTACAAAATGTAGTGATGAGCTCATAGTTCTCGAAATGTTACCATATGGTACACGAAATAATAGTGCAAATTTCCTAGCATACCAAATACGGTAGAAGTGAAGGTGTTAATTAAATAAATACAAGTTTTATGCTAAGAACGCCCCGGCACGACGCGGCCTCGTTTGACCTTCGTGAGTGACAGTGGTAAAGATAATTTGGAAGTGTTGTGAGGTTTAAAAACATTTAATATAGTGCAGCATCCAGTGTGACAATATCATAAACTAAGAATCCCTTATGTAGCACAGCTTAAATCCCTCTTAGTTATTTTCTAGTCAAACGCTTGAGAAATCTCCCATTGTTCTGAGCATATATTTTTCGAAGCAATAAATGTGTAGTAATAAAAATGTGGCCTTTGTAGGCAGACTGCCTTCTGCTCTTTAGCTGTTACTTGTTGAATGCGATGTTCCTTTTTTTAATGGGGTAAACAGCTCTATTGTTGGCCTTTAATTTTATTTGTCTTAAGTGCCAACAACAATAAAAAAATTGACAGGACGTAATGTCGATTCGATAACATAGTTGAGTAGGTTGAATTACAACACTTGATTCTATAGTTATCTATGTTAATAATCAAATTAAGGCAGTTATCCTCAACCGACTGCTGAAATTTTATATGCGTATGTAAGTCGAATGACAATGCAATGTTATAATATGGAGCCGATCTGATGATAGAACCGGAAGGAAACCTACATAACATAAGATAAACTCACCATTTTTGGGCTTATTTCATTAGTTTTTGCAGTTTGCAAAAATATAAAAGAAACACAAGAGAATAAAAAGCTTGTTCCAAAATGTAGTAAATCGGTACTAAAAAACTTGTTTTCTTGGAATACCTTAAGTCTTTTTGTTATATTAAGTTTCAAGGCCTCTATGTTCACTATGTTACTAGACATTCAATTAAGATGCCAAAAGTAATATTGTTAATACATATAATATAGGTCGTAAGTTTGCTCATACCTGAACCGTCATTCCGGCTTACAAGTCCGAAATTTTTCGGTTCGGATCGGATGTTATGCGAACTCACCATTATATTAATTGTTCGTTTACTGCGTCGGGCTACGTAAGACTGAATTTCTGGATCCCAAGCTGCAACTGACAATTAAACTTCATTAGTTCAATTTTAATATTAGTCACTAACAGTGGGTTACTTCTTCCTATAGTCAGTAAGAGATAGCGGAGTCTACTAAGTAATTGTGATAGTATGGGCGCACTACAAAATTTCTAGGACCCATAATTCCGAAAGCGTCTCTCTCCCGAATTTCCTTTTCTGAATATTCCGTAAGAACTGTTGCACTGAAAGAATTTTAATTTTTTTACGACATAACATTACCCTTACTTACATAATTATATATGACGTTTCGCTCGTACCTTATGGACGTTGTCACTTGTGTCCTTATCTTGATGTCAGAGTAACTGAATCGGATACGACACAAGCATCAACTTCCATTTAAGGTACCTTTACCCGCGAAACGCCATATTTTCAATTTTACCGTCTACGGCAAAATCACTATTTTGCAGAAAATAGCCTTCGGAATAATGTTTCCGGAATTATGACTTCGGAATTTTTCAGTGTTCCTGTGATAGTATATCTAATGGCTATGCATAGTACATTGTTACACATAGACAATTGTGATTATCATTATTTTGGTCTAGATAATGGATTATGTTGACTTAGTTATCCGCTGTATGTGTAGCTCTACGATATTTATTTTATTGTGTGCATCAACGAATTTAAACATAGTTTTGTGCCTTTGATTAATTTGATGATTTTGTAAATATTTATCATAAGGACTGAATGTTTTCTTGACATTTCTTTTTTTATTTTACGAAGCCATGAATTTTGTCTTAACAACTGTTAATTACTGATAGATAGGTTGTTATAATAAAAAGTAGGAATCTTTAAAGTAAACGATGGAAACTTAAAAAGTGTTTAAAATTGCATTTATGCATTCGCTTTTTTCGGGTTACATGCTTGTTGTATATTTCATGTGTCTCGTTTGTTTCGAAAAGGAGTATATATTTTTTTACAATTCAGTATTTTTGGCTAAGTACTCGGACTTGTATCAATCAATTAATGAAGTATTTTTGAGTAGATGTTTCAGAGAGTACGTAATATAATAATGGCGATGTTGAAAAGTTGGTAAGTAGTTAAGTATGACAATCCCAGTTGATATCTCAATAACTTCAGCAGTTGATTTTATTCATTGTAAATAGCTATTATTTAAGAATAGATTTATAAAAAATAAACAAAACAATGACAATGTTGTTTCAATTACGTGTACCAATTATGTTCAGATACAATCTATTTTCGCTCTTCATACCCTTGAAAGAATCGTTTTTAGTGTGTTAGTATTTATAAACATGCCAGTCTAAATTAAGTATATTTATACTGTTTTTATTTTGGGGTTTGACATTTAAATCTTGGGAGTATAAATAAGCATCAACCCTTTTTTGGACTCATGAAAAAAATGTTTATCTAATGTCAAACGCGTTATTCCCACCAAATTGATTTAGTGGTAACAGGTGGGAATACCCCATGTCAAACTAGCAAAAAACTGAAAAGCATTCTACTATTATTCAAGAGTCATTTATCCGTATAAGAGCGGGGGAATTATTTATACCGATGGAATCGTTATTTATTTACATATTCAGGTACCGCAATCTGCAGGTTTCCTCGCGTTTCCTCTACGTGCCTTGGGATTTTTATGGCGGAGTTAGAGGTCGACCGTACATGATGGCTCAGTTTCATTGGTCGATAGGGCCCGCATGCGGGGTGCGGTAGATTTCCATAACGCATGCCATAGGGCCCGCATGCGGGGAATTGTTTTCATTGGTCGATAGGGTCCGCAAGCGGGGTGCGGTAGATTTCCATAACGCATGCCATAGGGCTCGCATGCGGGAAATTGTTTTCATTGGTCGATAGTGTCCGTATC